>CM055828.1:26862617-28062617 GCA_029582265.1 Zoroaster sp. YZ-2022 | reverse complement strand
ACATTCAAACAATTAGGTCCGATTTCCATGTTTCCATGATTTCCATGATTTCCATGATTTCCATGTCCGATTTCAGATATCAAAAGGAACCTTTACCCCCAATTGTAATCTATATATGTCATACTCTCACATTATTTTTTACTGTATAGGCTTACAACAAACACAATTTTATTTTTTATTTTTCTATCAAATATCGTATTGACACTTGAATCTACAGACATTTATCACTGATAACAAAATAAAACGCTGATTGCTTGCTTGATTTTTTACACATATAATCGGTTGTACTTACATGATTATAATCCATGGAACTGATATAGACGTACTGCAATCTCAGTGCACAAGTTGACGTCACCGAATATACCGAAACAGACACGTCATGTATTTTAGCAAAGGCCGAAATCCGATCTCAGCTGGGGTTGTATTTTACGTTAAGACTTTCCGGACAGTCGCTATGGCAGTGAGGATCAGGACATTTTGGTCGCGCTGTTTCGTACTTTCGTCTAATCTGGTGATTTGTATTTCTCTCTTTCTGTTAGTTAGTCTGTCTTATTGTCTGCCTGTCTAATTGTTTGCTTATGTATGCATATCTGTCCATTCTAACCTGATTGTCTATATGTGTCATTTTTGTCCTTTGGCATGCCCATTCTATGCATTCATGTATTTATTTATTTGTCTCAAATCAAGCATATGATTATGCCTTGTTAAACACTACACTGGTGTAGTTTTAACACTCCAGGTGTTTTTGTGTGTGTCCTGTTTTGATCAAAATTAATACCCTCGCCCAACACGAGACTGTTTCTCTTTCCTTGTAGCATTCCCAAGTTGTATATAATTCTCTAATAACAATGGCAATAATAATTACCAGCGTTTAAACACGCCCTTTTTAGTATAACCATGGAGGAAGACAATCTTCCTCCATGGTATAACTAAATCAGGTTACAATGATTTACACATAATACTGTGATGCAGTTGCCTTTATTGTTATTCAGTGATTTCTGTTAACAACTATTGTGAATACCGAATCACCTGTGGAATTTCATTATGTAAACTATAAAAACCTAGTGGTCACACACGCTCCACGTCTGTTTTGTTCTCAAGGGATGTGTGTGTTGCTCGTGGCTATGTGGCTGAGTTCACCGGATCCACTATTTACCGGTAACAGTGGATCCCGCGTCAAACCTCATTTATTAACTGGAGATTCGGTAGTAATTATGGATTTCATGTAATAAAATCTCAGAGATTCTTGTTTCTGGCTGTTCCTTCCAAGTCTCCTGTCTGTGTTCGATCCCGATGGATAGACCAGCTATCCATCACAATACACAAAAAATAAGAGAAACGTACAGAAATGAATGATACACAGCCAAACCTGGGGTGTCAGTATCGCACCAGTGGAGTTCATATCAAACCAAAATGAACACCAAGGTAACCATTTGTAACAGTCCAACACCCCAGCTTTGACTGACTATAGATTCCAAGGAGCCTTTTGATGTGCACAATCGGATGTGCACAATCGGATGTTCTAAACATTAACATGATATCAACTCTGATTGAACGTTATTTTTGTAATTCCTGCAGATAGAGCGAGGCGTTTGACAGAGATGACAAGTTTTCCGGAAGAACCACTAAGCCCACGGCACCAGACCAATTGCAACCCATATGGGATTCGCGTGGAGCTCACACTGGCAGTGGATGCAGGCGAGTAGACTGTTTAAGGCGCGGGCCATCGGTCACCCTTCCTCCATGCCGATATTAACCCATCGATCATGAAGCCAGGCAACATTACCATGTAGCTCATTGTTAATGAGATCACAACTCACCCATATTATGTTGGATCCACGGGCTGATTAATGCCCCACTATATCACATTATCCAACAGGAGGTTACATGCTGACGTCATTCCTCCCATGCTCATCACCAATGTGCTTAGTGACGTATTCAACTTTTATTCATTATGTTTAGATTATCTCGTAGTGCAATTTTCAAGTACTAGAAATTGCATGGGCCTATATAAAAACGAATTCATATTGCTTTTGAATAATGCGACCGTCTTAAATGCGACCTTTTGAATAACTAACCAGGAGGCCTTTGTTTTGATGCAAAAAGTTTGGTTTGTTGAGTATTCAAGCATTTGCAAAAATGTACTTACATGGATCGTTTTAAAACGAAGCACTCCGCACCACATGGATCGTCTACAACGTAACGCTCCGCACTGTAATGTGCAGATGTGAAAATACCGATTTCATCCCAGTTGACGTCACTATGGCATCCTTATTACATTTGGGATTTAACAACGACGCATTTTCTGTGTAACTGTAACATCCGATATACATACAGAATCATTAAAGGTGGAGTATTATAGTGATGCATTTATTTTTTCACTTTTCAAAAGTCACGTACCGCCACTTGAGTATTGCTTAGTTGTGGATTGCAACGTCGCACCTTCGAAAAAAAATCCAAACAATGCACAGCCCACAACTATTAAAAGGTCAACCTTCGAGCGTATGATATTCCGGCTCAGTAGAATAATAAAATAGACAACAGTGAGTATAGGGGACTGTGCATATTGACAAACGTTCATGGACCTTATTCCAACATAAAGATGATAACAAAACACAAAGACCGTGATTCGCCAAAATCACACCGGTATATGCACAGTTCTACTTCTGCCCCCGCCAAGTAGTCATCTGGTGCCTCGTGTAAAAGAACGTCCGTTATATCTGCAGATGATTTTTTTTTTCCCGAGTAGTTTCATTATTCGCCATCGCAGACGTGCACTATAGCCTAGTGGTGATTATAACATTACGTTAATAACCCTGAGCTTTATATGGATCAATTAAGCTAGCAACTCTAATGAGTCGAACACTTAACTCGGAATCGAAGAGCAGCGTCGTGACCTGAAGTGGATGTCCAAGTAATTAATGTAGGCCTACATGTGGATATGTAAATGTTGTCATCTATGCAGTTGGAGTCAAGATCAACTGAAGGTTTGAGGGATCCACATTTGGTGTCCTTCCACGAGACAGTTCACCATGTTGAAACCGCCGAAAACCATCTTCATAGAACTCGACATCGAGAACCAATCGGACTGTGCCATTCGCTCCATCGACGCATCTAAACCATGCGGCTTGAACGTTCAATTACGTCCATTCAGCGAACACTGGGAATGGACGACGAGTTCGCAAAATGTTCTGCGACGGATTCCCGCCGATATCGGGCCTTTTGGTCCGACGGAACCTACTTTAAGAACAGGTGTCTGTAACACATGCTTGGAGCCTTGCGCAAGATGTTGGTCCCACGAAATGCAGATGTGTACAGAGAGAGAAAAGCGTGCTTCTACCAAGAGATATCTCTCGTGTGCTTATCTTGAAACACTGTCTCATAAAACGTACCGAATTGACATTGAATTTCCAACCGGCTGTCCAGACTATGAAAACACATCGTCAGAAAAGTCCACAGACAAAGGTAAAATAAATTATGGTATTTACCATATTGACGCGTCTAACATTTTCATCACGACACTTGATATCAAAGTGTCTTTTCAATCACTGCACGAGTGCAGACTCGTCACTCAGCCATCAAGACAAAAACCACTTTGTCTTATTGACGCTGCACAGCACCGCTTAATGGATTAAATTCTGTAACATCAGACGCATTTTGGCAAAGAGAGAAATGTTTCTGTTTCTGTTGACTTAAAGACATAGGTTACCTTTTTGATAAAAGGTTACTCTATGCATTCACACTTTATGTAGATCAAGTCATATGGTTAGAAACCTACCTGTGGAATTTTCAGCTCAATTCGTCCACACAAATTTAAAAGTTCATTTGCTGCTCTCATCCTGGTCAGTATACAATTATTCGTAGAATTTTAATTTGCTTTTTATTCAGTCAAACTATAATTTGACAAATTGTATTGAAATAATATCACCTTCAGGAGAAATATTTCAAAGGATGTTTAATACAATCTTCAACTTCAAAATTTGTGATGACTTTGTATTACCAATGTTGTACAGGGGCTTTCATCTTCAAAACATCACTGAGGTATGTTTCACAACAAATAAATAGGCCTAGATAGCATGCAGCAACAAAAATGACAAAACATCCATTACTATAGACGAGTAGTAATCAAAGTAATCAATTTGTTTTTATCGAACGTGTTTTTGTCATTTTCAAAGCCCAATGTATGAAGCAGTGTGTGGCTGCAGCTGTGACAGTGCAAGCAAAAAGGATAACTGTGTTGGACTTTCTAAAAATAAACACACTCAATCTTCAGCAAAAGTTTTACAAGAATAATATGTTAAGGGCCATATTTAAATGTGTTTATTTATTTTGTTTGGCAGATGGAATGCTGGGAAGAATATCCAGCATAAGCTTCGACAATGATGCTAATACTCCGGTGGAAATGCATTTGCAGATCGACAAAGAGCTTGACCTTATGAGCGGAAGCTCGAATAGTTCTTCCGGGTCATCTTCAAGCAGTAATGATGAGTCTGAGAGTGGGAATGACGTTGATAGTGAATACGAAGACGCAGAGAGGAAGGATCAGGACAGCAGCTGCAGTTTAAATGGTGACTCCGACGAGGCGGAGACCCGACCATCTATTATTACAACACTGGAACAAGAAGTGGAGAGTGCCGTTCCAGACTTTGGTCAGGATGACGAGCAACTTGATCCAGGAGTTGTAAACGACGAAGAGTACATCGCACAGTCTGCACTGTCTGATTCTGGGATGGGATTGTCCACGGTAGTGCAAGGCCAGTTTGCAACTATGCAGTCTGCATTCGATGACCTCGACAATGCATCCCAACAACATTCAGATCAAGAAGATTTATTTGAAGAGTTATGTCTCGACCTGACGCCCGAGGAAGCTGACCAAATGATGAAGATACAGGCAGCGTTCAGCGGACCACATGTGATGACCCCATTGGAACCCCAACCTTTTCCCATGATACTCGAATCAAGACATAGTTCCGTGGAAGATAATGCTCTTCCTAAAGAGCAGAGAACGGAGCCGGCTGAGATAAGTGTTCAAGAGGAGAAGATGCCAGAAGCAGGATTCAGCTTCAGTAACAGTTTGGATCTTACCCCCGCGGAATTCGAGCAATTCATGGCGATGAACGCCGCCTTTGGTGGTCCGTTTGTTTTTCCACCCCCGAAGATTGCATCCGAATTCACCTCGTCTTTTACCCAACCGCCCGCTTGCACAGCACAAATCTCGGGCAAAAATCCTAGCTCATCATTTACTCCAACAACTGATCCAATAAAATCTTTAAAACCTGATCAGCCCATTGCGAAAGGAGCCGTGGGTGCCCTGGAATCGAACCCAGCTTTTAGCCTATCGGATAGCTTGGATTTAACCCCAGAAGAGTACGAACAATTCGTGGCGATGAATGCTGCGTTTGGGGGGCCTTCGGTGATCCCTCCCCCGAGAATGACATTCAAGGAAGCAGTGCAATTGGCGATACCAAAGGTCTCGCTCGCCAGACCCGCGTCGCTGAATCTACAAACGATCACCAGTGCCGAAGGAGACGGAAAGTCATCGCCTCGCTCGCCTGATCTTGCAATGAATTCTGCCGTCAGCTACCAATGTCAAACCGAGCCAACATCTCAAGAAGATACCCTTACACAAGATATCACTCAGGGAGACAACGCATTTTGGGATGATTTAAATGAGACTGTTATAAAGAACACTGAATTTGTGAAGGACTCTTCTACGGACGGTGAAGACAATGCATCCCTTGTTGCATCTTCTCAAGAGGACGAAGGGAATCTGACTCCTGTATTCGAGCAGCCACCTTCGACCTTTGACCTGGAAGCAATTCGAGTTTCCAATGAATGTGCTCCTGTGCCAACGAGTGATCACACAGTTACAAGACAACTAGAGGACAAAAAGATTTCAAAGGGTAAGACAATTTTTTTTAAAGTTTTTGTGTTGTTTTGTTATTTGTGCTTTCTCCATACAAATAATTAAACCACGTGAAATAATCCACAAAATTATTAGGACAAGATGAAAAATATTATTTGTTTTATTCATTTGTTTCTCATTCTTGTTTACCTTTATAGTTGTATGTATGAGTTGCAAGGATGTATGAAGCTTGTAATCCATGCACAGCTTTTGTTTACTTATAAAATCATACAAACAGAATTAATGTAAACGTTTGCACGACAGAAGGCCAGGTGGGCGCCTTCTTTTTTATGTGCGAGCTTTAGATTTGGCAACTATCGTCACTTATTTCAGTGTTGATATGACCGATACGACTGTTTTTGATAGTCGTCGCCTTGTTAATAGTACCTCGAGTTGATGCTTTTACCAATTAGACATTATATCAATGTTCTAATGATGTCTCAACCCTATGTTTGGCTAGATATTTCAACAGCAAAATGCCCACTGGCCAAATGTCCCTTTTTGAAAGACATATAGAGGGAACCGTTGTGCTTACCTTATTGGGTGTAAACTGAAGTAAATATGCTAAATGCTTCTGTAAGTTTTGTCATGAATTTACTCCATTAAAAACACTGTGAAAAAAAGTGTTAATGTTTAAACGCCTTTCTGGTAACACTTTATAAACACGTTTTTGCGTTTATGTTTTGGTGTTTATTTTTTACACCCAAAAACGTTTGTGCGTTTATGAATTGACACAACTGAGACATGTTAATAACAAAAGCATGTATACATGGTGATAACACTTTATGAACTTCAAAACACGTTTATTACAAGAAAATTGTGTTTATAAATTAACACAAAGTAGCGTTCATATAATGAACGTTTTTTGTTTTTTTTCAGTGAAAGTGCACACAAGATATTTATGATAGTGGTTGTTCGTCAAAGTAAATTCATGGCCCCATTACTGGGAGCCAATGGTTATATTCTGTATAACCAAGATGTATGTTCCATGCTTCAATGATGCACATTTATTTTTAGCCAGGCCATGCTCTGTGGTCAGGTCTATATTGAATATCAATCATCCCACAAAACAATAACCAAACGAGCCTAAAAACGAGCCCTGTGCATCACTTTATACAGTTATGCACTGGCAAATAAAACGCGCGCACGTGGCAGTATCAGTTGTTCGTTGCTGAGTGCGAGGGCGCCTTTTAATACCTTCAGTCTCTGTCATATTAATCGTGATTGGACACACAAAATCTATAGTTTAACGGTAAAGTATAGGATTGGTACCGGTAATTTAGTATCAGCCAAATGGGCAAATATTCATGTAAAATTAACTCAGCTGATGATGGTATTAATCTTCCTTCGAAATAATGTGTGTCTGAAGTGCGGTAATTTTAAAGAAAATTCCAAAAGTTTTCAGTTCGAATTTGGGAAAAAATACTCAATCCTAAATTTCACATTCGAATGAGTACAAAATATTTCCACGCAAGCTGAAGGAGAAATAAAGCATAGGCCTACTCTTAGAAGCAGTTTTGCCAACATTACCAATGCTGTACCAACCCTTTAATCAAGTCACTTCAATCACATGTTTTCATAGGAGCAAGCTGATATAGTTGTTTGGCGGATGATTATTTTGCAAGATGACCTTTGTGATTTTAGGTATTCAGTGTGCAATCATATTCAGCTAAACTATTTATAGTACAGGTCGACATGCGGCGTAGCCAGGACTTTTTCAGTGAGGGGGGCACGGGGGGCATTGTTTTTCAGTGGGGGGACCAAGGGGTATGGGATTTTTCCATTTCCTTTTTCTTTTCTGTTTTTTGGGGCACTATGAGGATTTTTCGTGGGGGGAACCTGGGGGGGGGGGCACTGGAAATTTGTGGGGGGCACGTGGCCCCCCAGTGGCTACGCCGCTGTATAGCTCCTGGACAAAGTAAATCCCAGGCTTTTTTCCAACATGGCGAATGGCTGCACCTATTTTTTTCCCAAAAGAAACAACAACTTCTAATCCTAATTTAGAAACATAAACATCCCTTGAAATTCACAAATCATTGTTAACTGATACAAGTATTCATACTCACCCCACCCCCTGCAAAAGCATATTTTATTTTTTGAAGTCCGCCAGTTACCGTCAGTTGCCTTTCAAACGGGACAGCATAAACATATTTCAGAATGAAAACAATTGTCTCTTAAAACCAGTATTAGTATCAGTAAAATGTCTATAAATGCATCCAATATACTTTATAAGAATCAACAGATATGTATACAAACCAATCTGTGTAAGCTTTAGCTTATTCCATCCAGTGTGTCGTTAACGAGAAAACAGTAAAAATTAATCAAGATTTGTCGTATATTCATTTTAACGTGGAACTTACGTCTCCGGATGACAAAATTAATTTTGCAAAAAACAAATTTGATTTAACTTTATTACATTAAAATAGCACCTCAAACAGACATATTTCAAGGGATGTTTGATAAGATTCGTGTAAATCCATGTTAGTTATTTATTCTCGAGAATACCAAAAGTGTAAAGTGGCTTTAAGATTTATTTTTTCAAAAGAAGCTCTGGCTTCTCTTGATTCAATTCAATTCTTGTGAAGCCCGGGCAAGAATTGAGCGACATTTGAGGTCCTTAATTGTTTTTTGGGGAAAATACAACCCCTCTCTGGCTACGCACCATAACAAAAGTTGTCATATTACTAGAAAGGGTGACATCCTCATGAGGATGTCTTGGGGTGTCGGTGTTGGCGCAGTCACAGAGTCTGTGGTTTAACCCTGTGTTTGCTGGCCGACTCCCAGTCTATGGCCACACAAACGTGCTGAGCACAGACAATTTATGTGCCTACCAAAATAGATTACCAACCAGATTGCAACGTGATGTTGATTTTTTTTCTGGTAGGTTCTCAGCTAAATTTTACTCAGAAGATAAATTTGCCAAGCTAAGCAGCTCTATGAAATCGGCCCCAATAAGAACACAATATATACAAAATAATTAGTGACTGAACTAAAAAAATAAAATAAAATCTTGACCTTTTACCCGATATGCCCGAAATCCTGTTTTATTATCGTATCATTTCTATCTCTATGGCAACCAAATATGAACAGACCTCCATTTGTGGTATAGCTGCATATTATAACAGTATCCTTGTGATATCGATTGTGTTCGGCGGTGCTATTATACTCTGTGACTGTGAAATATAGGCTATCATGAATAACGAGTATATCAACCGTATAGGATGTTCCTGCACTGTCAATTTTAATGGATGTTTGGCATTGTATTTGTTACAATGTCTGTCACTTGGTAAGGGGTGTACGGCCATCTCATAATATTGTCGTAAAATATCAGTCTCCAATGTGTCAGATCTTTCATTGCGAAAATAATTGTATTAGGCCTAAATGGTTGATAGGCGCAGTTGTGGAAGTATAAGAAAGAGGTTTTAACACTCATCTTTTATAAAGAAATGCTACATACAAATACCGAAAATAGATGTACTTAAATACCCCCCCCCCAAAAAAAAGTTTGGGTATGCTGAGAGGCTACATTGGTGCCGCCATCTTCGTTGGTGTGGCTAATCTTGCCGGTAATGTTACACCGTGCAGTGTGTATCGTTGTTTACAAAGGTTGTAGATTCACATGTATCAATATCTTTCTCAAATCTCAGTGGTAAAAAAAGGAAAATATTCAGTTGAATTTGTTGAATGATTCAAACTCACAATTTGGTTACAAAAAGCATCGTGTTCAAAGGCAGAAGTAGGCCTATAGCTCTGTCATCGCATAAAGCAAGTAGGCCTATACATTTTTGGTAAAATATTTCTGTAAATGCATCCATACGAGAATCAAGATAATATGTGTGTGTGTGTGTGTGAACGTACACACCATTCGTTGTGGGGTCCAAAACACAATAGAACAATTGGACCCCACAAGGTAACTATAGAAAATCTTGTACCCCACAGGAGAATTATAAGGAAAAGGGATAATAGAACGAACAAAGGAATACCCCACAAATCAATGTGCGTGAGGGTGTGTGTGTGTGTGTGTGTATATATATATATATATATATATATATATATATATATATATATATATATATATATATCACCTTCTCGACATCACCTTCAATCTGAGCAACGGCAAGCACTACCCCTTCCGGAAACCAAACGACCGACCCATGTACATCCACAAGCAGTCTAACCACCCGCCTAACATCATCAAGAACCTACCCGCCTCTATCAGCCGACGCATATCCGGCATCTCGCACGATGAAGACATCTTCAAGAAAGCCTCCCCAGCTTACGAGGACGCACTAAGATCCAGCGGATACACGGAAGGCCTGGCCTACATCGATAGCCAACCTACTAAGGAAAAACGGAACAGGCAGCGCAACGTCATCTGGCACATACATCTGGTTCAGCAAAAACGTGACAACAAACATTGGCGGTATATTCCTGAAACTCATCGGCAAGCACTTCCCGAGGAACTCCAAACTGAACAAGATATTCAACAGGAACACGGTCAAGATCAGTTACAGCTGCATGCCCAACATCGCCAGTATCATCAAGGCACACAACAAACAAGTCTCATCGAACGACAAAGGGACCGACCGTAAGGACTGCAACTGCCGCAAAAAGACCTATGCCCTCTACAAGGAAAGTGCCAGGCCAGCAACATAATCTACAATGCCGAAGTTAAGCAACCAAACAACTCTCATCTGTACATAGGTCTCACCGCGCCTCCATTCAAGCTAAGATACGGCAACCACACACAGTCTTTCAGGCATGAGAAGTACCAGAACAGCACGGAACTCTCCAAGCACATTTGGCAATTGAAAAGGAACAAGAAACCATTCACCATCAACTGGTCGGTAGCCTGTAGATCTCAAGCATACAACAGTGACTCGAAACGGTGCAACCTTTGCCTCACAGAGAAGCTCTCCATCATAAACGCCGACAAGAGGATACTCCTGAACAAACGACCCGAACTCATATCAAAATGCCGCCATGAAAACAAGTTCTACCTCTGCAACTTCAAAAGCGATGACACGTGACGAGGAACAGTACCGCGTCAACAAACCACAAACTGCCAACAAACAAGCTTACACACAAGGCCCGCAAACAATAGGTAATTACCTCGCATCATTGAGCGAGTAACCTGTACGTGCGCGTGTAGGCCTATATATATAGGAGTAATCACTTGGTGACTATCAGTTGTCTGATGATCGCATAACGCGTGAAACTCGGAGTTACAACTACCAGCGTTCCACTAGTTTTACTACAAGTATATATATATATATATATATATATATATATACACACATACACATACACATACACATACACATACACATACACATACACATACACCCCCACATACACATACACATACACATACATATACACATATATACATATATACATATACACATATACACATATACACATATACACATATATACATATATACATATACATATACACATACACACATACACACATACACACATACACCCCTACACACATACACACATATACATATATACATATATACAGTGTACATATATATATATATATATATATATATAAATAACAGCAAAAGAAACGTCACCCCCTAAATTTTGATAAGTATGAGAACATGTTTAGCTTATGTGTCCTCAGACGTCATGCATGACGAATTTTGAGGTCAACCAAATTTGCAACATTGTGTTCGTGTTACACTCCATACTCATAATATTTTTCATTAAACAAATTATATTAATTATAAAATGAAAATAATAAATATTTTTAGGGGTGACGTTTCTTTTGCTGTTATATATATATATATATATGTGTATATATGTATGTGTATATATGTATATATATATATATGTATATGTATATATGTGTATATATATATATGTATGTATGTGTATATGTATATGTATGTATGTGTGTGTATATATATATATATATATATATGTATATATATATATGTATATATATATATATATATGTATATATATGTATATATATATATGTATATATATATATATGTATGTATGTATATGTATACAAAAATTAACCTGTGAAAATTTCAGCGTTTTCCGTTGTGTCGTTAACGAGAAAGTGCTCATAAGCAGTATTCATTTCAACGTGTCATAGTTTTTTTCATAAATTTTACTTATATGATAGCAACTAATGAGACAGAAATATTTCAAATTAATATATCAATTAATGTTTGACAGCATTTCCAACTTTACACAAATAAAATTATATGCAAAACTGTGATCATTTATGTTTTTCGAGATTACTAATACTAGTGTAAGATTAATAATAGTATA
The DNA here is from genome assembly GCA_029582265.1 of Zoroaster sp. YZ-2022. Classification (NCBI taxonomy): domain Eukaryota; kingdom Metazoa; phylum Echinodermata; class Asteroidea; order Forcipulatida; family Zoroasteridae; genus Zoroaster; species Zoroaster sp. YZ-2022. Next base: position 28,050,413 of record CM055828.1, on the reverse strand, counting down.
CCGGTAATCATGAAATCAATAAGTCAGTCAAGGAAGTATAACAAAATAAAGACCTTACAACCACACGCTTGAGTTCGCGAAAATGAAAGGTCCCATTTTTCTAATATAGGATTTGTTTCAACTTTTCTGGCAATTTGAAACGTTTCAAGGTAGGCTTATGTTTTCTGTGTGAACATGTAAACGTCACGTATATTGTTCATTACACGTGCATACATTTAAAAAGCCTAACCTCAGTGGTTCGCATGTCACAGCGAACTAGCAATGGCTATATAGCGTAATTATACCAATTCAACGTTGAAGACATATAGGCCAATCTTTTGTTTAATATTCCTTTTTTTCACCATCGGCTTATAAGACACAATATAGGTTAAGGCCTATCTTTGGGTGGTGTACGGTCATGGACCCGCAACTCTAGGTCAAGGAAAATCCATACTACTACACGTTTCCCCACCGTACGCAGACGAAACTTTGAGCAGTCTCTCAATTGAACAATGCACCATTCATGCCTTATATAGATTTGTTAAGCCGGGTATTCAGAGAGCTGTAGGCTTACAGTCTGTAACTGTATTCAAATCGGCAGTCAGCACCCTCCCCCATTGGGACAACTTTGTCAGAGAAAAACACCATGTTGACACAAAATTAGTTGTTAGCACAGTTCGTCTTTTCTTCGGCACGCAAGTATTGCAGTGCTTTCCTTTTGTTGCGTATATCCATACCTGGAAACATCTCAGCCCCAGTGGGTTAATTGTTGCAGGTGATCTCTTTTGAAGAGTTTCCCCGTATTTTGTTACGATTTCCTCTCAAAATTTACACTCTCGCAGGACCTGAATTCGTCGAGGAGCTTGTCTTGAGCGCCGGATTGGGAGAAAACCACGGGGAGAACTCGGTGTTGATGCGATGTCAAATCAACGCCTGGCCAACCCCAAACGTCAGCTGGTTTTACAAGGACGAACCGCTGGGTGATGGCGATGAATCCGTGGACCCGGACCGGGTCGAGCTGACGTCTGACAAAACTCGTGGAGTTTACACCCTGTTGCTGAAAGAGGTTGAGAGTTTTGACACGGGAATTTACACTTGTAAAGCTAGTAATAGTATAGGGGAGGCTACGAGTGCGGCAGAATTGATTGTGCAAGGTAAGAAATCAACTACTATTCTCTCTTTTCATCCAGAATAAAGTACACCTTTTGGTCATGCAGAATTATACAAGTCATATGTTTGCATGTTTTGTAAATTTATGTGAAAACAAAATAAGGAACCAATAATAGGCTACACTTAACATTCGTATCGGATCGATGTATTCAGGCCTACGTGTTGGCCTATCTTGATTCAAAGAAAGTAAGCATATCCATTGAAGCAGTTTTGCCAAGATTACAAATGCTATACCAATTCCCTGTATCAGGTTATCGTCATAAGATAGCAAATTGTTTTTCTGCTATAAATGCCTATATAGGCACTTTGTTGGTGATATAGATATTATTCTAAAAGTCAGTCTAGTCTTTAGTAATTGTTTCATCAAGTAAAGGGGATTTAGAGTATCACCAAATAATGAGGTTTCTCTGTCGGGTGTTTTTATTTTTGGAAGGTCAAGTATCTAAATGTTGTCTATGTGTGCTGTGACTGTTAAAAGCTGTCATTAGAATGAATACAAAAAGAAATCTGAAAGTATTTTCACTATTATCTAGCCTTTCTTAGTTTGGTTTTTATATATTATGTGTATGCCCTATATCTTGATTCAAATAAGAGAATCAGTATACTAGTAGAAGCAGTTCTTGCCATTATTACGAGTTCCCTGTAAACAATTCCCTGTAAACAATTCCCTTAAAACTGATGTGTTTGCAAGACTTGGAATGATGTATGTATTATGGTATTATACAATAGAAACATATACCATATTTCGTTGAACCATGGAGGAAGGAAACGTGTTCATAGTATGTCGACCTTGTAGAAAAAAGTTACTGGGATATCTGAATTGCTCGACAAATATAATTATCAACTTCGGCAGAATTTATTTTACCGTGATCATATTTAGGCCTACACAAAACGATTGTTCATAATAGCATTTCGATCTGTGAAATGTGGAAATCCGTGGAGCACCGCCGTACCTCACTCGGGAAACGTACCCCCAAACCCATTCCCTCAACCCCATTCCCTCAACCCTGTAGGCCTTGTCTATATCGCATGCCTTCCAGTCAAGAACAACTCAAAAGTCCATTCAAAACACAGAGCATATTAACAACGACCCTGACCCATGTGAAAGGTTACAAGTTCAAATGTAGAATTCAAAGTTATCAATCCAAAGCCAGTTCCATTAATTCCAGTTCACTAGGCCGTAAGTAATAATACTTGCTGACTGCCTTGGGCCATGTATACGTCATTACAAAAAGCAACTAGGTTAACAGACGATAAGTTCTTTGTGAAATAGATCTGTACCCGTCATTAACCTGCTAAATGGTATACTTTAATATGTTTTGCTTTTGAAAACACATTTAGTCACGGTTGTTAAGTTCTATAAAAAGAAAAGAAAAGGGGAAGCCATGTACATTATTGCTGAATGAATAGATACTGTCAGTTTACAGTTTGATAACAGTTTGTCTCCGCAAATTCTAAGGAATATCAAAGTCTAGGTGTGGTATTATTAATTGCATGGTCAGTGGGGAGTATGGTTGTGAATCCCTTTGTTTTACAATGGTGATATTTGTCCAAAAGTGGCGTGTGAAGTACCGGTACTGAAATTATGATTTAGTGTTCTTAGAAAGTGATCTAAAATTGATTTCAGATATTGACGATCCCCAGTGACAAAAAGGGATCCCCAGTGACAAAAAGGGATCGGGAGGGGGAAATGTGGGCCCATGAGGGACTTGGAAGTGGGTAGTTCGAAAAATGATCTTTAGGGTAAGGGTTAAGGTTAGGGTTGATTTTGCTTCAGAAATTAATACTCCCAGTAGCAAAAAGGAATTGGAAGGTGGTAATGGTAAAAATGGAAGGCGGTAATGCGGGATAACTTGGATCAACCAGGTTGGGTCTAAAGATATTTCTATTGTTTTATAGAAAAACTTTTTTTTTTAAACCTCATCTGATTCACCAGCTCTTGTTATTCTTCCGTAGAAATAAACGTAACCAAACCGAGGCTTGAAAGGGGAAATGGTCCTTTTTGTATTGATAATTAGCGTTATAATCGCAATCGCGTGTACAAGGAGTCTAGTGAATAGTGTTCCTAGGTTTTAGACGTACAAGGAGTCTGAATAAGTTAGCCGCAGTGTGAATAAAGATCTGTTAAAGACTGGCACTGTGTTTTTTGACGGACAGTCGGCGTCAAAGAAGATGACATGTTCAGCTCTATATATAGATGTTGATGACCAATAAAGGGAAACCTTAGCGAATTGGTGGGGCGTGAATGAGCATTGTAAACGAACAGAAAAGTGGATCATGCGGATAAGCCTAGCTAGCTGCGCTTTTGGCTCTGTGTGACCGATCTGACCCGTTGGTGAGGGACTTATTACCATTGTGGAGTATCTATTGTTGGTTGTTTTTCTGCTTCAAAACTTTAGTGACTGTTAACACCAAAATACAACTTTGTAAAAAACAATGTTCCTTTGCTTTCTTTAAAGGAAAACATTTTTTATAGTTTTCTGGAAAACGTGAGCACCTACTGTGATGTATGATACATGTCTTGAAAACAAAATGGGTAAAATAAATGTGTATTTCTAAATAGTATTTTTGGTACTTAATTCCCTTTTACCCTGTTGGTTAATCCGTGATGTTTGATTGACATGCTGGATTGTTGTATTACCGCCCTCTATTGACCAGCTTTAGAATGTTAATGTACTTGGAAATGTTCCGACCAATCAAAACATACACAGATTGATTTCTCAGCCATATACCTTCCGACCCCTTACCAATGTTGTATACTACCATGGCTTTACCACAGTGACAACACACATGCAATGTAACTTTGTTACTATGTCCTTCCTTTACCCTATTCTACTTTCCAAACACCAATTCAGTGTTACCCAGTATTCCATAGTTTTTGCATTGTTTACAAAAGTATTATTCCAAAGGGCGCTGAATTGTACAGCGACACTTTGTACAGTTTCTTTTCCTTTTAGAAGTCAATATAAGCAATTTGGTAACCCAATAACTAATGGTATCCATCCGATGGTATTATAGTTCATTACAAGCTTCGGGTTACCATTTAGAGTTTTTTTTTTTAGTGACGTGCATATGCTTCTATCGGTGACCTGAAGTGGCACTACAACAGACGTTCTATTCCTACCGATCAGAAACATTATTTTTTAGAAATAGTTAGTTTTAATGCTCAGTTTTACTGAGGCAATGATCGCATAAAAATTGTTATTAAGGTACAACATTGGTAATATTAGCAACTATACTGTTGCCATGATTCTCTCGTTCTGACCATAGAGAAAGGACACAGACGGCTCGGCCATGATCAGAACACAACTGCAATGCTCTATTCCGCTCGGCCATGGTACCTCAGGGGATGGAGCGGGGATAGACACAAATGAGTATTTATTTTGATCGATGAAGCCTGCGTGACATCTTTTACATGTTACAATTTCTTTATGGACTGAAGTGAGTGAAGAATTGCTCAGTCCGTAAATTGTTGATTAATGGAATGCGTTTATGGTTTGGGAAGTATAAGTAGGACAGGAAAATGAGTATTTATTTTGATCGATGAAGCCTGCGTGACATCTTTTACATGTTACAATTTCTTTATGGACTGAAGTGAGTGAAGAATTGCTCAGTGCGTAAATTGTTTGATTAATGGAATGCGTTTATGGTTTGGGAAGTATAAGTAGGACAGGAAATACTTGTTGTAATGCCTGCTCGATGAGAGAAGAATCATAGTCACTATAAAACATAAACAACAATTTCGCCGAACTAATGCAACCGAATTCTTTCTATAAATGCAGCCTAATAGCCTTTATTATTATATACATACAGTGAAATGAAAGTCCTGGCATATGTTGAGTATAGTATGGCTATGTTAGGTTGCTCTAGAGAAATATCACAGTGTAAAAACCGCATTCATATTTATTGAAGAAATGTTTTCAACTTTTTGTCCTGCAGAATCGGTTTCAGACTCGGAGTACGAAACGGCTCGTTCTTATTTTACTTCCGGGTAAGTTTTTGATTATTGGCTTCTGAGCACTGTTTTAGTGTTTTTTCTCTCAATTTTCTGATATTAGAACTAAAAAACTATGTTTCCATTTACCTGATATTTGATGACAGAGTTTAATATGATTTATTTTATTCCCTAGTGGTGTTAAAGGGACAGTATCGTCACACAGGGCATGGAATTGGGGTGCTAGTTTTAGATTGACTCAGTGACTGAAAATAATACCCCACATGATAAGGTCATATTATACCGTTGCTGCTGCATTTGAGCCAGTAATTTTCAGTCACTGTGTTCATCTTCAACTAGGACACCGATTCCATGCCCTGTTGAAAGTCCGCTCTGATCGTGGCCGATGGTGTTCCTTCAAAGTTTTAATTTAGCAGTATACTGCCTATTACATAATAATTATAATAATTATAATAATAATTATAATTATAATTATTATAATTATAATAATAATTATTATAATTATAACTATAATTATAATTATTATAACTATAATTATTATAATTATAATTATAATTATTATAACTATAATTATTATAATTATAATTATAATTATAATAAGTTGACTTATATAGCGCACGTATCCACCAACTAAGTGGTGCTCAAGGCGCATTATATCATTACCCCTGCTCATAAGGCTCATAAATCATTCCTGAAACCGTCTCAGCTCCCTGGGGAGTATACAGCTCAATTGCTGCCATTGCAGCGCATATAGGGCTAATCAACCAACTCTGCCCTCACAGGTACCCATTTAACCCCTGGGTGGAGAGAAGCAATTATGGTTAAGTGTCTTGCTCAAGGACACAAGTGTCACGGCCGGGATTCGATCCCACATTCTGCGGCTAACACCAGAACTTGAGTCCGGTAAGCTAGACCGCTCGGCCACGACACTCCACATCCAACGATGTTTTATTTTGAACGGTGTGTAAGTGCACAATATAATGTAGGCCTATTTCTTTACCTTGTTCAAACTATGCTTGAGCACAAAATTGTATTCAAATAATAAAATTTGAATATTGTATTCAAATATTCAAATTGTACTTCAAATAATAAACACATTTAAATGCAACAATGAGCAACTCCATTATTATCACTAATGGAAATAGAAATCACTAGCTTAAAATCTTCAATTGTTTGAGCCACTCATCGGAATGAATTTGTTTGTAATGATCGAAAAACATTATTACGAATCCTTTTTTCGCTGTTTTATGTTTTTTGATTGTTTTATGTTTTTTTGGTTGGTACTGAATAAATACAGGTATAGGCTATGATGTTATTGATGAACTTGCATGTTATTATTTCAAAACTGCATCACATCGTTTTATCCACTAGAAGAAATGTTTTCTACGTTATTTAATTCACCATAGCTAAATAGATCAATTAATTCGGTTTGTCCTTTGGATGTTAATTTTAAGCACACGTTTGGGGTTTTGAGCCCTCTATTGGCAAACTATGTTCATCTTTGTATTTACTTCCAAGTCTTCAGTAGGATCCGTTCAGAAGTGTTTGTTTGACCCTTTCGAAAGAATCTATACTCGTTTGGTTAGCTGGTACTTACAGACGTTTTTGAGGGTCAATACTGAACCTTAAATACCAAAATATATCGGGCTGGTTACTTCACCAGGTCTGGGGTCAAAGCGTGGGCACCCTGCGCACACAAAGTTTAAGTTTTTATTTGCATAAGTTTGGTATCAGGGTAGAGTTTGAGTACGGCATGCATAACTTGGCATAATATTCAATGATTCATATTATTTTGTTTGCACCAATGAAAGGGCAAAGATGTACCCTATAGGTCTTGGCCTATTCACTTTGAATGTTTTACTAAAAAACAGGAAATCACTTCTGGAATCGAAATGATGTTTTTAAGATATTTTGTTTTGAAGAACTGTTTTAAGTGTTTATTAAATAAGCGTTTATGTTACGACCGTCCTATTATTTAAGTCCTTACATTAAGACATGGGCCTACATATTAATATTTGTAGGTGAATTAAATGAGCTGTATATTAGACCTTGCTGTTGTATTTTTTTACATAACGTCCTTATCAGTTTTGGAACAGCACAGTCTTTAACGGCCCAGTATAAAAGACAACAATAAAAACTGGAAACCACTTTAGAGATCACTCTAGTCAGAATAACCTATAAGTATATTTCTATTCGACGAGACCAGTTTTACTGGTCAGTTTTACCAGTAAAACTGGTTTTATTACCGAAGAGGGCTGACCAGGGTTGAAGAGGATTCTGAGAGATAGCCTATAGTATAGCATAGTGGAGGAAGGTTCACTGCCTTTGGACGAAGGTTGGGGCTGAGGAAAGACCAGTTCAAAAGCTAGCACTCTCAACTTAGTCACACCCTTTCTCTATTGTCACACGATGGAAGGATGATGATGCGTCTCCTTTCCGTCTGGCAAATAATATCTGGCTACATGCACAGGCCTGGAATTCCACGGAGGTCGCGGTCCCCGTTTCACTGGTCTTGGCCGGCATGGTTTCCCCTTGAAACTGTTCCCAGACATTCGAATATTGCAATGGATGTGCCCTTTACTCAAGAATGAAATTCCATGCCTGCGCACGTGTAACCATTGATGGATCCGGGGGGAGGGGGAGGGTGAAGTGGTATGTTCCCCCTTTTTTATCGCCATATATGTAAATGTACCATACATTTTTTGTGTTCCCCTTTTTGGCATAGTGCCTCCCACCCCCTTTTTTTTTCAAGACCCTGGATCCATGTCACATCATGGGGATTGATGGGGATTGATGGGCATTCTTAGCCTTTTCACGCTAGCTTGATAATTCAGCAATCTAACCCCAACCGATTGTAGCGATAATTTGTTTGACAAACACAAAGTGTCATTGAAGCCTCCAGTCACTGTAATCTTTTAAGCCTGTCTGGAATTGAAGGATTACGCGTCTGTTGAAGCCTAATCACCAAGATTAAGTGGATTAAGAAAAAGCCAAAATCACCATAATTATTTCCCATCCCCACTGTATGTTTGCGTTACTGCATTGGGAATACGTGATGCAACTCTCTTAAAGCTACCGCAAAATCATTGTTTACAAATTCTATCCAAATCGGGTTTGTGTTTTTTTGTTTTTTCTTTTAAATATAGACTGCTTGTTCAGTAGATCTCACAACATTGTTAATGTATGAGTTAACAGATGAGTTGATTTTAATTTCATATTTCTCTTATTTATGCCCTGGATGAATAGAGGCTGTATAGGCTCACAGTCAAAAAATGGTTTCGTAGGCTCAAAGGAACGTCAGGCCATGGAGGATGGTCAGGCTAATTTATATCAAAGTATAGATTTCAGCATGGTTTCAGTGTGCAATATTTCCAGCCATTCTCTTCAAGGTTATACAGAGGGATTGTATCTTTTGATGGTGTTCTTAATTCCTACAGTGATGAAATAGTCGACAACCTCGGCGAATCGTGGCTCGCTCGAGGAAGCCGCGGAGGCAGGGCCAGGGGCGGCAGATCGCCGGATAAAATGGTGCCTGAGCGCACGGTACGCATCACCACGCACCGCGCTTCGGCACCTCGGTTCACCTTCAAACCTCAGAGTAGGGTGGTAGAGATCGGGCAGACTGCTAGGCTGGTTTGTGGCGTGAAAGGTAATGGTTTCAGCACAGGAATGTGTTTTGCCGATCATTAAAAACAAAATCAACTTTGAGGTACCAGGTAATGTCCGTATCAACGTCGCGCGCACTTATTTTTCAACCTGTCGCTCACGTCTTTTTCACGATTGCTATGGGCCTATGTTTCATCGCTAAAATGTAGCCATTAGTAAGATTCCAATCTTTTGCAAAACCTCTTAAATCACAATCAACTATAGTACTTTACGATTTCTTCTGTATGCCTTAATATTCTTGAAAGAAAAAGTAGGCAATTCATTCCGGCTTGTACAGTATAGTCATTGGCGGATCCAGGGCGGGGGGGGGGGGGCTAAGGGGGCTGTAGCCCCCCCTAAAATCGTTAAAAAATATTTAAAAAGGAGAGAAAAAGAGAGAGAGAGAGGGAGGGGAGGGGAGAACGCACTCCCATTCCCACAGTGTGCGGGATAAACATAAGGAGGTGACCTACTTAGTACTGTACTAACCGTTGCGCATAGGAAGTGGCGGCACCCTTTGTAGTACTGAAAAATAATTGTTTTTGATTCTCAGCCCCCCCCCTAAAAAATGTTCTGGATCCGCCCATGATAGTGGATTTTTTTAACTACACCATAATTATGAAAGAGGTGTGGCTTACGTTGAAATGCCGTCCAACTCACCCAGATTGGGGGGGGGGGGGTGACATTTTACATAAACCGATTTCGCCTTTGAGAAAGACCGGATCCTTTAAACTTTTATAAGACTGGAAATATTCGACAAAGCATTAGTCATAATGACATCAGTTGGGGCAAGCCATTTTGTTCTATGAAATGAAGCATTATTTGTATCATGGAGGAAGGAAATGTATTTCCTTCCTCCATGTTTGTATTGATCACTAACTTGTAGTTCACTTCCAGTTCACAATAGGAAGCTGGACTCAGTGACAATCGTACCATAACAAAGATTTTTCACTTATATAAAGTTAGGTAAAACTTGTAACTTTGCATGGTGAGGATGATAAGTAAGACACCATGCGGTGACACCATGTGAAATGCTCAATTGAGTAGTAATTAGTTCTGAAAAGAACTGGAGGTACAACTCGACGTTTCGATCAGTATGCTCTGATCGTCCTCGGGATATAAAGTTAATAGATTGATAATTTTGTTTGTGTCAGAATAAAATTATGGTTTTAAATGAAGGCAGCCTAAAATATTGGGGTGTGCGAGGTTCAGTGATGAGTCTTCTCAGCAATATGCAATCTTGTTTTAAACTTAATAATAAAATGGTTGGTTACAATAAACTAAATGGTTTGTAATTATTTCTGAACCTCAGGATCACCCAAACCAGGAGTCGGTTGGTTCAGTCACGGCACGGAGCTGAAGAACGAGGGGCGTTACCGGGTCTTCGAGAGCGAAGAGGGTAACTTTGTCCTGGAGATACGGGAGGTTGAATCGTCGGACACCGGCAGCTACATATGCACGGCGGGAAATATTATCGGACAGATCTACTGTTCCACCGAACTCTCAGTTGAAGGTTTGTAAAAGTAATTCTAAAATATTGTATCTTTGCTAAAGCGTTATTGTAACTTTAACATATTTATTCGAATGTAATTTGTCGATAAGCTTGTACCTCTGCGGGAATGTCTATAGTGTGATAGGCCTATCATTCATCTGTCTTGTTTAGCAGTCAAAAAGACAACTTTGACATTCAGAATATTCACTTATTTTTGCATTATTTTGATTACAGAATTTGGTGAACCAGAAGTTGACGCCAAGACTATCCCTGCCGAAATGTCAAGGTAAGTTTTCTTTCGTAGCCTACATGGCTTGGCAAGGCAAACCCCCAAAATTGGTGATAATTTTTTAGAGCGATAGAGGGCGTTCGTCAAAGAGAACACAGGTCTGCTTTATCACATCTTGATCTTAGAGACTTGTTTGTTGAATAAAATTAAAAAGTAAGTATAAGTTTCTTTATTGAGTAGTAAGTTGTACCATTGTTGTACTGTTTTATTTCCACAATAATTATTGTATTCGTTCTAAAGACATAGTCGGATTAATAAACACTAGTGAGTTCATCCATTTCTTATGCATGTAATGTGATGTATTAACCCTAACTCCCTAAGCATTGTTAGTGAGGTGGATTAAGGACAAAAAACACGAAGATCGTGACACGGTGGACAAAAGCACCAATTTTTTTTTGAAGACTCCTATGGGTATGTAGATTGATAAAATCCCATGCTCCAAAAAAATTGCAATGTCCTTGACCTAATTATGACGTAATATATTCAAAATGACCGCCATTTCCTTAAAACGGCATAACTTTAGTTATATAATGCCGAGGCAAGTGATTTTAGTAGCGAATTATATGTATCAGAGGCCAAGGAATCGATTGGCAACGTTCGTGTTGCGCTGAAACAAACGGTTTCATCATTTTTGTATTAAATTTTTGTATGAGCAAGAAAATGCCAAAGTGAAAGGCAAAGGAGGGGCAGTCGGGCTCACAGAAAATCCAGATGCCTTTCGCCGTTGGATGATTTCCGGCCCAGAGCAAGCAAGGCTGCTGACTGAGTTTGAAAGTGAGTATCTACCACAAGAAGACCCTCAAGTAAACTTCCAGCACCACGAGGAAGGCCTATCTGCTCAAAAGTCCTTCCAACAGCAAACCAAAAGCCTTATCGAGGTAATCAGAGAATACAGTAACCCTTTCCAAGATGACTACCCTGAGTTGCTTGTCTTGGGTTCCAAGAGGAAATAATAAATGTAAAAGACATTTTGCGGTCGATCTGCTGTGACCGTTTGTTTGTAGAACACACTCATAGTAGTGAGGTGGATTAAGGACAAAAAACACGAAGATCGTGACACGGTGGACAAAAGCACCAATTTTTTTTTGAAGACTCCTATGGGTATGTAGATTGATAAAATCCCATGCTCCAAAAAAATTGCAATGTCCTTGACCTAATTATGACGTAATATATTCAAAATGACCGCCATTTCCTTAAAACGGCATAACTTTAGTTATATAATGCCGAGGCAAGTGATTTTAGTAGCGAATTATATGTATCAGAGGCCAAGGAATCGATTGGCAACGTTCGTGTTGCGCTGAAACAAACGGTTTCATCATTTTTGTATTAAATTTTTGTATGAGCAAGAAAATGCCAAAGTGAAAGGCAAAGGAGGGGCAGTCGGGCTCACAGAAAATCCAGATGCCTTACGCCGTTGGATGATTTCCGGCCCAGAGCAAGCAAGGCTGCTGACTGAGTTTGAAAGTGAGTATCTACCACAAGAAGACCCTCAAGTAAACTTCCAGCACCACGAGGAAGGCCTATCTGCTCAAAAGTCCTTCCAACAGCAAACCAAAAGCCTTATCGAGGTAATCAGAGAATACAGTAACCCTTTCCAAGATGACTACCCTGAGTTGCTTGTCTTGCAAACACGAGACTGTGCAGATGAATCCGTTGTGCGTACAGTGCGAACTATCGAGGCATTGGGTGCAGACCAGTATCTGGCATTTAAGAAAGAGGTCTTCATTGACAGAACAAAGTCAATCCATGCACCAATAAAGAAGAACTCATTACCACTGTTCAGGTCACCGGTTAAGCCCAAGGTTAAATCTAAAACGAAGCAGCTAACAGCCCTCCGCAATGATGTCAGTCTCTTTGGACGTCTATATATTGCAAATCAGCTACGTGATGGAGATCCAAGTGTATTCTTCAGCCATGAAAACCAACCTTATCCTCCGTCAATCTCCACCTTTGGCAAACTTCGCATATCAGTTGCAAAGTCCAAGTTGCTGAGCTGCCTAGACACCGACGGACAACCCGAACCTCCAGAGTACTTTGATTGCAAGATCTTTGATGGTGCTGCTCTGGTGCACAGTTTGTCAACGTCATCTGCCTCCACCTTTGCAGATTATGCAGAAACCGTTTTCCAGCCTTTTTCTCCGTCGTGAACTGCAGAAAGTTCATAGATTGGATTTGGTCTGGGACAGGTACTTGCAAAGCAGTATCAAAAGAATTCAACTCGGCAAAAGCGGGGCAGTGGTGTGCGTCGGAAGGTGACGCCTCAGACTAAGATGCCAGCAAATTGGAAAGACTTCCTCCGAGATTCTTCCAACAAAGAAGAACTGTTTTCGCTCCTGTCACAGACGATGGCTACAGAAGACTGTCCTCATAACAAGGAGCTGTATATTACATCAGGTTTGTATGTTGTAACTTCAATGCATTGAAATTAGTTTGCGATGTTATAGAATATAAAAAAATTAAATAAACCAAAACTGATTATTTTAAATTGAAATCATGTCTGTCTTACGTAGGTACCTCAGTTATTTCAAAGGGAAGTACTCAGCCAATGTTGGAATGCACACATGAAGAAGCCGATACAAGGATTGTATTTCGTGTTATTTTGTAGTATTGACGATGATGACGTCATAATTACATCAATATAGTCACCATAAAGAATATTTTTACAAACTAATACCACCCTCATTGAATTCCTTTACCTCAGAAACATAATTTTGGGCATGTAGAAATCCCAAAATGGCATTTGTGATTGCTTTATTACATAAAAAGAGGTTATGACGTCATAATGACGTAATTCAAGGTCATCCCATTCTCACATTTTTTGGAGCATGACTTTTTTGAAATCTATGGGTCAAACTGATACTTTGGTGAAAAAATGGTGCTTTTGTCCACCGTGTAACGATCTTTTCCTTAATCCACCTCACTATGTTTAATGTATTGTTAGTGAACAATAAAAATCCTTCAAAATCCTCCAACTGCCTTTGTTGTCTAGGGAGTTAGGGTTAACTATTATATACTTATTGCTGGCCACTCAGTGGTCTCGGATACTGTTCTGAGCGTACATTGTTGCTGGCCTGATTACATATTATAATTTACTGATGTGATATTCGCGTCCATTTGCTTGAGTACATTTGCCTGTACTCATGAGAAGGTAATCAAATAAAGGGTCCCCTTCCCCCGGGAGGGGGGAGGGTTTAACCTTAAAAGGGGAGGGGTTATGTGACTTAAATCAAAATATTTTCTAGGCGAACATTTTCCGGGGCTACTTTTTTAAATTTTTATATCTGCCATTTTTGTCCCCATGTATTAAAATAACTCCAATAATTAAAGACACATAGGCCTACGTTAAACGAGGTGGAAAATCTATCATCCTCTAATTTGATGTATTTATTATTTGCTTCAGCTTTCAACATGGTATGTTCATTTCATTGATTAATTTCACAGATAAAAATCACAAAGCTAAATATAAATCCATTTAACAACAAAATTACATACAAATTGAACAGCATCAACAAATATTAATAGGTGAAGGTAATTTAAATCATATTTCTGATTTGATTATGAATTTACAAAGGGCAGAACCAAATTTTACACTTCATCTAGGCTAGCTTAAGGCAGTTTTACAATGTAACAATTATGCTTATAAATACACTGTAGGTTACCACAGCACTTCACTAAAGTATAGATCTGGTTGTGTGAGCTTTGTTTCAACAGGAATGTGATAACAGGTGCAGGGGTTGCTATTTTGAGAAACTTACTTAACCTACATATGAATATTTACCCGTACAGGACGGTGTTAATGCACTCACAACAAACTATGAAGTCTCCATTTACCTGGCACCTTGTGTAGGCCTGCATTTAATGGATAATCAATGTTGGTAGAACTCCAACACTAAGTATTTCCTGGGAGTGAACTTCATAATTGAGGTTGCAATCATGTATTTTACATGTGTATCTATCTGGTATAATCTTTGTTTGTTATGTTAACTGGCTGGATCAATATTCAACCCAGCTTCCTAGTATAGTACAGTTATCAATACAGTATGCAAAAATTGATTATAAGTATAGTTCTATGTTTTTAATGAGTGTGCATTTTTTATGATAACATCATTGGTGTTATATTATTAGCGGATTATTATGTTTGAAGCCAACAGGTGAGCATTCAAACTGTGTGAAGAATTATTATTTATTATTTTTAGATATATTTGAATATTTTCAAATAATAGGAAATCTAAGACACTTTTTCAGGTTTCGATGACGGACTCTAAAAGTGTAAGGTTGGTAAATAAAAAATTTAAAAAATAGTTGCATTTTAATGTTCAGCATACTAAGTGTAAAACAGTATATTTGGAACAAAATCAAATTGCAAACAAATCTGTCAAATGTTACCAAAAATCACACTTCCTGAAGTAAACGGTACATTCTATAAAAAGATGTTAAAATATGAAAGATTTTAAAATATGTTTGCTGACCTCATAACTGCTTAGAATGCCGTCCGCAACCCAAACACCTAGTGTTTGTTAAAACAAACACCTTCCATCTAGTTACTATTGACATTTTGAGGGGGGGGGGGGGGAACCAACCAAACCAAACCAAACCAAACCAAACCAGTATTATACCATTTCCGGCAAGCTGTTTGCATGAAGCCTACAAGTGAGAATTCTTCCTCCACCTTGTCGTCTTGCTATAAAGGCCTGCTACTTTTTGGGATGCTTAATTGGTCGCCATTATTACGGACACCAATCAGATTTTCATGGAAAGTACCATTGTAGCTTTAATAAAAAGGACTGATGTAAAAGTCTTGCAAGTACAACTGTATGTGCTAATCCTTGATGTATTAATTCATTGGATTAGTCTCTGGAGATTCTCATCAATGCCATTTGACTTCAGAGAGAGATTATGTTCACCCATGGATGGTTCACCATCACCACAGAGCTTATACAGTGTACATTGTAGGGTGTTAATTAGCCTGAATCAGTGCAGAGTGTCCCCCGCTTGCTGATAGAGGTCAAACGGGTGAATTGTCCCCATCGGGACTGTCATTGATTTTTTTTTTTCCCTTATCACAGCTGGCACAAAGGGAATCGGTGTAACATGGCCAGATGAGCTGTTTCCGTCATGAAGAGAAATCAATGACAATGTAAATACACCCTAAAGATGTAGCACTGTCCACTACATTGTCAATATGCATGCTAATACTGTTGTGTTAGATGATTATTCGGTGGACTGATTATTGGAGTTGCGGACGACACACAAATTTTTCCCTTTGCAGGTGTTGAGAAACGTTGCTACAAAGAAAATGGTGGTTTGGTGGAATCATGTGATTGCAACTAAAATAGAACACAGAGACTTCAAGCAATTGTAGGAGTAATTATTTAACAACCAGCATGTTGAATTTACTGATCTGATCTGGATTTTGTATACCTGTTGCGTGAGACGACACTTGGATGTATATTTGATGAATTTATGGCTTATTCTTTTTTATGGCTTATTCTTTTTTATGGCTGAGGTGAAGAAGAGATATCGTGTTTGGTAAGTGCTGTACATATTATCGCAGGTGCATAACAGCATGAATCTAGATTTTCTGTATTTTAGTGTGAGTGTTGACTATGATCATTGGGTGGAAATTCTTCAACATATACTCCATGTAATTCCTTATTTTACTGTAATTTTACTGTGATGTTTCTTTCTTTTTAGTAAAAAGGGAAGTAGACTTCTTTCAAGCAATTTCACATAATTGAGCAGGGTATTGGTAATTAATTTAAGATGCATTGTGATATTTTGTTCATTCGTTACTGACATAATTTTACCCAAGGACTGATATGCTTCGGAATTTGTTTTGTTTAAATAGCTCATTTGATAGCTCATCTGGATACCCGACCAAAACTGTTCCATTTTTCAGTTCCAATTACCTGTAAACGACTTTTTAAAATTCAGACTTAACATTTGAGTGGTGCCAACAGAAATCTGTGACTCTTGAATAATGTAATGTTTACACTTTTACAATTTTATTTTGTCAAGAAGAGATTCAAGAGCACTAGATAACGCCTTTGTAGTATTTTACTGACAGTTTCCACACACCTCCAACTCAGTGTGATACAATGTTTGCCTGTTGTTTGCAGTTATTGGATTAGTGTATGCTTTATGTCTGCACCAGGAGTGTGTGCCATGAGCTGTTAATAGAGGGGATATTATTATAGTGAACGTCCACATTAATTGTTGCGCTATTAATAAAAACGTGTTGTTGAAATTGAAAATTAAAATGGGTATCAGGGTATCCGGGTATCCAAAGTTTCTTGATTTTGGGTATCCGGTTCCAAAAATATCCGAAAACGCACAGCCCTACTCTTTCTACAAGGAAAATAGAAGTGTATGGATTTTTTTTAATATGAAAAAAAGCTGGGAATATATTATGTCATGTACATGTTCTTATTCAGATAAAATTAATCTGCTTGACAGACTTGTCATCTTGTATGCCTTGTAATTAGTATGCAACCTATATGCAACATAATTTGGTAATAAGTTACTCAACTGAATTATCTTGATTATGGAACAGCCTAGTAAAGCTCTCCCCAAAAAAATAAATAAATAAATAAATGTGTATATATAATGTGTATATGTACAGGTGTATAATAAATAAAGAAGTGGGGAGGGGGAATCCTGGATATATGTACCTACCTAGCTATGATCATTTTGGAATTGTTCATTTGTCTCTTCCTGTATAGTTTACCAGTGCAGTACCTCCAGTATGGCCCCGAACACCAAATAGAGGAGGCATCAGGGTCTCCACCCCTGCAGAAGGTAGCACCACCGCTTGTCCCACAGAGGGTATTCACCATGCAGGGCACACCCACAAAATTGTGTTGTTCAATGGCAGGTAAGCAGAAATGATCTTTGGAATAGGTTTTTTTACTTCGTGTGTAAGTTGGGGAAGTTTTTTTAGCCCATGCATATACTTCAAATGATGATTTTCATATTTGGCATCATATGAATTTCTCTCTGCTTATTTTGCACACTTAGTGTACCGGTATCCTATACATCAGTACATAGATTATTATCTTTACGGGGCCTGTGTGGGCTGTGCGTTCAACCTTGAAATTCCTCACAGGATGCTGTGGACGTGTACTTCAATGGGATCTCAAACGGCCATTCTGATTCGCTGCTTAGTTTAACAGTACCAAGTACGCCAGTAAAATGTAGCCAATCAGTGAGAGTTTTACATCAACTTTCCGTGAGGGATCAACCTCTATTTTAAAGCTCGAACGAAAATAATCAGCCGGAAGGTTACTGAGTTACGACCGTTTAGGGACCGCATTGCTTAGTCTGCAATGAGCAAAAAATGCCGCCTACACGGTAAAATTTACAAAACCGACGATCTTTAACCGGCATGGTACGAGACTTTAAAACAATCATCTAATACAATTTAAGCGCTGTTTTGAAGAGGAATAACTATTCTCCTTTTGGGCGCAAAAACGAAATTCATACGTTGAGTAGAAGTTGAGATATGAAACTGGAAAGACAAAAAAAACACTGTTTTGTGACATTTCTGGAGACGATTTCCACCGTTTTCGTAGTTGGTTGCTTATGTTGTACAAAGGAATTCATATGCCGTACTCATTTTGAGGTGGGGGTGTAAAGGGGTTCATTTTTGTACACTCTATGACCCAAAACATTGATAATTCCTTGCCCTTGACACGCTGCTCCCATTTTGTCTTATTTCCTGACTACAATTCAAAATCACCATGAAAATTTTCATAATTTGATAGGCACCAGTCTTATTATGACATTAGCCTCATTGTGCTTCTCACAGGCCAGTGTGTTAGGAGGACATGGTTACTGCGTGACTGTGAATGATTATGAATTTACACATTTTTGTAAATATAAAACTTGCTCTGCAACAAAAATAGATCAGTGGTGATCAAAAATAGCCCAGAGTTAAGCCCCAACCCAAACAAAATATTTCAGTTATGAGTAGCTCCAGTATTATCTCTTTTACTACAGATGTCTTCTGCTATTACTCCACTGTTTATTTTAACTCGATGTTTGAGTAAATATTTTCAGTCGTAGAAAGTAAGATTATTCGTAAGGGAACATTGTCATCATTCCTCAGTCAGATAAAATTGTTTTGTAGAGATGAGCTTTTCTAGGAATTGACCGAGATTGTTTATGAGATTATTGCCAAGAAATTTTGTTAGGGGTACTTGTGAATCACAGGAATTTTGTTTTCATAAGGAATATTTTTATTCAGTCTTTTGATTTTATTGAGGGCACATTGGCTTAATTAAAGCCAGTATTTTGGTAAAATGTCTTTAACCCTCCTACTGTTTGACCATTTGAAACCATTCAAAATTTCCACTTACCAAAATGCCCATTGGTTTTGTACACACATGGTGATACCATTTGAACAGTGTTGGTAGCAAGCTTTACTACCATTCAAATCCATTCAAATGCATAGAGGGTCCATTGATTCACCACTTAGAAGTATCCAAACAAGGTTTTGTATTAGCTGTACTACCATTTGGAAAGATCCTAACAAGGTTTTGTATTAGCTGACCAACCATTCAAAACCATTTGGGGGAATCAATACTGTACACAGTTATTTCACCATTCAAAACCACAAAAGCGAATGGTTTCAAATGGTGGATCAACTTGTATGAAAAAGGTACCAGAAGTAGGAGGGTTAAATGAGTAAAACGTGTAGCTTTACATGAGTAAAACTTGTAGCTTTGCATGGTGAAGAGGATAAGTAAAGACTATTTTCAATGACACCATGTGAAATTGAGTTGTAACCTCCAATTCTTTTCAGAACTAATTACTACTCGATTGAGAATTCCACATGGTTTCACCGAAAATAGTCTTTACTTTCAGGGGCGGATCCAGGGTCTCCAAAAAGGGGGTCAAAGATAGACAGAATTATGATTAGATCATTACCAGTAATCCATGAGACAGTTCAAGATTAACCAACATTTTGGTAATGATGTTCCTGTTAAATAACATTCCATCAAATAAACCAATATTTTGGTCCAATTACATTCCAATGAATAAACACACTAACTGTCCATAATAAACCTGCCACCACCAGTACATCAATTTCACCACATATCTGTGAAAACCTACCAAAAATAATACACATTCCACGGGAAATTAATTGTCTCCTGGCTTAGGGCCCTTAACTGTGGAGTTCAAAGACCACATGCATGGCATAATATGCAAAGGACATACAGTTAATGATTAATGGTCCTATCATTAGCAAAATTTACCCAGCAATAATCGGAACAATACAATGTCAACAGTTAAGCTCTAGATCTCCTCTGGTTTGGTATGTGTTTATGTATGACATTGGCAACCAGGATCCCTATAAGTGGACTTTTTTTTCTTCTATGTTTCATTGTGAGAAGGATCACAGGGTAGGGCCCATTAAGTTTGGGATTTTAGAAGTATTTGGTGGGACTGCGGGGTGAATTGCAATTTTATGTGCGAGGAGTAGTTCGTCAAAATGTAAGTCAGCTCATGGTTTATAGTTAAAGATAAGTGTAGTTTTCAGTTTTTAGATGTTTTGAATTAAGTAATAAAGTTTAATGTTGGAGTTTTGTAGCCTGGGAGTTGAACAGACTTAGTGGCGACATGAGTATAAATATGTATACTACATGCATGTTTTGATATGACTTCAATATGAACTGTGTACATATTAACAGTACATTGATCCGGTTGACATGGTAATAACAATTTATTTAAAGTATTTTGTATCCAGAGACTAGAAGTTCAGAGCTATAAAAGTAATTTTATTCCAACACAATCAACAACTCCTTCTCGGATGATTGTATTGGATTTCTGTATAAAAGCCAGTTGAGACACATTTGAAACGGGTCAGAGAGCTATAACATTTTAAAAGTCATTTTATTCCAACACAGTCAACAATTCCAACTCAGAGGGTTGTATTGGATATCTGTCTTTTAAAGCTTTTGTGTTACAAATTTTAAAAGGATCACAGCTACAGCAGTGAATACTTTTCTCCTGCATTTTCACTATGATTTAGTTAGTTTGTGAAATGTCTCATTTGAAAGTGATTTACTTTTACAAGGAAAATTGAAGTAAATGGATTAAATAGATTGGTGAAATTCTTGCGTCGGGAGATAAACAATTGACTCAATCTTGCCCTACACCGACGTGTGTATAGCACTGTATGCTCAGTGCTTTCCGAGTGTCTGTGAAAAAACTACACAGGCGACTCGGGCGGGATTCGAACCCACGACCTCCTGCTTACTAGTGCAGACGTCTTGACCTCTCGACCACCGAGCTTGCCCGATGACAATTGGCCGGCTAGAATCCTATATAGCAGCGGGTTCCGTGATATATATAGATTGGTGAAATTCTTGCGTTGAGAGATAAACAATTGACTCAATCTTGCCCTACACCGACGTGTGTATAGCACTGTATGCTCAGTGCTTTCCGAGTGTCTGTGAAAAAACTACACAGGCGACTCGGGCGGGATTCGAACCCACGACCTCCTGCTTACTAGTGCAGACGTCTTGACCTCTCGACCACCTAGATGGATTAAAAATGACAAAATTGCCAGTGTGAAACACATGGAATATGGTGTCTTTAACCTTTTCATATAGTTTCTTCCAATGGGCATCTACATGCATACTGAACAAACAGGGGCGCTTCCAGGGTCTATAAAATTTCAGCACTTTGCCAAAAAAGGGGGACACCAAAAAGTATGCTAAATGTACATACACGATAATAAAAAAGGAGGACATGCCATGCCCCCTTTTGCCCATCCCCTTGTGCTCCTGGTAAAAAAATGTACCTGCCTGTGTGGCCTTCCCCCTCCCCCCCCCCCACAAAAAAATAAAAATAAAAATAAGGGCTGCTGATTTAAACTGCTCCTTAAACCTGCACAGGTTACGAAGCATCGAGTGTCACCTGGTGTAAAGATGGAAAGAACATAGAGTCCAGCGATCGTCATATTATCAGCGTGGATGACGACAACAGCTTCCTGTTTATGATATCAGATACCACCTTGGAGGATGAGGGAGAATATTCATGCTGTCTCGTTGACGCACCTCATGTATTGCTCTGTCGCTGTCTCCTAATGGTACAAGGTAAGTGCCTGTCAAGGGTGTGGATCTCTCTGCAAAAGGCCCCCCCAAAAAAAGTCTACGGTTTCTGGTCTCCGCGCATGCGGCTTCAGACCTGCATGTCGGCATTTTTAATTTTCTTTTTTTTTTGCTATGAAACAATGCCCAATTGCAAAAAAAGCACATCACCGCACCAATTTTGAAGCCGATCGATGACCAGAAACTGGAGACTTTTTTTTTGTTTTTGTCAAAACTACTAACAATGAAAATGGAATACAGTCGTTTGTAGAGCGATTGTGACAGACTGATACCTACATATACTTTGTAAGTACATGTAGGTCCAGACCTCTAACAAAATCTCTCAGTGTTTGAGAAAAATTCTAAAGGAATGTAGGACAGTCTCAAACATAGTGTCATTTCACACGAAGTTCATTTTGTGGTATTTCCCATACATTGAGAAAATCTCTCACACACTGTTTAAAAGGGGTTATATATACCCATTTAGTATTGTACACACATACATGTATCTAAACAAATTTGCATATTTTGTTCAAGTGCTGTCATGGCTCAAAGGGTGAATCAATTAGTTTGTTTTCTAAGCTCACTGAACATTTTCTACAGCTAGGGTTATCTATTATGCCTTAACAGCAAGATAAAACTATGTGAAGAGTACTTTAAAAACATTTTCAGATAAGATTGTGTGTGTGTGTGTGTGTGAATTTTTGCCTGAATTTCTGCTGAATAAAATTAACATGTTAATTAATTCAACTTAACCCTAACTCCCTAGACAACAAAGGCAGTTGGAGGATTTTGAAGAATTTTTATTGTTCAGTAACAATGCTTAGGGAGTCAGGGTTAACCATGTGCTGGGAATGTTTAAATGATTTATTTATTTTTATTTTTATTTTTTTTTAAATTTTAATAATCTGCAGTTTGCTTCCGTTGTTGCTTTCGTTGGTAATTAATTCAAAATGAAAGTGCAATAATTTTTATATATTTTTTCCAGGCCTTTGTTTACAAGGTATGCTTTATTGTCAATCTAGTGTCCATGGCTGTTTTGGCACCCCTCCCTCCCCCTCCCTCCTCCCCTCCCCCCCCCCCCCCAAGGACAGAAATCACTGGTTGCTGTGCAGTTCCCATATATAAGCTTGGAGGGCTGTGTGCATAGATTTACTTCTATTTGCTTAAAATGATGAAAGTGGGTTGGATCAACATTAATAGTGTGGTCGCTGTTATTGCCTTTACAGATTACAGTAATAGTAGTCACCCGAGTTTATGTGATGACCAGTTGCTGATTTCCATGAATTATATCGGATTTTGATAGTTTTGCATAAATTTGTCCTTGAAGACTTCATCAGTACAAGCATTATTTTATCAAATGGTGATTACTTTGAAAAGCTTTGACGTTGGCTCATGAGTCATTTCCCGTAATGCTATGTTTTTCTGACTATTGTTTGCATACATTTACTTATCAACTCTTGACTAAGTGTGGCTGAAGCAGGATAATGAGCCAAATGTTGTCTAGATTACTTTAACAGAATAATTCAAAGATGACAAATCAGCTTTATGTTTGTGAAAACCCTCATTATCCTTCTATTTACGTATGTTGTTTGTTTAGTTTTTGTTGTTATTTTTCACTTTTTTTGAAATAACTGGTAGAAAATTCAAACAAATACACAAATGTAAAGTAGTTTTAAGGAAAAGTCTCTGATACTGAGAAAAATCAGTGCGGAACAATTCTTAATTCTATATTATTTTATTTTGTTGTACTACAGACGAAGAACCCAGCTCAATTAACAGAACAGAGTCACCCAGCTCTATGCCTATCCCTTCAATTACTCAAGCTGAAATTACATTTGAAGACAAAACAAGTCACGTTGATCTTAGTCAGACACCACACACAGAAGTTGTTGACCATCTGCAATTGAGTCCCGTTTTGGTTGCCAATAGAGACAGCAGGAAGGTGGGACGTAGAACCCTGGTTGGAGCAGACTATTCATCAGAGAGCTCAAGCTCCAGCAGCGGGAATGGGGAGGATGCGGTGATACGACAAAGGGAGAAGCCAAATCATGTATTGCCACGGAAATACAAGGAGACTCGCAGAAGCCATAAAAGCAGCCACAGTAAAAAGCACAGTGTGGATGGTAGCCAGCATCATGTTCATATGAAACACAACTTGTCAGATAAGGATTCCTCCGAGGACGATTTGGTTCGATCTAAAACGCCGACCCGCAGGAGCAAACCCCAAAGGAAGACACGACACAGTTACGCATCGGACCTTGATGAAGAGTTTGATAATGGTCTGGAGAGAGTCATGGCGTTATCCGACAAGGCTGATGCCTGTTTGAATATTGTAAACTCTGTTTTAGAGATGACGTCCTTTGATAAGGAAGTTGATGATGCACTTCAAGAACAAATAAATGCCTTCAGATCAAATGTGTCGGAATCGGACGGCAGCATTCACCAGTCGGAAAATGTTGCTGGCATTCTTGAGGACAGCGACACCGAGGCTGATTTCATCAAACAAATGGCCGTGCAAACAGTGGCCAATGCAATTGTTGAACAAATGATTCGTGAAACAAACAGTATGCCCATTCCTCCGGAACCTCAGGATGACTTGCCACTGACAAATGGTTTTGCAACAAATGCACCA
Organism: Zoroaster sp. YZ-2022; assembly: GCA_029582265.1. Lineage (NCBI taxonomy): Eukaryota > Metazoa > Echinodermata > Asteroidea > Forcipulatida > Zoroasteridae > Zoroaster > Zoroaster sp. YZ-2022. The sequence continues at coordinate 28,026,152 of CM055828.1, read as the reverse complement.
ACAACCTCGCCATCTGACAAAGAAGACAGGACCTCTGAAGAGGCTGCCCAAGACTTGGGCAAGGACTTTTTGGAGGAGACGCCTCCCCTCTGCTACACGACATCTGCAATAGTGCAGGAATCAAACCCCATTCTAGAGAATGGACTAGACATGGCAGAACAATCCAATGTTAGTCTTTCACTGAGCTTAAAGCTACCTGTAGATTCACAACAACCCATGTCACCACGAACTTGCCTCTTCCGTGGCCCCCAAGACAAGATCTTCACCTTGGATGAGATCCTCGATGCCCTCCCAGAGACAGCTGTAGATGGAAACTCCGAGCACAGCTCTAAAGCCACCTCCCCTATTGATAAGACTCCTAAATTTACACTTCTTGAACATCACACCCAACCACAGAGTTCAAACCCAGTTAAAGAATATCTTCCTGAAGACGTGCCCCTCGAAGAATCACACCCCGAGGAATCTCCCCCTGAACTTTTAACTCACCTCAAGGACACATTCATTCTCAAGGGGGATGCGATGAGATTAGAAGTCCAAGCAGCAGGCTACCCCATCCCTGACATGACATGGTACAAGGACGGCACAGAGCTCCACCATAGCAAGAATCTCCAGCTCAAATTTGATGGTGAGGATACGTGGGCACTCATCATCAGGAACATAAAGGCACAAGATGGAGGGGTGTACACATGTGTTGCCGCAAACACTGTCGGTTCAACTAGTACAAGTGCCGTCATTGCGGTTGCAGGTATGACTAGCATTCATCACTAAGTGTCTAGCCCTCAAAATCAGTGCTCACATCCACAAACATGCACATGCAAAAAAAGTTAAACTGCACACACGAGCGAGGTTTAAGATTTTAACAAAGGGAAGATACAACATTGGTACTTGGTATTACTTTCGTAACTTTAATTCAAGACAACAATTCATGTTTTCTCTAAGATTAAAACACTCTAGACAAAATAAATGCTTTGTGTGCCAACTATACACCAAGTAGATTTTTAGATAATAATTTCTTAATTTGATAATCTGATAATTATGAAAGTTGTACCTCCCCTATGTAGCCTTCTCACCTGCATAACAGAAATGAGCAGATGATGACATCTAATGCAAATTCTGATTAATCAATAATTGCACCAGGCAGCTTAACCAGTTCACGTCGGGAATATATTTGTTTTTCCGGTCCCCCGTGTGGGTTTATTTTCAGTGAATAATCAGAAAAAATTTCTAGCCATTAATATTTTTTTTTGTCAATGAAACTAAGTCCGGACACCCAAATAAACACCTTTACTCATTGACATTTCGAGAATTAAATGGCTAGTTTTTTAATTACGGTTGTGTTTACTGTTGGCAAGCTCCGATGCAACGGCCTATTAGCAACCAGCGCCCGGTCGAACAGACGGCATACCCGGAGAGAGAGCAAAGGACTCGTAAACAATGGATATAAATCCGTCTTTACAAATTCTTGGCTGGTACGTCAAAGGAACAGGTCTTGGATAAAGGGATTAGGCAAAATTCAACAAAATGAGTGAACTCGTTCAGTGTTTGCAGTGCCTTTTGTCCGGGGCCACCGAACCGTGACCCCATGGACTTCGAGAAATGATTGCGTGTATACAAGTCAGGCGCCACAACGGCACGCCACGACGGCACGCCACGTGTGGTGTGTTGACAAGTCTCCCGGTAACACACACAAAAATCGGAATGCGTGTTTAGACGCTCTCCGATCTGCCGTTCCAAAAAAAATGCATGTATACACGGCCTCCGACGCGAACTGGTTAAAGCCAAAGGGTACAATTTACATTAACTTTCAAAAAATTAAAAACAAAACAAGACAAATCATGCATACAATTAAAAAGTTATTATGAAAACAGTAAAACAGACAGAAAGACAACAAGGCAGAAAGACAGAGACGACAAATCCAGTCACATAGAGTCACTTAAAATATAAAAAAGAAAGACAGATTTTCAGACAGTTATCAATATGGATATCATTGTCATCAGTTATTACAAAAACAAACATGCCTGTCCAATCTACATGTAATTGTTCTATTATAGATTGGCGTAATGCTCTGTGTCTGTAGACTGTAATTTATTGAAAGAAATTTGTTGAAATTTTGGCAGAAACTTTTGAACCAAATAAACTGAAAATTTCATAGGTTTGTGTCTTGAATTTCATAACTTGTATTAATGTATGTAATGACATTTAACACATTTTATCGCTAAATGATAAAATGCTTTATACGCAGGGAATATGTGTGTTCCTTTTTGTGCCTACACATCAAATATGTGGCTGCCAGACATAGGTAAAATACTAACAACTTAAGTGTGCATTAATGACACACACATATCATTTGTGTGCGCAGTAAATTCTTACAACTCTAGGTAAACATGTTTTCGCGAGGAAAGTGTTGCGGCTTCCATATTTGGTAATATAATTACGGGATGTATTACAATTTGTCATATGCAAATGTTTAGGCACTCAGTTAGCCAATTAGTGTGTTGTGTAGGGAACATTTAACCAATTAGTGAAGCTCTTGTGTTGCTTGGGACGCTAACATTTGGCGGGATATGTGTGTGGATTAGATCACTTTGTCACAGTCTTTCAATTTGGATAGACGTACTGTTCTGGCATCAAAATATTTGTAGTCGTTCTATCACAAAGTTTTGTTTGCTTATTTCATTTGAATCTGTGTATAATCAACAAAATACACAGGCTTGAATGACACAATATCGGACTTAAATTCCCTTCTGAGATGTGTGCTGTGTAGTAGACACCGAATGTAACCTTTTTATTGTATATTGAAAGTTCTCTTTGTTTTTCCATCATGATTGCAATCATTTGATGTATTGCTTTATTCCTTAGGTCTTGTTGATGAACCAGAATCGGCAGATGGAAACGAAGGAGAAGAAACAGTCGAGGAGGAAGAGTCCCGGACCCCATCATTTAGAATCTCTGTATCCTCTCCCACGGCTCTTGATGATGACGTCTTTGTTGGCAAGACCAACTCCAAAAACTGCCTCCCAAAGATCCTTCTCAACGCAGAGGAGGATGACAACACTCTAAGCCAAAGCGGCGAGGAGGACATTCGTGAGTTCTCGTCCAGAGTGATCGAAGCCCTCCGCTTGGACAGCAACGCAAACTGGGCCGACGAATCCTCGCCTGACGTCAGCCGGTCCAACTCAAACACCTCCGACAAGGGCGCGCCTTTCCCCATTCCGAAACGCAGCCGCCCGGACAGTAACATAGAAATCATACGCCACCGGAAGGCATTCCGAAAGAATGCGAGTCGTGACAGCACAACGTCAATTGAACCGTGCTCGACGGGCAATTCAGCGTCAGATGAGAGTGACATGGAGGGTGCCCCCAAATTCACCAAAACCCTGAAAACCACTGAAATCCTGGAAGGAGAATCTGTGCAATTTGAAGTGTGTGTGACCGGCGACCCCGAACCCAAAGTTCGTTGGTATTTTGACGGATCAGAACTCAAGGATACAAATCACACAAAGTGTCATAGAGTTGACGACAGTAATGTTTGGAGATTAACAATTTCAAGAGTCAGGCCAGAAGATGATGGAAGATATCTTTGTAGGGCAGAAAATAGTGTTGGTGTCAAAACTTGCATTGCCTTTTTGATAGTAGAGGGTGAGTATATAGTGTTTTGATACAGACAGTTTCATGAATCCCCCATAAACTGTTTAGTCATAAGATGGCCTTTAATGACATAAATGTCTTTGAAGAAAAAAGCATTTGAGGACCCCAGTCCACAAAAAGACTTTAAATAATATGGTTATTTTGAAGTCAGTCTGAACAGGCCTCGTGCTTAAGGATTGAGAGGGCTTGGCCGCTTTGACCTTGGCTGCCTCCAAATTTCAAGGCCAACCAAAGGGGCATTACGGCCAACTCGGAGGGGCACCATGGCAATGACCGTGGTTAAGATCGAGGCCTGTGTTAAGCATGTCTGACTCAATATATACCAAGTTTATGGTTTTGAAATCATATTGTATATTTTATTTTCTTGTACAGCACTGAATGGCAACGAAGGCACTATAACTGATGGGAATGATGAAATAATTGTCTCCAGACTCGTCAAGGAGAGAGAAGATGAGCTGAGCTTTGGGGAGTCTTCACAGATTGAGGAGGTACATTATCTTACTGGATTGAGAAGGCAAAAAGAACAACAATAACTATCCATAGTGAGGTCTTAGATAACGTGATTTACAAATGCCTATAACCAGCCTGGAACATGCCCCACCCTGCCCCATGACCTGTCTAACTTGTGCCCTACTGTAACTGCTGTAAATGCCCCCCTTCCTGAAACATGCAAATTCGAGATATGATGGGCCTGGATGCATTATAGCCATTTGATATTATTACCACTTGTCAGCTGGCTAATTCTGATCATCCATAAAACTGGACTCGTTCAATACAACACTGATGGTTAAATAATTTTGTTTAATGTTTTTTTTATTTTTTTTAATTTTTCACTGGGCAACCCATTCATTGGAATGAGTTTTGAAAAAAAATTAAATAAAAGCATATTCCTTTTAAGAGTTGGAAGGAAAAGCAAAAAGGAAATTATTTTGTAATAAGGGGAAAATTTTATTTCCATGATTACTTACAGGACTTGCTTAAGAGTTTTACACTAGAGTCAGACTACAGTGACTCGAGTGGTAGAATGACTGTCAAGAGAGGGGAACAGGTGGAGCTATTGGACCGGAGACGGAAAGACAAGTGGCTGGTCAGACATAAGACCAATTCAAACATGGTAAGGTATTTCTTCTGTTAAAATCAATTTTGAGTTTTGAACATGCAATGTCTGTGGCTGAGCTTTGGTGTTCTCTTCCGAAGAAAATCTGTGGCCCAGAGTTCAGTTAAGTTCATCAATTCAGTATATGCACGGGAAACCTTACTTGACTGTTTATGTGTATAAAGATGATCTGGCTGACAGAGATAAGTGTTCATTAGTTTGGTGTATAATATCTACAGGGATTAATCTCTTTCAGACTGGTCATTAAAACAAGTTGTCTATTTTACTAGGATCGTCACTTAATCACTTTATATTGTCACTTTCTTGTGACCTTTTTTGGTTTATTGTCAATGCCGTCATAAAATAATGGCAATAATGAACTTTAAGCAATAAACTGTATGAGTTTTTAATGACTTTAGCAATGAACTGACAAGATCACAAATAATAACTTTTAGCAAGGAAACGAAATATAGAAATACAAAGTCATGCTGGGGAGTGCCTTGATTCCGTACCTGGTTACACCTCTGTGCTTGCTAGTGTTTCTACCATCTTGAAAGTAGGTGCGTGTGTTTGTGTATGGCAATTTTTGCAATGCTGTCTAGGTTGAACAATGTCTGTTTTGGTTCTGCTGTCGCGACATTTTCTTTCCCTTAGCACTGTCCACTCCTCATCTGTCGATTTGAAGCTGTTGCAATTCTGTGTTGTTGTGCAGATGCTGATCTACTGTCAGAAGGTCTTGCGTGTTCACTTTCATATTGTTTCTTTCTTTAATAGATCGGTTACATCCCGTGTGACCTACTGAGGAGAAGCACTTCATCGTCGGAGAAAGAGGACACAAAAATCATCTACAACTTTGTATCAAAACAGAGTAAGCACATTTTGTAATGTTAAAGTCATCAATTGTTTTAAAGGGGCAATGTCGTCACGATCAGAGCAGACATTCAACAGGGCATGGAATTTATGTCCTAGTTTAACCCTTTCAATACCATTGTCGACTTTCGTCGACAGCGCACCTACCTACACTTCTTTACCATCGTCGACTTTCGTCGACGGCGCACCTACCTATGCTTCTTTACCATCGTCGACTTTCGTCGACGAGAGCAGTGCTGGTGTTCAAGAGGGTTCACTAAATTTATTTGCTGCCCTCTGCTGTTAATTTTTATACAGTTGAAAAGAACACATCATAAGCTTTCCAATGATGTATAGAACAATAGGGGTCACCATTATGACCTTTTGAGAAAACTCTGATCAAAGTTTTTCACATGCGCTAATTTTCCGAAAGTTTTTCCAACATTTTGTCACTATGGATGAGCGAAATGCTCAGTTACTGGATGAGCTTTTTGCTGATAGTGATTCTGAGAATGAATCAAATGATTCCGAGGAAGATTCTAGCCAAGAATCCGAAGATATTTCGTCAGAATCTGACGACAATTTGCCTGGGCCAAGCAGTGCAAGACAGCACCGGGAATGGCGTGCCGCGGGATGCGTGGTGTGCGAGTCCGTGGTGGTCGGCGGGGCCGTGGAGGTGGTGATCGTCGGTGTTTCTTAGTATATCACAAATTGTATGTGTGCCCTAGAATATATCTTATTTTTGTTGTATTCATGTTCTTTTCTTGTGAAAGAAAAATCTTGTCTTTGCCAAAGAAAAAAACAATAAATTGAGTATATTCATATTATGAGCAAAGTGTCTTGTGTTCATATTTTTGTATAAACCTTTACATTTGAAAGTACACAGAATATGGATACGCTATGTTTTATCCATTATCCATTGACAAACAGATGAAAGAAGGCTGAGATTCCACATATTGTGTATGCAATCAGCATGGGCCTGCGACATGTTGTTTATCCACTATACAATGTAACAACATGTACATGTACTGTGTGTATTAGCTGTGTATGTACAGTATGTGTGTGTAATCTCACACGCATCAATGAACACACACAGTGTATTACAATGGAGGGTCTATGCAGTGCATTGTGTAATTGGGAGTGATCATATGTAACAAAATGCATGCACAAAATTTTTCTCTACGACACTGTCTTCACTATGAAAACTGAGCTTGAAAAGTGGGGTCTTCAGAAGCTCCCGTGGTTGCAAAACAATTCGGTTCTGGACTGTACACTCCGTACAAACAATGTAGTCCTCAGTGGGCTGCGTGGTCAAAACAATTCGGTATTGAAAGGGTTAAGATGAACACAGTGACTCCAAATTACTGGCTCATTTATGCAGCAGCAACAGTAATGACGTTATCACGTGGGAAATTGTTTTCAGTCAATAAGTTAATCTAAAACAAGCACTCCAATTCCATATCCTGTTTAATCGGAGTGTACACCTTAGGTAATTACCAGATTATAAACTTGTTTTGAGTAAACAAACAAAAAATTGAACCTGTGACCTCTGGGTTAACATAACAGCTCTCTACCAACTGAGCCATCTAGACCTATGTTGGCAGTCTCCCTATTGTGTCAATATCTTTGTTGGGTGGGGTGGGGGGGGGTGCAAGTCAGAAGTCATTGAACCAAAGCATGCCATATAGCCAGGGACGACATCCCATGTAAAGATACAACCTGGGAAGCGGCGGTCTGGGGATCACTAGAAGAGGATTTGACTTTCTATATACTAAGGACGATCAGAGCATACTGATCGAAACGTCGAGTTGTACCACCAGTTCTTTTCAGAACTAATTACTACTCAATTGAGATTCCACATGGTGTCACCGCAATTAGTCTTACTTATATACTAATCAAATAAACCACAAGGGAAACTGAAAAATTGTCTGAATTATAATATAAAAACTCACATGAAGTAGTTGGTAAGGGCTGTGTTCCATTTCCACATTAGAATGCATGCTATCAAATCTGTTGATGTACAAAACCTGTAATTAATATAGCCAATTATCAACTCATCTATGTAAACAAAAGCATTTTTCATTAGCAGTTTATTCAAAATAGATTTGTTTCTTGATTGATTTGATTTTGCCCTTACACCGAGTATACACTGTACACTCAGTGTTTCCAAGTGTCTGTGAAAACACAATCCACAGATGACTCAGGCGGGATTCGAACCCACGACCTCCTGTTTACTAGTGCAGAGTCTTAACCTCTCGATTTGTTTTAATTTCTTTTCATATACAGGCATTGAAAGACGTTCAAAGGGGAAGCAGCGTGTGAACAGACACACATCCAATGGCAAGGATGTTCAGCTGTCGGAACTGGACGAGGGAAGGGTGATTGAAGAAGTAAGTAGTGTATTCTTCTCTTTCTTTGTCACTCTGTGACCACCTTCGTCAGATTCCCTGTGCACAAGTGTGTTCATGGCACTGATAACACATGAAAGGGGCCAGTCTATTTTCCTGTCAGCCTCACTTTGGTCCTGCATATATAAATGGGAGAAAAACAGTATGACCGCTGCATGGTTTATACAAACAAAATTCAAATGGCTGGTTAAATAACTAATTACATGAAACACATGTTCTTTAATTAATAATTAATACATAATAATTAACAAAAAAAGTAGGAGTAAGGTACCATGTACTGATCTCTTGGGAGAAGAACCGGTGGTGAGACACTCAACAGGAAAGGAATTGAATAATTGTTTTCTTTGAATGATGGAAGAACAAAATTGATAGCAGTAGAAAATGATGACACTTGTCTGTGGAGCGCTGGAATTATGAAGTTGTTTTGTGGGTTTGTTCATCATCAGGCCAGATGACGTGACTACACATGAAACCTTGGGCATTGAACCAGTTAAATTTGTACTCATATCTCGCATAATCCTTATCAAAATGTTAACATTCACCTTTCTTTCTTTTATTTTCCATTTCTAACACTGCACTCCTGTCCAATGTTTCGTTTTCTCACCCACCGTGCATGCAGTTTTCCGATGCTGAAGCCACACAGGTACATGTACATTTCTCTTAATGTTAATTTCTACTTACTAAAAAAGGGGGCTATTAATTTATGTCATTGTTATTGTTTGTACAAAGCTAACTCTTGAGGAAGAGGGAAAAGGACAGACACATTGATTTCTTTTCTTCTTTTTTTTGAGACTGCAAAAAATTTCCTGCATTCGTTTTTGGCATTTTGGGATTTGGAAATGAAAATTTTACACAACAAAATTACGAAAAATGCACAAAATTACAAAATATGAAGTGCGTGGAACATGAACTCTCTTCGTGATTAACCACTTTGATACAAACACAATTAATAATACCAAATCTGGGTCATCTTGTTGAAGGTCAAAGTCTCATTTGAAAATTCTAGGTAATCAACATTTATGTTGAGATTTACTTTTCAATACATACTAGACCAACACACAAGACTTAATTATCTCCTTTGACTTCACCTGATTATACACTGGTTTTTGTATTACTATTGGCACTAAATTTTTCTTTTTTCTTTGCTTTTCAATATTTTGATGAATTTTAATGAATTTTAAAGTCAATACTCTCAAATTAACCCATAACCACTAATACTACATTGTTTATTTATCTTTGCAATTTTTATCCAGAATGAACATTAAACTAAAATTTATAACAATTTGTTCCCAACAGTCTTATGATCTCTACATGGCGGTCGCCTCTTACAAACCCTCAGATGAACAGAAAGGCTTCATCACCATGAAAGAGAACCAGGTCTTTGAGGTTCTGGATTCCAACAGCGCCCTCAATTGGCTGGTGCGAGCGGAGAGCAGTCCCTGCAGTGTGGGCTGGGTGCCAGCCAGTTACCTAACGCCATTTGTGGGCAGCAGTTACCATGGTTGCAGGCGAGGGTCAAGAAGCCTCAGGGATGATTTTGAGGATGTTAGTACAGAAGAGGAGGAACAGAGGGAGGTCGGGAGCAAAGAGAAGGAGGCGATGATTAAGAGAGGGTGAGTACATTAATGATTTGTACAGGATGAAGAACTAATACTGTTCAACCGAATGAGGTTGCATAGCTCCCCACTTGGTAGACATTACGGGAAAGCTCCATTCAAGAATTTCCGAGTTTGGAGCTACAAACTCGGAAACTATACATCCTTTTGAATGTATGACTATGTTTACCTTATCAGTACTGTGTCAATAAACTAATCGGATTAGTAAGTTAATCTTCCTGGGGTGGTTAGCAGACAGCTGGCTGGAAGTTTTGAATCAATAAATATCACGTGAAACCCTGTTTCCTACTTCTTGTATTCAAGAATAATGTTAATACTGACAAAAAGTTATCATATTTTCAATCTTGAATCATGAAAAACAACCAAGTATGAGCAGAGAACGTTCATTTACGTTGCCATTGCCGGCCTTTAGACATCCGCGATGTGTGCGAATGGATATTTAATGTTGGTGATGTATTGTTGAAAATTGCTTACTAATTAATTTTTCACAAAAAGGAGCCAAATAAATCCATATTTGATTGTACCATCGGACAATGTTTAATAAGTAAACTGGGTATGTTTATTTTCGTGACTCGTATCCTTTCATCTATTTGACTGACATTCAACCAGAAAAAATAGTCCTATGTCATGCTGTTTTTGTATGCTGTTATGCCCTACTTTTCTCTCGGCGTAGTCTAATGTGTGGCTGTGTACATCTGTTATGGTTGTTTACCAGGTGTTGCTTATTATGTGCGTTGTGCTGTTACAAAAAATGTGCGCCACGGTTTCAGCTTAGCTAGTTTTTATGTTGGGAAAACTACAATCAGCGCTGGCAAAATGATCCACTTTATTTTGAGCATAAAAGGTAATGAAAAAAAAATCCAACAAACTAGTGAACGATGCCGCCTTAATGTTCTGGGAATGTTTACAACGGCGGAGAATGCACCCGCTATTTATAACCTCGCATGGAAGCCCAAAACATGCACACAGTTCGTTGTGTATCGCCCGCTGGCTATTTTTTTCTTCTTCTGCTGTCCGAAATTGCCATTATTGTTTTAAATTGAAACAAAAACGGAATCCTGCAAAATAATTATTTGTTTTTGAAACGAGAAATGGCAATTTTGAAGTGGAAAAAAATAAATAAAAATGTCCCGCTGATTAGATCACACAATCTCATGGCCGACAGCTCACTACATAAACATGTACACTGCCATAAAACCGGCTTCGTGCGTATGGTGCACATTAATTTAAAAAAAATATGTTTATTTGAGAAACATGGAAGCTGCCAACGGGCAGGGAATAAGGTCGCTGGGTTGATTTTTGAACATGTTTTTAGTTTTTCGAAGAGAGGTAGGCCTAACTGTCAAATATGTTTTTCGTTTATTTTGTTTATCTGTCGGACGGCGGAAGTTTGTAAATACAAAATACACATTTTTGTAGATTACTTTTATGATCAGCAATTATTTTCCCATTCTTTTTGGTTGGTCCACTAGTAACTTTTTTAGCGAAGGTCTGTGGTCGTTTTATTATGTTTTTTTCGTTAAGTAGGCCTATTGGTTGACATCCAGTACACCCCATGTTTCAGATTTGTTTTTCGAAACCGCCTAAATCCAATGACAGGTCAAGTGGTCAGTGTATGTCTTTTAAAAAGCGATAGGCAGAATTTTTCAGATAATATAGGGGACTTATATATTTTACCAAGAAAAACAACTTGCAAGAATTGTGTTTGTTTGTTAGTAGACGAACTTTACCGTGCATTTAATTTACACGTCATACAAAAAGACGAGACGTTTTAAAGACAAAAACCAAACGGTTATAGAACTACATTTCTAATCAATTTGAGATGTTATCGTATGACGGCATTCTCAATTGTGTTTGTACAGTGTGTACCCTGTCCGCATTTTGTAGAACTAATTTATAAAACTCTTAGCGAAAACAAAGCTATTATACATGCTTTACTACAATTTTTCAGCTGGGAAGTTGATTTTTGTTTGGATTATATTTTATTTTGTGAAAAGATTTATGTGCTGGGCAATTTCCTCGTCTGTTTCAAAACTACAAAGTTGCATACTGGAAGCCAGGAAAAGCCATTGAAAAACTGCCGAGCTGGGAGAGCTTTTGATCTAAAATATATGAATCTGCTTCAATTGAGGCATTACTTTATTCGCCAGTATGCGACATAATTTTGAATAGTCATTCAATATAAAAAATCTTAAAAAAGAAATTTGGGGTGGGTGGGTAAAAAGACAAAAGGTTTAACAATGATTACTCTGAAAGGCTCCCTAACATGTTTTTTGTTTAAGCACTGACTAGACTACTAAAGGCAGGCACATCTGTCCTGTATGGTCAGTGTACAATGACCAGAATGCTTATAAAGATCACTGTCCATGCTTCACTGGTTATAAAAAAGTAGTCCAGGCTGTATCCATCTTTAATCTAATTAAAGGCTTAGAGTCAAAATGTTTGGCAAAGGGATTACATGGAGATAAGAAGTGCAAGTTGGTAAACATGAAAAGGATGTGTAAATCTGGCTTTTCTCTTGAATGGGCCATTCCCGTAATGGAGCCCATTTGTGGGTCGTATTTTACAATGTTCGTTATTACACTACATATTCAGGGGTATGATTTGACAAAAGTAAAAAATCCTGAAAAACTGCTAGCGGGCTTGGGTCTAGAGTAGGCTTGGGCGGTTCCGGCGGGTACCCGGTTCTACCCGATTCCAAATTGAGAATCGGAACCATGGTTCCACTCTTTTAAAGAACCGGGTACTCGCAAGAGTCGGTTCCGGAACCGAGTCCTTTAAATACCCGGTTCCCAGAGCCAAGTTCCAGAGCCGGCTGGGAGCCGAGTCCCAGTCAGAGCCGGCTCCAGCAAAATACCCGACTCTTGAGGACCAACCCAGCTCCAATTGAAATACGCAGTTAGTTGTCTGAGCTCCAACTCTAGAGCCGAGAACCGGCTCCAGTCAAAATACCCGATTCTCTTTGATGAGTGACCGACAAAATGTAACTCTAGACCGCAGCAAACATGTGAAGGCGCCACACATGCAACTGATGCAAACTGCAATGTCTGTGCATTAGTAGTATCATTGTGCGTCACGAAGGTGTTTATAAATTGGCCCCATAACATGGATACTTTGGTTATGAAGATGTTGTTTAAAATGTTGACAGCATGTGTAATATGGATAAACTTGTGACGAAGTTAAGTCATGTTGCTAATGTTCTTTATGTACTTTCAATACGGCATGGACGGTAGTACGGTACCTTGTAGGGGGTGGTGCAATTGCTTAATTGCTCCAACCCCCGTTTATAAATTGGCCCCATAACATGGATACTTTGGTTATGGAGATGTTGATAAAAATGTTGACAGCACGTGTCTTGAGAAGTGGAATGATCAAGGTGGCCCCGTAATATGGATAATCTTGTGACGAATTAGTTGCTAGTGTTCTTAATGCTTTCAATAGGCATGGATGGTAGTACGGTGCCTTGTGTACAGGGGTGGGACAATTGCTTTATTGCTCCTCTGATTGCTCCAACCCCTGAAGCATGTGCAAAGCCATGTCATGTACATAGCCGTGTCATGTACATGTACAGAACGGCTTGTAATGTTGTTTGCTAACGGTAGGATAATGGAAACAAATCTCTTACTTAGCTTAACGTTTCTAAAACGTTTCCTTAAAGTTTCTGAAACATATTTTAAATTAAACAAAATTATCATCACTGCATTTGCGGTTGAAAATTGAAATACCTTCGTATCAGAGACGCAACGAAGTTTGAATAGACCGTATGTTTTTATTACTTTCTGTAATCCTTATGTTTTTGTTTGAATCTCTTGGAACCGGTTCCGACTCGGAACCGAGTTGGTTTTTTTTTTTAACCGAACCGGTTCCAGAAATTGTGGAACCGCCCAAGCCTAGTCTAGAGGACAAATCCCCCTTCTGGATGTTTAATTTTGGACTTGACACTAGAGGTTTGGACACAATACAGGCTACTTCTTTCTTTCCTTGGTGGCTACTTCACTTCTTTCAAGAAAATTTTGAGGCAAAGGGTGATTTGTAAAAAATCCTGAGAAATCACAGGCCAGATATTACATGTACATCGTGTAACATGTACATATATAATGTACATCGTGTACATGTACAGTCTATATATAATGTGCCAGTCAGGAATGGTATGCGTTTCGTTGTAGCAAAAACAGACCACTACATTGTCCCTTGTCCTGGTCGGGATCAGCGACGCATGGGAGTATAGGGGTGGGTGGACACGTTTTTAATTTGTTTATATTTGTTTACACTCATTTTTGCATATTTTTGATTTGCGGGTTTTTAGTCACGCTCACTGGTCGGTGGGTTTGGAGGTTGATTCTCAGGCCAAACCTTTGACTCGTGGGTCAATTGGGAGGTATGGGTTGAACCCTAGATAATATACCAAAGAGCATGGTCGACCAGGAATAAATAACTATGGTTTGACAAGCTGTCAATCTTTTACGGGTGGGATAGAAAGGAAAAAAAAACAAAAACACTTTAACCCTAACCCTCTAGGACTGTTCTGGATAGGAACCTTCCTGAATCCTCCAAAATCCATCAGTGCACTTTTGGAAACATGCCCTTATCTTCAAAATGCACCATGCATTTTCATTGATCTTTCATATTCAGCACTTACGGCCTGTACATGTACTTCTTACCAGGTAGTAAATTTGAAGTGGTGAAAGTACCAGTTTCTGAAAGTGCTGAATTCTTCCAAAAGAGTGCCCCTTGGCGGATTTTGATGGATTTGGGGTGGTTAGGGTTAATGGGACACTATCGACACGATCAGAGCAGACTTTCAACAGGGCATTGAATCGGTGTCCTAGTTTAAGCATGGAGGAGTTTCCTTCCTCCATGGTTTAAGAGTGACTGAAAATTACTGACTCATTTATGCAGCAGCAACGGTAATATGACCTTATCAGGTGGGTATTATTTTCAGTCACTGAGTTAATCTAAAACTAGCACTCCGAATCCACGCCTTGTTGATCATGATATGTCCCTTTAATCCCAATTAGGGATATCTAGAGACAAATAAACAATTGATAAGCATGTTCTTAGTTAATATCCTACTGTTCATCTGGGGTATTTCTTTTAACAATGTACTTCAGAACACCATTCTGCGGATAAAAACAAATCTTCAAAACTAATTCATAAATGTTTAATACTTTTATTTAAATCCAAATTAATATGATTGATGAGCTTTTAATGGTTATTTCAAACTGCTTCTTGCATTTTGTTTGTTGAATAAGTACTTAATTCTTTGAATTGCACATTTTTTACTCTTCATTTTTTAATTTACATCTGTCTGACATTTCCCATAAGTAAATTTTCTTGACATTCACTTCATCAACTCTGAAGGTATGTACTGAAGGAACTCTTAGATACAGAGCGAGACTTTGTGAAGGATCTTAGATACGTGACAACCCGCTTCATCCCTCCGATTGAGCACCCTAATGTCCCGGCTGCCCTCAAAGGCAAGAGAGAAGACATCTTCGGCAACATCAAAGAGATCTTTGAGTTCCACAACACGTAAGTTTAATCACTCCACTATGCCATTGATGACACCAGCTGAACAACTTGCAAAGCATTGTGGGTTACCAAGGGGAAAAATTCTGGCTTACTTTCAGAGCAAGTTAAATCACGCTACATAGCACAAAATGTTGCATTGTTCCATCTTGGATGGGATGCCATTGCCGAGCGGTTTAGCACATCAGACTTGTGTTCTGATGGCCGAGTCGTCAGAATGTGGGTTCGAATGATGGGCTCTATACTCCCCAGGGAGCTGAGAAAGATTACAGGAATGATATTGGCCCAGTGACCAGGGGAAATAATAATGTAAAGTACATCGGGACATTATTTATGTATAATACACTATATAAGTATGATTTATTATTATACTACTCAAAACAATTTAGGGAACACCGGATTTTTAACATCAAATAGGTTTAAAATGTTCCATGAACCGGGATTTTCATTAATTTTGCAACCCCCTCTCTCTTTCAGTAGTCATGTCATGAAATGTGTAATCACTACATGCATCCTTTATCATCTGTTTCATTGTGCAGTTGTTTCTCATCAATTCTGTGAAACATTGTGTTTATCTGAAATAAATGATCTTGCTTTAACTGAGATTATTCCGGTGTTCCCTAAATTGTTTTGAGTAGTATATTATCTTCACAATATAATGAGGTTGTATAAGAATTAATGATGTCCCTAGTACTTGTATACTAGGGACATGTTAGGGTGTGTTTGTTTCACTCCTGATCGCGGATCAGGATCGTGTGATATTGCGCAGTGCCGGAAACTTTTTGGGATCGAATCCATGTCGTAGCTCAGCCGTAGCGAATCCATGTACCAGAATACAGCTGAACTGTGCCCGTGGCAGAATCCATCCGCTAAATTTAGATATTTGTTTTGACAAACGTTTTTAGATATCATTTGATAGCAATGAGAATTTATTTTGGCCTTCAAATAAATTGTTTCAAAAAGTTTTTAAGACTATTCATGATGATTTAATGAATTCTATAATGATTTTCATTATGTTATTTTCGTTTGCGCCATCTTAGATCTCATGTATCCATAGCGCGAGCAGGATCAGCAAATACAGGATCCGAATCAGTAAACTGTCTAAACCGCATGGACTGTCTGGTGATCGAGATCTAGATCTAGATCTGTGCGAAACAAACATACCCTTCTAGTTTGCCCACTCTTCATTCTATCCAGCATTTTTACAGAAAATACATTATGCTAATCGAACATAGGATTATTAATAGATATGGCTGTAGATTAACAAAAAGGAATAAATTGATTTAATTTTGCCCTACACCGACGTGTGTATAGCACTGTATACTCAGTGCTTTCCGAGTGTCTGTGAAAAAACTACACAGGCGACTCGGGCGGGATTCGAACCCACGACCTCCTGCTTACTAGTGCAGACGCCTTAACCTCTCAACCACCGAGCTTGCCCGATGACAATTGGCTGGCTAGAATCCCATATAGCAGCGGGTTCGAATCCCGCCCGAGTCACCTGTGTAGTTTTTTCACAGACACTCGGAAAGCACTGAGTATACAGTGCAATACACACGTCGGTGTAGGGCAAAATTAAATCAGTTGTTTATCTCCCAACGCATGAATTTCACCAACCTATAAGGAATAAATTGTTCTTCTGAAAGTTAGTATCACATCACTTGTATGTTTGTTCAACAGTAAATTCCTTCATGAGTTAGAAGAGTGTGAAAATGATGCAAACAGCATAGCAAGAGCCTTCATCAAGTGGGTAAGAAATATTCTATAGACTAATCCACCATACATTTCTCTAGGCCCCTGTAACTTCCATGGTACCAGTCTGCATGAAGCGTTTTTCTACACAATTCACTGCTTCTTTGAAAAATGATTTGACAAATACCTGCTTACAGCATATTTAAGTATGCATGCGACATGCTCAGGAGTGTGGTACCACCATGGTACCACCACAGTAATGGCGGCATATGATGGTTGGCAGAATAATTTATACCTAGAAACAAATATGGAATTATACCCAAGATGTTTGAACCTTTTATAGTTTGGAACTCAATTGTTATTGTTCATTAAAGTAGTGCAGCCAAGGGATTGTAGTCCACTATAGTTTAATTCCTCTTTACTTGGAATGAACAAATACAAATTTACTAACGCAGGACTCGAATCTGTGACATTTGGATTACTATACCGGTGCGCTACCATCTGCTCTGTCTTTCCCACAGATTGAGTTATTGGCTAAACAGTGTTTGTGACCAGAGTTCACAAAATAAGACTTGCGTCACCAAAATTGTATTTATCATTCTCGGGATATTTTGTAGTTTTGTAGCAAAATGAAGATAAGAATGCTTATTTGACAAGGAACACAATCAAAAAGTCAACAGATGTCCAAAGGACTCTTTTTGCAAAATCTGGCCACATTTAGTACAGTTAAAGAGCAAACATTTCCTCTTATGATATCCTCGGCACATAAGCTTAATCCATTATTTGTGACATTTATTTTTAAATGAATTTTAGCAATCTACCTTCATCAATCTACATGTAATGTACTGCAAGAACAAGCCCAAAGCTGATGCTGTGCTCACACCAACAGCAAAGGCATTCTTCCTGGTAAGTCTGAGTAATTATTTACTTTCCAGCCCTATAGTTGACCAAAAACATACAAGATAGGCCAACATAATCTGTGTGAATCCTCATTTTCCTGTTATTTGTTGGTTTGAAGCTGTAAGTTGTTCTATTTTTTTCTTGTAGATAGAAAGTAAATAATTTCAAATTTGCGTGACTATGGATAAAGAGTAATTAAATTACACTCTATTGATCACATGTGAAGATGTATCGTCTGGGTTTTCTGTTATTTTAGCAATAATTTTTTAACAATAACGTTGCTATTTTACTTGAGAAAAGCAAATTTGAGACATTTTAGAAAATAATCATGAAAGGCATGGTTTTACACGAAATATGCACAGAAATGAATTCATGTAGGGTCCAGTCATATATTCATTTTGGCACTTAATTACTGTTAACCCAAACTTTTGACAATTATTTTAGGAGACATCTTTTTTCAAAAGATTTTTTGTTTGTTTTCTTTCGAAAAGCAAATAATCAATGTTCTGATGAATACAAAATTGTTTTGTAAATAGCTGGTAAAATAGCAATAAATCGTGCGATACATTTTTAAGCGTTCATTTGCTCTACTCGCTCCTCCAAAATATGTCAGCCTTACATGTAAAATTTAAAAATGTATAAAGAGCCCATTCTTTGTTCTGAATCATACCTATCCATACTTTGTTTCTTCCTTCTAAACTCTGACAGCAATATGGTGGCGGGACGGGGCCAGGCCAGCTAGGTCTTGGAGACTACCTCATTAAGCCAGTACAGAGGATAACCAAGTATCAACTATTACTCAAAGAGATTGTCAAGTACACATCCAGAGCTAAGGAGGACTGTAGTGAGCTTGAGGTGTGTAAAGGACATACAATCTCCAAGGTTGCCCCGTAAAAACAACAAATCAAAAAGCAAATAACAATAACAAATGTATCCATTTTCTGTTTGAAGTTCTTATAGTTTGTGCCCTTTTTTTTGGAAGGGGGGGGTGGTGTGAAGAGTTGGCAACCGTATATATATATATATAGGTAATTCTTGTTGATATTTGGAAATTGTGCAAGTAATTAAAAAAATAAATTGAAATACACAAGCTGTTTTATTTTTTGAGTTTTTAGAGTTTTTAACTTGAAATGCATTTTCATATTTTGTCTTGTAGTTTGCATTGAATGTGATGATTGAGGTGCCCAAGAGAGCCAATGATTTAATGCATCTCAGACTGATTGAAGGATTTCAGGTAAGCAATCCTATCTTGTTTGATTGTTTGAATAAGGAGTCGTAATGTTCATGTGTTATGCGTTGGAATAATCCAATGCCCATAATTGTTATATATTATTTAAGGTTCTTACAAGAGACATAGTAAAGTCCTGAATGTATAATATATATTTCTCTGGATTATTTTGGGGGATTTTTATTCAAATTTTTTGTTGAGGGAGGGGTTTTGAGAAGGGATTATGAGTAAAATTGAAATTTGAAGAAGAACTGAAACAGATGAACAAATAAAATACACAAATGGTTTAAATGTGATTATTGGAATTCTTGCTTCTGGGATATTAAAGAAAAATAATTTAATTTAGCTCTGACATAGCTTAGTGCTTTTGAGTCCTTGGGATCTACCAGATCAGTTGTAAGCAGGCAGACTTGGTGATCTCAAGAGGTTTTTTTTGTTTTAATTTTAATCTAGATTTTCATCAATTGATAACATTGCTTTAATTGCATTTTTATACTCCAGAGGTAACTCATAATAGGGCTAGACAAATTCAGTGGTTGAAAAGGTAAGATGGGTGTACTTCCACAAAAGGTGCATATGGATTATTTTACAGTGCTGAGTAAAACCTTGTTCTCATCATCATGCTTAAAATTAGAATACTTAAACAGTGGGGAAAAAGGACTGGTAAGTCTGCTGCCAACAGTGTCTCAAAAGTCTCCAATCTATTGCAAATCAGAGTTTAATTTTGAGTGAATTTTCTGTAAATTCAGCGCGATGTGACGGAACTGGGCAAGCTGTACCGCCAGGATTCCTTCTCGGCTTGGTCTGGCAAGCCCAAGGGACGAGGCAAGGAGAGATACTTGTTTCTCTTCAAGGATATCCTCATCTTCACCAAGCCTAGGAAGGAACTGAAGGGGGATGTTGTGGGATACATCTACAAAAGCCATCTGATCGTACGTTATCTGAACCTACATGTATTGCCTGTTTTTAGGGGTTTTTTTCACCAGCCATATCTGGCAATTTGTTATTTTCAATATGTGAACATGGCTTATTTCCGTTTTTTTTTAAATAATTTAAAAAATACTTTAGAATAAAATGTTTCATATAATTATTGTGAGAAGCCTGGTTTACACAGTAAATTAGTGCTCAAATGAAATTTGTTTTGCTTGTGGATTTGTTATTTTACCAGTCTTTCGGTGATTATTATTAATTTTTCTTAACTGAAACATTGCTAATTTCCTATTAAATAAGAAAATAAAACACTTTAAGAATGAGATTTTTTTCAAAATAAATGTCAGAAACTTGGTTTAACACAGTTAATTAGTGCTCAAATAAAATGTGTATTGCCTGTGTTTTTTTTATGTTACCAGCCATTTTGGGTAAATTATTTTTCATTTCATTTCGTTTTAGAAAAGAAAACATACTTTAGAACAAGATATTTCACAAAATAATTGTCAGAAGCCTGGTTTAACAGTAGATCAGTGCTCAAATGAATTTCTGCCAAGACCAAACCTAAATTAATCTGTGTGGTTAACACTCTGCTATTCGTTTCAGGTTGGGAGTCTGATTGTCTCAGAGGACCCATCAGATGAGACAAGGTTTGAGCTCTCCCAGGGACGGTCATCAACATTAACACTTCAGGTAATGTTGTTTGTTCCCATCCCCTTGCTGTTAAGTTATCTCTTTCTCTCTTAATCCTCTTTGTAATAATTCACAGTGTGATTACGTAGATTGAAAACCTCTATTTCCACATTTTTCACAAAATTCAAAGCAATTCTATTGCTAGGGGCAAAAAAGGTCTCCGGCTTCTGGTGTCTGCACGCATCGCCTCAGACCTGCGCATCAACATTTTTACTTTTTTATTTCCTGTAAAACAGTATCCAATTGCAGCCAAAATTGATGCGTAATTAAACAACTTTTTCACATAGTGGTATGAATGTTTTCCAAATTTGTGGGGCTTCTCTTAGCCACAAAACTTTGTGTATGGGGAAATTTGGTCTGGTTCCAATAACAACGAATACATGTATTACATATTTCATGCGTCACCACACCATTTTTGAAGCCGACCCATGACCAGAAACCGGAGACTCTGACTGTGGAAAGTGGATTTTGTAAAAAGATTTTATTTTAAATTTTCTGTACAAAAAAAATTCTATTTGGTTTTCATCATAGGCTAAGACAAAGTACATGAAGGAGGCCTGGGTGAAAGCCCTGCAAGATCTTATAGCTGAGGTTCCAAAAGACCTAAGGGAAGGCAAATCATCCAATGAACGACGCTTAGGTATGTGTTTTTTTGGATTCTTGTCTTGTGTGTGTTGTCTTATCCAACTTTGCCATTCTCTTAGTTGTAATGTTGGTAGCGCTGGGAAAGAGATCAAGTTTGCCAGCAATGGTAATTTTTTTCGCCCAGAGACCATTTCAGCTTTGCATTGCAATTTCAAAGCAATGAAAAACTGCTTCAGTCTGAACCAAATTGGCTGTTTTAAGTTAGCTGTTTTAACAATCAAGTGAAAGTTTAATATTTAAGCTATCATTTTAATTCTCCAAAATATATGATAAATGATTTACCTTTTAAGTTTTCAGTAATTCAGATTTAAAGTGGACCTCTAAAAATTCCACACAAAAGAATTAATTAAATAATTTTAGGACATTTTTAATTTCAGGACAGTTATTTTATGATTTTTGTTTTCCTGACATGCACTTTATGCTGTATTTGAATTACTGGGTTTATCATTTTATTTACCGATAGATTTTTTAGAATGATTTGATTCGCAATGCTTTCATTTATTTTGTCTTTAGGATACAATTTCATTAAGCTTTTTTGTGATGCATTTTTTCTTTCCGAGTAGTAATCGATGGCAATTTTGTTTTTTAATTTCCTCACTTCTTCATTGATTTTGAAACATCAAAAGAAAAAAAACCCAGAAAACATTGATGAGCTTGTAGTGAAACATTTGATACATTTGCAAGACTAGTTAGAGAACATGTTTGCTGTGTCAAGTAACATTCACACCGGATTTAAGTAACAAAGCAATTTAAGTTTTTATTTTGTTAATTATTTATAAAATCAGTTGTGTCCTACACAACGATGCGAAATATTATATTTTGCCATTGCCCATATCCTGTGTGTATGTGCCATTACTTATTGATAACTCCTAACATGTGTGATTGGCTTGATTTGGGAAAAAGTTGTACACTAATATAAAATAAAACCCAAACGTATAATCCTGAATAATAACTTGAAAACGCACAAAGGAAATAGCACTTATATCTTTAAAGGTAGTTGAAAAAGTTGGTATTTACCTGACCTAGAATTACAGTGCCATAAAAGTACGAAATTATTAAATGAACACTTACTAAAGTTAGTTGGGGTAAGGTTGGTGATATTATCAAACATTTTCAGAAATAATTATGTTGACAGTGCTCTCATTTTTATGGAAAACAAATGTTGATACATCCACAATTTTTTTATGGAAGTCTTGGCAATCGACTATCCATCAATTGGTGTCCTGGGGGAAAAACACTGCCCTCTACTGGCCAGTGTGATTCCCAGTAACATGTGGACCAATTGAGCTGAACATTTCACAAAATGTTTCAATAAATATTTCTTTCTCTCAATGCACATAATGACCTTTTAAACTTCCAAATAATTAAAAGAATTGTACACTGTCGGTAAAACTGTTTGTAAATGCATCCACACTTAGAATCAAGAGAGATATAACGACCTGTGAGAGTTTAAGTTGATTTAATTGTGTCATTAACAAGAAAATAGTGGAAGTAAACACCCGCAATCCATTTAAATTTTGTAGTACATTTCACATTTAAAAAAAATATAATTGACAGTGTGTTAGACAGAATAATTTCTCAGGATGTTTGATACCACCACCAACTTCACATTAAAAAAGTTGTTAGATTAAAATTCAGAAAAATTTGTAATCGGGTTATAACCAAAGATGTGCACTTCCTTTAGCAGATAAAAGGCAAGCATTCAAGATTCTTTTCAAGCGGGCAAATGTTAAGAAAGAAAATGTTGCAATTTTTATTTTCCATTGACTTCACCCCCATTGGCATCCATTGACATATTATTAACTAATCTTCATTCCTGTTTGCTGTGATGGACCACCCCGCCCTCCCCCCCCCCCCCTCTCCTTCAGATCACTCACCAATCATGACACGTAAGCGGCGTGCAATCTCCATGCTTTCATCAGGAAGCTCCATGTCATCACTGCTATCGGAACCAGGTATTATATAGCTATTCCAACTGGATTAGTAGCAGTCCAGTCCACAGTAGCTACAGGTAGCCAGTCCGTATTGAATATTAAACATTCCCCAGTAGTCTATCAGACTGTGTCCGAATTAAGCGCCAAAGTACAGGAAGAAACGGTGATCTAGCCATAGCCGTAGCCAAAACCGCCATTTCGGATACGGCCTTACCTACGCAAAGTGTGCCAGCCTGCTGTAACCCATTCCACAGTACCCAAAATACAACAAGAACAGTAATAAGTTCAGCCTCCATAGCTTAGAGCATCATGGGATAAGGCGCTTGAAGCAGCCAGCTAGTGCCTGAACCTTGTGACAGAACCTCACCACAACACAGTCACACAACAAGCATTTACTGGATGGTACACATTATACACTTTTGTAATCTCTTGCATGCCAGCTTATCTTCCAAAATCCACTTCTTCACTTTGAAAAAATTGCAGCCAGTCACTAGAATAAATGTCAAGAATGGCCCAAATTCATCATTTCTGAAGACAATGTCCTTTGTATGTTAACACACGACTGGCACACGTACTGCGTGCAGGTAACAGACTTCGGACAATCAATATACCATGCAGAATACTTTCCACGTAAAATATAACAACCAATATAAAACCCATAGTATATAACCACACAAAGTAATTAGTCCATAGTAAATAACCGGTCCATATTAAACCTAATATTCCACAGAAACTAACCAGTCCTTATTAAACCAACTAGTCAATAGTAACTAACCAGTCCATATTAAACCAACTAGTCCATAGTAACTAACCAGTCCTTATTAAACAAACTAGTCAATAGTAACTAACCAGTCCTTATTAAACCAACTAGTCCATAGTAACTAACCAGTCCTTATTAAACAAACTAGTCAATAGTAACTAACCAGTCCTTATTAAACCAACTAGTCCATTGTAACTAACAAGTCCATATTAAATCAACTAGTCAATAGTAACTAACCAGTCCTTATTAAACCAACTAGTCCATAGTAACTAACTGGTCCATATTAAACCAACTCGTCCATAGTAACTAACAAGTCAATGTAAAACCAACTAGTCCATAGTAACTAACAAGTCCATATTAAACCAACTAGTCAATAGTAACTAACCAGTCCTTATTAAACCAACTAGTCCATAGTAACTAACCAGTCCTTATTAAACCAACTAGTCCATAGTAACTAACGAGTCCATATTAAACCAACTAGTCCATAGTAACTAACGAGTCCTTATTAAACCAACTAGTCCATAGTAACTAACTGGTCCTTATTAAACCACCTAGTCCATAGTAACTAACCGGTCCATATTAAACCAACTAGTCCATAGTAACTAACAAGTCCATATTAAACCAACTAATCAATAGTAACTAACCGGTCCATATTAAACCAATTAGTCCATAGTAACTAACAAGTCCATATTAAACCAACTAGTCCATAGTAACTAACAAGTCCATATTAAACCAACTAGTCCATAGTAACTAACAAGTCCATATTAAACCAACTAGTCCATAGTAACTAACCAGTCCTTATTAAACCAACTAGTCCATAGTAACTAACGAGTCCATATTAAACCAACTAGTCCATAGTAACTAACGAGTCCTTATTAAACCAACTAGTCCATAGTAACTAACTGGTCCTTATTAAACCAACTAGTCCATAGTAACTAACCGGTCCATATTAAACCAACTAGTCCATAGTAACTAACAAGTCCATATTAAACCAACTAATCAATAGTAACTAACCGGTCCATATTAAACCAATTAGTCCATAGTAACTAACCAGTCCTTATTAAACCAACTAGTCCATAGTAACTAACTGGTCCATATTAAACCAACTCGTCCATAGTAACTAACAGGTCCATATTAAACCAACTAGTCCATAGTAACTAACAAGTCCATATTAAACCAACTAGTCCATAGTAACTAACGAGTCCATATTAAACCAACTAGTCAATAGTAACTAACCGGTCCTTATTAAACCAACTAGTCCATAGTAACTAACTGGTCCATATTAAACCAACTAGTCCATAGTAACTAACAAGTCCATATTAAACCAACTAGTCAATAGTAACTAACAAGTCCTTATTAAACCAACTAGTCCATAGTAACTAACAAGTCCATATTAAACCAACTAGTCAATAGTAACTAACCAGTCCTTAATAAACCAACTAGTCCATAGTAACTAACCAGTCCATATTAAACCAACTAGTCCATAGTAACTAACAAGTCCATATTAAACCAACTAGTCAATAGTAACTAACAAGTCCATATTAAACCAACTAGTCAATAGTAACTAACCGGTCCTTATTAAACCAACTAGTCCACAGTAACTAACCGGTCCATATTAAACCAACTAGTCCATAGTAACTAACCGGTCCATATTAAACCAACTAGTCCATAGTAACTAACCGGTCCATATTAAACCAACTTGTCAATAGTAACTAACCAGTCCTTATTAAACCAACTAGTCCATAGTAACTAACAAGTCCATATTAAACCAACTAGTCCATAGTAACTAACCAGTCCTTATTAAACCAACTAGTCCATAGTAACTAACCAGTCCATATTAAACCAACTAGTCCATAGTAATTAACAAGTCCATATTAAACCAATTGGTCCATAGTAACTAACTGGTCCTTAGTAACTAACTGGTCCTTAGTAACTAACTGGTCCTTATTAAAGCACTAGTCCATAGTAACTAACCGGTCCTTATTAAACCAACTAGTCCATAGTAACTAACTGGTCCATATTAAACCAACTAGTCCATAGTAACTAACAAGTAGTAACTAACAAGTCCATATTAAACCAACTAGTCCATAGTAACTAACTGGTCCATATTAAACCAACTAGTCTATAGTAACTAACCGGTCCATATTAAACCAACTAGTCCATAGTAACTAACAAGTCCATATTAAACCAACTGGTCCATAGTAACTAACTGGTCCTTAGTAACTAACTGGTCCTTAGTAACTAACTGGTCCTTAGTAACTAACTGGTCCTTATTAAAGCACTAGTCCATAGTAACTAACCGGTCCTTATTAAACCAACTAGTCCATAGTAACTAACAGGTCCATATTAAACCAACTAGTCCACAGTAACTAACAGGTCCATATTAAACCAACTAGTCCACAGTAACTAACAAGTCCATATTAAACCAACTAGTCCACAGTAACTAACAAGTCCATATTAAACCAACTAGTCCACAGTAACTAACAAGTCCATATTAAACCAACTAGTCCATAGTAACTTATTACTAGTTCATTGTAGCATATAATGTCATAGCAATTGACAAGTGCACAGTAACTATTAATCATTTGATGTCATTGTTAGAACAGTAATTAACCATTTCCTTAGATTAGTAACAATTTTGTATTGATTTTTTTAGCCATGTATCAATAAGCAATTTTATATAATAGAACAAATGTCATCTAGCTATTCAATATGGAAACTTAGAGCCAATCACCTCGACTTTAATACTGACCAACCATTGCATATACCATAGTAACTAGCTATTCTTTGTGGTAAACTAGAACCACACCTCATTTTGAATATTGACTAACCATACAAAATACAATCTTTAGTTTGGTGCAGTTTCAGTAAAAACATACTTTTGGAAATTCACCAATTGCTATGCTGAGGTATTTTTCTACAAATTTTATTTTTTACTTTTTATTTTTTGGCAAAGGCAATTTTATGATCCATGAAGCAACTTTCAACATCAATAGCCAATACATTTGCGAGTATTAACTTCAAGGTTCTTTCACAAAGAAAAGCCATAACAGATTTTCCATTTCAAACTTGGCTGTAAACATTACCATGGTCACTGAAAGCAGCTTTAATACCTAAAGGTACCCCCTTTTAACCCCTGTCTAGGTCTCCTAGGTAACATGAGTAAATCCACCGAGTCACTCAGTAGCTTGATGTCAAGTCCGTCCCTCCTAAATGTCCCTCGGTCTGGCAGAGGAAGCATCGACAGTATGATGGGCTCGGCAGAGTTCAATGCTTTCAGTGCAGTGAGTATCCGCCGATGTAAATTCCCTATTAAATCTTTCCAGGCCTTCAGTATTTCATGGGGGCCACTGTCTCTGTTTCTCTGGCATTGGTACCCCGCAGATATTCTGATTTTATTATAGAAGTGTCCCCACCAATGAAAAATTGCCTTGCCCCTAGAACAAAATTCCAGGCTTGTTTTCCTTTTCTCCTCATGCCTATTGAAATCATCTCTTTTGGTGATGTAGAGGAAGCGGTTGTATTGTTATTTATGGATTTGACGAAATTATTTACTCAAATTTCAGACTCGTCTGTCCCATTATTCATCTAGCCTTCTCCATCCTTCTGTCCTATCTCTCCTGCCATCCCATCTTCACTTCTTTTAATACCTGTTCTCCTCTCCTTTTTTCACTTTGCCCCGTCTTCCCTACCACCCTTTCTCACACCTGCCAAGATTACTTGACTCCCTACTCCCCCCCCCCCTAGCACTTAACATCATGCATGACAGACGTACAGGTCCTTTTCCCATTGTTCTCAATATAAACACATGCTCAGAATAATGTTCGTGTCGGGAATAAAAAAGTTTTTCTGGGCCCCTGTGGCGGGTTTCTTTTTCCCACACACACGTTAATGGAAGCTTCCACAGCGGGTGGCCGGCACTTCCGAGCATGTCATCGTACACGCGTGGCTCAACCGAGCATGCATACAAATATTCCGGAGTTTCCTATGGCGTGTTTAGACGCTCCGATCCGTGGTGCAAAAAAAAATTGCGTGTATACACGGCCTCCGACGCGAACTGGTTAAGTCTGCTGCCACCAGCATCACAAATTCTCCCATTGGAGTATTAGGCCAAAAGAAAAAATCTCCTGTTTCTGGTCATAGGTCAGCTTCAAATTCGGTGCAGTGATGCTTTTTTTTTTTTTTTTGTAATCTTTTTTTTTTTTTGTTGCTAACAAGTGAAATACGTGATACATGTATATACGGTTATTGGAACTAGACCAAGAGAGGCCACACAAATCAGACAAACACTGATACCCCTATGTGAAAAAGTCATGTAAAACACAGCACGGCAGAATTCCAATCGATCCAGCAGTTTAGGCTGCAATTGGACATTGTTTCATAGCAACAACAAAAAAAACTAAAAAATGCTGACACACGGGTCTGAGGCGACGCGCGGAGATCAGAAACCAGAGACTTATTATTTGGTCTTTGCCCTAACTGTGCTGAGCACAACAGAATGCAACAAATCTGGTGGATCTTGTTGAAGTGAGCAGACAACAAAAGTTGCACTGATGAGCAGGGTATAGCCAGTTATGAAAAGGGGTTAGTTTTCAAGTGTTTCATATGTCATTTTGATAGGATTTTTTATTTATTTATTTATTCTTTAAAAATTTTCCCAGCTGGTTCCATCCATCGGGGCGACATATGAAGTCCAAGAAGACATAGTCGCAGAAAGCCACTACACCAAGGAGCTCTACAAAGGCGATGTGGTCAAACTGATCGAAGTCTGCGACAACAACCTGTTTCACATCCTGACCTTACCGGTGGATGAAAAGACCCCAGGGATCGAGGGTTATGTGTCACCGGGACTGGTCAAGAGGATAGGTTCATCAGAAGGTGAGGAATGGTTTGTCACATCCCTAGCCGTTTATTTGTAAAGTTTCCCACTAAGATTGCTATTAAAGTGGGCCATTACATTACAGACACCAGTCTATTTCAGACTGGAGCCTCATTTTGATAGTCATAGATCAGAGTATTACCAGATAAGGTGTTTGGTGTAAAGATTGCAAGGATAAACAAAAGTCCAATCTTAGGGTGCAAATTTTTTTGAATAAATAAAATGTTTTCTGGTAGGAAAACATGCATGAATGTTAATCCTTTTTTTCTTTCTGCAAAATGTGAAGATGCGAAAATACAAAAAATGAGCCTCTAAATGGTACACGACATGTGTGGCTGCTGGTTGTCATTGTTGTGTTTTTTTAAGCTCTGAGATAATTCTGGCAAATTTGATAAGTTAAAATTGATATCTCACCTTTCACTGGCTGTACTACAAAAAAGTACACCTGGCTACTTGCCAATGCTCTTTTGATGCTAGCTCACAAACACTTAAAATTGGTAAAAGATTTTTCTTTCGTAGAGAAGTGGTGCTCAGATACCTCCTTCAGTCGGCATTTCAGGAATCTGGGCCAACTCTCCCCACTTACTGGTCAGGCTTACCATCACCCATTTGTTTATCTTCTTATTTAAATCTTGGTTTTTGTGTCACTACATAAGTTCATGTCATTATATTGTTTCCTCGCAGAGCCCCCTGTCTTCACAGAAATAGTCAGAGGCCGCACTGTGTTCATGGATGAAACTGCCATCTTAGCTTGCTCCTTCACCGGCAAGCCGTCGCCAATACCCACTTGGTCTCTGCCCAGCCACCTCAGCCACGATGACAAACGCCTGGAGTTTGTCAACTCCGAGGAGACCACCACGTTGATTTTGTACAATACCATCATACAGGATACTGGGGAGTACACGTGCACCGTGGAGAATTCTAGTGGGTCGATATCGTGCTTTGCCATGTTGGAAGTAAAAGGTATATATATGTACGGGTGTTAAATATTTATAGATTAGTACTGACAAAATCATGTAATTGGTCCTATTAGATACTTAAAAATTTCCTTGGAATAAGACAGTGGTTCTTATTTATTATTTGTTTGAATATTTTCAAATTAAAAGCCTGTATTATAAATGCTACTAAAGCAGTGTTTGACTCTTTTAAAATAACTTGGAAAATGAGACAATGAGAAAATTTATGTTATCTTTTGTGGCTTAAATGTATTTGCACTAAAAAATGGTTTATATATATATTTTTTTTTAAAAGGAGTGTTTTCAGAATAAATTGTTATCCCAATTCATTGCCTGTGGTCCTTCTATAACATGTGATGGTTCTCTCCCTAGGTGCCCATTCAACAAGCAGCACCCCAACAGACCTTGAAGACATCAGAGAAGACCCGGCCCATACCGCTAGCCCTGCCACCCCCTGCTCTCCTGAACCACCCACCCTGGTCCGCTCCTCCTCCCTGGAGAACCTCAAATCCCTCAACGAAGATTTTGACGTCTTTCCCGGCGAGATTATCCGGGCGTCATCCGTCTCGGGACGGGGGATGCTGAGCTCCAGGAAGATGTCCAGCATGGAGTCGACCAAGGAGAAGATTGGGAGTTTCCGGAAGCACTTCAAGAGGGCTTTCAGCAGTGTGGGAGCGGAGAGAGACAAGATATTGCACAATCTACAACGTGTGCCTAGCGGGGCCAGTAATCAGTGAGTAACATTTTTTTCTATTATAACTCTACATGTCATGGACGGATCTTGGGAGCAGTTGAGCATCAAACCCCCCTTTCCCCCCCACACCTTTTTTTTTTACTTACAAAGACACAAAAATTTCCCATTTAACTTCAAATTGTTGGCAAGGGCACCCTCTTTTGGTTGCCTTCACCCCTAGATCCGCCCCTGACATGTCTTGAATTACTCTGTGCTGATTGTGCTTTAACCTTCTGACATTCTTCAAATTTATAAAAATTAGTACAATGCTTCCCCAATTACAGGGAGATCCTAGGAGATTACAAATGTAAAAAAAAATAATAATTGGTCAGAAAAGTTGATAATCTGCATGTATAGACCTTTAATCACGGTGCAGCCATCTTGTTTTTCTTCAGTACAAATACATGTGAACAAACCGAGGCTGGAAGGGCAAATAGTCTGGTCCTACTAATTAGCACTGTAGTCTTACTTGTGTCAGTGAACCTGACAAAGATGGCCACAGCGCGATGAGACGGTCTGTTGCCATTGATTTACACATCAGTGTTCACAATGTATAATGTGTGCCTATTCTTAGGTTTAGTTTCTGAATCATTCCAAAAGTGAGTAAGCTTCACATGTCGTGAGCGGTAGTGTAAACACTTGCAGGTCTTCAAAACCAAAATTACACAAGATGTATGTTTACTGTTAACGGACAAGGTAACACAGATATCAGCTTGTGCATTATGTTCACCAAACAGAATCCACAATAATCCAAAATAAATTCATACACCAAGAATTTTATCTCAGAAGCATAAGCACTCAGTAAACTTAAATTTTCAAGTCGGTTTCTGGAAGTTTAATAAGTAGTCATGCTCGGAGTTAACCGGTTAGTTTGCTAACCGTTTAACTGAATTTTTCACGGTCGGTTAACCAGTTTACCAAACGTTGGCACCTGACACTATGAACAACTTCACCCTGAAAATACCGTGAAAATCAGTTTTGCCTTGAAATAACAGTTGACCGTAATTTCACTGCAATTTCACAGTGTCTCTTCCTCTCAGATATTGGCAATAATGTTCACGGTGATTTCACAGCAAATTCACGGTGCTCTCAAGAATTAATGAGCTGCCCCAAAACTGCCATGAGAAGTTCGTGGCATTTTCACGGTGTTGTGTCGTCGTGAAATTGCCGTGAACTATTTATTTCACAGTAAAACGGATTTTCAGGGCATTTTCAGGGTGAAGTTATTCATAGTGTGACAGCCACACAAACTAGATCGTCGACAAATGGCACAATGTGAAAACATTTTCAATCAATAAACTTCTCGCAATGATTGTTTAATAACCAATATTGGTTTCAATTAGCTGGTTAGCTGGTTTCCCAGCACTATTGCTGACAATTCACCGATGGTGTATTGGCCTTCATTAAAAGTACATGCAGCTATTGTTCAGTCTAATCAGACGGTAAAAAGTGACCTGTTGTTTCACAGCATGCTATATACACGTATCATATCATAATGCATGCAGTGACACTCACTAAACATCTGTTGGGTTTTCTCTCATGGTTAGGAGAGTACAGTCAGGAGACCATTGTGCACCACTTATATCTCACGTAGGACACATTGTCACAATTAATAGAATAAACACACTACTGGTTGAGTAGTTGTTAAACAGGTGGAGACTGTGTACGTGTGTGTTGTCACTTACACCCAGCAGACGGCTGATCATTGGTTGGTCATTATTTGTCCAGACATTGAACTTATATTGCGTAAGTGGACGTGACATATTAGTGGAATCCTCTGGAAATCACAGTGAAGGCCAACGAATTAAAAAATTGTTTCTGGTTCTGAATGGGGATTTCTCAGGATTTTTCCTGATTTCATGCCAGAAAGTGAGGAAAATGAGGAAAACATGTGTTTTTGTATGAACAACTCACAATTTTAGGTTTATTCCACTCTGTACAACCAGTAAATATTCACTAATTAGGCTTGTAAATTTAAACCTCGTACTCCCAGTCCATTATGCCAGTGGGTTGACAGACCCGCCAAAACTCTCCGTCTGTCAGTTTCTGAAAGGTGGAATAATTGTGTAAAACACATTACCATGTACAGTGGAGATGCATTCCCACACAAAACCGCTATATACATCACTGCCAATTACCTTTCAAACTATGAATTTTATTCTTAATGTTTCTGGGGTTCTAACCGCTGGACTTATTTATAATGTTACTTGGTCAGAGAATGTTTTACTTTATATATGGTCAGTGTCACTGTTCATTTCAATATGAGATTATGAGTTGTGTCACTTTTTTGTTATTTTTGCCATATGAGTCTCAAACCAAAACATAACTTCATTATTAGAACCCTCCTATAATCAGTGCAATTTTTGAAACAACCCATTCAGGCCACTCCAAGCCATTAGCTGTTGCCAGTGGCCTCCTATGGTTACCCTTCTGTGCACTGTCACACCACTGAGATTACAGGGTAAAGTGGTCTCCCATCGATACATTGCAGGCCATACTAATATGTTCAAACATTTACAGTGGCCTTGGGTGGCACACAGTTGATTTTGTAAGATTACTTGGAAAGGACAGCAGGCTTGTACATGTATGTACTGAAGGTTGCTCAAGAACAGAATTTAGTGGATCAGAGTGGCCTCTATGTGCAGAAGGGTTAGAGGGTGATAATATAGAATTAAAGAATGATAATTAAAATTTAAATATAACAGGGCAAAAACGTTGATGCATAAACGTTGATGCATAAACGTTGATGCATAATTACAGTCAGCGAAAACAAATGTGTGTTTTGTAGATGGCTACATGAATCTGCTGTATGGAACATGATTTGACGTTAATAAAGTCCTCATAATTTATGGCTACCCCTATCATTAAATAACTTTGGCATTCTCAAAAAGCTCCAACTTACTTGGTGTCAAGTTGATATCAAACATCCCTTGAAATCTTTCTGTCTGTGGCGCTATAATAAATGTCAATTGATACATCTAAGTACACATCAAAAGCAACCTGAAAGTTTCAGCCCTTATCAACAAGAAACAAGTTTTAAAAAACATTTTTTTTGTATTCATTCAAATATGGAGTTTCCACCTCAGGAATTAAAAAAAAAAATCTTATTTGCAAAATACATATAATTTGATTAATTGCACTCAAATAAAAGAAATATTTCAATGGATGTTTGATACTATCATCAACTTTACACCAAGTAAGTTTCCTATAAAACTGTGACCATTTATGTTTTTGATAATACCAATAGTATATATGGGTTTTAAAGGCATTATATTTTTGGTAAAATGACTAACAGGTAAAAGTGTAAATGCATTCGTACTTTATAAGAATCAAGATATACTACTTAAAACAATTTAGGGAAGACCGGAATAATCTCAGTTAAAGCAAGATCATTTATTTCAGATAAACGCAATGTTTCACAGAATTGATGAGAAACAACTGCACAGTGAAACAGATGATAAAGGATGCATGTAGTGATTACACATTTCATGACATGACTACTGAAAGAGAGAGGGGGTTGCAAATGAAAATCCCGGTTCATGGAACATTTCAAACCTATTTGATGTTAAAAATCCGGTGTTCCCTAAATTGTTTTGAGTAGTATATATGTAAAATAAATAAATTTAAAAAATTTAAAAAAATAATTAAATTTAAAAAAAATTAAAAAGTTTCAGTTTATTTCATTGTGTTGTAATGCGAAAAAAGTGAAAATGCACTCGGACTGTTTATACTTATTCCAATGGAATTTCTGTCTTCAGAAAAAAATAAAATTATGGAGAAATTCATTTCACTCATTTTATTAAAATGGTAGCACCTAGAAATATTTCAAGGGATGTTTGATACCATCATCAATGTAGTCGATATGCAAAAATGTGTTTTTGGGAGATCACCAATAGTGTAGATACTGTGCTTTAACCCTAACCTTCCCAAATCCTCCAAAATCCACTATTAGGCATACTTGCCTTTCCATAGTACATGTACATCCATGTTTGTTGTAGTGATTTTAAGGTCAGTGCTTACTGTTATATTGCTCCATGCATGCAGAGAGGGTCCCTGGCCATGTACATGTATCACAGATTAGAAACACGTATACATACATGTCATGTGCTTGCTTTACTACTGAAGGAATTTTACTGGAGGATTCAGGTTATGTTTAAGCAAATGGGCCTAGGGAGTTAGGGTTAATCATGTTACAAAAATCTGATACTTCTCGAAACGTAAGGCCAATAACTACTATTTTGCACTTTTCAAATATTTTATATTACAAAGGTATCACACCCCTTTTAAAAAATAATGTATTGCTCGTTTAGCTGTAGAGACATATATATAATTCAAGTATCATAGTTCAGTTTAGGTATAAGTAGGTAGTGTACATGTATTTGGGATCAACTTATCAAATACCACATCTTAACATCATAATTCTGCCCTCAATGTCACCTCTCAAAGGGGAGCCTACTTAGGATGGCAAATATTTGTTCCTCTGCACACTTTAGTTTTAGTTTCCCACAATTTGTGCATTTATTATGCAGCTGCGGCCATCTTGGTCAGATTCCCTGCATGCAAGTAGGATAGATGCATTGATTTTTCATACATTGAAAGGGGGGCCAGTCTATTTTCTTTCCAGCCTCGGTTTGGTGGCATGTAAATAATAATAATAATAATAATAATGTGTGGATTTATATAGCGCACGTATCCACCAACTAAGTGGTGCTCAAGGCGCATTATATTATTATCCCTGCTCATAAGGCTCATAAGGCTCATAAATCATTCCTGAAACCATCTCAGCTCCCTGGGGAGTATACAGCTCAATTGCTGCCATTTCTAGCGCATATAGAGCAAACCAACTCTGCCTTCACAGGTACCCATTTAATCCCTGGGTGGAGAGAAGCAATTATGATTAAGTGTCTTGCTCAAGGACACAAGTGTCACGGCCGTGATTCGAACCCACATTCTGTTGCTAACACCAGAACTTGAATCCGGTAAGCTAGACCGCTCGGCCACGACACCTCATGTGTGCAGTGCAATCCAAACAAGATGGCTGTAAATGATGGTGGTCTATATAGATGATTTCATGCACTGTAGTAAAAAATGCCTTCCTTTATTTTCAGTGTCACCTCTGTGGTGAAATAAATGCATTTCTTGCTCTCCCATTTCTTGCTCACGCATGCCTGGAAGCGCTCAATGCTAGTACAAGAACATAGTTCACATAATTGGTCAGCCGATTGTAGATAGCCGACATGAATGTTTTATCAGCCCTCGTTATAATATTCAATCAGCCCGACCATAAAACAACAATAATAGCTATTCCAGGTTTTTACTTCATCAGTGGTCATTTATTTTGCATCGTCGGAGTGTGACGGAGACAGTAAAATGTCTCCATCACCAACCCCATGCATGCAATCCATGGACATATATGGTCAAGTTATGTGGTATAATACAACACTCATGTATATGCAGCCAGGGCCACTGCGCACCAGACTACCATACCACTTATATGGAAGTTGGAAGAGTAGTTCTTATTATGATAGATGCAAGTAAGCTGGAGTCCACATTTTGAGGGTTGACCACGAGATAAATTAGGAAATCCTTTGATTGACAATTGGACGTGGTCATATGCTCAAGGGGAGCCGGTGGTGGCATTATATCACAGAGGACACTGAACTTTATTCTGTCAGTTTGAGTCAGTTTAAGAAAACATTGTGGTTTTGTTGTTTGTGAAAATAAAATGCGATATTTATTTTTATTACAAATAGAAAAAATATGAATTGGTTGTATGTTTTGTATGCTTTATTGTGTGTTTGTATTGACTGAATTGAATAAATAATTTGGGGTTAAAGGGAAGGTACATCATTAGTAATGTCGTCAAAACTATAATTTATATCTTGATTCAAAGAGAGTATGCTTACTCTCTTTGAATCAATATATAAAATAACAAACCTTTCTTTGAAAGTTACAGCTTATTTTCATTGTGTCGTTAATGAGAAAATGCATTCAGACATTTGTACTTATTTGTGTACTATAGAAAGAGAACTCTTTCCTGAATTCACACTGGAAATTATTTCACTTTTCTTAAAAATAAAAGCACTTTAAACAAAAAGATTTCTAGTGAAGATTAATACTTTCATCAGCCGTCACAACAAGTAGGTTTTACCCCCAAAATAACTCATTTTGTTATTTTTTTTAATTACCAATCCCTTACCCTACCTTTAGGTTAAACAAATGTAAACATTAATTCATGTGAAAACAACATTTTAAACTGTAGTTAACCCATATCCGCCTAACCATGTAAACACACAAAAGACTGTATGTGCCTAAGCCCCCGCACAGACTCGATACATTGTTTTTGCACACAATCAGAAAGATTCCTTATTTAGAGAATATTACAATCACTGACACAGACACATTATATACTGATGGAAAGAGGAGAACATACACTTTATTATGTCAGACTTGTCTAATTTCATATCTATAATCATGAAATACAGTCATCGGAAAAACGTAGTAAATTGGAATTGGACAAAAACACAATACGGAAAATCACGTAGGTCGGCGTTTGTAGCATTTTACATATCTACGGGTTATCATGTAGATCGGTGGATATGGGTTAATACAAACAAAAGAAATATATGAGAAAGAAAAAAAATATTTCAAATATTTAGGAAAGTTGAATTTTCCTATCATTATTTTGTCCCATTTTGGACCATATTAAGTTTAAAACAATTGATTATCAAAACAATGATCACTATTCATGAGACTTCAATTTCCAAACAATTCACTGTGTACCAGTAATGAGAAACCTCTCTTCAGTGGCGTGGAATGGCACATTTGAAAATGCTACTCTCTTTTTGTTTCAGTCACCCAAATCAGACACAAATTAAGCTTTAATGTTTTTAGGCTTAATTATCTTTTTTCTTGTAATGATTTTCTTTTAATGCAAGTCTCTTGTTAGTCATTTATTCTTTACGTATCAACGTGTTGTTTTAAAGTTTAAGTTGTAATTTTATTTAAATTGTTGTAATTATTGTTATAATTATTGTTGTAATTATTGTTATAAAAAGTTGTAATTATTGTTATTATAATTATGTTCATTAGTAAAATAAAGGAATTTTCATTTTTATTTTGTTTACCTCATAGGAGAAATGAACAACAACAAATGTCAACAACCTGGAACAGAACTTTCATCTGTAATAGACTAGATGTTCTAAATCTCAAATGCCTTAGTGTTAAGTGTGTAATGAAAAAGTCTTTTTGTTTAATTTACCTCGCTCACAGGAGAAGTAAACATCAACAACAACAAAAGTCAACGACCTGCGTCCACTGCAAAGCAGAAAGGGATGATGTTGCTGAGGATTGTCACGCTGTATGCGAGGCGTGCGCCCAGAAGATGCGAGCAGGAAGCAGAGAAAC
This sequence comes from Zoroaster sp. YZ-2022, assembly GCA_029582265.1. Classification (NCBI taxonomy): domain Eukaryota; kingdom Metazoa; phylum Echinodermata; class Asteroidea; order Forcipulatida; family Zoroasteridae; genus Zoroaster; species Zoroaster sp. YZ-2022. Next base: position 27,988,252 of record CM055828.1, on the reverse strand, counting down.
ATTATTGGAAGAGGAGGAAGATGCATCGTTGAGATAGGTGAGTAACAACTTTTAGTTTTGGCCATGCCGTCTGGTTTAATTCAAGTAATTGGGAATATCATTGTAATTTAAATTTTTTTTTTTTTTTCATTGTCATTGTCATTTATAATTATTTTGATAGATTATCTTATTACATTGTCATTGTTATCAAATTATGTATACATTATCAATACTTTTTTTTGTATTGCATATCACCTACATAAATTTGAAGAATGAAATATATGAATATTTCCTGATGATTGGAAGTGTACTTGTTATTAAGGTGGATATTGTATGAAATTTTAAGTTGGTTGCAGATTCCAGTTTTTTAATAAATATATTTTTTTTTCAAAAGCAAAAGATTGAAAGATAATTTTTCATCCATTTACTTTGAACTGGGGTCAGAAATTGTAATTTAATTTCTGCAAGTTTGTAGTAAAAACTAATTGTTAAGCCCTCCTAGGACAGAAGGGGTGTCAAAAGTACAAAGCACCCTAAATTCCAAAAGGTTTAATAGCATGAAGTACCCACTATAAAATTAAGGGAATACAGTAGTGCAACCAGTTCTAGTCAAACTTTCGGAGAAGGTTGATGTGTTCACAGAGGAAGATTATATGGAATGACAGATCTGCAAATTAAATAATTATGGAGCTAAAGACGTAATGCATGTGATGTCACAACCTGAAGGAGACCCCGCTCAGAAGCAAATGAAAATTACTCAGTGGTTTATGTATGCATGTCACGCCTTTTGAGCGCATTCTCATTGTTTACCCTAAAAGAAATGGCCACTTACACAAATAAATGTTTTTATAGTATACTGTCACTATTGACAAGAACACTAGAAGAATGTATGATACTTCTAGATGTGCATTGCTATATCATTCTGTGAGTGTATTATATCAATAGGCCCATCCACTTAATATCAAGTCAGTTTCGTTGCTCTTGAATTGATTTTCTAATTCAAGCAATAAATTGTATCATGTTTTTTTTTCAAATGGAAAGATTGTAATTCAGTGTTTAACTACCAGGCCTGTATTTAAAAAAATAATAAGCTTGTTAGTTGTACAAATTTCGTTTTAATTGGTTTTGGTTTTATTTTCAGTATTTTTGTTTTTTAAGTTCAATTTAAATTTTAGGTTTCCGTATTAATCTGATCGTATTAATACAAATTTAATTCAGGGTGCTTCCCACAATATTTGCAGTATTAAATACAATCTTCTTATCAAAAATATGGTCAAATCATATGAATCGTCAAATTAGGATCTTATTAATTTAATACAATTCAAAACTCTGATGAATGAATATTTATTTATACATTAGTATCGTTTATCCATATAGGCCTATTTAATGTTTCTATATAAAGTTAGTACAGTGCAAATTTCCCTAATTAATGATTTAGAAATTATAAATAATACAATGATTAAATCCATCTAATGCCAAGTTGATTGAATCTATGATAAAATGTCCTACTGAACTCATCATAAATCTTAAATATTATTTTAAGATTTTAAAATACTCATTCTTGTAAAAAGAAAATAATAAATAAAAGACTAAAAATTAAACATGAGTGGGATTTGTTTTCACAGAATCTGAACAAAAGTATAAACACAGATTTGAAAAGAATTTGTCCAAATTTGTTATTTGTTTGAAAAACAGGGTTTCCAAATATTTATCTAACAATACTTTTTGCATGTGTATTAGAAATAAAACTGGGTATGCATTTAGCAAACAGGGCGTTCAAAAGACAGAAACAATGATCTGCAAACCTTATCGATATAATTTAAATCGGCAACCTCCCCAATCTGTCAATTGCATTTGGGCTTGGGAAATGAAATGTGATCTGCAACTGTACTTCATTTCTTAATTAAACCACAGGTACATGTCGGTTATTCTAGTATTTTCTATTTCTAATTGTCTTCTACATGTAGCACATGGACACGCTTTCTGCACATACTCTCTACCTGCACTCTTTACCATGTTCACCATTCCCAGCAGCATCCCATCCGCCCGATCATTGTTCATATATGGTCAGCACCACCGCTGGTTGCAGTCTATTTAAAAATATGTGAGAGATACCGAAAGGTTATCTGGCGGGGAAAAAAAGCTGCCTCGAGTGAAATCCCAACCCCGTCCCTGCAGCCGTCCCGCCAATCACAGCCGGCTATGCACAGACCCCGGGTGGAGTGTCCCCACCTGTGATTGGCTGGTGGCGGGCCCACATGGCCTGGCTTCTCCAATGTCTTCTTTTAGAATCCATTCCTGGCATACCAGCTCAGGGTCATAGCCTGGCTGTCATTGTGTGCGGCCCCTTGCCAGCCCGAGTTAGCAGACTCTGCATTAGGGTCTCTGTGTCTCTTCTGCCTTTCTCTCTTTGCTATCCTTTGCTCTGCGGTGTGTCACTCTGACTGATTTCCCCGGTGCTGGCCTACGTTGATTGCACACTCCAGGGCTTAGCAAGCAAGCAGTCCACGCTCCTCCTTCCTCTTTCTCCTGCAGAGGCATCTTTTTGTAGTTAATTCCTCATTTTTACTTCGAGAATCTCATCATGGATCCAAAATCAAAGGGTGAGCATTTTTCTCTTTTCTGCATTTATCTATCTACTTTCTTTTTCTGCTTTGTGTGATATACTAATCTGCCTTCAAACCATCAAATAACCACACTGGAATACATTATAATAAATCATTGTTTTGTATCAAAGTATATATCTAGACAAATATGATTTCTGTGAAAAGCCTGACAGGCAATTCCTCTTTTAGAACCAATACTTCACAAATAGACAACCCAAGCAAACTAATTATTTATGAAGTCTCGGTTATTTAGTTGGTATGAATTGCATAAATAGATAGGTCAGTTTTTTTTTTTATGTAACAACAATTTAAATAATTTACATTAATGAAGTTTTCTTATGTTGTCAAATAAGCCAAATTAGCACATTGTTTTACTTATTTGATATAATTTCTTTTCCTTTTTTTCATCAATACATTCTCTTCTGAATAGTTTAGCATTGCAATGCTCATCACTCACATATGTCCCATATCTGAACTGCATGTCATTCAAAGCACATTCCTAATTTGGCATTCCTGATTAATAATGTCTGCCATGATAGTAGAACTCCCCATTTTAACATCCATCTTAATATCATAACTAAATTATTGATGTTATCCACTATATTTGAACATGAATTTGTATTTTCATAATTATTGTTCTTTGTTTTACTGAATTTGAAAATGTCAAATTTTCATAGCTCAGATCATAGGTCAAGTTTTGTTTAATCCTTTTGAATGAGTAGTTACTGTATTTGTAATTAACTTAAGTTCATACATCAAATTGTATAAATCAATGCTTTTAATTATGATAAAATAAGTTGGCTATTTAATTAAAGAATTTAATTAGACTTTTAGCAATTGTGAACAGTTTTTATAAGAATACAGTAAATACACCAATCAGATTTGGCCATAGTCCCAGCCCACCAGGAAATCACGGTCACACAGCTGAATACAAGCAAAGCGCTTGACTGATATAGTAGCAGTTGTCATGGAAAGGTGTAACCCTATTGGTTAATCCTTGCCATTTGATTGACAGGCCAGTTTTTTGTTTTACTCAACTAATCTCTTCATAGAATGATTGAAGCTTTTAGGTGTAAGACAGTTGTTCAAAAATAATCTAATTTCACTCTGAAAAGGAGCATGCAATGATATGTTCCTTATGATAATTGTTTTTTACTTAAAGATGTAAATTATATTTGATTCCGTAACTTTTGGTTAAACATTTGTTTCCCAAGTTAAAAAAGCAGTGACTTACACGTACTTTCAAATCAGTTATTTTACAAAGTGATTGACGGGGGCATTGTGATCAAGTGTGAATTAATGTGAATTCATTCCTGAACAAATAATGGCACTAATAAAAACTGTTTTTGTTTATTATTCTGTGAAATGTCTCCTTTGAAAGATATGTTCTTCCTTTTTACAGGAAAATGGGCAATTACCAATTAAAAACAAAAAATAGTGAAACACATGGAATCTCCATGATCTTTTAATAAAGGTTGCCAAATTCATAGTGAACCCACTGACAGCATTAAGTTAACAAAATGGCTAATCCTTAACCTGTTATTAACCCTAACCCCCTAGGTATTCTGGCTAGGAGCCTTCCTGAATCCTCCAAAATCCATCAGTGCACTTTGGGAAACATGCCCTTATCTTCAAAATACACCATTCATTTTCGTTGATCTTTCATATTCAGCACTTATGGCCTGTACTTCTTGCCAGGTGGTAATTTTGTCCCATTTGAAGAGGTGGAAGTACCAGTTTCCAACAACGCTGAATTTTCCCCAAAAAAGTGCCCCATGGAGGATTTTGGACGATATGGGGTGGTTAGGGTTAATACAAACAATTATGCTCGCATGTCTCCTTGTGTGTGCACAAGTTGATTCCTTATAATTATGTTATACACATGTGAGGTCACAGAAAACAAAACACAAGTTATGCTTGACATATACCTTCATGTATGCATCATGGGAAATTAACAGGATAAGCCCACCTCCTTGAAGACGTGAATTGAATTGTGGCAAAATATTGGTTACTTTTGCTTTGACTTTGTATGATTGACATTTGACACCCATGGATAGTGGTTATATATACACATAACCTGTGTATTCTGGCCACCTGCCCAATGTGGCCATTTCACACAGCTTTGGATGTCTACAGTACATGTAAAAGCAAAGCCCTTAATCAAAAGAAGGATGACCATTTCTCTCCCCCTCCCACTCCGCCCACATTCCCACTCCCCTACCACCATCCTTTAAATCCACCCATCCAGACACTCGCTGTCTTTAACCACACTCAGGCATTGTGTTAACCAGGTTTTGGAAAAAGGGCTGCCAAGTTTGTTATAAAGTGAAAAACACGATATCCAAACTAACAATTATTTTTCGCATGTGTATAACAAAGGTGTCCATTTTAGGGCACCCTGTACATGTCCAGATTGATGGCTTCACCAAGGCACTGTAACTATTTACTCAATATGGACACATGTGAACACATGTCATGTATTGTACACAATTCAAAGTTGGCCCTAATCCCTGTCCACTCAAAAAATGTGGTCATGGTTTTTTTGTCTGCAGTCAAAAGGCTTTAAAATATGTTGTTCACACTTTGCAGTAGCAGGTACACTGCAGTGTGGTGACATTTCTAGGAATGTCTTGAACCAAGACTAGCCTATGATGCTGTATACACTGCTAAGACATTATTGGTCAATATGCAGTTTGACTAACGAGTTAGAATGGTGTCTGAGGATACCCATCTGACCAGGCACGTGCATACATAGGTCCCAAAGGGTGCTTGAGCCCCTGCCCTTTTTGCCTAGTATAAAAAGTGCCCTTTTTAGCCCAAGGTTTTTTTTTTGGTTTTTTTTTGAATGAATTATTAAGTTCCTATTGTGCATAGACTGCCCTGCCTAGTTGAAAGATGTCAGGATAGAATAAAATTAGAATAAATATTAGGTCAGCAGAGATGCCCCTTACTATTCCTGTGCACGGGCCTGCATGTGCCCCTCCGCGAAACTAGATTTCACGCACAGCGCTGCCGCCTATACGTCTTTGATAGGCAGGCACACGCTGTCACTGAAACACGAAATTGACATCCCGTGGCTCACTCACCACCAGATCAGATTGTAAATGAAAACCAGTCATCAACATAATCTGATCTGATTGTAATGTTAAAAACCATATTATGCGTTTTTATTAATAAATAAACGCCCAAAATTTTGTTAGCTCGCGCGCTACGCGCGCTCGCATGGAATTACACTGCCCTTTTCAGACTCTGAGCCCCTGCCCCTCTACAACCCTGTGCACGTCCCTGCATCTGACTACAATCTGGGGTACCCCTTCACCTCCATCCCCCCCCCCTCCCCACTAACAATCCTAGCTGGGGGAGGTTAGGGTTTCAAGGAATTTGTCCCAGATTGCAGTTAGGCAGGTATTTTCGGGATGGACATCCACAGACTGCACAACGCTCAAAAGTCTGAGAAATCCCATGCACATGTCTGCAGTGGTACCCGCGGAGTCATTAAATTTTCTTATTTATTTTTTCCATTGTTTTTCCCGTGCAGTACCTGTCTTTTTGAAAGAGATGAATGATGTGGAGGAGGTAGAAGACAGTTGTGCATGCTTCCAGGTCAAAATCGCCGGAGAGGCCCCCCTCGAGGTGAAGTGGTGTGACGAAGAGGGCCCCCTTGACGAGAATGACGTACGCATAAGTTGGGAGGACGACGAGGCAAAGGGCGTCTACACACTAACAATCACCGACTTAAGAATGGATGATTCCGGTCTATATAGGTGCGAGGTATCAAACAAACACGGCAAAACTATCTCAGAAGCAACCCTAGGCATAGAACCAATGCCCGACCAGGCAAGGCACCTCTGTGACAAGGTCGCCCACATGGAATAATATGAGGCCAGAAAACACCCAGTAAGCAGTGGATTTCAGAGATCATCCCCTCTCCCCATCCAACTAGTTAGAACAATCCCTTTTTCGGACCCACATTTCACTTGAAAGGACTGGACTGAGTGCATTTTTAGCACAACAATAACTTCACAAAACAACTTCTCTTGGTTACGCGTCTCCTTGGTAACGCAGGCCAAGAAACCAGTAACATGCAGGTCACCTTGCATTCTGAGAACATTAGGAGCAGACATTTTATGTTTCTAAAAGTATCCATCAGAGAGTTCCAATAACATGCCTATCTAGACATGCTAACCCTAAATACATAATTAAACTCTCTAAAGGTATACACTGTAGTTTAATTGTACCGACTCGGATCACTGATCTATAGTTTATCATTTTCATGTTCAATGTTTCATTAGAGAATCAGAAATAAACTGCTTGCTAATTTAATCAAAACTTAACATCAGTTTCCAGAGAAAATGAAATTGATCATTTCATGCTTTCAATCACAAATAAAAGAAAAAAAATTGCCAAATGTTGCAGTATGCCATTGAAATCTTTTGAGAAGGATTTTGATTTAAACGACATGTATGTTTGCGAATGTGATGAAAATGAATTACTCATAGACACTACAAGGTTTTTAGCTAGTACTTAAAATGGTCATCAGCTCATCTTAAGAGTTTTGGGGCTTGTTTGGGATGTACTGACATTTCTTTCCCCTCTCCCCAAACCCCCCCATGGTTCTTGCGGTACCATCAAAAATGTGTAAGTTCTATTTTTCAAATAAACTTGAATCTTTTTTTTTATTGTTAACTGGTTGTTAAATGAAGAGAAATTGTTTCAACGTGCTGATTTATCACAAAATAAAAGATGTCACTGAGGGAAAAATATGACACATTTCATTCTTAATAAAAGTGACACCCTTTTTCTTTCTGAAAAATATTTATGTTGGTTACAGAAATTAAAATAAAAGTTGCATTTATCACATGAGAAAGGGTTAACACTGCATGCTGTACAACAGAAGTCAAAAGTTTCCTCATAGAAATACATGTAGTACATTATTGTCATAACCTGGGTTCTTGTTTTTTCTCCGAAATAAACACAACTTTTTATCTTGCAAGTGAATACATAATGTCGTCCGAAACCCTTGACCAGCTTTTGGTAATAAATGATGATGGCATTTCACTCTGTGCCTTATGTGAGGTGCTCCATGATTTTATACCTGAATCATTTGTGTCTTAGTTATTAACTACAGCATCCACACAAGAAACCTCTCTGGGTTTGTAGCGAAACTGCTTTTTCTTTGTAGCTACGTGTGCTGTGTACAAAGTTTATATCCATATTTATTAAACATAAAATAAAAAATAACTTAATAAATAAACTACACAAACAAAGATAGCTGTTTCAATTAGTTTTTATGATCAGAACAGAAAGTTGTTTGGATCAAACACCACAATCTATTTGCAGCTTGTGATGGCTTCATCACATTTTATTTCCGTAGTAGTAAGTGAAATCATTTATAGCGTAATGTTCACCAGTTTAGAACAGTTTGAAATACATGTTTGCAATAATGATGTCATAGTTTTAAGTAGCGTTATGAGATGTAACTCTTAAGTTATTCAACCCTAGTGAACATATCATCATTGTAGATTAGAGAATGCGTTATTTGTACATGTTATATATGTAAGTCATAAACTTTTATATTAAGGCATGAAATAAATGTCAGTATGCAATTTTATATACTGGGTGAAGTTGACATTCAAATTCACTCAATAAATCAAAACTTTTTAATTAAGAACTCAATTCTTTAATTGACCCTTCCCCAAAACATTTACTTTGATGTTATCCTCAAATCACTATTTTGAAAACTACAACTATTATGCATAAAAAGAAAATCACAAAGATATTTTAGATAATGAACACAATGATGTATTACAAAGACTGTACAGTTTTATGCTTACACTGTAGTATGTAGACCTTTCAAAACATACTCACGAATCGGCATTATTGGAATATGTTCGACCCTGGACTTTATTTGGCCAGTATTTTGGAATGGAATTGCACAACTCTTGTTAATGAATTGTCACAGATTTATCTACCATATCAACTCCAGATAGAATGTATTTCACAATTTATCATTTTTGAATATATGAATGGTCTGCTGGACCATTTGTTAACCAGTCCCAATAAATGACCTGATGGTTTGCAGAGAAACAAATATTTGATGTGTTTTGTCTTTCTTCTTTATAAAGGTGAGTACTGAAATTGAGTATACAAATTGTCTGGTCTGGTTGTCTGTTTAAGTTTTAGCAAAAATAATTGCTAGTCAGATCAATGAAAATTGTTCAGGGCATCACAAATTAAGCCAAAAGGCAACATGTATATAATTCGCCTATTCAACTGATGACTTTCTGATGACATGTTTATTGGTGTTTTACTGTGCTTTATTGGAGCCTCCTTGCACACTGCATGAAGAGTTTGCCCTCCCCCCCCCCCCCTTAGATCCCCTGGCTCCATCAATGTGCCTTTATTTGCCCCAATATCCTCCAACATTTCCCTATTAGAGTACAGACCCAACCCCTCCCCTCCCTGTTGAAAAAAATATCTTCACACAAACCCTGACAAAAAAAACATTTGTAGGGCCTATAACCCATTGCCAAAAAAACATCAAAATTTACAATTCCACTTACTTTATTGCACTAAAAGAGGAGGGGAAACTGTTTTTGTTTAAATCTGAAATAAACAAACTGAACAGCATCCCTGTACAGTCTGCTAGAAGTACATCACTATTTGCTTATGCCTTCTAATCTTTCTTCTAAGTTGCTGTCCAGCTTGGCTCCAATAGTGCCCTTATATGGACATAACATTGCCTTCATCAAATTTCTTGAATGAAGCACTATATATAGTCAGTCCTGCTGAATCCTCTGTATCTTGACAACCTATAGGATTCAAGCTTTTCAGAATGGATTGTAAAGTAGGGGTGCAATGGGATACCAATACACACTTGTCAACGCCATAGCAAACAATTGGTGGTGGTGGGTTTGGGGGGGGGGGGGGTTGTGCCCCTGTGTAGCTCTGTATTATTTCTGTGTAGTGACATATCTACCTTAGGTGCTGTCCATCTCATTTATAATTATGTGCATACTTAAATCTAGTATACACGTTTAGTAAAATGATAATGCATTCATAAGATGATATAATTATGTATAAAAACCAACCTGTCAGATTTTTGCCACATTTCATTGTGTTGTTAAAAGATGTTTCCCCCATGTTTTTTTCACTATATTAACAGACATTTATCAAAATAATCATTAGAAGATAGTTTGGCAGCATATGTCCCAAAATGTATTTATGGTGTATTCCGTCATAAATTCCTTTTGGCTCTTACATGTATTTACTGTTAAACTAATCTTTTTGACGTTCAGTTTTTAAATATCTCATTTTTCTTTTCTTTTTTTTGAGAAGAAATATAGTATCAATGTGGCAATGAAATAACAATTTTCACAAATTGTCAGTAAAACACGTGCAATAAATTCTATATGAGAAAATTGTGAACATGCATTTTTATTCAGTGTTATTATTATTATTATTATTATACATTTCTGGTAATGAAACCAAGGATGCCTCAAAAGCACACTTAAGCACTGTAGCTCGGAAGCCTGAGGAAACCTGTAAACAAGGGCACTTGCTATGTGAACCAGAAACACCGGGGTAAACCCCTACTCTTCCACGATAAGTGTTCTGGGTTCTTTTACGTGCATTACGTAATCTAGTACACAGGATCTACGGCTTAACGTTCCATCCGAAGGACGAGTGTGGAATGTACGTCTCTCCAGAGGGCGGAAATTCATTCGCGAAAGTAATTTGATTCATTGTACTAAAACTAGATCCCTTGAGACAGATATACTTGAAGGAATTTTGAATACCATCATCAACTTTATACCAAGTAAGTTTCATGTAAATAAATTGTCATTTGTGTCTTTAGGATTTAATGCGTATGATATGTGTAAAACGTACCTCCATGGTATAAAACAAACTGTATAGAAATCTCAGAATTTCCCTCACCCCCAAAAAATTAAATATGTCCCATGTGCTTTGCTGGGTTCCATTGAACAATTATGCATGCATGATGCTTGCAAATTACCAGCAGTTTAGTTCTTTTAAAATGTCTGCACCACATCAGTGTAAATTGTTTATAGAAGAGCTACTGGTGTAGATAAATGTTTATTTACTGTACATTGGGCATATATGTTATGGTACATGTATATAACAAGAAGGGAAGGGAACAATCTGGAAGTGTCCAATGGGTGATGGATTTATTTTAGCTCAATTAGTTCATATTTGGACAGTCCCAATTGGCGTATATATGTCTGCTGTTCTTGATCTTACCATAGAGCTACAACCCAGCTCTATGATCTTACATCACCAGGGACAAGTTGAACTCTGCCATGGGTGATCAATTCTCACCCGCCCACCAGTCTGTTTTTGCCCCCTGGCACTGGCAGGGTTGTCTTAGTAATAGGAGAAGTGTGACATAAGTGTGGGTAAAGTGTGGACCATGTGTGCCCTGTGGGGGTGATCCATGGTAATATAAAACCTATATAGCAAGAGGTGGGATTGAAAATGGCCTGGACTTATTATATGCAGTTGAAATTCATAGTTTATTGAAAGTATAATTTCATCTTTGCAATATCCTTTTAAAATATACCTTATGTATTGTGTGGCAACATTTTGTAAAACATTAAAACATAAAAAACATGTAATAGTTTTTTGTCATTTTATCACAAATGTGAGCACCTATTGTGATGATGCTTTGTTTATTTCAATAAATGCCATGAGAAACATTAAGGAGACTTAATCTTTTCAATACCTAAGGACACCGTTTTACACAAGACAAGTATTGCCTTAAAGGGAGTGATACAACATTGGTAATTTTCACATTATCAAGGTAACAAAATATTATCTGTAAATTTAATTGATGTAAATGTTGTAGGCCTACTTCTATCAATCAATATGAGGAAGTATATCATCTGAAGTGCTTTTTTCTTAGAGAAAACATGATTTGTTATGTCCGAGATTATTAATAATGTGTAATGGCTTTAAGAAGGAGCTATCCACATGTTAACCATTTAGTTACATACATTAAGCAAAGGGGGGTGGTCGAGATAACAGACATGTAAGATGGAAGTCAAGGTATTTTCTTTTTCCTCAAGATGTGGAGTTCAAGAGGCTGGTTTTTATTCATTGCAATAACCCTGGTTATGAATGGTAAACAGCCATGTCATTGACTTTGATCTGATGGTCACAAATATCTCTTGCTCATCCCAAAATAATAAAACAAAAATGTCTGGTCCATGACATTGGCAAGTTGATTGATTGGTGAGCTTTTAAACTCCCGAGTCCTGACACATAACATGCCCTTCTATCATTGGTTGATATGAACCATACCACTGGAATAGAGATAGGTAAAAGTCAAAGGTCTTGCATATATTAAAATGGAGGTTACACTGTTTGTAATCTCAAATGATACCATTACTGTCTTCAAACCAAGTAGGCTTTTATAGATAAAATGTCTTTCAGTTTCGGGTAATAACCAGTGATGTACACCTCATTGAATATGAGGCCCAGAAGGGCTTAAAGCCTTTATACACTATTGGTATTCTTTAAAAAAAATATTTAATGTTTTTTTTAAATCACAGTTTTATGTAAATCTTACTCGGTGTAAAGTTAATGAGGGTATTAAATGTTTCTGTTCAAATTGTTATCATTTCATTTAAATAATTAAAATAACTTCCCAACTGCATTTTTGACTTCACAAGATGAATATTCAATGTTGGAATAAATACAAAAACTGTGAATGCATTTTAACTATTTTCTCCTTAACGTCTTTATAGAAATAACCTGAATCTTACATAGGTTGGTTTCTTTTGGCACTCATATTTTGGGCAAAAAATGTTGGCAAGATGGTAAAAGAAAAACAAAAATCTTGCAAAACAAATAAAATATTTAGGTGGTTATAAAAAGGGGCGGGGCAAGTGCCCCTTTTGGCCCCCTTGGAACCACCGTTGTTATTGTCATGCCTGATGGCATTAAACCCTTAATCGTATAACTTTGAACTTAACACTGTGGAGTGTCATGGCCGAGCGGTCTAGCTTACCGGACTCAAGTTCTGGTGTTAGCAGCAGAATGTGGGTTCGAATCCCGGCCGTGACACTTGTGTCCTTGAGCAAGACACTTAACCATAATTGCTTCTCTCCACCCAGGGGTTAAATGGGTACCTGTGAGGGCAGAGTTGGTTGATTAGCCCTATATGTGCTGTAATGGCAACAATTGAGTTGTATACTCCCCAGGGAGCTGAGATGGTTTCAGGAATGATTTATACAGAGGTCAAAAATAAAAAGAATTTGTATTTTAAGAATCTACCACAACTTTCCAGAAGGAAATCTCAATGTAGTCTTTATATAGCAGACACAAAACTTTTGAACTCCATTTAGATTTGTCCAGTATTAAGACATCTCTGTAGCATCATCTAAAAATATGTTTGCATTGAAGTATTTTAAGCTTGTGCATTTTCTTTTCACTTCATTATTTATTAGTTCATTCAACACTCGCATGTAAATCATGTACAGACAGTCTGGCAATTTGCAGTCAACACCAGAAATTAAAATGAAACTTCAATCCACTTTCTGAATTAACATGTGCATCCCAATCACTGTTAACATCCTACCGCAGTCCCGCAGGCAGCCAACTGCCCGCTTGAAAATAGTGGTGAGCAACCCCCGGCAGCAGCTGCACACTGTTTTGCATACTTGTCCACTGCTTCCCTGTGATTGGCCAAGAGTTGAACTCCTTGCCCATACATGGTCATACATGCCAAGCATACCAAGAGAATGGAATCTGCTATGTAATAGACAGGGGTTCAATAGCAGGAGTTTTGATTTCTTCAAAAGTCTCATTAATAATTATTTCCCCTGCAGCCATTGAGAATAAATTTCCATCCTGCTTTTGGCAGTAATTTGAAAGGGAAAAAGTAACCCCCCGGGTTCTACATCATGAATGTTTTAATCTTACATTGAAATTCTGCTTAGGATGATTTTTCTTTAATACTTTGATAACTTAATTAATTTGACTTTCACAAAAAGGAATTTCCTTAATGTAAATACAATTGCACCTTCTACCATCCCCATATAAAAGGGAAGAATAAATCCAAAAAAATGAGAGGAAAAATATTTTAAAATCTCTTGCAGCATCTTCGATAATTTACCCTCAGGGCTTCTTGCCAAAATTTTGACTCCAATTTTATGCAGATACTGGATGGTTGCATATTCTTAACCTTACATAAATAAAGAAATGCCCTTTTGGTTACAGGCCAGACTTGCTTGTTTGTGTGTTTTTTGTATGTGCCTCTAGGGCCGTAACAAGCCAAGGGAAAAAAAACCCAGCAGTATTAAGTGTGTTGTTCTTGGTGGCCCAAGCAGCACATGTAGAGAACATCTGTGCACCAGTGTATGTGTGTGTGCCCAGTGGAGGGAATTACCCAGCATCCTTTGCAGTTCAGGCTTGGCCAGGGATGCTCCGTAGGACGTATACACACACACATAGAGAGTGATGGTAGTCAGCTAGTTGCTCAAGCTTGCAAGGAGAATTTTTGTCATACTTTTTATCACCGTGTGGAAGGAAACCAAATTGGAAGAGGCTTCTTTCTGCTGTGTTGTGTGGTGAGTTTCTTTTCCATTCTCTTCCCTGTTTTCTTGCCTTTTTCCTAAGGAGTATTATGCAGATTTTTCTCTTGTAATAGTATCTTTTTTCATAAAAATTCCTTTGTTGGGAAGACATTTTGATTAGGTTTACAGTGAATGAAATGACAGCAATTTTGGTAGGCTTTTTCTCTATTGCTAAAGGAATTTAAAATATGTTGGATGATACTGGTTGGACTCTGCCTCCATTTTGTATTTGTAATTGGACGGACAATAGCAAGAAGCTCATCTCTCTGATGGATGAAAACTAAGTAATTTTCTTTGTGCTTTACAGAAGATGCTCTGGGAAGATTGCTTTACCCTTTTCTGCAGTTTATCCCACCCCCAATCCTTAGCTGTAGATAATTAGCTTCAATTATTTCAAATTTGATAGATTGTGTCTGTGGTATGATTTATGATCACCCAAGGGTTATTATCTATTCCCAATGTCATCAAAGTTAGGGGCCGGGGGTGGAGGGGGAGGGGGTGTTACCTCCCCATTTGAAAAAGTTCATCATTTTGAATTGCAAGTTATTTGTTGTGTAAACAATTAATTTAATTTGTGAAATATTTTTGCCAAATGTGTGGTCTTTTGTTGGTATTTTGTCGTTTTTTATTTTCCTTATTTATACTCAAGTTTTTCTTTATCTACTTGTGCTTTATTATTTTCATTTTCCGGTTGGCTTTTTAAAGCAGTTTTTGGTGTTTTAATTTGTTTAGCGTTGTATAAAATGGTTATTCTGATTGAATTATGTTTTTCTCTTTGTGTTTTTCCTCTTTTTTTACAACAAATTCAAATATTTATCACATTATTGTTTACTTTTAATGTTTATGTTAACATATTTGTTTTGTTAACCTTTTAGCATGTTATTCTTAAATGAGAAAAGGTTTCACTGTAATTTTGTTGGTTATGTTGTTTATTGATTTCTGTCATTCTTTTCCTTTGATTGCTTGTCTGTTTTTGCTTTTGTTTGTTCGTTTTTGTTAAATAATAATTATAATATTTCATTCTTATATAGGCTTAGCGCATTTCACATAATGTCCAAATGTCCTTTACATTGTTTGTTTGCTTGCTCGCTTGCTTGCTTGCTTGCTGGTTCAGTGTTTGTTTGTATGTCTGTTTGTCTGTACGATTGTTTTTGTTTGTTTGTTTTTTGTTGTTTTTTGTTTGTTATTAATTTGTGAATATGTTTGTTATGCCATTTTTAAACTGATAAGTATATTTTATCAAGTTTTTATAATTCGTTGTTTTGTTTGTGTTTCAGTACCGGTATATGACATAAAACACAATAAAGGGGGCCACTTTGCATCCATCACGTTAGCAGTTTTTCCAATGGTTGTTATTTAATTTTAAGTACCTGAAACCGACCAAAAAGTGTTTCAACATGTGAATGGACATGCAGGCTTATACTACAACTAATTTGAGTTGATTTATTTTTTTATTTTTTTTTTTAAATTTTTTTTTTACCCTCAAATTTCCATAAAAATTGGACGGAAAAAGTTACCTCACTTTTCCGTCCATTTGTTGATGGAAATTTTAGGGTAATTAAAAAAATAATAGTAATAATCAACTCAAATTATCTTTATGATAAGCATGCATGTCTATTCAAATGTTGAAATTCTTTTTTGGTGGTTTCAGATATTAAAAAAAAATTACAACAATTAGAAAAACTGCTAATGTGACAGTAGGAAAGTGGCCCCCTTTATTGTGTTTTATGTCATATCATTGATTGATGATGGAACTCCCATGAAATTTCTCTGTCTCAAGTGTTATCATTTAACTAAGTAAAAAAAATTGTAAAAACTGACAATCTAAAGGCAGATCACAATTCAGTATAAACAGACCGGTGTGAGAATGTGTGGGCAAATTGAACTTCAAATTACACAGGTTGATTTTTTACCATAATTTACTGCATCTTCATTGAAGGGAAGGTACAACAGAACGATCAAATTATAAAAGTATTCACTTAACCCTTAGCCTTAGTTTGTGTTAAGTGGAATTAAGTACCAATCATCCTGAGAAATTCTGTCTGAAGTACTTTCATCTTCGAGAAAACAGGAATTGTTATGTTGATTTTACAACAAATTTGCCAGAAGGAAACATTTTGTAAAACTTTTTTTTCATTGTTTTCTCAAAAATGTGAGCACAGGTTAGTTTAATGATACATTTTTGAAAACTATATTTATTTCTAAATAACAATGTTGTACATTTCCTCTAACTTTTTACCAAAAGTGCACTCTGTTATGGAATTGGTAATTTAAAAATGTTCAAATTTTAATGTAAAACTTAATTGGTGAAAAGCTGATGATGGTATCAATCCTTCCTAGAAATCATTTAGTCTGAGGTGCTGTCATCTTTACTAAAATTAAAATTATTGCCAATAATTTATACAAAAGAGCACTCTTTCCTAAATTCCACATTATAATGAAAACAAAAATCTGAATACATTTCTCATTAAAGACACAAGTTGCTTGTTGAATTTATATCTTGATTCAAACAGAGCGAAATTCACAAAAGTTAAAATTACTGCCTTATTTCTAAAGATCTATTTAAATTATGAGTCACTTAAGCTCAAAGAAGGTGACAAATAGCGACTTTTTCCTTAGTTCCTCCCTTTATAATGGATAATTTTATAGGAGCGGATATTGCGATAAACCCTTAATGACAAATTCAGAAAGGTTACTCTACATTTTCCCCATACTTATATGACAGTTTCATTGATGCTCCCCCCCCCCCCACACCTCAATATTCTATTCTGGTATTGAAATCTGAGTTGTCCCAGGATAAATATAATCTCACAGTCTATATTTACACTTTCAAACCCACATAAAGTATGAATTACCCCAGAAATTATTTTTAGAAAATCCCATTTCTAGATACCAAGCTTTAAAAAGTTCAATTTTGCGGCTCTTTTTATAAACACATGCACCCTACTGCAGTTGGCTATTCCCGGTATGCCAGCACAGTCTTTTGACTGAAATACTAACCATAAAACCCATTAACATTTTTCTTCCTACATTGTTGTGGCCCCAGTGCTGCTAGTGACATTACTCCATGGATGGATTTTTAATCAGTAACTGTCAGTATCACTCAAGTGATTAATTTTTTTTTGTTAAGACCAGAGTGTGCTGTAATTTTTTTTCTTTGGCAAAAAAATCTGTGCTGGTGTCGTGTTTTTTAGAATTTTAGCTGAAAATTAAGGCTTTCTTTAGTTTTCCAAAACCAACTTGTTTAACAAAATTGCAATAAAATTTATATTGAAAATGTTCGTGTGTAGTGTTAACAACTTAACATTCTATAGAGTTTGTACCAGATATGTACTATTTAATTAAAGGCTGTATTAATTACACCCTTGGTGAAATGTCAGGTCGCACAAAGTGCATGCATACTACACAAGAATAGAAAATATGTATAGAAACCCAACCTGCGAGAAGTCCTGCCTAGTATAAAAACTTTGAAATAAATTTTTTTAGATTTGAAATCAACATAACTTAATCACCTGGGTTGTTTCACTTTCGATAAATTTAAGATAGGCCCAACTTTAAAAGTGCAAGCACATCAGAGAGATATAGTTTTTTAATGGATACATTTTACTGTCATCACCTTGATATATACATGTACATGAACTTCATTTGTAACCAGGGAAGCGGGGTGTTGCCTTTTTTATCACTTTGTATGTAATAAAACATACTTTTTTGGGTTTCCCAATTGTTTGGGAGTGTGCCTTTTTGCATTTTGCCAAATTGGACCGTCTGCGCATCATGTATTTTCAGGTTATAACTTTTCAAAAATTTCATATTTAGCCAATCACCAATTGTGTATTAAACTGCTCTAAAACAACCAAATACTGATCAGTCTGCACTTTGGATGAAGTATGCCAAACATTCACAGAGATAATTCAATCATAACTTGTTAACAGTGAAAGTAGTCATTATAGTTTCATACTTCTGTAACTGTCCAACAATTTCAGTTCTATGTCTGAAAAGCCATCATGAAAAGCGTATCAACGACCTTTTTCCTCTCTTGTGAATCCCTGACATTTGGGAACCCAACACCAAGTCCTTATTACCCCCTGGCCGATCGGAAGAGATAGTGGGGAGGCTTATAAAGAAAGAAAAATAGCATACGATCTGCGTCAGATGAGAAATGCCAACCACGACGATGACGTAGATACTAATATATCCTCAAGGCCTTACTCTATGGGTGAGCTTGATGGCCTGGGAGCAATTGACTCACTGCATCCCTCATGAGATGGCCGCCCTTCTTCCAGCATCTTGCTGGTAGAAGGATGTACCATTTTCGACGAGGGGAACAAGGAGAAATGGTGAGGGAAAATCTTCACACTTGGTATTCAACACATCGCTTATTTTACAAACCCTTTAAAAAATCATAATTAAAAAAATAGTAAAGTGTGGATTACCTGGTAATTTAGGTTATGCCTCTGAAAGTTCTCACCCCCTAAATGAGTTGTACTGATTGAAAAGTTCACTTTTGTAAGTCATTGATTGGTTCCGTGGGCTCCCCTACTGGGAAAATGAACCTTGAACAAAGATAAGAGTCCTCTTTTTATCCTCCGTGAAGAGGAATATCTTCTGGATTCTTATCTCAAGATGCTTTTCTTCTCTCATCCAGTATCAGTGAGTTAGCACCAGTAAACAGGGACTCATCTACGGAAACA
Organism: Zoroaster sp. YZ-2022; assembly: GCA_029582265.1. Lineage (NCBI taxonomy): Eukaryota > Metazoa > Echinodermata > Asteroidea > Forcipulatida > Zoroasteridae > Zoroaster > Zoroaster sp. YZ-2022. The sequence continues at coordinate 27,969,379 of CM055828.1, read as the reverse complement.
AACTGGTAAAAAATATATCATGCTTGGAAGATTTTGTGGTCGAAACCTTTTTGCTTGTGGATGGTAACCTGGACAATTTGCCTTGATGTGTAATTTATCTTCAGCAGCCATATTGTGATGGTGGCTCAAATGCATTCACATTTCTGCTGGATTGAAGGATGATATCGAGAGTGGAATGTCTTGATGACATGTTTAGGTTCACAATCACCCGATGCGACTCTCTCCGTGCGTCAGGATGTTGATTTGTCATGATGTTCGCACATGTGAAGCTAATTCTGCTAAAAACCTACCAATGGGTGTCTTGTGGATTAAAATTCACCAAACTTGTCTGGTCCAGTGTCTGTAAAATCGCCTTTAAAATATCCTGCAATTTGCATTGCTGGGTTGACATTCATTAGCATTACTTAAAGATGGCTTCCTCATCATGTTTTCTTCATACAAAATGTATAGCTTGTACATAAAAACAAATCCATCCAAAGGCACATACAACAACCAATCAAAGATCGGAGGAAGATTGAGAGAATCCTTGGTTGGCCAATCAACAGAACCTAAGTAACCATGCCACACACATGGTTAACACTTTCTGAAAGTATAAAAATGTTACTACCAGCTTGTCAGAAATACATCAATTACTTGTTGATACTAAATTTTCACTTGTTTTTGATGGAAACTAGCCATTGTTAAGCAGCGCCATGAAGTTGGGCCCTGATTGGTCAACAGAAATGTTGATTGACAGCTGTTAATTGGTCAGATTGAGTGACACAAAGATGGCTAGTTTAAGATGTTTTAGCACATTAAAAGTTTTTATCATCATCATGAAAAGTGAATGTGCCATTATGTGAATCATAGTAAGCAAATCATTTTTTTTTTAAATGTTAAGTAGTTAAAAACACCAAATTGTTAAACTCATTAGACAATTTATATCATGGAGCTACTGCAAGCCTTCCATAAACCTTCCTCGAACCATACTTTCAAAGTTTTAAATCTTATTCACCTTAGAATAGTTGAATGGGCACCCCCCTCAAAGTCAACATCTAGCCCCTCCCTCTTCTGGGTTCTTATAGTGTTGCCCACTTTAGGGATTAATGTGCACTTGGTAATTCCCCATGTAATTCCCCACGTAAATTGCACTGATAAATTTTGAGCCAAACCGTTTTTGTGTAGGCTGCATGTCTATAGGGAATTATCACGTGCATCATCCGTCTAAAATCTAAAATATGTATTACTACAAAATCAGTGTCCCATATGTTTAATTTGATTATAAACATGATAACTTTAATTTGGTTTTCTTTCTTGCTTTTGTTTCAGTGACAAAAAGACACCATGCCTGCAGGTAAGCTAATCTTATGATCTGAAGAGTAAGCATCCTCAACCTTCAAGATGTATAGCCCATGTCTTATCAGCAATTTTCTTAATCTTTTTTGGTTTGTCATTGGACCATTGATAATTTCCCTTTAGAAAGGATAACAAATACTTTGAAATGTGATATTTCACAAAATTGTTGTCAGAAGCTTGTTTTAAAAAATAATTAAAAGTGCCCAAATTAATTTATGATGGGACCCACCATAAATTAATTTAGGTACATATTTACTGGAAATTCATGCTTTTCATGATCATTTTGAGAAGTGTTTAATTTTCAAGCAGTTATTTTGCCTTCCTAAGGCAAAATAACAATGCTCCAATGAAAAAGGCAATTTCCAGGAAATTGCCGTAAAAATAGCAAAAAACATGGGCACTACATCTTTAAATTTCAAAGCATTTCTTAAACAGAAGGTTGGTATTTGGCACTGGACATTCAGTTCAGCATTCTTGTTTCCAAGAAATATATAATAAAACTTACCTGTGAAAGTTTCATCAACTTAGGTTTTGACATTTTTTTAAAAATAAGAAAAAACAGTTAGATGATTTTTACATTTTATGTTTTACCAAAAAATTACCAGATTGTAAATTTGACATAACAATTCCTATTTTCTCTAAAATGAAAACACTTCAGGTGAAATAATTTCTCAAGATGATTTGTACTTGTTCCAACTTCACACCAAGTAAATTGGATAATCCTGTAATTACCAATGTTGTACCTTCCCTTTAAATCCATTAAGTCAAATTAGTTTTCATTTAGAGGTTACCGATAGCAACTGCCACTGTATCCAATTTTAGGACATGATTTTTTTCAATCTGTAAGTTTTAAATAGCTTGAAACTTTCAGTCAATGACAAAACCAGTAAATTTAAATGACAAAAACATCAGTGTAATGTGAAAAAAAACATATGGACTGCGGAAATGTTTCATATGATTCTAATGGATTTGACTATTGGGTCCCTATTTTCAATTGGCATTGAAGCTATGAATCAGAACAACACACAACTGCTACAGTAATCATTTTGTGTGGACTCTATTATATTCATCAGACTGCCTACTATGTGGTTGACAAAAATGGTTAATCACTATTGGACAGTGTGCACACTCATTAATACTCAAGTGACCATAGTCGAAAAACCAACAACTAGTCAATGGTGTGCCCTGAAGGCTGGTTCCAAATAGTCAAATCATTGTATTGTCAACTAGACAGGGTTCGGGTCAAGTTAGTCCATCCACAGTTGACCATAGTTCTCAGTCAAACTTGCCCATTGTTGCTGTTATTTGTATTATATACACAACAATTCCCACATGGTTACTTTATGATTTCAGTACACAAATGTTGTGTCATTTGAGTATTTTTGACTTTTATTTTAAATGTCGTATTCTATTTGTAATTCCCCCAAATTCAGAGGTTCCCGAACCCCCTGCCTATAAGCCCTACGCGGCCAAGGTCTTCAAGGACATGATTAACCTTGTTTGGGCGGGGACGACGTACGATGGTGGCAGCATCGTGACGGGTTACCAGGTGGAGATGTGTGAGGATGGAAAGAACAATTGGAAGGTGTTGACCAAAAACGTCTTTAGCACGAGCTATGCCATCAAAGATCTCAAGGAGAAATCCACCTACAAATTTAGAGTGAGCTGTATCAATGCAGTTGGGACAGGCAAGCCCAGCATTGTTTCAGAACCCATTGTAGCGTCAGATCGTAAAGGGGGTGAGTTCTCTTTCTTCAGGATTTTTTAGTGGCAGAACAGGTACATTCATAGGAAAATATTGGGGAAAAAGACCCAAAATATCCATTTTATGCATGATCAGTTGAGGGTGCCATTTTTGCAAGCAGCTGTCTCCAGCATATTGCTGGCTAGTGTTCACTTTTGACTCCTTTTACATGAATGTTATCAGTTACCAGGGAAGAGTTTTCTGCTGTAAAGATAAAACAAAAGTAGACAATGGAAAACTAATTTTCAGGTAGCAGGACCCAGCACACTCAAATGTGGGCATGTAATTAAGAACGAGGTGGGCAAGAGGATGGCATGTAGCAGGAAGCATTTCCAGCTTGCATCTAAATGACTTATTCATTCCAGCAATGGAACTATGATGATTGCTCAGGGCTGTAGCAAGGTCATTATCTTTGGTGGGGTCGTGCAAGCTAATTGGCAGGGGTTGTAACAAATTTAACACCTTCAAAATTATGGGAATGGGTAGGCATGAGAAATGTTCACCAAAAATTAAATCACCTTGGGCACATAAACTATAAGCTGCTTTGGTGGTTTACTCGTTGACTGACGCTTAATTTGGAGAAAAAGTATTTGGGGGTTGTCACACCCCCACACCCCCCTTTGGCTACAACCCTGTGATTGCTGTATACACTGCTAACATGGACCATAAAATAGCCCCACTAGAGGACTACAGTGTGCAAGGTGCAGAGAAGCTGTATTCACAAGGGAATTATTGGGATTTATATAACACCCAAGTAGATCCTTGTCATTTGATTGGAGGATTGTAAGTCACGCGGCATTCATTAATTAAACCATTACATGGCCTACGTCATAAACCATGCATTTTGGTTCCATTCACAGTGCATTTTTGTTCCATCCCATTTGATCTATTGCACACTAGACCACATCATGCGTTATACACACAGCAGTACAAAATGCCCTCTTTTGACAAGACACAACCATTCGAACAAACCGTGCGTCATAAGCTGAAAAATAAAGTAGTATATGCCAGAATACAATCTTGTATATTTTGTTTATTCTTATAGTTTTTATCCTCCAATCAAATGACAAAGATCTACTTGGATGTTATATAAAACAAATAATGAATGTTTTGCATTCGTGCAATGGAGAGAATATTTTCATTCGTTGAAAGATGGAATGTTCCATTCAACTCGGCTTCGCCTCGTTGAATGGAACATTCCATCTTTCAACTCATGAAAATATTCTCACCATTGCACTCATAAACATTCATTATTTGTACAATATTTACTGTGGGTTTCATTGAATTTTTAGTTGGCACGTTGGAGAAGTTTTACAGCGTTCAACGGTGCAAATTCATTCAGAACACATTATGTCCCTGCCCTTCTCCCTTTCTTGCCCCCAAAAACCTTGTCTGCAAAAAACATAAGTTGCAATTGCAGGGTAACTACATTATGGTGAAATAATTCAAATGTATTTTGTTAACTTTAGTTGACAAAATACAATTGTTTACAATTTGTTTAATTTTCCCTATATGTAAAATAGCCAGACTATATTATACCCATCCTTCTGAAAAGTCATGAATTTCCATTGTAAACTACATCATACTGGTACATGTCCTAAACTTTAATCTCTCACTCACCAAATATTCCAATGCTTTCAATAATTATGTTCGCTTATTTTCTTTTCCCTTTCTCTTAAAACTTGCAGAAGATTATGATGAGGAGGATGAACCAGGTTTGTATCTTGCATTTTCTTCATTTATTTTGTTTATTTTGCTATTGCTTTGTAGGCCAGTCCATCATACTTAATGCAAAAGAGAAACATCCGTTGTGTCTTAGAAGTAATTGGTTTGAAATTAATTGTAAAATTGTGTTCCACTTTGCTGTAAATATCATCTTATTACATCAGGACTTGTTTTATATTCGAATGAAGTATGAACAGGCTCTTTCTCTTCCCATTTGTCTTTTATCATTCTCCACATTCTTCACATCCCCCCTCCCCCATCCCCTACTTTCATTGGCCACCATTGGCGCATCCAGGAGGTGGAAAAGGGGGAATGTACCCCCTATTTCATCACTGTGAAGGTGTAATTTACCATACTTTATTTGTGTGCACCTGCCTTTTTTGTCAGTGTGCCCCCCCCCCCCCCTTTTTGCCATCTGCCTTCCTTTTTTCAAGAAAATGGATCCACCCCTGGTGACCACAGACAGGGCCATTCTGTCTCCGTATCAATCCAAATTTAGCACTGGTTCTATCTATGATAACTTACATACTATGTGGCCAATATATGTTCAGCTTTTTTTTCATATAAAAATACATCCCTTTCATGCAGGGACATTGCCAACCCATGCTTGAGCCTTTTTTTCTAAGCAAAATTTCAAATATTTTGTGCACGGAAAATGCACAAAAAGGTCCCTGGTTTTTTGTATAAATCATATCAGAAAATGCTGCAGAGGCAGAAAATTTGTATTATATTCCAATCATATGTGAGTCCATACAAATGAGCTAGACTTTTGAATACCCAAAAAATTATAACAGGTGTATTACATACCAATATAACAAGCAATATGGGATCCACATACTAGAATTGTCACTATAATGGTTGTTTGTTTAAGCTTATACAAAGAGACCAAATGTTCATTGTAGTTGTGTGAATTATAGCAGCATTTTGCTTTTTGTTTGCAACAAAAGGAACTTAATATTTTGCACAAAAAATCTAAAAACCAAGTTTGAGCTGACATGCCCAGCAATTAGTATTTTCTCTGAGGTTTTTTTCTTTAATTTTTTTCCCTTCCTGATTTCCACATCTTTTAAAGCCCATGTACACTCTTAGTAATCTCAGAAAACATAAATGAGCACAGTTTTACATAAAACTTACTTGGTGTAAAGTTCATGATGCTATAATCTGTCTCAGGTGCTATAATTTTAGTAAAATTTAAGAAATTATTTCCTATATGAATTTCTTTCATCTGAAGACAGTAATTACATGTTGGAATGAATACTAACAATCTCACTGCATTTTCACTATTTTTATTAATGACACTAATTATTAACATGCAATAATCTGAAACTTTCCCATTTTGTTGTTGTTTTGTTTTACGTATACTTTCATTCTTGTAAAGTATGGATACATTTACAGACATTAGTAAAAGTGTGTACTGTCTTTAAATTTTAGTGTCACTCTAAGTGCCACACCAGTCAGTTTGATTCTCTTTGATTTTTTTTCCAGATGAGGCAGCTTTTGAACAACGGAAGGTCAAAGTCAGAAAAGAAAACGTAAAGGAGTTCTATGATATAAAAGAAGAACTTGGAAAGTAGGTTTCACTTATGAGATATGATGCATGTCTGAGAGGACCTATGATTGCAGGGGCATAATTTGAAAACAATTTCCTTTCAAGATGTTCAAGTTTTGAAATGAATGGTAGAGCTTATGCGTGATCACAAAAGGATGCAGCAGAATGGAGTATGAACAGAAATGAAGATAACTGAAGGGAGTTTTCACAATTGTTGACTACCTGATTACAAAATTACTGAATTATGATACAAAAACTTTTTTATGTGAAGTTTGTGATGGTACCAAATACTCCAAGAAATTATTCCGTCAGACATTCTGTCATGTTTTAGAAAACATGAAATGCATTACTATTGTGATCACTACAAGGATCCATTTTCCACATTAGAATGAATGCAAACAAATCTGAATGCATTTACACTATTTTCTTATTAACGATATGATGGAATGGGCTAAAACTTTCACAGGTTGGTTGCTGTACATCTCTCTTGTTTCTTATAAAGTTTATATGAATACATTTTATGAAATTTACCAATGCCATACAATTCCTTTAAGTTGCAAAATTTGCAAATAAATAAGTTTTTAATTTTGTTGATACAGCACCCTATTGTGGTGGTTTGTTGGGTTCAACTTTACGTGTCAACCTTTTGCTCATTAGCTCCTGAACACAAGATTGATATTAACAGGATTGTTTCATTGTTTGAGTGATTATTTACTTTTGTTTCTCCCACACTTAGAGGCAAATTTGGAACAGTAAACAAGTGTGTGGAAAAGAAATCAAAGAAAATGCTTGCAGCTAAGTTTATCAAAGCAGAGAAACCAGCAGACAAAAAAGAGGTAAACATTCTCTGTGATTTCTCAGGATTTTCTACAAGTCTCTCTTTGCCTGAAAATTGTCTCAAAAGAAAGAAGTATCGTTTCGGTTTGCGGTAACACCATGTGTTTATCTCAAATAACGCGAAGCTGAGGTACAGGTTCTGAAAAGAACCTCGTCGCACAACTCATATCCCAACCTTCATTAAGTGAGAAAGGTTCAAGGGAGAACCAAATTTCGGGCAGCTCGTTTTTCTCTACTGTCGCTAAGAGAGAAATATGGTTCAGGGAGAACCATGGGGACTTCACGGGTTAATATGGTTCAGGGAGAACCATGGGGACTTCACGGGTTATTCTCAACGTTTCGATTAGCCTGCTCTAATCTTCGTCAGGAGAATGAAGAGGTTTGCCAATGCAGCTCCTTAAGTAGTATTTGCTGGGATTATGTGTAGAATGGGAAGTGTTCCGATTGGTGCCACTGTTGTGTGATGTGTTGTGATTGGTTGCCACCGTGGCATTGTTCTTATTGTGTGTGTGTATCCTGCTGTGTGTGAGTTGCCTGCTTGCTGAGGCATGTCAGTTGACTGTGGGGTGAGAGTGCTGTGGGATGGCAGGATTGAATGCCAAATACTGTACCTCAGCTTCGCATTATTTGAGATAAACACACGGTGTTACCGCAAACCGAAATGATATCGATACTCCACCATGCAAAGCCTCAAAAAGAAAGAAGTAGCCTGTATCGTGTCTAAACCTCTAGTTTCTTGTTTGTGAGGATGTGGAGTGTCTGTAAATCCTCCAAAATTAAACATGCAGGAGGGTCAGGGGGTTTTGTCCTCTAGACCAAATTGGGAAACCCAGGCCCTCTACCCGTTTTTCATGATTTTTTACTTTTGTCAAATCACACCTCTGCATTTCATTGGTATGAAAAGTAGATTGCCAATCTTGTATTGCACCCCTTAAAGCAGTTAATTCATTTGGTATTCTCAAAAAGCATATTAATGATCACAATTTTAGATAAAACTTACTTCTTATTGTGAAGTTGATGGTGGTCTCTATTAAGAATAGTCATATATCCCCAATAATGTACGTCAGAATTTTACTGTTTCAAAATTCCACATTAAAATGAATATAAAGCTTGGCTGTGCGCCTGGGTGTGGTCAAATTTTGCACACTTTGTGGTACATCCTGAGCAATTTGGGTCCATAAATGCCAAGCTTTTGAGGGAATTGTTTTGATTATCTGGGGAGAGGGATATTACTATGAACAATTGTACCATAAACCAAATTTTTCTATCGGGATTTGATTTAATGTGATTTGATTTGACTTAACAGTGTGAACATGAAATAGAAATCATGATGGTTCTACAGCACCCCAAGCTCCTCCAGCTATATGATGCCTTTGCTACGGGTAACAATATGGTCATGATTCTAGAATAGTAAGTCAGTTATTGCTTTACCAACAACAACAACAACAACAACAACAACAACAACAACAACAACAACAACAACAAGGCGCCGGTCTAGATGTAAAAGCAAGTGTAAACAGATATGTTTTGAGTCACTGCTGAAAGAGATATTTTGTATTTCCCCAAGGTCTTCTGGTAGGGAGTTCCACAGCCATTATTCCGTATGGACAATAATGTTGCTCATCTGCGCTTAAAGGAACGGTATCGTTACGATCAACAGGGCATGGAATCGGAGTGCTAGTTTTAGATTAATTCAGCGACTGAAAATAATACCCCACATGATAAAGACACATTACCGTTGCTGCTGAATACATGAGCCAGTAATTTTCAGTCACTGTGTTCACCTTAAACTACGACACGGATTCCATGCCCTGTTTAAAGTCTCCTCTGATCATGACAATAGTGTCCATTTAAGATGGGTTTTACCAGCCTCCCACATTTTGGGCAACCTTGATTTGGCTTTTACCTGGGTAAAGGCCTTTTCATACTTCCAAGTGAGTGCAAAAACGAGAAGCGAATTTCATGATGTGAGCAATAGTGAAAGAACGCAGTTTAGTTGTCAACGTCACAGTAATTCATTTTGCAAGTACAAAACAGCCATCAAGCATTCTTATTTATTCTATGAAGTGGGGTTGCATCCAATGCAGCATGCAACTGAATGAAATTCTTGACTACTGTACGTATGTAATTGCACTTGATCCATAGTTATGAGATCAAATGTTTTTTGCCAATGGTGATAAACAGACCCATAGGCTGGTTTGAAAACAGGGCTGGTGGACGATCTTCTTGGAGAAAGTTTAACTTTTTGTAATTTTGTGTTCATGTAAGGCAAGTAAAACTTGTATCCCTGGGAGGGGGAGGTAAAGTTGGCTCTAAAATCAATTTCATGCAAAGATTTGATTTTCTTTCCAGCGTATCCGGTGGAGAATTGTTCGAAAGAGTTATTGACGAAGAATTTGATCTGACAGAAAAGGAGGTCACATTTTTCATGCGACAGATATGTGAAGGTGTCAAGTTCATGCACACTCAAAAGGTTCTTCACCTTGACATGAAAGTAAGAACATCATCCTTCATTTGTTATCTGTCTTTGCAATTACGTACCAGAACAAAACAGATCTAATCCACTCCTACACAAAGTAGTAGTGAAAAGGTCATTGTCACCTAGGGTACTCCCGAATGGTACCCAGACAATCTCAATCCTATGTACGTTAGAGTACTTGTATGATTGCCTGGGTGACAACAACCCCTTCAGCAACAGAAACCCTGTAATGTTGAAAATTGTAGAGTGTTGTGGCTGAGCAGTCTAGTGTATCGGACTCAAGTTCTGGTGCAAGTGTTAGAATGTGGGTAGTATATATGTATCATTTAAATTTGAAGAGTTACTTAGTGGTTGACATTTGTATTTTACTTCACGCTGTTTTTGTTGCCATTTCCTTTCATTGATTCAGTTTTTGTAATGCATTCCTATTCTGTTTTATAGCCAGAGAACATCCTATGTGTGCGGAAGAATAGCAACAAAATCAAGATCATTGATTTTGGGCTCGCCCAGGTCATGACTCAAGGCCTTAAAGTGTCTTGTGGTACGCCAGAGTTTCTGGCTCCTGAGGTCGTCTCATACGATGAGGTCAGCTACACGACAGATATGTGGGCTGTAGGCGTTATCTGCTATGTATTGTAAGTTTCTTTTTTATTAACATGAGTAACTTTAACTTATACCAGGGATTACCTCACTCAGGATTACCTTCTTGGAGGGGACTTACATTTTTATCACTCTCCCAGTAATGGACCTGGGGACATAAGGGGTCGCCCATCCCCCAATTTTGTTGCACCATCAATCAAAAACAGGCATATCACACTAACCCCCCTCCCACCCTCCTGCTGCACTCTCATAGTTTTGTTTAAAAATGGAAGGTTGTTGGGGTGGGGAGGTTTAACTCCCCTGTGGTCCCCCCCCCCCCCCCCACTTGGGTGCACCGCTGGTGCTTCTACTCTTCTCCAGTGTTTGGTGTATCTTATAACAACTTTATCTTTTGTTGCCAGATTGAGTGGTTTGTCACCGTTCATGGGGGATAATGAAGGCGAAACTATGAGCAATATCCTGAAGGTGGAGTGGGATTTTGAGGATGAGTGCTTCGATGAGATCTCAGATCTGGCCAAAAGCTTCATTGAAAATCTTCTTAAAGAGGAAAAAGTGTATGTCAATTTTGTTTGTTTCAGTTTTATTCAGATTGTTTTTAATTGTTATGAACGCTAGCCATTTTATAATGGCTGAGCAGTTTAGTGCATCAGACTTGTGTTCTAATGGCCGAGTGGTCAGACAGTGAGTTTAAATTCGGGTGCTTGTAGCCTTGAGCAAGATACTTTACTATAATTGCTTCTCTTCACCCAGGAGTCAGGGAGGTCCTTCGGGTATGGGACGTTAAGCCGTAGTTCCCATGTACTAGGAGTAGTGCACGTAAAAGAATCTAGAATGCTTATCGAGAAAGAGAAAGGGTTTACTGTAAAGCAGAAGTAGCCTGAAGATCATGCTTTGAGGTTCATGAATTATGCCAGATACTTTAATATTATGTCGGGCATTTTAAAGCGCTTTTAAACAAGGTATCAAAGTGCTGTACATTATTACCCCTGCTCATCAGGCGCATAAATCATTCCTGAAACCATCTCAGCTCCCTGGGGAGTATACAGCTCAATTGCTGCCATTTCGGCGCATATGGGCTAATCAAACACAACAACCAACTCTGCCCTCACAGGTACCCATTTACTCCTGGGTGAAGAGAAGCATTTATGGTAAAGTGTCTTGCTCAAGGACACAAGTACCATGGTCGCGGTTGGGATTCGAACCCACATTCTGACGACTCGGCCATCAGAACACAAATCCGATGCACTAAACCGCTCGACCATGGCACTCCACTTTGACCTTGCGCTCGACGATGGGTGTCCACACGCAATATCTCCAGCCATATGGCAGAAGTACGTGAGCACATAGTAGCATTACATTCGCACACAAGCCTCAAAGCACAGTGTGACGGCAGATCTTTGGCACAGTGTATCCAATGAAATCCCTTGAATGGTACGGCCGGGCTGGAGCCTGTCTCTATCCTTGATGGGACCAGCCTAAAGCAGAAGCTACTCTTGTGACGCCATTTTTTTCCAGGGGCCAATTTCATAGTACTGTTTCCTGGTTAACGAAATGTTTCTGCTAACTAAAGAAGAACACATCTGCTAGATGTTAGCTTATTCCACTGGTTAGCAAAACAAAATTGTGCAGTGCACATTGAGCATTCACCATGGATTTGCATTATCACGTCACTCATTTGCTAGCAATAACATTTGCTATGCAACTTAATAATAATAAGCTGTTCTTATATAGGGTCAATTCCATCTAGTTCAAGGTACTAACCAATTACAAATGTTAGATATACTGAACTGAAATGTTTTGTCTGTCCTGTCAGTGAGAGGATGACAGCAGAGCGGTGCTTGAATGATGACTGGCTTAAGAAGGAACTCAAGAGCACACATGCCCTCTCAAAGGCTCGAATCAGGAAATACGTTATCAAGAGAAGGTGGCAGGTTAGTGCTCATATAGTTTCAGTTTCTTTATTATTTCATAATTTCTTATTATCATAAGTGATACAATATACAACAAGTATTATATGTATATGATTTATAGATAGTGATGGATGGGGAAGCTTAGTAAAAAGCTGATGAGAGCTTGTCCGAGTCTAGGGTCCTGATTGATATAAAAGATAAATAGAATAGAAATGAATTATAATTATATCATTACATACCACTTAATTGTTATTCAAAACCACTTGAGTTTGTTTGTTTGTTTGTTTATTCTATCTTTATTCTGGATATCTCTTTCAATACAAAGTACTGGTCTCCCAAGAGGTCCAGATTAAAACATTATTGTATTCTACACTACATGTATTTAAAATGTACAAACTATGCTTTAAAATCAAGTGGAATCTATTGTTAATTAACCAACTATTCTCATGTGTTCCCCGGAGTTCCCCCCCCCCCACCCATATTTTGCATTGTGTCCACAGTGTTATATTTCAGTTCTTTCTCTCCCATCTTGAATTTCCAGAAAGCCTTTAATGCAGTCAGAGCCATGATACGAGTAAAGCGCATTTTATAGATAGTAGAGAAGAGCCTTCTGTTTTACATCCAAGCTGCAATCTGCCAGAACCTCATCTGTTGTCACTTCGCCTCCACTGGTATCTGTGCTGCAGTTGACATGGCAACTCGTAGCACAACACTGTGGGACTTTTACCTCTCAACGTCAAGCCCTTTGAAATACCCATTTCTGGGCATACAGGACTAAAAGGAGTAAAAGAAATTTTCAAAAAGAAGGTGTGAGTCCATGTTGAATAGCTGGACACTACAGACAAAGGTGGTATAATTTGAACCTTTTTTACTGTTTTTCCACAAGATGTGGATTGAACATCCAAAGTTGACCGTGTCCTTGTATTTATTATCACCTGCGGTCAGTATAAAAGTACTATATTGCAAGATGATAATCTCAAAACAGAAGAATCGTGCTTTCCAACAAATGTATGACAAAATCTAGTACAGTATAATAATGTTTGCATAACCGCCATTCTTTTGGTGAAGGATCAGAAAACTTAATATTTGTTAAGCTACCTTGAATTAACAGAAATCTCCAGAAACATTGGTATGCACTTGTACTCTTAATTCAAGAGAGGGTCATTCATTGTGCAATTTTTCTACAATAAATTCAATTTGCCATTTTGTTTTCTACATACTTCAACAAAATGTAATGTTTGAGCAGACGAAACATCACCGATGAATTTTACCCCTATCAACAGTGCAATTATGTCAGGATTCCATATTTCATCTTGATTCTGTTGAAGCTGAGGATTTCAGTAAAAACAAGAGAGAGGTGTGTCATGTAACACATGGCAATGAATATCTGCATTGAACTTAATCCCTTCACAAATTAATCACCCATTTACAGGTTTGGAACATCCCAAAACACTATTTATTATGTCCACTTGACTATTCAAAAGAAAGAACATTGACATGAAAGTCAATTTCCCGCCCAATTAAAATAATTGTTGTTTTCAATCTCGACTAAATGATCAGCTTGGATAAAATTTATTTTAGAAAAAAATCTATACAATGTGAAAAAAAAATACAAAAGATTTGTAATCATATGTAAATGTCCAATTTTTGTCATTTGTGTAGAGTTATAGAGCTGTACAAATGAAATCTTAAATAATTTTAAGATAATAGATTGAATCTTTTAATTGGACTTTACAAAAAAACCATTAGAATTAGTAAATAATTGTATTCACACATGATTTTCAGTACTGAGAGTCAGTCATAAGAAAATTCAAACTGCATCAAATATTTTGTTACACTGGATTTGGTGTCTCTCCACTATATCTTACCACAATAACGATCTAATTAAAAGGGTCTGTGAGTAGTGGAATTCTCATAACAAAGTAAACAAATCCGAACTGTTTAACACCACAAGCTCAAAGATTTTTCCAAGTTGCCCAGTAGTTCTTTGCTAAATGTTGCAAGTTGATAATTATTTTCCTGCAGTGAAGTGCCTTACTTTTTTTACTAATGACCAGTGGGTTTGCTGTTGACAGCCACAATATACGTGACACATATAAAGGGTAGTTCAAACTCGCTGCATATATATGCATGAGGTAGGGCAGTGCGCTCTTTGGAAATACGTTCAGAACTACACAGATATGTCCAGAAAGTAGAAGAGCGCTCTTTGGACATAATGTTCAGAATGACATCAGATAAAGTCAGATCAAGTCAGAAGAACAGAAGAACACCTTGTGTGTGTCTACTCTCTTTGGTTTCACATTGCCTATCCCCCTATTGACTGCAGACTGTCCACTGCAAATGAATATGCAGCGAGTAAAAAACAGACTTTATGAGAAAACAGAAAATAGACAAAACTAACATTTCTATCTAATTTTTTTAGCAAAATATTAAGTCTAATACACTCGTGCAATGTTGGTTTCTAAGAAAAGTGCAGGACATCGGCTAGATTTATTTGTTGATTAAACTCTAAATGATTGCAAACACGTTCTGTATATCCATTAGCTTATCATCCATTTGTAACAATTGTTTGTACTGCTAACATATCTGAGTATGTTCATGTAAGGCCTTTAGCCTCGGCCAGTGAGTACTTTATTACCATTTCAACTGCGTTATGGAATAAACTGACTGCATTGAGGTTTATCCTCAAGTACCTATGGTAATTTGTGGAACATACATGCACACGTATTGAAGGGTAACATGAATAATATGCATACAAGAATCTATTTATAATCATTTAGGTTCTTCAACAATTCATGTAGGTTTTGACTTTTTTGTAGGATTTGTGCATTAATTGTTCCATTTGTACTCCAGTCAAAGTGGACTAATCTAAGACGGTGAACAACCGTATCTAGAAGTGCTCGGCTCACATTTGTTCTTGTAATGGAAGTTTTCATCCACTTGTCATAACTATTCCTTTGTGAAATTGAATCATCTTTAATCGATGAATAATTGAAAATCTCTCAGTGCCGTCCTGTGAAAGAATTGCTCGTTTTTGTGTAGCATAAACATAATAACGGGCTAAATTTAGCTGTGAACTGCATCTGTGATTTGCAATTGCATTTAGAAAGAGCTAGTTATGAACTGAAGTACCAGCTTTTTATTTGGACAACTTTGATAAAGCTGAATACTTATCCATGACAGCTTTATATCTAATACAATCCAACAAATGTTTTGGAAACCATTTGTATTACAAGTGATGTTGTATAAGGTATATTTTTAACTAGTTAATTTGTTTTCTTCAAATCATGACCCATTATTTGAAGTACAGATGTTCTCACAAATAAATTTAATCTGATTTGACAACTCTGGTATTACAATCATTCCAGAGCTTTAAAAAAAGAGATGTACTTACATTCATTACTTTTATAGAATTACAGTTTTACATCCAAGCAAAAAGTTAAACATCATGAAAAATTACTTAGTACAATAGCTAAGACTGAATTAGTAAGACCAACATATGAGGTAGGTTAAATTACCTTTAAAAAAATACAAAAAAAAGTGATAGACGTAGATGAAACTTGATTAGTGATGTTCTGGTAATCTTTCCATTTTTGCCTGTTTTCCAAAATAACAATTATATTACCTGTTGTTTGATCAACAATGAAAGATTGTGTATGGATTGTGGAGATGGTACTTCATGTATTAACACAAATATGAAGTCTTGAAAGGTTGAAGAAAGAATTTTGAGAAGAGAAAATGCCACGGCAAAGAAAAATAAACGGCCATTATATAAACCAAAACATTTTTAGAATGTCATGGCATTTGGTAAAGTTGTATTTCAAATAATGATTAATTGAATGAGATAATTGTGAAATCTGAACTTGTCTTTTAAAAGAAATGTTTCGGTGTTTATATTTACATGTTTTTCTTAGAGGGTGTTCTTGTTAAAGTACAATGATAGTGTTTTTCTTAACCTGTTCCAGGAAGGTACATTACACACACACGAATCTGTTTTTTATTATATTTTGTATTTTGATTCTGTAGTTATTTATATCTTCCTTTGTCTTTTTATCTTTACGGTGACCCCACAATTCTAAGGGTCAAATATTCATTTGATTTGATTTATTCAGTACGTTGATTATTTTGAGTTGTCTGTGTATAGGTATTAATGAAGTTGTGGATGTGACTACACAAATTGTTGGTTTTTTAAAGAAATTTTAATGTTCATATTTATAAATGTTTTTAAGATTTGTTTTTAATTTTCTTTTGAATGTCATCAGGGTGAATTTTATTGAAGTACATGGTTCACATTATAAATATTATTTATGTGTTTATATTTAACATTAACATATATCTGTAGATATTCTTATTTCTGTAGTAATTCCCTCTTTACGTTTTCCTTCAATTTACTTGTTGTTCTTGTGTCTGTCTCATTGTCAAGTTTTCTACGAGCATTCGAATATTTCCCCCATTCTAATTATAACCAAACCGTCTCTTTGATTTTACTCGTTTTTTAAAATCTCCACTCCCACCCCGTTTATGTGTCTACGCCCCTCCATAAATTCCTCCATTACTTTGTAGCCGGTGTGCCTATCTCTCAGTCCAAAGGTAAAAGGAGTCTCAAACAATGAAACAAATTAATTAACAACAGCATAATGTTCCAGAATGTACGAGATGCCTCGTTTTCTGACGTACAAGTTTCATTGGATTTTGGTTATACGGCACTGGCTTTGAAAGCAACGGAAACCATCGCCATTTTGGATTTTCCAATGATCGAAGAGACTCACGACACACATTGTACATTGAAGTTACTCAGGTGTAGAAGTCTGTGCTTTCTTCCAAAACTTGCGAGGAACAGTGCAAATAACATCAGTGTTATTGTCTTTGTTTTAAAACCGGTCAACGATGGTTTCGCTAAGATTAGAAAGAACAAAATTTAAGTGTGTATCATAATTTCTTGCAACAAAATTATTGTTTTTATGAGATACCCTGTTCGCCGTTTCTATATTGCTTTCTACCTCCTTTTATTTCCTTATTATATCGTTGTTTTCCTCTTGTCTTGTCGAATTCGTTCCCACAATTTCTGTCAGCTTTAACTCTTTCTATTACCCACAATTTGAATTCTAAATACATATTTTCTTAATGTATAGACTAACCCGGCGACCCCTGTTTTCCACCATTACTGCGGTGGTACCGCACTGCGCGCACGGGGCGGGACGCGCAATCTCAAATACGAGAGAGTACTCAGATTGGTCGTCAAAGAAGCACTGGACTGCGTAGAAAACGAACGCTTGACGCAGAATGTAGCTAGGTACCACCGCAGTTATGGCGGCGCCCAGTGAACTGGTCGACGGATTAGTCTATACCTAACATGTGTTTATTTCCTCAGTGTAAGTACCGCGGCTGGCCAGGCAGTCAGCCATTAATTGTCTGTCTTTCTGTATGTAATATATTTACATTTAAATATAAATATGGATATAAATATATATCCCGGGTGACTGTTCGTACAAAATTGTAGATGTAGAGAAGATCATAATGCTATTTAACATTTACTTATATCAGATGCGGTTTGACTGTGCCTAATAGTGCATCTGTAAAACTGTTCTGGACCAGTGTTTTTTGCCAAAAACTGTTTTTAGTGCTAAAACTGTTCAGTGACTACTGTTTTATTGGACCCAATTTGCACAGTTTTCAGACTACAGGTCGTTGGACCCCATATCAGCAGACTCATTCATTTAAGTTATCACTGTGTTTTATGGTTATAATAATTTCATCTATATAATCAATACATTATCAATAATTTTATAGGCCTAAACGCACATTGTTTATAATCTGGGATTGCTCGGCATATGGGAAGATTCATGAGCCGTCAAGTACGGTCTGTGAACACTTTCATTTCATATTATGTCTTCTGCTATTTTTCCACGTTCGCCATCATTACACTTTTGTTCTATAGCCAGTGATATTTTATTCAGTAGGAAAGATCGTGTGTTCCATATTGACGCATTGTGAACGAAATAAACATTAATTTCCAGTTAAATTGTGAAAAATTGGAACCGTGTATTATACCATTGGTATATAAACGAAATCATTCCCTACACTAGAGACTCGCACAATAGTTAAATCCACCCCCTCTAAAACAACAATGGAACAGTCTGCTGGTTGGTCAGCGAACTTTCATTTCAATCACCAATTGAAACCCACTATTCCACCATTTTTGCATATCGGAGCACGACAGCAGAGCGTACCATTTTAATTGCAGGGGTAACAAATTGGCATTGAATCCCATCTATGCATTACAGAGTTGTACTATAAATATATATAGAACAAACTATGAATCTTGTTTTATTTCTGCTTTAAAAAATATCCATCGGTGTTTGTTGTTCTTCAGCTTTAATGATTAGACAGAAAATGGAGTGGGTTTTTCTTAGCTGTAACAAATAATTTAAAAAAACTATTAAACCACTGGTGAAGTGTTAAATATTGTTATATACAAAATAAATGTAGCTCATATTATATAATACCATGTGCTGTTAACTCATTACACTTTTGTTCTCTAGACAGTGATATTCTATTCAATAGGAGAGATCGTGTGTTCCATTTTGACGCATTGTGGACGGAATAAACATTAATTTTCCAAACCAGAAGTGCTGCATGTTGTATTCTCCATTACTGATTCACAACGGCCCGAGTCTGGGCCAGTGTTGGTCTTTCTGTAAATTTCGTGATATTATAAAACTACATCTTAAGTGCATCTTTTGGCGGGATACTGAAAAGAAAATGGAAGTGGATTGGCCACACCCTGCGAAATCCCCCCCCCCCCCTAGCCAGTACCACCAGACAAGCCCTTAGGTGGAACTCACAGGGGAAGAGAAAGAGGGGATAGGCCCAAGAACACACAAGATCGGGACCAAGACCTGAAAACCACCTGGTGAGAAGCAGAGAGGATACCGTAGCTAAAAATAGAGCAAGTTGGAGAGCTGTTGTAGATGGCCTATGCTCCCAAAAGGGGCGAAGGGCTTGGCAGGAGGTGTCGTTGTCGCCTGAAGGTTTCCGTCGATTGTGGCCTATTGGCCAACTCGTTGGGACTGGGAGAATATATAGGGATGATGTAGTTTACATCGAATCCCGCTCCCCCCGTGAACCGAAGTGAGTAACGTTTAAAGAGACACAGCAAAATATGCAAAAAATAAGATGACTCATTAATTAAATCTCAACAGAATTATGCAATCACCCTTTTCATATGCTGCCGTCGTGTTACTTCACACTTCTATTTATAGCATGCATTAGCCTCACAACGGGATAGCAGGTCACCAATGCAAACGTGTCGCAGTTGGAGACGGCAGAAACAGCAAAATAAGTTGCTGTAAAAACATCGAAGGCCTCGTCATTAATTAGTCACCCGTTCAAAGAAAATTGCGTTATTTTTGCTTATCGTTGTTAAAAGTTTAAGCCACTATACACTATTAGTCATCTCGAAAAACATAACTGTTCATTTTAAAAGCTACTCGGTGTAAAGTTGATGATGGTCACCAAAAATCTCTTGAAATATTTGTGTCTCATCGTTGACAATAATTTCCAAAATTAATTTGTGTTATCCGAAGACAGAAATTCCAAGTTGGAATGAATATATACGAACAATCCGAATGCATTTACACTATTTTTTTTTACAATGAAATAAGCTGAAACTTTCGCAGGTTGGGTTTTATACATATCCCTTGATTTCATATAAAGCATTGATACATTTATAGACATTTTATAAAAGTGTAAACAAAAACGAATTCTGCAGAAAGTGAGTCTGAGTCGACCGGGGATTGGGGAGAGTCAAAGTCTGGCGGACCAGCGTGATAATCTCCTTAAGCCACCCCGGTACTGTACTTTCCCTGTACTTTCCCGCCCGTACTACAGCCCACATTCCAAGCATCGGGGAGAGACATGACGTTCCCTATAAGCCATTGCCAATTCTATATCTATGAGCATCAATTTAACAAAGATTTGAACTACAAGATTTCATCGGTGGTGGCGCCAGCCCCAAGCACTGTATACCCATGGACGGATCATCATGAGCACAGGCCCTGGGCACAAATTCACCACGGGCCCATACACGCGCATAATACTACTAGT
Source organism: Zoroaster sp. YZ-2022 (assembly GCA_029582265.1). Classification (NCBI taxonomy): domain Eukaryota; kingdom Metazoa; phylum Echinodermata; class Asteroidea; order Forcipulatida; family Zoroasteridae; genus Zoroaster; species Zoroaster sp. YZ-2022. Next base: position 27,949,094 of record CM055828.1, on the reverse strand, counting down.
ACTATGCTTCTTTTTTCTTTTTTTTTGAAAACCAAGGGCCCCTATTGGCTCCTGGGCCCGGGGCACGTGCCCAGTTTGCCCGTGCGGTAATCCGTGCATGTGTATACCATGCAGAACTGAAATCAAAAGTCATTTTTAGCCCGGTGTGCGAGAACGATCAATAATCCTCATGAAACGGGGGGCATTGTCATTAAACACTATTGGGTGAATATTTCATAGTCAGACTCAACAACAAAGGACACGTGTAATGTGTATGACAAAATATGTCACTTTTTAAAGTTACATTTTTGCCTAGATTTTGAAGGAATAAATGAAAATATAAGGGGTACCATTTCTTCTGTGATGTTTGTTACCATTGGTTTCGAAATTCACCTTTTTTTTTTTTGTGGACAGAAGGTGCACGTGTTCATTTTGAAAAAGGCTTGTGCACGTAAATAATTTTTACTGACACTTTTTGGGAAAGTAAAAGCTAAACTGGATTGTACTCGGCCAACGTGCGATCAATAGCAGCCTAAACCAAGCAACAGCGAAATTAACAACTTTTAGGGTGATAATTAATATTTGGGGTGGGAGGTGGATTGTAATTTTTAAATGCATTATTAATTCAGCAGCAAAAGCCTTTCTGCAATATAGGCCTAGTAATCAACGGCTGTGGGGGTTTTTGTTTCAAGGAAAGATAAAACACATAATATATGCATATGGATGATTGTACAATGGCAATTCTGGACTGCATGAAAAATATCGCTGCCGGACGTCATAAATATTTTAATACCCCCCCCCCATTGTCTTCCTGGGATCACCGCCCATTCAGTGGCGTAGCTGGCAGGGGGGGGCGGCCGCCCCCCCTGGCTCCAGTTCCAGAATAAGTGGGCCCCCCCTAACACATGCGAATTTTTTTCACATGCTTATGGGACTGACTGACGGGCCCACCAGCAGGCAGGACTATACAGGCAGGGCCGGATTTAGACCTTGAGGGGCCTGGGACACTTCAGGTTCGGGGGCCCCTCGACATAGAAATTAAATTACATGACAAATAAAAAATGAACTAAAATGAATGATAAACCGCATTTCTTCGAAAAAAATATAAAACAAATTTTATAATTATTACATTTTCTTTTTATAAAGGAAGTCCTTAGTCTGGGGGCCCTCTGGCAGGGGGCCCCTCTGGCAGGGGGCCCTCTGGCAGGGGGGCCCTCTGGCAGGGGGGCCCGGGGCAATTGCCCCCTTATAAATCCGGCCCTGTATACAGGGCCGCTTTTACATAGGGGCAAAAGGGTAGTTGCCCACGGCCCCAGGTAAAGAGGGGGCCCTAAAAATCTGTACAGTCATTTTTTTTGTGGGCCCCCTGGGATCCTAATCGCCCCCCCCCCCCCCCCCCCGGCGAACATAGCCAGCTACGCCACTGCGCCCATTGTAGAAGTCATGCGATTATCCAAAAAAACGAGTGCAAATGATCGCCCACCTGCTAATGGACACAAGTTTTGTCACATGACCAGTGCAGGGCACAGTCATGTGATTTGTCACACTTCCGCGTATCACCTAAATCATCACAGTTCGTGCATGATCTGAATGCTGCACTGTGTACTGAGCGACAACAGCATGTGTTGTACATTTCGCTTTGGAATCCATCTAGAGGCAACTAGTGGATCTTGTTTCAGTGTAATTGAAGTTCATTGTTAAGTTGTGGCAGTTTGAGTCTTGTTATTACTGTAAACAACTTGTTGCCGTACGGGGAAAACCGTGCAGGTAGTATGTGATTCATGCAAAACCAATCGGCATCTTCGGGAGCAAGGACCTACATGACCTACCCGGGAGAGAGAGAGTCAGATGCCGACAGAACCAAGCGAACGCGGGCGATAGTACAGACTACTTACTAGGACTAGAGATTATTTCTTTCGAACGCGCAACAAGAAATCAAAGACCACTGGAAAGCCAATTAAGGTAGGTTTGCCAAGATATATTTATCCAGTATCAAATTAAGGTTATGCTGTTGAAAAATGGAAAGCACTTCAGATTTAGCAAGAATAACAAAATTAGCAGGAATGTACAAAATTGATGTTTGGTTAGCCTCATTCTAGGGCAAATACACTGGACAAGGATTCGGAGGGAGTCCAGTGTATTGGCCCTAGAATGGGGCTAGTGTTTGGTAACATTTTCACGGTAGTCGGCGGCCGCGTATTACTTTTAACATATTGATTTATAAACAACGGGAAAAAAATTAATTCACATAAAATAAAATGTTGATTAGTACTACTTTAAGGGGAGGGGTGGTCTTGAAAAGTAGTACTCTCTGTAATACCTTGAAAATGTTGACAACTTTGGATGGCCATAATGTAGAGCCTACATTCATTTCATCTCTCTAGTTTTCAATCAATTATCATACAACTAGGCCTGTGATTCAGGTACCCACCGATGAGTTTGATACCTGGTCCTTATTACTGGTTCGGGTACCAGAAACTCACGTCTGGTTTCATCAGGTACTTTGTTTTATTTCATGAAATTCATAACAATAATAAATTGTCAATTCTGTTCTTTTTATTATTTTCTTTTTGTGTTATTATTTTTGTAATAAACTTAATGGAAATGAACAAATGGAGATTAATGCCACTGTCTTGAGCTGCGTTAGGCCTATGCATCACATCAGGAATTATTGAGCGCGGCGGAACGGTGGAAAATCAGGTTTAGTCACCCATTTTTTCATGGGTACCTGATTCAAAAATTACCTGTGGATGCAAAGCACTACACCTTTGAAAGTTTTATCACAATAGATGTTGAAGGTTTTGAGACAAATGGTTGTATGTTTATATGTTTTAATGTTTTAAAAACGTTTGATATAACAATTCCTATTTTCTCAGAGATGAAAGCCATCAGACAGTGTTGATCTATATCAACAGATTTCAGTTCAGAAAAATATAAAATGTTAATAATTTTACTAAAACGCCATGAGCGCCAAGCAGGGTGGATATGTGTGCACTACAAATCTTTATTATTATTATTATTAAAAATTATAGCACTTTAGAAAGAAAGCTTTTAATTTGCTACCATAAAAAATAAGTTTTGTAAAAAATTTATTTCTTTAAAATTATAGAGTTTTGCTAAAACCCTAATACCTAGCTATTTTGGTGTTTAACCTTCCTGGATCTGCCAAAATCCAAAACTGCAGTCACACAACCACCCAACTGTTGGAATTAGACACCCGGCCATAAGTTTAAGTTTGTCAAGGGAAGGGTGACAACAAATAATTATTTGAAGAAAATTAGCCCAGAAAATTAGTAGCCCCCATTTTAAAAGGGCAAATACGTTTTTTTTTAAGTTATAATTTTAACTTTTCCCCCTTGTTCCCTCCCCCTCATTCTTCCCCCATGGCTACATGCCCCTACTAGCTGTTTGGGTTCTAATAAGTTGATTTGTAATGGCCAGGTTTTTTAGTGAAACAAATGATTAAAGGGACAATATTGTCACAATCATTGGAAAAAGTAATCTTTCTGAAATTCCACATTAGAATGAACACAACAAGTTCAACATAATTTCCTGAAATATTTTGTTAAATATTTCTTTTAGAACTGACAAATAACTACGATTGGAATATTAGTCCATATGACCTTCTTAAAATGTTAAATATTCCTACAGTTACTCAGAGACGAGATTATTTTAATGGTATTTTAATGTATAGGTGTTTAAATGGTACAGCCCCTAATTATATGTCTGATTTTATATCAACGGCTTCTGATTTTAATTGTTATAATACCCGTAATGTTCAAGCCAATATTTTATATGTTCCAAAACCTAGAGTGGAACTATTTAGACAGTCTTTTCAACATGTAGGACCTTCATATTATAACGAATTACCAAATGTAATAAAAAGGGCTGGTGATAAATTAAGCTTTAAACGTTCATTAAAAGATTATGTTTTAAATGTATAAAGACATCTGTATCTACATTACGTATTTAGTTATCTGTAGTATCTATATTAAGTTCTTTTTTCTATTTTTCATGTAGTATTGTATTACTTTATATCTCCTGGGCGCCGACGAAGAATACCGGAAGGTAAATGGCTTACCCAGGTTAAATATTTTGAAATAAATAAATAAATAAATAAATAAATAGAAAGGAACACAAAATAGTTGTCAGAAGCTCAAGTGGTTTTACAGTTTAAAAAAAAATTGTGACATTTATGACATGGATTCATTTTCCCTTTCTCAATTAAAAAAAGCAATGTTCTGATGAATACAAAAATTCCGGGAAATTGCCGCATGTAGACCTACTCGTAGAATCAGTTTTTTGAACATTACCAATGATGTACAATCCCTTTAAATGATTAATGCAATAAATCAGTAGCATCCAGGATTATCCAAATGTTTTCATCTGACTTGTTTGGATAACCTAGCATTTTTTTTTAAATATCATTTTTATAGCAGGTCACTGGGTCAGCTTCCATGTGATTTGGTCAAGCACATATTTCCTGTGTGATCATATTATCTGATATATGTCCACTATGCAGTAATACTAATTCATTCATTCATTTATTAACACATATTCCAATGTTGACAACAAGAATGTTGTTACAAATAATTACACAATATCAAGAGGTCCTACAATATGCAAAGACAAAATTAGTAACATGAAAAGACTAATTATGAGAGAAAGGCTTGTCAACATTGAGGAAAAGAAGAAGCCGGGGCTTTTATTCCTTTCCCTACCCCCACCCCTCCCCTTACCCCCACCCCTCCCCTACCCCCACCCCTCCCCTTAATTACAAAATGACAAAGTTACTGGACAAATACAGAAGACTACATTCAACAATAACATTGGCAGGAGATCAGACCAAATAATAAGTCAATTAAATAGCATCATTGAGCAACTTAAATTTAAGTTTTTTTGTAAACGTTTTAAGAGAGCGAGACTGTTTGACATCATCAGCCAGACTGTTCCAGAATTTAATTCCACATTGTTGGGGACTATTTTTAAATAAAGAGGTACGATTAAAATGTTGATACTGGGGGAAGTTACGCAGGGAGCGATTTGGTTCAAACATTTTGCATAGCAAAATTTTTTATGCAGAAATATGTGTGTGTATGTAATGCTAATTTTGAATAGCAATTCATGAATTTTATGTAGCAAATTGTGAATTTTATGTAGCAAATTGTGAATTTTATGTAGCAAATTGTGAATTTTATGTAGCAAATTGTGAATTTTATGTAGCAAATTATGAATTTTATGTAGCAAATTGTGAATTTTATGTAGCAAATTGTGAATTTGTATGCAGAAATGTATGTGTATGTAATGCTAATTTTGAATAGCAATTCATGAATTTTATGTAGCAAATTGTGAATTTTATGTAGCAAATTGTGAATTTTGCATAGCAAAAATGTGTATGCAGAAATAATATGTGTGTGTATGTAATGCTAATTTTGAAGAGCAATTCATGAATTTTATGTAGCAAATTGTGAATTTTATGTAACAAATTGTGAATTTTATGTAACAAATTGTGAATTTTATGTGGCAAATTGTGAATTTTATGTGGCATTTTGCTATGTGATACAAGCGAAATCATTCACTGAAGTTGTTACACACATTCTTAGGGTCATGGTGGACTAACAGCATCCATATTCATTGGCAATTCAACGGGTGGGGGAAGGGTTCCTCCCAGTTGATTGACCTCTTATTCAATTGGGGAAATAATCCTTCAGGCCTGTGATTTTCCAGGATTTGTCCTGATTTCAGGATGTTTTACAAATCACCCTTTGCCTCACAATTTTCTTGAAAGAAAAGAAGTAGCCACCAAGGAAAGAAAGAAGTAGCCTGTATTGTATCCAAACCTTGTGGGGATGTGGAGAGTCGGTAAATTCTCCAACATTAAACAACCAGGAGGTTCAAGGGGCTTTGCCCTCTGGACCAAGTCGAGACCCAGGCCCGCTACCCATTTTTCAGGAATTGTTACTTTTGTCAAATCAAACCCCTGCTTCGAATGAGTAAAAGATTAGCAGGAATCCCACAATCCCCTAGACAGCAGTAGGTCCTATCCCCAGTGATACTTCACAATAGTAATGTGTTTTGAAAATGACCATGTGTCCCTCCTTTTGAAAGAACTAAAACTAAGAAAGAATGTATTGGGCCATCCCCCCCCCCCAAAAAAAAAGTCTCCGGTTTCTGGTCTCAGCGCATGTCACCTCAAACCTGTGTGTCGGCATTTTTAATTTTTTGTTTGTTGTTGCTATGAAACGATGTCCAATTGCAGCCAAAATTGCTGGATCGATTGGAATTCTGCCATGCTGTGCTTTAAACGACTTTTTCACATCTAGGGGTATGAACGTTTGCCCAATTTGTGAGGCCTCTCTTAGCTCCCATACTTTGTATATGGGGAATTTGGTCCCCGTGTATACAATGTATCATGTATTTCCCTGTTGGGAAAAAAAAAGATGGCTGGGGAAAAAAAAAGATGGCTGGGGAAAAAAAAACATGTCACCACACTGATTTTGAAGCTAAACGATGACCAGAAACCAGAGACTTTTTTGGGGGGCCTTGCCCTTGTTTTTTTTTTAAATCACAATATTGATGTTATCCTTTTAGAAAGGAAAAGTGAGATATTTCTCAAAATAGATGTTGGAAGCTCAGTAATAAGTGCCCAAAGGAATTTATGAAGGTCATTATTGTACTATACTATAGGAATAAAAGTTTGTCATGTGGTCTTTGCCACAGGTTAACCCTCCTACTTCGGGTACCTTTTTCAGACAAGTTGATCCACCATTTGAAACCATTCGCTTTTGTGGTTTTGAATGGTGAAATAACTGTGTACAGTATTGATTCCCCCAAAATTAATGGTTTTGAATGGTAGGTCAGCTAATACAAAACCTTGTTTGGATCTTTCCAAATGGTAGTACAGCTAATACAAAACCTTGTTTGGATACTTCTAAGTGGTGAATCAATGGACCCTCTATGCATTTGAATGGATTTGAATGGTAGTAAAGCTTGCTACCAACACTGTTCAAATGGTATCACCATGTGTGTACAAAACCAATGGGCATTTTGGTAAGTGGAAATTTTGAATGGTCAAACAGTAGGAGAGTTAATGACTGGTTTTTGGCATGGTCACGGGTGATAAGGACCGAGCCGAATGCCCGTAGGGATTTTGTTTTTTAAATGTAAAACAAATGTCATTTTTGTTGAATAAAGCCCAATAGAAATGGGCTAAGTCATGTTTTGTGGACCCGCGAAACACTTTCAAAGAACATTGTCACTCTGACCGGTTCAAATCCGTGTCACATGTCACACTCTGTCTAAATAGAACAGATGACGAACAGCTGCACATACCCGCTGCACTGATTTTGATAAGCCCTGTCTTTACCATCTGTTAATGTCCAATCAAATTGTCTAAACTGTCTGGCGCATATTTATAAATGTAAAATAATAGCAGTATTCCGTTTATAATTTCCTGGATATTGCCGGTAAAATAATGAGAAACATGGTCGATACATCTTTTAAACGACCAAAGTAGCTTGGAGATGTCTGTAGAAATTATTTAGTCAGTTTCATTTTATAACTCTAGAGGGTTTACTTTTCACTTAAAATAATTTGAATTAGTAATATTTGTTTGGTTAATTCTTTACATTTATAATTGTTATTATTTTGTAACGCTTCTTATGTTATTATTATTACTATTATAATTTTGTATTTTTATTTTGTATTTTTTGTTTATATAGGCCTTTATAATTTGTATTATTTTGTAATGCTTTTTATGTTATTACTGTTATAATTTGCAATTTTTTGTATACATGTATGTATATATATATATATATATATATATATATATATATATATATATATATATATATATATATATATATTCTTTTTTTGGGGAGACCTGTTTTAATAATGACATTTTATAAAAAATGTAAGGATTACACTCTTAGACTTATAAAAGACAAAAATGTCTTCAAAATGTTTTGTAAAAGAAAGGGAAAATAGATGACCCCTCAATACAAAATGGTAAACGTCTCACATTCCATTCTCCAACACAGGAAGTCTTGAACATGATGATGCTTTAATAATGGACCATGAACATTTTTAGAATTTTTACGCAAGATGAATGATAGCAAGTTATTTGCCTTCCATATCAAGTGTACCCAAACACTGGTCACGGGCTCATAGGCCGATTTTTTTTCTTTTTTTTCTCTCTCTCTCACTGTGATGCTGACGGTAAAGTCAAGAAATTGATGGCGACGTCAGTTGAAAGGGGGCATTCTGAAAAGAATGACTGGTCCTTTTTGGGGGGATAACGTCATCTTGACACTTGGTGGCGCTATTACCATCCATGCTGACGTTCCTAAACTAATTTGGTGTAAATTTGATTATCAGGGACAGATCCCGGAATTTGAAAAAGGGGAGGGGCTCACGTAAAAAAAGGAGGCACACTGCCAAATGCACTAAAAAAAATAACATGCACAGTGATTAAAAGGGGGGGGGGGGGAAAGGCCTCTTTTTCACAAATGAATGTTAAAGGGACAATATCGTCACGATCAACAGGGCATGGAATCGGAGTGCTAGTTTTAGTGTAACTCAGTGACTGAAAATAAAACCACACATAAATTAGCCAGTAATTTTCAGTCACTGTGTTCATCTTAAACTAGGACACCGATTCCATGCCCTGTTGAAAGTCTGCTCTCATCGTGTCAATATTGTCCCTTTAATCCTCTTGAGGTGACTGAAAGGGGGCATGTAAGCATCACTATAATGGCCAGCTCTTTTGTGTTTGTTCAAAATTAATTGAGTACCAGCTAGGATTTGGGGGGGGGGCACTGTGCGTGCAATACTGTGCGTGCAATACTGTGCGTGCAATACTGTGCGTGCAATACTGTGCGTGCAATACTGTGCGTGCAATACTGTGCGTGCAATACTGTGCGTGCAATACTGTGCGTGCAATACTGTGCGTGCAATACTGTGCGTGCAATACTGTGCGTGCAATACTGTGCGTGCAATACTGTGCGTGCAATACTGTGCGTGCAATACTGTGCGTGCGTGCAATACTGTGCGTGCGTGCAATACTGTGCGTGCGTGCAATACTGTGCGTGCGTGCAATACTGTGCGTGCGTGCAATACTGTGCGTGCGTGCAATACTGTGCGTGCGTGCAATACTGTGCGTGCGTGCAATACTGTGCGTGCGTGCAATACTGTGCGTGCGTGCAATACTGTGCGTGCGTGCGTGCAATACTGTGCGTGCGTGCAATACTGTGCGTGCGTGCAATACTGTGCGTGCGTGCAATACTGTGCGTGCGTGCAATACTGTGCGTGCGTGCAATACTGTGCGTGCAATACTGTGCGTGCAATACTGTATTTTAATTAAATACTGAATAAAAGTGGAATACTGTACATACATAATAAATAATATTAGTTGATATATGTTAGGCATTGCACTATTGGTTAAAATGTGCATTTTGACTTACAGGCCCGAACAAGCAGAATTGTTAAACCAAAGTTGGCAGTAATCCCAAGTCCGTTCACTGACCGAAGAGTCGCTGATCTTGTTGCTGGCATTTCTGTTCTTGACATGTTGCCAATAATTATCAGTCCATCATTTTCTTTCTCCCAGCATTCTTCTTCGCTTATGTCGTCATATCCTTGTGTTTGTTTACCAACAACTCAGAGGTGTCAGGTGATCGCGGTATAGTGTAAATTTCTAAAACCCCGCCTTCTTTCTTAATACTGCGGATGTATTTTTTTTTAAAATTCTTCAAAGGATTTCTTGCCCAGAATTGAGTCAGACACATATGTTACCTATATATACTACTCAAAACAATTTAGGGAACACCGGATTTTTAACATCAAATAGGTTTGAAATATTCCATGAACCGGGATTTTCATTTGCAACCCCCTCTCTCTTTCAGTAGTCATGTCATGAAATGTGTAATCACAAAATGCATCTGTTTCATTGTGCAGCTGTTTCTCATCAATTCTGTGAAACATTGTGTTTATCTGAAATAAATGATCTTGCTTTAACTGAGATTATTCCGGTGTTCCCTAAATTGTTTTGAGTAGTATATAATCGGATTGAGATATTCCACTTAAGGTTTCGTTCAGTAGTATAGGATTAATGGATACACTTTAGCACCTGTATTGTCCAAGAAAAAATTGCAGTTAAATCTTAAAGAACCTTGGCTTTAATACAGAAGCCTTTTGAGAAATCGCTTTTGAGAAATCGCTTTTGAGAAATCGCTTTTGACCAGTTCGCGTCGGAGGCCGTGTATACACGCAATTTTTTTTTGCACCACGGATCGGAGAGCGTCTAAACACGCCACAGGAAACTCCGGAATATTTGTATGCATGCTCGGTTCAGCCATGCGTGCACAGTGACATACTCGGAAGTGCCGGCCACCCGCTGTGGAAGTGTGGAAAAAGAAACCCGCCACAGGGGCCCAGAAAAACTTTTTTATTCCCGACGCGAACTGGTTAGCAGTGAAACAATCGCTACGCATCAATGCATTCTGGCTGTAATATCGGTTGGGGATCAAAGTGGCATTAGTGTCAAACATGCACACATACATTTTGAAAATACAGGCTATGCAAAAGGTCTATAGACTATAACAATCTCTGAACAATGCGGTGTATTTGTGGTTTAAGTAGACAGAAGAACGTGGACTGGGGCTAAGATGACATCAGATGATCTGTGGGTTGATGACCTCTGGAGTTATAGTCCTTGGTGACTGCGTTGATCAGAAAACAACATGAGTAATCCGGCCTACCAACCCCTGGAGACAATACAAGGTACGTAGGAATCTCACAAAAAAGAAAATTAAAAAGCCAGTTTTTACAGTTAAAATTGATTGAATGTTAATATTACCAATATATTATTTAAAAGATTTATCGCCATTGTTTTTTATTATTTTTTATGGAAATTTCCAAAATGTTTTGCTTTCATATAAACATTGATTAAGCTTTATCCTTTTAGAAAGGAAAATAAACTTAGAAACTTGAATAAACGTATAAACTTAGATGTGGCATATTTCGCAAAATGTGCTATTTCACTATATCACTTTGAAGTGAGATATTTCACAAAATAGTTGTCGTAAGCTCGGTTTAACTGCAATTAAGTGCCCAAATGAATTTATGATGGGACCCACCATAACAGGACATATCAGGACATACATTGTATTAACTGTCAAATGTCAGGGTTCTCCCCAGGATTTTTCAAACTGTGGGGGTTTTATTTTTGGTGATTAAATCTGCGAGCGCGTAGCGCGAAGCCCTTCACGTCGTGGGGTCCGGGGCCCGCTTAAGGGCCGTGGGAAAGTTTTTAGTTTTAGATGCTCTCTGGTGCATTCTGGTGCATTTTAGGAGATTCCAGGAGGTTTTAGAAATTATTTTCAGTCATACATTTTTTCCACACTCTAATTTACCAGAAAGCCTCATTAGTCAGTGACCACTATTTTACATTTTCTGCACAAATATTTAAACTGACACATATAGTTTTATTAAATCAGTTATCAATTTTATTTAAACCTTACTGTGAAAGTTATATGAAGATATAAATTTAAAAAAAAATAATATAAATAATAGGCTATAAGATTGAGGCATCGCATATGGTGGAGTATCCATTTAATACCCGCCGGCCATTTTGAACGAAAAAGTTCCTTCTGATTTAAATACATTTCCTGTAGTCTATTCTGTACCGAAAACTAGATAAAAAACACTGATTTTCGCCCATATTTATGTTATTTAGCGGCTATATGCCGCGCGATCAAGCCAACAAGTTGGTTACGATTCAGACGGCGCCATCATTACAGCATGCAGTGCTTTCACAATCAAAATGAAAATTTCCTTATCCTGAGAGCCAAATTTCCTTATTTTCCTCCCGATTTCCTTATTTTTTGTTAACCACCAAAAAGCCTAATATACATGTACTACTACTAATCCTTCACAGCTAACATGCATACATTGGGCCGACGTCGGTGAACGTCGGATAAGTCTGCGTAAAAAAACGGACGTTGTACGGACGTCGGGAAGGTCGGAGTCACTTTCTAAACGTTGTACGGACGTTGGCAAACAGTATGAAGTACAACAGGTCGATTTTCAACGTTGGCACAACGTAGTTATAATACGGACAACGTAACGTCGGCGTACTAAGGTTGTGCCAACGTCGGGAAATGTTGTGCAGTATAACAGGTCGATTTTCAACGTTAGCACAACGTAGTTATAATACGGGCAACGTAACGTCGGCGTCCTAAGGTTGTGCCAACGTCGGGAAATGTTGTGCAGTATACAAGGTCGATTTTCAACCTTGGCACAAAAATTGAATGGATAATGTGGTCAATGTAACGTCGGCGTTTTAAGGTTGTGCCAATGTTGTACAGTGTAACAGGTCGATTTTCAACGTTGGCACAACGTAGTTATAATGTGGGCAACGTAACGTCTGCGTCCTAAGGTTTTGTCAATGTCGGCAAATGTTGTGCATGTATACAAGGTCGATTTTCAACGTTGGCACACGTAGTTAAAATGTGTACAACCTAACTACGGCGCATCATACATTGTGCCGACGTCAAAATCCAATGGTGTTTTAATTTCCGAAGAGGCAGGGCATTGTACACTTTTAAAAAAAATATCGTAATTTTACGGCGAAAAGTGTGTAAATTCCACGGTGAATTACCGTATCATCCCCTTTTCAGTGTTTTACGGCCGAAACCCGTATTACGGCCGCTCCCATTGCACTCTGGGATATATCCAATATGTAAATCATCTGACCTTAATTTGACCTAGCTTTGTGCTCGAATCATTTCCAAGGTTTAAATATGTGAAAATGGGTCATTTTAAGCCATTTTCAAATATTTACTGTTAACTGTATAATAAAAAGGTAAGATTTTGGTGTTCTCTTCTATTTTGATGTAAAAAAGTACATTCAAAATTTCAAATATTGAAATATAGATTATAATTGCATGACACCATGACTTGAAAAGAGATTTGAAAAGACAGTATATATAAAGGATATGTTCTAAACATTAGTAACTGGAGAGGGGTCGTTGAAAATGGAACCAGACTACGCGTACGTGTAGGTAAGTGAAAGACTTTGTGTAAAATACACATTTGCATCGATTAGCCCCAATTAATATCTGCAGATCCATCCCATAGTAAATGCAGCATTCCGTGGACGTTTCAACCTTAACTGCTTAAATACCGTAAATAATACGTTAACCGTAGATTCATTTCCAGTTATGAAAATACGGTACCCGTGAATATATGGAAATATTTAAAACCCGCTGCACTACGTTTCACCGGGAATTTTACGGGAATTTGTTTACAGTGTAGGTCTACCCAGCCTAGCATGCATACGTTGGCCCAACGTTGTGGCGGGGTTGACCCGTCGTCGGTACAACGTTGGCCTAACGTCTTGGACGTTGGCCCGATTTAAAAAAAAAAAAATTATGCAAGTTCGCCCCAAACAAGGTTAAAAGCCACTCTTGGTAAGGGGCTACAAGAAGAAAACATAGAAGATGAAAATAACTCAGGGGGACTGAAGGTGAGGAATTGATATTCCTCTTAAAACTGTCTAGATTGTAGGATGTAGGGAAACATGCACCAGGCAAGGAGTTCCAAAGAGATGCAGTACGTGGAAAAAAGCTGCTGGAATAGCTCTTTGTTCTACATCTCGGCAAAGCTAGAGTGTACGGGTGAGAACAAGCAGAAAGCCTGGTCTCACGCTTAAACACCCTGATAGGAGGAACCAGATTGGACACACTGGTGGCACATTTGCCATGAAAATATCTGTAGAAAAGACACAGGCTGGCTACAAACCTACGGTGAGAAAGAGTTTGTAACAATGATCCCAACTCTATTGGGATGGAGAAAATAAACGTCAAGGCGACGTCAACTGCTGACGTTGGGCCAATCATAAAATATTATGTTGTCCCAACATGTTACTAATACGTCATACGAACGTTGGACGTGCCGACGTTGGCCCAACAAATGCCGACGTTGTGGCAGGGTTGGCCCGACGTCGACCCAACGTTGGCCCGATGGAAAAATTAACGTCAAGGCGACGTCAACTGCCGACGTTGGGCCAACTGTAAATTCTTACGTTGGCGAACGTTGGCCCAACGTATGCATGTTAGCTGGGTTGTTTGCTAGAGGGTAAGCAGAGGTCAGTACAGTGCTCAAAAATTACCAGTGACACAATATGCTGAAACCAGTGGCTGACAGCTATTTATTCCTGCATGCACTGCCCCAGGAATAGAAAAATAAATAGCGCCCTCTGTAGCTTTACTGATAACAGGGCCCGGCCAGGGGAAATAATGCTAGCAAAAAGGGCAATTCAATTTCAATGTATTCTGCAATAATAAAATAAATCGGACTAGATTAAAAGTTTAAATGCTGTATCTTTGTCTTCCCGATTCTCCTGTATTTTAAATGTCTGTACAAAAACAAAAAATATATCATTTTTTGCATCTTTGTTCATAATTCAAAAGAAAACTTGGTGATTCATCAGCATGTGCCATCATTGATGCATGCAGTTGAAGCATGTCTTTTGATGGGTTGAGTGTGGCTGCTTGAACTGGTGGACCTTCTCTCTGGAAGGGGATCTTAGTAGTGACAAGTCCCAGTAGGCTTTCTTGTTTCAGTGATGCTCTGTGGTCAGTTTTTATGAGCTTCAACTGGCTGAACACACGTTCCACTGCTGCATTTGAAAATGGGAAGGAGAACAGAACTGCTACTACTTTGCACAGATTTGGATTTGTTTGCACTCCTGTTGGGGTCTTCTCTTTGAAGACAGTGTGCCAGTATTCATGGCTTGTCATGTTTTCATTGAGATTTGGGCTCATTGCATGCTGCCTCCATTCTCTGTCTACATCAGATAAGTCAGCTATCTCTTGGAGATATGGCAACTGCTGATAAACTGTTGATAGTGATGGGACTGACAAATTGTATGCCACTTCTGGACGAAGACAATACAGGAATTCAAACTTGTCAATCTGATCAAACTTCATCTGAATCTGCTGAACACATTCAATCAAGAAGTCTCTGCAGTGGCTGTAAAACAACTTGATGTCTGGGTGGTGTTGTCCAATTTCTTTGGCGATGCTTTCAATGGTTTCTGCTGCTTTTGGTCCAATATACACTCTGTTGAGTGGCACGTGATACTCGATGTTGCTGGGATCAATGTCATTAATGTCTGTACGCCTTACATATCCCAGCTACATGAAGTCTGTTGACAGTGAAGTAATCAGAGTTGAAACTTCCTTTCGGAGCTCATGCAGAAGTGGCAAGTCACTCTGGAACAGGGTATTGAATGAAGTCAGTCTCCCCAAGTTAAAGTCCATAAACTGAAGATATGCATGGGTGAACTTGTTGGTTAGACTCTTTAGGACTGAGTCATTGGTATGAGTGGAATCTTCTAAGAAGTATAGTTTCAAAGCACTGTACTGTTCAAGGATCCTTTTTACAGCTGTTTTCATAGACAGCCACCTGGTTTGTCCTGCTTTGAGAATTTTGTGCTTTTCCAGATCGAGGAACTCTTGAAACTCTTTAAACGCATCACATCGCTGTGATGACAAACTGAAATGTGCATACACATTTCGGCAAAGGTCTTCAACTGACTTTGGGAGTTTAAGTGATGCATGTGATGCACACAGGTGTATCATATGGCAGTTTAACTTTAAGTGATGCATGTGATGCACACAGGTGTATCATATGGCAGGAGCATTTCACTGGCAGAATCCATGGTTGGTCTCTGACAAGCATTTGTGACACTGAGTGGTGCTTCCCGAACATGACATTGCAAGTATCAGCACAAAACCCGATGATGTTCCTCAATGGTATATCCTTTTCCTTAAAGCATCTGATGATTGTCATAAATCGTCACTGCTTTCCCATCGGGCATTTGTACAAGATCGATGAATACAGTTACCATTCTGAAAGTTTCAGGTTCAAAGTAGACCCCCAAAACTGACATCTGACTTTGGGTTCCTCGATCAGTTGTTTCGTCAATGATAAGTGAAAACTTGTGAGATTTAAGTCTATCTATCCCATCCTTGAGGAAATGAAATCCCAATACTTGACGTATCACATTAGTAGCCTTCTGTTTACCAAGTGTTACTCTTTTTAGTGTACTGTCAGAGGGAAACAAACTTCGGAGGAGGGCAAGCAAATCTTCAGACAAGCTTATTGCCATATTGTTTTCTACAAGGAAACTGCATAATTTGATTTCCATCTTTGCAACCTCATCATCCTGTCTAAAAAATGATTGGATCCTTGGCTGAGATTTCTCCAACTGCTCTGTCATTTTTGTAGCTTCTTTGTGAGACTTGCTGGCACTGTGTCTGGCGAGAGCAGTTTTAGCACATGAAATATTTGTCTTACATATTTTGCAGTGTTGGATTTCTTTACCATCTTGCACCTTCTTTTGGAGCCATTAGAGTGGATTCGAAAGCCACCCAATGGCAAATTTCTGGTGATATGTTTTTGCTTTCGGCTTTAGTTTCTTTTTGACCGGTGAATCAAGTTGTTGCGACGCCGAAGGGAGACCTGACTGAGTAACCCCTTCATTTTCAGAACTGGGTTCATCACTGCTGCTATCCATGTTTGAAAAGCCTAAAGATAGTCACAAGAAAGGCAGACTTACTACGATAACCTTTTATAATAACATTATTTTTGAGCACATCATTACATAATGCACTTGTATAAATACATGTCCTAGGCTATGATTGTGCTATTTACAAACACACTTGATTAGATCGGTCATGTCGGTGTTTCACTGTAGCTGTGCTGTAGAATTTTTTTTAGGCCTACTTTGACTTTACGTTATTTTGTCAAATATAAGTGAAGCGATTCTCTGCTTATTACCCTTGCAGGAAATGCAAATACCAAATAGTAAATATTGTTATACATACCTGTAAATTGCTGGCTAAAATCAAGTGCTGGGTACAGGCAAGTATTATTCAACCGCTTGTCAAAATTTGTCAGTTTATATGCGCGTGATCAGCTGCGATGCGCACGTGAAAAACTTTTGCAGTTCGCTGGTACTCAGTGCGTGCCTTATCCTTTGGATAAGGCGGTGGGTGCCAGCGAATTTGTTCTTATTGGTTATTTTGACAAGAGACAAACTTGTGTGCGCACGCGCAGCAAGTTTTATTCTACTTTTCTACTAGTCTTGTTTCAAGTCATTCTGAAACTGACAGGATATTCAATAAAATAACTAATTTTTGAGAATATTGTAGATTTTGCTACTAATTTTGAGAATGTTGTAGAATTTGCTCAGAATTTAATAATTTCCTTAGAATTTCTTTAGATTTGGGGGATTTCCTCAAAATTTCCTTAGTTTTTTTCATTTCCTTAAAAATTCCTTCGAAAGTAAAAATTTCCTTAAAATAAGGAAATTTCCTTGAAAGTGGAAGTGCACACTCTGCAAGCAGTCACGTCTCATTCACGGCCAGCCGACCATTTGCGGGCAGCTTCGTTAAATCTATGTATTTACACATCAGCCATAGGCCTATTTCATCATTTTCAAATACTTATATTTATGCTAGCAACTTGAAATTGAAAAACGTAACGTTGTACTCCCGATCCCAAGAATTGTCAACAAAGTTTTGAAAGGGAATTCCCCTGCATGTGCAATGTACATGTACATACGTACACAGGGTCTGCCACCGTTCGTGCAGTCTGCTGTAGACTGTGTGTGCAATGCATGCAGTGTGCACGTGGTTCATGGTTATTCAGGACCAGTATTACATGCCATTTCCGCACGTTGCGATTGGATAAATTTGCATAGTACCAATTTTTATATATTTTTCATTGGCTGTTTGATCGAGTGTGATGAATATATTCATTATGTTGCATATTCATGTTTTTGGGGGTCGATGTTTCGCTGTGGTTTCGCTGTGGTTTCGCTGTGGTTTCGCTGTGGTTTCGCTGTGGTTTCGCTGTGGTTTCGCTGTGGTTTCGCTGTGGTTTCGCTGTGGTTTCGCTGTGGTTTCGCTGTGGTTTCGCTGTGGTTTCGCTGTGGTTTCGCTGTGGTTTCGCTGTGGTTTCGCTGTGGTTTCGCTGTGGTTTCGCTGTGGTTTCGCTGTGGTTTCGCTGTGGTTTCGCTGTGGTTTCGCTGTGGTTTCGCTGTGGTTTCGCTGTGGTTTCGCTGTGGTTTCGCTGTGGTTTCGCTGTGGTTTCGCTGTGGTTTCGCTGTGGTTTCGCTGTGGTTTCGCTGTGGTTTCGCTGTGGTTTCGCTGTGGTTTCGCTGTGGTTTCGCTGTGGTTTCGCTGTGGTTTCGCTGTGGTTTCGCTGTGGTTTCGCTGGTGCCCGTCTTTGGAAAAGAAGCGCCTTTCTCATGAGTCTGGGAAAGGGAATCAGTTTCCTAAGTGAATATGGCGGCGATACGCGATGAGTAGTATAGTACAGTAGCCTGCATTCATGTCGATCTCATTACGAGTTTTCTGTGATGTGAGATCCAGTGGATGCGCTGTGTAGGTACGATACACATGCTGACATGTAAACAGAGTGTGTTCGGTGTAGGCCTGCAAACGAAAGTTGGACTATAACTAATGTTTCCCTGGACCACTAAAACTGTGACATGACAATGACGTGATCGTTTTCGCTACCAACAATAAAGGTCTCGGTACATGTATTAAAAAAAAAGGTGTGTATCGGGTGAAAAAGTGCATATCGGCAATTTCGGCAGCGTATCGGCAAAAACTCTTTGCGTATCAGGGCCGATACACTAGTCACTAGCTTGTATTGTATGTTGGGAGAACATGCTTCTCATGATTATTTTTTTTAAAGAAAAATGTGATTTTTAAAGCATTTGTTTTCCTCTCCTCAAGTAAAATAGCAATGTTCAGATGAAAAAGATAGGTTTGAATGATGTCATATCTGCACACTTCCAAATGTACACTGTGAGCATGCATACTTTATAAGAATCAATAGAGAAAGTTACGAACTAACCTGTGGAAGTTTCTGGAAAAACGTTTTTTTTCTTACTATACTCAAAATCAAAAGGTTACCCAAGTGCTAACAGACTGGCCATAATTAAAAGTCTGTAATTAATTCCTACACGTGGTATTCCCTACTTCCCATTAAGCACCTCATGCACATTTTCCATGGTCTTGAAAAAGGGGGGCCAAAAAAAAGGGAACACTGCCAAAAATGGTTGCAAGATGACCAATGAAGGTGACCAATGAAGGTGACCAATGATTTGCCAATGAAGCACCCCATAGATGGAGGTGTTTATTAACTGCACCCACAACTAGTTGAGCACAGAGCAGATTTTGAAAAACGAGCAGATTTTGAAAAACAGAAATCCCTTAACCACACTGCCCAGACAACTGTGAACAATCTTTTGCAAGCATGCTACCCCCCCCATGTACCTTAATAATTTCTCCAATTTCTCCAATGTCTTTTCTTAAAAATGACAGCCCTTCAGACAAAATTGTTTATTTGGGGAGACTGACCACCAGCATTAGTCCTACACAAGTATGTTTTTGATGTTTTACCATTTGGTTGTTCATGAATTACCATTTCTATGTGTTATCTTTAATTCTTAATTTTGCATTTGCAGTAGCCTTTAAATTTCTTCTCTAAATCTCACTATCTAAAAGTTTACACATCATGCTTTCCCAGTCTGTTAGTCAATCCCCCCCATCTTATCCCCATGGATCACATCCCATATGAATTATGCACTCAACCAGACTAGCACAGCATTTACATTGTCATATAATCCTCAGTGAAAAAGTAAGACACCCTATAAAACTCACTGTGCAAAGAACAAATATCTTAAATGCTGCCCTCTTGTGGCCGAAACCCTCCTATTCCTCACCAGTTGTTTCTCATCATTCAGCAGAGTCCAGTGATGATAGTGACAGTGATACCTTTGACACAGCCTCTGAGGGTGAAGATGCTCCAGGGTTCGCTCGAGGACTGGTTGACCAGAGCATCCGAGAAGGTGAGCCAGTGAGGTTGGTTTGTGAAACGAGGAGACATCCTGCTGCTACAGAGGTGAAGTGGTTCCGGAACCGGAGGGCAATCGAGGCACATGAGGACTTTAGCATCTCATCCAAGGGTGATATGTGAGTAACGTTTTTCTTTTCTCTTCTTTTTGAGGGGGGTGGAGAGGTTTAAAACAAATTGTTTTACAGGAAAACAATTTTTTAAAGGATTTCTGTTTTTTTTGTATATTTAAATGTTTTTGTCTTTCAGGAAAATAGTTATTATTGTTTTATTTTTCAGGAAAATCAAATTTAAAAAGTATATATTTTGGTAGAAAATACCAGTGAATTGTTTACACTGTAAAAACTTGAATTTGAAATACATTTGTTGTCCATATTGGGCAATGTACTGATGTGAACGCCATAGAAGAATGACTATTCAGTTCTTGTTAATTCATGTCTAATTAATGCACATTTATTTCCATATGCCATTAATATTATTATTTGCATGTAAATAGAATTTGAACTTCAAGTATGGATGCAAAATCCATTTAAGCTGTAGGCTTGTATCGGATTGCATTTGAAAAATAACCTGAATACAATACATGTATGTTAAATGCCTGCAGTAGACAAAGAAAAATAACTGGACAGACAACAGGACAGGCATAGGACGAACAAAACATATACATGAGACTAACAAACAGATACTAGATAAGACCACAAGAGGATGATTAAGACTCCAATAGTGTAATTCTAACGTCCTAGATTTGCAGTGTTAAGCTTGGTAATATGCACATATTACTACCTAAATACAAGACTATAGTATTTATATCTGTATGGATGATGTAAAATCCGTCTGTGGAGGTGCAGAAATGATATCAGGGAGATCTCCTGGCTCACAAAATGTTTAAATTCATTTGCCAGATGTTGTTCTTCTTCACTGCTAAAGTAAGCGTAGCAATTATGTAAGAAATGTAGGCTGGATATCTTTAAAGTGATGTAATTGACATTCAAGTGTATGAAGGAACCGTACTAAATAACCATCACCTTCAATGGCACAATGGTCGAAGTGGATTAAATACACTTGGTTTAACATTTAATAGTTTCAGATCTCCAATGATTAATCATTCTGGGAATTGATAGAACACTGCATGCCAAATACTGTAAACAAATATTCTTTCTGTGACTATATTTGTTATTAAAGAAAATGAATAGGCCCTAAATAAAAATGATATCATCTTCAGAACTTCTTTCAGAATATCTTTTATTTGTTATATTTTTGATTTGTTTTTTGTTTGTTTACAGTTAGACATTTTAGTATTTAAAGGGAAGGCACAGCATAGGTTATCTTGGTAAAACTGCTTCTATGAGTATGCTTACTCTCTTTGAATCAAGATATACATAAGGGAAGGTACATGTACAGCATTGGTAATATTGGCAAAAGTGCTTCAAAGAGTATGCTTACTCTCTTTGAATATACGTAAAGGAAGGTACATGTTACAGCATTAGTAATATTGGCAAAAGTGCTTCAAAGAGTATGCTTACTCTCTTTGAATATGTACATAAGGGAAGGTACATGTTACAGCATTGGTAATATTGGCAAACGTGCTTCAAAGAGTATGCTTACTCTCTTTGAATCAAGATATATACATAAGGGAAGGTACATGTACAGCATTGGTAATATTGGCAAACTGCTTCTATGAGTATGCTTACTCTCTTTGAATCAAGATATACATAAGGGAAGGTACATGTACAGCATTGGTAATATTGGCAAAACTGCTTCTATGACTACTCTCTTTGAATCAAGATATACATAAGGGAAGGTACATGTTACAGCATTGGTAATATTGGCAAAAGTGCTTCAAAGAGTATGCTTACTCTCTTTGAATATATACGTAAAGGAAGGTACATGTTACAGCATTAGTAATATTGGCAAAAGTGCTTCAAAGAGTATGCTTACTCTCTTTGAATCAAGATATACATAAGGGAAGGTACATGTTACAGCATTGGTAATATTGGCAAAAGTGCTACAAAGAGTATGCTTACTCTCTTTGAATCAAAATATACATAAGGGAAGGTACATGTACAGCAGTATGATTACTCTCTTCAAGATATACATAAGGGAAGGTACGGTACATGTACAGCATTGGTAATATTGGCAAAAGTGCTTCAAGAGTATGCTTACTCTCTTTGAATCATGCATTATACAACCAACCTGTGTACATGTAAGTTTCAGCTCATAACTTAGGAAAGAATACTCAATACTAAATTCCATCCAGAAATTACTTCACTTTTCTTTAAAATGACTGCACTTCAGACAACAAATATTCAAGTTCTAGGGAGGATTGAGAGGGATAATTTTTATCCCCCCTCCCTTGACAAATTTTTGACTGCCGCCTGCACAAGTGTAACCAGAAGGACCCAGAAATGATGAACCAGGAATTAAGGACCACATTGAAAACAAATACTACAACAGGTAGGGCCTATATCAGTACTGTGGTTTTGGCATTTTGTCTGCCTGTGGTGGTGGTGGTGGAGGAGGGGGGGGGGGGGGAGCATGGATCCCTTGGCTATGCCTGTTATCATCAGATTTAATTACACCAAGTGAATTTTACATTGAATTACCAATTACAATACCTTACCTTAAACCACAAAGATGCGTGAGAATCGTGCAAGAATTGATTCAAAGGAATAGAGCAGTAAAACAGAACTCAGGAACTGGCAATTTGAAGGATTTCTCAGGAGCAGTCAACAACACATGGTTTAACTCTCTCGTTTATTTAGCAATAAATACAATTATGTCATCTGAAGTATGTTAGTATCAAGTCTGAGTTTCACTTTTAGAGTGGCCTTGTGAAGTATACTTATATTTTTAAATTTCACTGAAAGGTCTCCTTAGGTTAAATAAGAAATAAATAAGTATCAATTCCCCTGATCATCTAACCAAAACCTGATATACCCTCACCCTCCTCCTAACCCCACTGTAACATCTCCAAATATATCCCCAACAAGCCTGCAGTCTTTATACATAAAATATACCCAACTGATGAAAATATTGTATTTGCCATTAGGAAGAATTCCATTCTTGGAATCCAGACCTGCCAATTAGGACAGGACAGGAGGGAATAATAGCACCAGGGGAGGAAATATTTTGACAGTTTGGATCACTAACAGAGTCAGGTTTGCTGTTAAAGATCCTTGTGTAGGAATGTACTCTCACCCCAATCAACAGCACACACAAACCTTTTTTTTTATAATGATTTTGAAGCAGCACTAATCTAGTAGTGTAGATTAGGGCAGTGCGTTTTTGGATATTTTTGGAACCGGATACCCGAAATCAGGAAACTTCGGATACCCGGATACCCGTTTTCATTTTTGTTGAAAACATGCCTCCGGTGGTGTACAAATACACGTACTGTAAATAAATTGACTTTTATAATACAGAGGATACCATACTATCGATCTTTTCTTTATTGGGGTGTAATCTCTTGAATTTAAAGATAATTGTCTGTAGGCCTACAAGTGCATTGTTCAAGAGTCACAGATTTCTGTTTGCACCGCTCAAATGTTAAGTCCGAATTTTAAAAAGTCGTTTACGGGTAATTGGAACCGAAAAATGGAACCGGGTAATGATACCCGGATACCCGGCACAGCCCTAGTGTAGATCAGTGGCCAATTTGATAGAGCTGCTAAGCAGAGAATTTTGCTAAGCAAATATTTTTTTCTAAGCGATATAAAACAGACTGCCAGCCAAAATGCATACATTTTGTATGCTGGTAACCAAATAAATTTGTTAAGCAAAATTTTCTGGTAAGCAATTTTGTTCTGGTAATTAGCAGCGCTATGAAATTGGCCTGTGTAATGAGCAGTTACAGGTGTTGGTAATTTAGAAATTCTTCTCGCCATAAATAGATATTATAGGTATGGTGAAACATTGGTAATTACCAGATTAGGCCCCCCCCAAAAAGTCGCTGGTTTCTGGTCATAGGTCGGCTTCAAAATCGGTGCAGTGACGGCGTTTTTTTTTTTTTTTTTTTTTTTGGCCAACCAGTGAAATACGTGATACATGTATACGCTGTTATTGGAACCAGACTGAATTTCCCATACACAAAGTATGGTGGCTAAGAGAGGCCACACAAATCGGGCAAGGTTCATACCTCTATGTGAAAAAGTTGTTTAAAACACAGAACGGCACAATTTTGGCTGCTAATTAGACTTTGTTTTATAGAGAAAAAAATAAAACAAAAATGCTGAGGTGACGCACACGGAGACCAGAAGCCAAAAAAACAACAATTTGTTTGGCCTTATAAAATTAACAAATTACCAGGTATTATCTAAACACTTACTAAGCACAAAAGTTTAAATTATCATGCGATACTTGTTCAAACGGTGTTCATTTTAGAGAAACAAGGAATTGTTTTGTCGAATTAACAGAAACTTTTTGTAAAACATAAAACATGTAACAGTTTATCCATTGTTTTCTCAAAAACCTGAGCACCTATTGTGATTAAACATTCACAGGTAATAGTTTTATGATATATACTACTCAAAACAATTTAGGGAACACCGGATTTTTAACATCAAATAGGTTTGAAATGTTCCATGAACCAGGATTTTCATTTGCAACCCCCTCTCTCTTTCAGTAGTCATGTCATGAAATGTGTAATCACTACATGCATCCTTTATCATCTGTTTCATTGTGCAGTTGTTTCTCATCAATTCTGTGAAACATTGTGTTTATCTGAAATAAATGATCTTGCTTTAACTGAGATTATTCCGGTGTTCCCTAAATTGTTTGGAGTAGTATATTTTGTGTAAACAACAGGGTTGAAATGAACATACGCTACCAATGGTGTATCTTTATAATAATAATAATAATAATAATAATCTGAACATTTATATAGCGCTCTTTACACAGGTGTAAATGAAATGCACAAGGCATCCACAGGGTCCCACAGCGCTTAGAAAGAAAAGGAGGATTATTGGAAAAGGTGGGTTTTGAGGGCCGACTTGAATTGTTTCAGAGTAGGGGCCTGCCGAAGTTCCCGAGAAAGTCCCTCTTTCCCTCTAAAACAAGCATGCAATCGCTATAATCTGCAGATGGTAGGAAAGATATTTATGAGTTAAGTCAATCATTTATATGTGCATGTGTTTACACAAATTTGAGGTCCATGTATTTCTTTTATATGGCGAGGGTAAAATGGAAATTGAAGCACAAATAAAATAGTGTTCCTAGACATTGAATAAATTATTCAACATTACTTTGCCAACAAATAACATTGAAAACCAAGCTAGTAATTTGAACAGTCGAAGCTTAATATCACTTAGGTGAAATAGTTTTAAATGGCACTGACATTTTTAGAATCAATAAATTAGATAATGTAAACATGAGAGCATTTTCAGAAAGACCGTTTGTGTCAAACCAACTCTTGAACAAATAAACTCCGGTGTTGTATTTTTTTACAAGTTACAATTAAAAAAAGGTGAATACCCTTTAATTCTGGGAAAGCACTAAGAATGTATCGTCTGTTTAAAAACAGGTAACTTGATGTTTAGAGATTTGACGTCTTAATTGCTCAATCTACGTCATATAAATAGGCCCCTTAGATACAATGTACATGTACACCTATAGGCATATATATATATATATGCCCCTGTACAACATATATGTACACCTACGTTGTAAATGAGAGATAGGGCAAACGGTCGGTCGTAATCTATAAATAAAAAACCTCATTGACTGGACATCCTTTAAATAAATTTCCTGGAAGGTGCTGGTCTTCTTTGACGTAAACTGTTGGATGCATGGCTTAGATGTTGACCCACCTTGGAATGCTTGATGTGTAATTGGCGTTGGTCATCTTGAAGACACATCGCAACAAAAGGTCATGGAACTTTTTCTGGACTATCCAGTTTACACATGGTAGCAACTGTTTATTTAAGATGTATACAGCCTACACATATTCCATGTGTATTTCACTGGCATTTGTTTCATCAGACAAACCCTTCTATTTTCCTTGAACAACTGATGTTAATTACTTTCAAATGAGATATTTCATTAAAATAATTGACTGAAGAATGCAGAACAGGCCTGGGGTGTCATTACTTGACCTGCAATGAATTTATCACACTGTGTCATAAATTAATGTATTCACTTCAATAACTCTTTATCCATGCCCAGTCAATTATCATTATAATTACTTACTTCAAAGTAGATTGACTTTCTTTCTTCAAGAAAGATATAAGTTCACTGACGGAAACAAAATAGCCAGTGAAAAAGCAGTAGGCCTATAGATGCATTTTTAATCAGCTTAGCTTTTACAGGAAATGTCCAAATATGTATCCCTTTTTTTAGAGAAATAAATCCATTAGTGGTAAACTTCAACTCTGCTGTGTATCTCTGCATGTAAACATTAACATAAACTGATCCATTAAAGTTTCAGTGTATTACATTGTGTTTTTAACAAGAAAATATTGAAAAATATGCATTTAGAGATATCAATACAGTTGTTGGTTTATTTCAATCAAAACATGGCAGCTGTAGGGCCGAATTGCATACAAAGTTAAGAAATAAATGCTATAATAAATACAAATTTATGACAAAAAAATATATATGTCAAAATAGATCCTTTTAAAATAATCTAATGTACATAATTCGGGATTTTTTGTTATTTTTAAACGATAATTCTTCAGACAGGTTTCAAGGGATGGTTGATACCATCATCAACTTTACACCAAGTAAGTTTTATATAAAACGGTGATGCTTTCTGTGAATACCAAATGTAAAGGATATAAAAATATCCTGTCTCTTCTACACATTTCCCAATTTTGACCCATCGGTTGTTATTGGTACCTTCAAACCAAAGGTCTACTATTCCCACAACATATTTATTGTCAAATGGACAAAATTTGGTAATAGTCCGATATGGATCCACTGTATTTCAATTTTGTATGATAAATGCATATTGAAAAACAAATAGATGGAGCAAAGATGGAGTGTCACTGAATGGGATTGCACCATCACTCTTTTACACAACAGCTGCTTTTTTATATATTTTTTTATACTGAAAGTGTAATTTTTCTGTTGTGAGAGTCGGCATCCCTCCAGAAATTCTCATCATTTGTATTGGACCCTGGCAATAAGCATCTGAAAACTACTCTCAAATATATCATTAAGAAATAACTAATTAGCCCTTGTGTTTTTTACAGCTTGTGTTGAGTAAACAGGTCCTTACATCTTTATTGCCAACTTTTTTCCCCTTCACTAACAACAGCTTGATTATTTCCAAGAACAATTCCTCAACTTGAAGGCACCTGCCATCGTACTAATATTACTGAGCATTTAGAAGTAATGCTGGTAATTGATAGCAACAAATTGTTTAGATTACAGTGCATGTTTTACTAGAAATAAGAGATTACATCGCTATTCGATCATGCTTGCTGGTCACGCACATCCACATCAAAATAAGACATGTATGCACATTAGTGCACGTGCGGTATGACATCTGTCAGTAGTTTGATGGGTTCCCATGTGTACAAAATTGATATGTTTGTGTGTTAAAATAGAAGATATCCGTTTGATCAGTTCAGGGGCGCATCCATGGTGGCAAAAAAGGGGGGCACATCCAGAAAAATAAGGAGCATTTATATATGCCAACAAAAGGAGGTATGTCCTACCTTCTTACTTTTGTGAGAAATTATTAATCTATTTTTTTTTCAATAACGAGTACATGTGAGGAATCTTAGAATGAACGATGTACGGTATCGCCCCTGTTTTACCGGCAATTTCTGGAATTTTGAAATATTGATAATTTCCTTTTAGGAAGGAAAACAAATAACTTTCAAATAAGATTCGTCACAAATTAGTTGTCAGATGCTTTTTTTTTTACGATGCCATAATTATTTGATGACGGAAGCCATCAATTAATTTCAGTACATATTTACTGTAACCATGCTTCTCACAATTACTTTGATAATGTCATTTTAAAGCATTTGTATTCATTCTGTAAGTAAAAAAGTAATGTTCCGATGAAAAATAAAATTTTCAGAAATTGCAGTAAAATAGCTAAAAAGACAGATAAAAAAGTGTTTCTAGGCCCCTGTGCAGGTTTATTTTTCCCACACACACCGTGAATGGAAGCTTCCACAGCGGGTGGCCACGTCTTCCGTGCATGTCACCGTACACGGGTGGCTCAACCGAGCATGCATACCAATATTCCGGAGTTTCCTTTGGCGTGTTTAGACGCTCTCCGATCCACGGTGCAAAAAAGAATTGCGTGTAAACACGGCCTCCGATGCGAACTGGTTAAGTGTACACATTTTACAAAAAATATTATTATTTAAAAAAAAATTATGTCACATAAATATGTGTTTGGAACAAGTGGAAACGTTGAAGTATTTTCAAAGACATTTTTTGTAAGCATTTTGATCATTGGTTTCATTGGCAGAATATTTTGCAAGGTGCACTTACCAACAGTTATACCTGCTGGTACATCTGTTCGTCACAATTCACAGGTCCACCCAGATTTCTTCCAAATGCACTTGAAAATACACAGAGATAAACACATACATCAACACTGTATCAATCTGTATAGATATCTACATGTGCAGATCTTGTTCAATCTTTGAATTCCAGGTTCGGTCTTGTGATTCTTGATTCAACCTTGAACGTAACCCACTTTTAAATTCTGGATAGTTTGTTTTTGGTGAGTGTTGTTTTGGTGAGTGTTGTTTTGGTGGGGGAATGTTGAAACTATAAGGATTCCTCAAAAGTAGCAATAGCACCGTAGCTCGTATGCCTGAAGAAACCTGTGAAGAGAAGATGATGAAGGAATGTTTAGTTTTAGATGTGGGAGGGGAAAACCTCACTTTATAATCATGTAGAGACAGTGAATACCCCAATCCACTTGTTGGTCATCAGGGTCGGATGTAGATGCGTTTTGAACCCAAGTCCACAGAGGTGGAAGGAACTCTATGCCAACCTGATCCAACCAGAATATTTTTTTTTTACAAATCTAATCATTAGTGTTTCATTCAATGAAAACTGACAAACTCGGATTTTGGGCTGAAATGACCAAAGAGTATGCCTCCAAATGCCTCATAGGAAATGGTTAAATTTAAAACCAGAATAAATACAAAACATAAAACCCCCAAAATAATGGTCTGGATCTACATGAGTGAATGAGGACACGTTGCCCATTTGTAAATTTTGTTTTACCCATCTGTTATTTATCTGTCAGACAGCATGTTTGTTTACAATCTAAAAATGACCCAAGTATGCAGTGATGATGGTGGGTCACTTTGCCTCTAGATCAAGTCAACATTCCAGCACAATTCTCCATCAAATAATGCCTCTCTTGATTGCCCCGATGGATGCAATTAGCGCAACCCAAAATGTTTCAGATGTCAGCTTATGAGATGAAGATTGCCTTCATATTATATTAACCAGTTCGCTTCGGAGGCCGTGTATACACGCAATTTTTTTTGTACAGCGGATCGGAGAGCGTCTAAACACGCATTCCGACGTGGCGTGCCGTCGTGGCGGCTGACGTGTGTATACACGCAATCCTTTCTCGGAGTCCATCAGAATCAAGATGTATAAAAACAACCTGTGAAAGTTTTAGCTTATTTCATTGTGTCGTTAATGTTAAAATAGTGAAAATACATTCAGATTGTTTGTAACCACCAGTTCTTTTCAGAATTAATTACTACTGAAAAGAGAATTTTCACATGGTGTCGGCGCAAACAGTCTTTACTTATCTTTTTGACCATGCAAAGCCACAAATCTTATTCAGATTGTTTGTTTTAAATTCCAACATGGATTTCTGTCTTCGGATGACAGAAATTAATTTGGGATATTATTTCACTAAATTTACTCAATTATACCACCTGAAACAGGCAGAAATAAGGGACGTTTGATATATATACACTCATCAACTTAACACCAAGTAAGTTTTACGTAAAACTGTGATTTTTTTTTCAATATTACCACTTGTGTATTGAGAATTTTTTTTTGAAGATGCAGTCAGTCAGGGACCGTACTCAAGTTCCCTCAGCCTTATGTTCCCTCAGCCCTATGTTCCCTCAGCCCTATGTTCCCTCATCCCAAAATAGACCCTATGTTCCCTCAGCCCTATGTTCCCTCATCCCAAAATAGACCCTATTTGGGATGAGGAACATAGGGTTGAGGGAACATAGGGTTGAGGGAACATAGGGCCTAATTTGGATTTAAAAAAAATGTTAGGCATTGAGGGAACATAGGGCTGAGGGAACATAGGGCTGAGGGAACATAGGCATGACCCCGTCAGTCAAACATTACTAAAAATAATTTAAAGAGATTGATACCATCATTCTCTTTGTACTTAATGAGTAAGTTTTAATTGAAAACTTTGATTACAACCAATGTTGTACACGTACCTTCTAGATCCAGAGAGGGGGTCGGGCATTATTTCAAAAAGGACGGAACACAAGCAAAAAGGTGGCTACATTGGTTCAGTTATTGAAAATAGATGATTTATTTTTTGAATTTGTGTACATGAATGATTTTCAGGGGGTTGGGGTGGGGGGGGGGGACATAATCCCTTAATAACCCCTGCCCCGTGGATCATCCACAAATTGAGGATCAGATTTGAAAAGAGATTAACCCTGCATGTACTTCGGCCACTAATTAAGTCTTGGTGCAAGATGGATTTTCTGGTTTAGTTTATCAACCCACGCCGTTAGCCTCAGCTAGCAGTCACACAATATCCGCCACTGGCTACGCTGTGCACGACGATCCTGAATGTGCTGCGCCCTCTATCAGTGGACTTAATTCATGTGGATTGCAATTTATTGTGAACATTTATACAATGTTATAGAACCATCTTGGGCAAGAATACCACCAATCTTGTCAAGGAGATGTAGGCCTAACTACACTGGTCTACAGCCAAAATGCTTCCGAAACAAATGAAGTCAAACTTGACTAATTATGGGTCACTGAGAATGGAAATGATGCTTAAAATTGTTGATTGGCTCTAGTTTTCAAGATCTACATGTACATGTGTACACGTATGGGAATAGCGTATGATAATTCATGATTAAAAATCTGCTATGTACACCATATACATAGTACGTAAAATGTAAAAACTTAAATATCTTGGAAACAGTAGCCAATCAGCAATTTTAATTGTCATATTTGAATTCAGCACATCAAAATCCATAATAAATAGCGTATTTTATCTCCGAAGCAGACAACTTTAAAAAAATTGTTGACCAGTGATCACAAGGCCACATCCAACACATGTGGCCATTATGACTGGGTATAATGGAAATCAAAAGAACACCACGCTGTCTTAACTCTTCTCCCTAATTATCTAAATATTGTACTTGAATGGCCTTCCTGAACATCCATTGGTGATTACAAACCTTTCAATCCATTTGATGTTCTTTGTCAGTTGGTCATTTATGACATTCCATTTATTAATCGACCATGATATTCTTTTGGTTAAACTTTCCTTTTATGGAATCAGAGGTGTTGCCTTGGAGTGGTTCAGGAATTATCTTACAAACCGTAATCAATTTGTGTATTTTAATGACAACCAGTCCTCTTCTAAAGATCTTGTGTATGGTGTTCCACAGGGATCTTTATTGGGACCACTCCTTTTTTCTATTTATATTAATGATTTTGATAAATCATCTAGGGTCCTGTCATTTATTTTATTTGCAGATGATTCAAACTTATTTTATACTCAGAGAAATTTGTTCACTCTGGTCAACACAGTTAATTCAGAACTCATTGGTGTTTCTAAATGGATCAAAGCCAACAAATTATCTCTTAACATTGAAAAAACTTGTTTCATGTTATTTAGCAACTCAGTCACCTCACTTCCGTCTGATATTGTTTTTGATAATTTATCGATTAATCAAACCAACTGTATCAAATTCTTGGGTTTATTTATTGATGCAAAATTATCATGGAACGATCATGTGAATTATTTATGTAAGTTAATTTCCAGAAATATAGGTATTATTAACAAATTGAAATGTTTTTTTCCTTCTAAAATTCTTTATAATATTTATAACGCCCTAATTCTGCCGTATATCTCCTATGGTATTCTTGCTTGGGGCAACACAAGTACTTGTCTCTTAAACAGAATTCTTGTTTTACAAAAAAAGGCCTTGCGTATTATTGACCGTGTAGATTTTAGAGCTCATTCTGATCCATTATTCTTTAACCATAATACTCTTAAAGTTAATGATATTTATGCTCTTCAGCTTGGAATCTTTATGCATCAACTCTTTGCTCATGATTTACCCAGTTCTTTTGAACGTATGTTTAATTCTAATTCCGCTATCCATCAACATCACACCAGACAGTCCAGGGATTTTCATATCCCATACACACGCACTGCTCAAGCAAATAAATTCATTGTCTACCAGGGCCCCAAATTCTGGAATTCGTTAAGTATTAGTCTTAGAAGTTTTGGTAGTAGGCCTTTATTTAAGAAAAAGCTTAAGAGTCAGCTCATGGAAAAATACTCTTGTAATGATTAATCTTATATACTCTTATTTGGTGTATACATGTATATTTTTTCAAATGATGCCCATGTAGGTTTTGCTCATTATATTGTACTTGATTTGTCTCAGTCTTGTCCTGTCTGTGTTGGTCCTCTGTTGTTGCATGTGTAACTTAAAGTTTATTTCATGTGTAGCTGGAAGGTACGGTACTACTGTAATTACTATTTTCCTGGATTTTCTTTTCTTACACATTATGGGCGTCTCTACTCGACAAGCTTGCTTTTTGGCGACGCCCACCGCTTAATCTTCTGTTCATTTAATTATTGTTATAACTTTTCTGTTCATATTGATTAAGTGGAAATAAATATGAATGAATGAATGAATGAATGAATAATATGGTTTGATAAGTGACTGTCTGGTCAGTGGTCCAAAAGAGCTTAAGCGGCTTCTTCATTGACCACACTGTTGATTTCTGGGGCCAGCACCATGCAGTAATTGTGTAATAACAGTGTGTGTTTGGCCTCTGGAAAATGGCTTGACATTAATGACAACTCAGAGGGTACAAATTTATTTTTATTTTTTATTTATTTACTGTCAGTCACCCCAAACAAGGCCAAAAAGCCACTAGAGTGTAAGGGGTTACATTTGCGATAACATCCACCATTTAAGCAAGATTACATTTGTTGATATTTATCTTAAACTTAATTAGATCATAAGTTGGTGGAAAACAATCAGCAGGAAGGTCGTTCCATTGTAATGCTGTTCTAGGGAAGAAGCTATCCAAATGGAACTTACTCTTGATTTTGGGGAGTCGAAGATAGTGAGGGTGTTCACCTGCTTGTTTAGCAAAACGAGTAACACGAACTGTTCTAGCCTATTTGTTGGGTATTTATGATGAAGAATGATACAGCCATTTTAGCTTTTTCTAGCTGTTCTAGCCTATTTATTGTATTTAGGATGAAGAATGATACAGCCATTTTAGCTTTTAGAAGAACTTGTATGGAGTTCAGCAATGTATGTAATTGAATATTTTTGGTTAACAAAAGTTGAAAATATTTTTGTCAAAATAATTAATTAATTGTAAAAATTAATTGTTTCTCAACAATAGTTGGTTAATTTTGATCTTTTATCACCACTTATTCAAAAATCCCATGACATATTTCTGTATAGGCTATAAGTATGGCAGAAAGGATCGTTGTCACAGAGGGTACTCCCCAATTGGTTTGTGTACTTTTATGATTGCCTTGGTACCATTGGGGTGTACCCTGGGTGACAACGACCCCATCAGCCGTAGTATGGATGCATTTACCAACATTTTACCACCATCATGGTCCCACTGTTATGCCCCAACTATTGTATTGACTAAATTATAGTTGTGTTGCAATAAAGGTGGGCCTACAACACTTCAATTGGGCCTGCCCCAACGCGACTGTATGATGCTACAGTTGGGGTCATGCTCTTGTCACTGCATAGATAGATCATCTTCCTTGACAGAATGGGTGCCCCTAACTGTAATGCCCATTTGTAATAACATTAACAGCCACTTTAGTCTAACCCATTCACACCTTTGATTCACCCCAGTCAGTAATGTTTACCCAGCTCAACTGTCCTATAATTGCCCAATGACAGGCTCAATTGAAGGTACTTTCAAATCCTTTTGACAACCACAAAGGTAATGTACCCAGGGTAAAGAGGAATTGTTCCTTACAATCCATCTTGCTTGATGGCCTTAGGTCTATAATTGTCCTTCAGTTACATGTATATGTTGGTGATGGTTATTTTCAATCAGCACAGCATAGCAAGTAAATCAGTGATCTTTCAATGCTTCAATGAACATTGTTGAGCAAAATGACAACTTGGAAGGAAGAATAAATTAATTAAAGATAGGTAATTCAAAAATAACCAAATTGCCAAATTATAATGTTAAACTTACTTGAAATAAGGTCATGGTAGCATTTGTTTGAGGTGCTATCACTTTTCAGAAAGGTGAAACTATTACATAACTTTTAGTTTGAATTTCAAGGGACAATATTGTCACAATCAATAGGGCATAAAATTGGAGTGCTAGTTTAATTAACTCTGTGACGGAAAATAATCCCCCCACACGATATATATATATATAAGGTCTTATTACCGTTGCTGCTGCACAAGTGAGCCACTAATTTTCAGTCACTGTGTTCATCTTAAACTAGGACACTGATTCCATGCCCTGTTAAAAGTCTGCTCTCATCGTGATGATATTGTCCCTTTTAAGACTTTGTTCCGGGTCCCAAATTCAGTATTTTCCTCTTTTATAATGAATACCGCCCTCTGTTGTCAAGATTTGTAAAAATTTAATGTTTCAAATTTTCTTCCTAAACATGTGGCAAGTTTAGCGGAAATTTTCACAGGTTGGTCGGTTTAATGTACATGCATAGGCCTATCTTTGATTCAAAAAAAGTAATGATACTTCGTGAACTCAGGTTTGCCAACCATACCAATGCTATAGGATTTAAGGCTTTGCATTTCGGCAAGTATGCTCTGGCCGTCGTCAGTTTCTCCTGACGACGGCCAGAGCATACTTGCCGAAACGTTGAGAACAAAACCGGCTCTTCTCAGAGCCAACACCTCTACTTTAGAGATTTGTTACATGGTGCTTCCGAAAACTTTCCTAATTATCATACCAATGCTATACCTCACAAACACATTGGCAGCATTTGATATCCTGGACATTTTGTGGACTGTTCTGAGCACATAGAAGCCCTCTAGCGGTAAAAATGCACCCGGTCTCGGTTTGTAATTTCTCTCCATAGCTTGTATCTATAGGAGTCCAGTGAAACTCTTCCCTGGTAACCATATTCTTAAATGTAAACCGAGTCAAATGCACAAGCTTAACAGCGATATGCTATGTCCCAGGGACAGCCGCTACTTTCATAAAGAGCTCCCTCAATAGGTCATGCATGGAGTGGATGATGTGCAAAATGTTCGTCTTAGAGAAATCTTTTCTAGCAAAAGGAGACAAGCCGTTAGATTGTAGTGAGGTTCTACTTTGTTTAAGCAGGGGAAATTTTAGCAATACAACAATGAAAGCTCTTTTTGCTGTGCTTAGAAATTGCTATTTTTAAGTTGGGAAACCTGAAGATGCAACCTTTCTGAAAAATAGATTGACCTCTTACAAATGTTGTGTGCATGGTAAAGGTGGAAGCAGTGTTTGTGACATCATCGACGACCTGTGCTATTCAATTCAGTTCAATTCGGCATCCATTGGTTATACATAAATCTAACAAACAATACACTATGATACATGTAGCCTATACATATGTAGGCATATCACAACAATAATGGAGGAGTGACCAAAAATTAAAAAATAATTAAAAATAACATACAGCAAATAAAATAACCCAAGCCCAGAAACAGTAGAATGAAAATACGGTTGTAATGATTGCAATAACATGACCTTTGACCCTCCCACCCCAGTAAAACATAAATTCTTGGTCAAATACTAGTGTTCCGTGTGGTTGTGCACAAGGTTGACATATACAGTGTTTCAGTGCATTGTCATTAGTTTAAGTCTAATGAGATAATTTTATTCTTTCAACATGTTGAACATTTACTGTGATTACATTATACCATGAAAATTCTTCCAGAAAATTCTCCCTGAAATGTTCTGCGAAGTAAAGTGTAAATAGGATATACATGGTACTATATCTAGATAGACATTCTTTTGTGCTTTCTTTTAGATACAATATATCAATCCGTCTTGAAGGCTTAGAAGGCCAAATTAATTCCCAGTTACCATTGGCAGTTTTAATTCTTGGCTGACAGGCAAAGTTCATCATCGCCGTACATTACAAAAAGGCCCCAAGGAGTTAGACATCTCCAAATGCGGCTTGCTGTATGGCCGGCCTACGTGCTGTGAGGCCGATGCTGATGCTCTACACATTACTAGAATAATCCAGTGTGCCCCTCACCCAGGATAAGAAATTAATTCTGGTGTCGACTCTTATTACAGTCTTGTCAGGGATTGTCTACAAGCAGCGTACTGAATGAACTACTGGTATATCAATTGATTTAATGTTGTACTGCGGGAGGTTACAACATTGGTAATATCGACCGAACTACTTCTCATCACAAGTTTCAGCTCTATGCGTCATCTAAGTCATGAGGAAAGTGTGGAAAAGCGATTCACACTTTTTACAGAAAAACAGAGAGGACTTTGGACAAAATGATTTTGTTCAAGTTAGCTTTTGGATAATAATTTTGTAATTTTGTAACCAGGTAATTACCGTACCAGTGATGTACCTTCCCACTTTACACTATGGGTATTCTAGAAAACAGATTTAGGCTAGGTACATGAAACATACTTGGTGTAAAGTTGATGATGGTGTAAAACATTTTCTGTCTGACGTTATTAGAATAAATTAAAATATTTTTCGTAAACATTTATATTTTTTGTTTGGAGACGTAAATTTAGAATGAATAGAAACAATCTGAGAGTGCATTTTCACTATTTTCTCGTTAAAGACACAATGAAATAAGCTGAAACTTTTGCATGTTGGTTTCTATACATATCCTTCTTATAAAGTGTGGATGCATTTATAGACATTTT
The DNA here is from genome assembly GCA_029582265.1 of Zoroaster sp. YZ-2022. Classification (NCBI taxonomy): domain Eukaryota; kingdom Metazoa; phylum Echinodermata; class Asteroidea; order Forcipulatida; family Zoroasteridae; genus Zoroaster; species Zoroaster sp. YZ-2022. Next base: position 27,912,119 of record CM055828.1, on the reverse strand, counting down.
ATCAAAGTGTATAACTGGCTTTAATGTCATGATATACATGTATATGTATTTGTGATTTCTAAAATATCACGGATCGACATAATACCAAAGTTGAAAATTGCACGTGATGGCCAACATTTTGGAAAAATTTTAAAACATTAGCAATCACAAACTGGACTCTGACATAGAACAGGAATAATATTTAACATATATCACAACTTTTTTCACAACTTTTTTAAAACATTTTTCCTTTCTTATGCTACTTGAGGAAAGCAAACACATTTTACAACATAATCATGAGAAACATGCTTTTACGGTAAATATGCTCTGAAATTAATTAATGGCAGGTCCCTTCATAAATTCATTTTGGACATATAATTGCAATTTAACTAAGCTTTTGAAAATTTATTTGCCAAATATCTCAATTCAAAGTGTTTGTTTAATACAATTTTTTTTTAAATACAAAATTAGCAATGATCCAAATGTTGGGCAAAACATGAGCAAAACAGATCTTTAATTGACTATTCTATTTTATTGTCCTGCCTGATCACACATGCAGGAGTCTTATAACTGAATCATTTATCTAGCATGGTCTGTCAAGCGCCCTGCCAACTTGCAAATGTAAGGCCCCCCAAAAAAGTGCTGGTTTCTGGTCATAGGTCGGCTTCAAAAACAGTGCGGTGATGTTTTTTTTTTTTTTTTTTTTTTTTTTTTGCCAACCAGTGAATTACGTGATACATGTATACATAAGAGAAGCCTCAAAAATCAGGCAAACGTTCGTACCCCTATGTGAAAAAGTCATTCGAATCACAGCACGGCAGAATTCCAATCGATCCATGGCTGCAATTGGACATCATTTCATAGCAAAAAAAAAACAAAAAACTAAAAATGCCGATGCGGTAGTCTGCGGCAATGCACGCGGAGACCAGAAACCGGAGAATTTTTGTTTTGGCCTAGGCCTAACCTTTCTATATGATTGAACCTGACCCGTCATTTTCATCACATCACATTGGGTCCAAGTCTGACGATTGACCTCCAAATCACTGTTTCTGAACTGCTTATCATGTCTGTGACCAATTCCTAAAAATTAACACCAAGGTTCAATGACATGCTGCACGTACAATGTACATAGTTCACTCACATTCAATAGAATGTTGCCTGTTATAATTTCTCAATGTTTTCATTTTCATTGCCAAATTTCCTTGGTGTTGGAGGTAATTATTATTTCACTTTGGGGTGATCCCCTCCTGGAGTTTTTTATCACGTGCCTGAAGTTGCTGAGGTTTGCTTAAGGCTATAATTCCAATCATTTCTATCATAAAATAATACAGATCTCCTTCGAAGTTGTGTGAACTCTTCAAACATTAATTTAAAGAGAAGGTACAACATAATTGGTAATGTTGGCAAAACTGCTTCTTTAAGTATGTCTTTGAATTAAGATGTAGGCCTAGATCAAATAAGTAACCCGTGTGAAAGTTTCAGCTTAGAACATTGTGTAGTTAAAAATTACAGCATCTAGGATAAGAGTATTTCTTGGGAAGATGGATACCACTAGCTTTATACCAGGTCAGTTACATTTTACACATTTTATCTTTAATAATTTTTTTTTAGATGGTTGAATCTTGAGAAAACAAATCCAGTACGGAACTAAAGATCTACTCCACATGTCGACCTCAAGTTTGCTTTGAACCAATTTTAAGGTCACACATGTCCCTTTTGAAAATTCAACTGAGTGACTTTATTTATCACAGCTTGTTCAAAGGCTGTGAGACAACTGAGTTCCACAAGGCATAAAAAACAATCGACAAGAAAAAATCAGTTGGCCTGTGTGCCGGGTACACAGATTTGTGGGTACCCAACCATTGAGTTCAATATCCGGTTCCTTTTTACCGGTTCATTTTGTTTGTAGGTATACCCAGGAACTGGACCATTGCGGCGGCTGGGTACCGGTCCAAATTTACCCATGGATGCACAGCACTATATTTAAGTATTGAAATTAGAGCTTGGAAATATCTTCTCTTTGGATGTCTTTATTTTGTTCTGGACATATTGAAATTGATTCAGTGTCATGTTTGTCACTACAGGCCATATGTTCTATAACATTCTTGTGGTTTGACATTGTGAGATTTCCAGAAGTGGTGAAAGCTTCTGTCAGAAGATAAGTTTTTAACCAGATTAAGTAGTTTAGGTCATCTTTCTATGGAAAGTTAGTGGATATCCCAATGGATATTTGATTGATGACCATTGGATAGGCCTAGTCAGTTGATCTTTCCATGTATAGTAAGTTGATCTTTCCATGTAAAGTAAGTTGATCTTTCCATGTATAGTAAGTTGATCTTTCCATGTAAAGTAAGTTGATCTTTCCATGTATAGTAAGTTGATGTTTCCATGGATTGTAAGTTGATCTTTCCATGTAAAGTAAGTTGATCTTTCCATGTATAGTAAGTTGATCTTTCCATGTAGTTGATCTTTCCATGTATAGTAAGTTGATTTTTCCATGTATAGTAAGTTGATCTTTCCTTGTATAGTTAGTTGATCTTTCCATGTATAGTAAGTTGATTTTTCCATGTATAGTAAGTTGATCTTTCCTTGTATAGTTAGTTGATCTTTCCATGTATAGTGAGTTGATTTTTCCATGTATAGTAAGTTGATCTTTCCTTGAATAGTTAGTTGATCTTTCCATGGATAGTAAGTTGATCTTTCCATGGATAGTAAGTTGATCTTTCCTTGTATTGTTAGTTGATCTTTCCATGGAAAGTAAGTTGATCTTTCCATGGATAGTAAGTTGATCTTTCCATGGATAGTTAGTTGATTTTTCCATGTATAGTTAGTTGATCTTTCCATGTATATGTAACTTGATCTTTCCATGTATAGTAAGTTGATTTTTCCATGTATAGTAAGTTGATCTTTCCATGTATAGTTAGTTGATCTTTCCATGGATAGTAAGTTGATCTTTCCATGGATAGGCTAGTTAGTTGATCTCTCCATGGATAGAGTTGATGTTTCCATGGATAGTTTATTTGTGACCCACTCTGAGAAAAGGTGATATATGTCGCAAAAATTAAAAATTGAGTTTTATATATGGCTGGAAAGCACACAACATAAGCTTTCATTTGGTATATGGTAGAGCTCTGTAGCCCTTACCGTTATGGAGATAATTGCGTATTTGCATATTGATAATTTCCATGATGACTGATTTACATAACAGAGAAAACGGCCTTTGAAATGTTTTGCGTCGTTGAAAAATGATGCTGAAAAGCTCACATTAACTCCACCTAGCAACGAACATGTTCCTGTAATGCCATCTGTTTGAAATTTTCGTGGGTGATTTGTTAATATTTTTCCATTGATGTTACAATTTTTAAAAGATTTTACTCGTTCAGATCATTAGCTTTAATTAATTTGCTTAATCATTAAAAATATTTTTTGGTGTAAAATAAAGGAATAGAGTGTACAACTTAGTACATTACGTACATTTAAAAAAGGGGGAAATTACCATGGTGTAGGCTTATGATGGAACTTTGTTTGAATCTGGTACTCTATTAATATTTTATCTTATTGCATACATTAAAATTTAATTAAAAAATAAATTAATTTAAAAATTAATTTAAAAAAAATTAATTAATTTTTATTTTTTCCCCCGATACCCAAAACTAAATTTTATGAGTTAAAAAAATTACTTGAGAAATTCTTTCTAAACCCAAACTAAGTAACAAAGACTATTACTCAAATAAAGAATATCAAGGAAACAAAAACGCTGGGAACATGGGCCGCCGCGGTAAAGCTGGCAACTGCAGTTGAAATCCCGCCTTACGGTCGGCATCACACCTCGTGGGCACCATTACTTTCTCTTTCATCCTCGAAGGGAACAATGTCACAACTAACATTGGTTGGTCTGGGGTCAATTGGGTCATTTTCTTCGTCATTTTCACTAACAGTAACACTGTCAATGTCACTGCCGTCACTCGATTCAGAGGACTCGTCGTCATCGACATCGTCGCCCATGAAATAATCATTCACAAATCCAACGATCTCATCTTCAATACCATTGAAGGTTGGCATCACGAATTTCGTTTAATGCATCGGCAAAACAACGATCCTTCGAACACATTATTACGAAGATATACCGGTACTAAAGAAAATACAAAACTAAAATTGTGGAAAATACGATACTTTGAGAAAGATTGTAACGTTAGTTTCTAAATCGAACAGCCAGGCCACGTAAACAACGAAAGAGTGAAACATGCGCTGCAAGCTAAATTGGCATTAGTGCGCATGCGCGGTAGCCAGTATGGGCCGTATTGTCCAATAACGGCCCATGATTGTACACACATGTTACGAGACCGCGACACCCGTAGCAACAAGGGGTAGTTTGTTTATCAATTTCTTTTCTTCGTAGCTCATTTGCATCTGACCTATGGCCTAAAGCATAACCAAATTTGGAAATAGTGGATGTCAAGCTATCAGACGATACCAAACTTTGCAAGGTGGGTATAGAAGAATTTCGTAGTCGAAGGGGCAAATCATGGCCTTTTGTCCCACGTAACGTATTCAGTCTAAAACAAAACAAGACAACAATGCACACAAAATGATGGATTTTTTTCACTTTATTCATGGAAATAAACATTTCTGTGAATGAAATCTGAAAAAATAGAAATCAAAGATGCAATACAAGACAAAAAACAAAAATCAAATCTGCAATAATTTTTCACCTTCTCAACATGGAATGGCCCATTGTGCATTAATGCATAGCGAGACTTCTATCACCTTTTCCCAGAGCGGGTCACATTTGGTTTTCCATGGATAGTTAATTGATCTTTCCATGGACAGTTAGTTGATCTCTTCATGGACAGTTAGATAATCTTTCCATGGATATATACCGTAGTTGACCACTGTGGGTACTCTACCTAACAATTCAATTCAGAACCATAGTGTAGCCAGATGGGGGAAGGCTAAAAAAAATGGCCCTGGCGGTAAATTGTTGATGCTTTCAGTGCATCACCAAAGGTTTCTAGCTATGTCACTGACATCAGTATGGAATATAGAGCATTTTATCTTGTGGTGAAGATGGACAGATTGAGGAATACGATTCATGGATGGATGTTGTTTGTTTTAGGGGTCATCATGCGGCCACAGAGATTTGAACGAGAGATCAATGACCACGTGGAAAGTACACACTAGAATAATGAACTCTGGTCAAGATTTATTTTGTCCCTTCTTCCATTTTTCAGTGAGCGATTCCCCATTAAAAAACCATATATGAATCATATACATGTAGGAATCTCATAAGGGACTTCTATCGGATGCTTTAGGATTTAACGAAAAACCTGCATGAGCCTGCACGTAATCCTGTAACCTCAAAATGTCTTGAGGAATCCTGTACTCATTCAGGGGTGAACCTTAAAACCTGTCCACCTGCTAGGGGTGGGTTAACCTCAAACTAACCAGCCCGGCTGGCTGGTAACATTTTATTTAAAGTAAAACATTGACAGCTGGCCAAATACTTGTGATTTTCAGACCAAATTTCATGGAACTTAAATTTGCGCTGTCTGACTGCCTTGTGTCAAAAGAGTTGAGGTCCAAGCTTGAGGATGTACTCAAAAACAAATCAAATTGATAAGATCCCATGATCTGATAGGATTTTGCTTCTGTAATTGAATTTTTATTAGATCTTATTTTCAACTGCACAAAAATAACTTATTGGAAGTCTCCTCCCTGGCTTTCTCCTCACTTCCTGACATTCAGTACTAAATTGTTTTTTCCTCCCCTCTCTGGCACTTTCTACTTAACTCAATCATCATTCGGGATATGAACATCCATAAAGTTCTCTGACGACAGCGAACCAGATGAAGATGATATCAGCTTAACACATGATATATTTTTGGATGCATAAACCATAGGTGTCTAATGCTGGTGAAATGACAGCCAGCATGATCACTCTGCTTGCTCTCTCCAAAATGTCATTGCATTAAAGCCTACATGAGGTCTACTCTTGAACATGTAATATGCTGATCCTGGTATAGCCATATAGTTTCCTGCCATGGCCAATGTTGCCGCCCACCTTTAGCAGTGCTGAAAACTCAGTCACTGATCCCAGTATACCCATAGTTTCCTACCATGGCCATTATTGCCACCCACCCTTAGCAGTGCTGAAAACTTGGTCACGCCCCTTGCATAAAAGCCAGGTGTTTTACTGACAATGTAACAAAGAACGATTTTGTCCAGCGATTTTTTTTTCTATGCAGAAAATAGTTTTATGTGTATGAATGTTTATTCTTGAATTTTGTGTAACAAGTTGAGAATATAGTGTGGCATTTTGCTATGTGATACAGCGAAATTGTTAACTAAAGTAGCAGCTCGTTGTCATGGAAATTAAGGCTTAACCCTATTGGTTAATCCATGCTTATTGATTGACAGGCTGGATTGGTGAATTCTGAGAGTAATGTTTGATTGTTTTATTGTGTTGAATTGTTATTGGGACATAAAAATACATGTAGGCCTACAAGTAGGGGACAATGAGTCCAAAGGTATGTTAACAAGAGGAAGCATATATACAGTGCGTATAGATATCTTCCACCCAAGTATTTAGTTCCATTATGGAGTTTAAATCACTCTGCAAAAGTAAGTTTTTCTTCTGCTGCTGTTGTCTTGGAATTTCAGATATTCTGGTGCATTTCAAATAAGTAATGATTTTGCTTTCAGTTGAAGTCTTTGTGTTAGTTTAGTTTAGGTTTTGGTGTTGATGTTGAATTTGCTTTCAGGTTTAAGGTTTTTATGATTCAGGTTTTGGTTTTAGGTTGGTAAAACATTGATAGCAGAGATCATAGCTTACTCTCATTGAATCAGGATTAGGGCTGTGCGTGTTAGGATATTTTTGGAACTGGATATCCGAAATCAAGAAACTTCGGATACCCGGATACCCGTTTTCATTTTTGTTGAAAACATGCCTCCGGTGGTGTACAAATACATGTACTGTAAATGCTAACAAATTGACTTTTCCAATACAGAGGATACCATATACTTAAATCGATCTTTTCTGTATTGGAGTGCAATCTCTTGAATTTAAAGGTAATTGTCTGTAAAAGTGTAAACATTACATTGTTCAAGAGTCACAGATTTCTGTTTGCACCGCTCAAATGTTAAGTCCGAATTTTAAAAAGTCGTTTACAGGTAATTGGAACCGAAAAATGGAACCGGGTAATGACCGTTTCGGTTGGGTACCCGGATACCCGGCACAGCCCTAATCAAGATATACATTAAACAACCAAACTATGAAAGTTTCAGCTTGTTGTGCTATCCTAAAATACTTCATCCTAAAATACTTCTAAATCATACTGGAAATTATGTTTACTTTTCTGAAAATGACAACACTTCAGACAAAATTACTACTAGGGAAGATTGATACCCTCATCAAATTTACACTAAGTAAGTTGAACATTAAAATTAACCATTTTGTTATTTTTCAAATACCACTTAATCCATTAATCCTTATCTTTACAATATAACACAATGTATTTTATGTCATACATTTGATTTGGTTTGTCATCTTTTAAAAAATTGTCTGTAGGCTTTCATTTACTCGCTTTTCATTTTTCCCTCCATTTTAACCCTCACACATGTGTGCACAGATATAGGCCTATTTATCAAAAGGACTAGGAATGTTTCCATTGAATTCAAGCTTGTTTGTAGTGAGAATGGAATGCTTCCACATACAACTGTTTTGATCGTGTTTTATGAATTACCAGCTAGTAGGTTGCCAATATAAGTCCAGCAGGGCTATTGGCAAAACAGAGTGCTAGAAATAGCAACATCTGCTGAGTTTTTGTCGGCGGTGCATGTCTCTGTGCACATGAAACTTAATAAGCAGAGTAGACACAGGGATTATTCTCAGTGAAGTGCTCGCACAACGCAAGTGAAAATGGCTGAACTTTCACGGGTTATATCAGGGGTTGCCCTTAACTTTTTGTTCACAAGCTGGCCAGACCAGTAAGCTTGACGTTTAGCTAATTCGCATGCATTTTCACTGGTCTACAAGTACTTTTTATAAGGTTCCACAGGGTGGTCGAGAATTTTCATGTTGATAATTCCTTGTTTATGAGAGAATTCACGATGATAGCATATTTGAAAATGATGAAATTATGGCCCAGTGGAATAAAATGTGTAAACATAAAAACAACTAGGATTCAGTGTAGTCTTTGTAATTTTGACTAGCTCGCCAGACTACCGGGGTTTTGATTAGTCCGGCTCCACTTCTGTTTTGACTGGCATTTGGCCAGAGAAACCACTGGCAAATTTTGAACCCTGGTTATAGTCTGTACATATCATTAGATGTTTTTTTCAAAATATGGATACACACATAAACATTTTACTGACACTATATACTGGATTTAAAGGGAACATTGGTAATGTTGGCAAAACTGCTTCTTTGAGTATGTTTTCTTTTTTTTAACCATTAAGACAGTCAATCTGTGAAAGTTTTCAGCTCAATGGGAAGTGTAAGTCATGAGAAAAGGGTGAACAAGCCTTATGTTTTGTTCTTCAGAAAATACATGGAGTAAAACGTTGCCACCAACAACTTTTTGTGTTTTTTTTTTCTGAAATGAGAGCACTTCAGGGAGAATAAGTTTTTAGGGTTATTGGTATCTTTACATCAAGATTATAATTTGGTAATTTTGTAATCGGTCATTACCAATTTTGTATACCTTCCCTTTAAATCCAAATTGAATTTTTTTTCTCTAAAACTTCTCTTTGCATGGAAAAACAAAAATATCAGTGGAGATGCAATAAATAATATTGGCCTGTTTGTCTTTTCAATTGACAAATGAAACATTACCACAGTGTAATCCATACTTTATAAGAATCAAGAGATATGTACAGAAACCAACCAATGTCTGTAAATGCATTCATACTTTATAAGAATCAAGAGATATGTACAGAAACCAACCAATGTCTGTAAATGCATCCATACTTGATAAGAATGAAGAGATTTGTACAGAAACCAACCAATGTCTGTAAATGCATCCAAGAGATGTATAGAAACCAACCAATGTCTGTAAATGCATCCATACTTTATAAGAATCAAGAGATATGTACAGAAACCAACCAATGTCTGTAAATGCATCCATACTTTATAAGAATCAAGAGATATGTACAGAAACCAACCGATGTCTGTAAATGCATCCATACTTTATAAGAATCAAGAGATATGTACAGAAACCAACCATGTCTGTAAATGCATCCATACTTTATAAGAATCAAGAGATATGTACAGAAACCAACCAATGTCTGTAAATGCATCCATACTTTATAAGAATCAAGAGATATGTACAGAAACCAACCAATGTCTGTAAATGCATCCAAGAGAGATGTATAGAAACCAACCAATGTCTGTAAATGCATCCATACTTTATAAGAATCAAGAGATATGTACAGAAACCAACCAATGTCTGTAAATGCATCCATACTTGATAAGAATGAAGAGATATGTACAGAAACCAACCAATGTCTGTAAATGCATCCATACTTTATAAGAATCAAGAGATATGTACAGAAACCAACCAATGTCTGTAAATGCATCCAAGAGATGTATAGAAACCAACCAATGTCTGTAAATGCATCCATACTTTATAAGAATCAAGAGATATGTACAGAAACCAACCAATGTCTGTAAATGCATCCAAGAGATGTACAGAAACCAACCAATGTCTGTAAATGCATCCACACTTTATAAGAATCAAGAGATATGTACAGAAACCAACCTGTATAAGTTTCAGCTTATTCTATTGAGTCATTAACAAGAACATAGTGAAAAATGCATTCGGATTTGTTTGCATTCCTTTTAATGTGGAAAATGGATCACAGCAGTGATCCATTTCTAATGTATTTCACATTTTCTCAAAAATGACAGCATGTCAGACGTTTGGTACCATCACCAACTTCACATCAAGTAATTTATTAGATTATAACTCGGGAATTTTGTAATCGAGTAATTACCAAAGGTGGTATACACTCCTTGTAAGTGGTGCTGCTGCTGCTGTGCCATGCTGAGTGGAAATCTGGAACAGAATTATTGATGGGACATTATTTTGGAAGATAACCCACTACCCCTATTTACTGCATTCCAACGTTGATGTCATTGTTAGCAACCAGTGAGTGTGTCACATAGTTTGTACATTTCTGCAAATATGGACTTGTGAACTGAACACACGGCCATTTTTTGTTTTGTTTTTTGTGTGAATTTATCAATAATTTTATTGATAAAATTCTTCATTAAATCAACTTCTTGAACATATGGAACAGACTTTAAAATATTTTTTGAATTTTTGTGTCCCCATGGTTCTCCCTGAACCATATTAACCCGTGAAGTCCCCATGGTTCTCCCTGAACCATATTTCTCACTTAGCAACAGTAGAGAAAAAACGAGTTGCCCGAAATTGGTTCTCCCTTGAACCTTTCTCACTTAACGAAGGTTGAGATACGAGTTGTACGATACGGTTCTTTTCAGAACCTGTACCTCAGCTTCACGTTAGTTGAGATAAACACATGGTGTTACCGCAAACCGAAACGATATGTGTGTAAAGTCCTTATGAAATTTGAGCTGTTGTGACTGACAAATTAATCTGTGTGCCAACTTGATGGTCATGTGGGGTTATTGGTGATTTATGTGGGTGTTGAAAGGTGATGGAATATTTAGATTAGTGTATACAGTCTTTTAAAATGTCACAGCAAAAGGAAAGATGATTTGATATCTATGTTGACAGTTGACTATAATTTGGGAAATATGATAGCTATAAAGTTTATATTTAAGTTATTTATCAGCAACTTTTGTATTTTTTTTTTAAATCAGAGAATTCATTTGACAATGGAAAATGGATCCTTTAAAGTGACCATCTTAAAAACAAATTGTTGAAAATTAATGTTTAACAAATGATATCATTTTAGTCTCGTTATAAATTCTCGTTATAAATTCATAATTACTGTAAACAAATTTGTTAAAATACACCTTTTTAAAGTATTTCTGAATGGAAATAAGCAATGTTCCGATCCAAATTGAAATTGCTGGAAAAATTATGAAATAACACAAGGTGATACATCTTTAATGTTTCTGAAGACAATCCCAGCATGTTTAATACCAATCCTAAGATGTCCATTGATAATCACATCGTTCCTTCTTCTGCATTCTCATCAATCTAGACATACCCTGCAGATAAGATGTGCTTATCCTGAGGACGGAGGTATCTACATAGCACAGGCGACCAGTGGCTCCTGGGTGCACCTCACCCGAGCAAAACTGACAGTCAAAGAACTTTTCACTGATGCCAATGAACTTCTGAGCCTTGCTGCATCTCTCGGCACTGTTTCTGAGGGTGAATTAATTGAAGAAGACTTGTCTTCTTGGGATGTAGAGAGGCAGAGTGGACACGGGTCAGAAGGTCAAGAGCCAGAAGGTCAGAGGCCGGAAGACCAAGATTCCAAGATGTTGAAGAAGAGGATCACAGCCAATCCAGGAGGAACAGCCTTGTTGGAATGTTCCTTGGACTCGGAACATTTGAAACCTGATGTGAAAATCAAATGGTATGTTTATATATTTTGTCATTGTGGCAATGGGCGATAAAGGACCTCGTCTTCAGCTTGGTCCTTGATCACATGTGGCCTTGACCCCTCGGTCTTTATCCTTTGGTGAAGACCAAGCTTCAAACTTTTATTCCCTTTAATATTAAAAAAATCACACCTTCTCTTGGGAAATGTTGATGCAACAGTACTGTGCAAAGTAGGGATGAGGGGAGGGGCAGGTCTTGAAATCAGATGGAAAGGGGCTAAATTGTGGGTAGGCAATCATTACTATATACATTTTTGTACATGACATGGCAAAAAGTTGGGGGAGGGAGGAAACTGTATTTGTTGCATGCCATGGCATACAACTGGAATTTCGCAGAAGCCACAGTGGCCATGACCTCCATTTGCCCTGGTCTTGGCCTTGGTGCCCCTTCAAAATGTTCCCATAGACATTCTGATATTCTAATGGAAGTGCTCTTTACTCAGGGAAAATGGCCTTGCCCCTTTTAAGAATGAAATTCCAGGCCTGCATCACTGAGAATTGTTTTTTATTATTTGCATGAATAAGCCTTTGGAAATTGTGTTGTGAATTTCATACAGTACAGACATACAGGACAGTTATCTGGTTGGTAGACTTGTTGACAAATAAATTGTACAGACACAATTTGACACACCCACACGGCCCAGGTTCGAATCCACGTAGCCCAGGTTCGATTACCCAGCATGGGAAACCAGATTTTTCCTGTAATTGGTGCATCGTCCGCTGTTGGAATTGGACAATAAATAAAAAATAAATAAATAAACCAACTTTTCATATATACATAACTTTATTAACAATAAACACCAGGTTTCAGGTTGATGTTGCTGATGGCACCCTGAGAACATCATTGGGTTTATATGTCTAACTTAAGATGCTCGTCTGTTGACATCTAGTCTGGAGATACCAGCTTGTAGGCCTATATTGGGTGTGGTTATGTGGGGTGGGGTGTTGCTAGCTAATGAAACAATCCAATCACAAATGAAACTAAGAAATCAACAAATTACCGAACAAACTTCCATATGGATTGGCTTATGGGCGTGGCTAAGTCACAAATGGCATTGGGGTCAATTGGGTCTTGTGATTATGATTCAAGTGCACTTTTATCAAATTACCTAATTGCTGCCCCAGATCTCAAGTCCATATAATCTTAATGGGGATCTTTCAATCCTGACTGATGCAAATTTCTCAACTAGGTCACGCACATCTTCTTTCAAAAGGTACATTAGTAACAGGTTGAAGGACCACTCAGTCACTCAAAAAAAAAACTTTTTTTTTCCCTGCATGGCGTAAATCCATACCATTAACATTCCATGTCAAGAGTCTGTATACAGGAAGACTTATATTTCAAGATAGCTGTTTTGTTTAGTGACTGAAGCACAGTAAATTATTTCATTTGATCAATTTACTTGTCACTCTTCTCAGGGCAACTGTGATTGACTAGTTCAAGGGTGGCACCAGCAAAAAAGGGGGAAACACTTGAAAACGTATGGAAAATTTACGCACATGGCAATAAAAAAGAGGGGGCACATGCCCCCCCCCCCTTGGATCCACCTATACATGTGTGTCACTAGGATTTAAAGAGTTTTTTTTTTGTATAAACTGAATATGTGCACGCGCTTCATATATGCATGTCAGACATCTTGAAATATTTCATTATTTGCCAGATGTGTAAACGAATTAACAGTCAATTTGCTTGTATTGCATAGAGAAATGCTTCACAAATTTCAAAATCAAAAATCCAAAATTTGAATTTCTTACACACACAAATATTTCTGCCGTAAAAATGTTGTGAATATTGTGAATGAAATTGTTTTTCCGGATAGAATGTTTTGATTAACATGGTTAGTGCATGCCACATCCATCATGCACACTTCTTGGTGCATGTGCTCGTATTACATGTAAAATGCAGTGAATATGACTTTGCCTTAAGACTGTACAAATGTTTGGTATTTACACAGAGGCAAGGCACCTATGATACCCTCAGACTATATAGCTTAAAATATTATCAAGTACGGTAGCAGAAACGAGGGACCATCTTCTTTTGGCCTTGCACATTTAATCCTCTGAAGGCTGGATACTGATGACGGCTATCAATTAAAAGAAAGGGGAAAAAAACTACATCCGCTGTGGATTTGTTGGAAGTACACAAACTGGAAGTACACAAACTGCAGCAATGCATTTGATCATTCCTGATGAGTCTGCTGTGGTAATGAATAAAATGCTATCAAGAGACTGTCGTAATGATATCTATGTACACTTGTGTTTACCAGAAACAGAATGACTGCTCTAGATCTTCCAGTATAATGACAGTTAAGCCATCACATTGATCTTGTCAAGTTCAAAGTCTGTTTGTCTAGTTCAGATTTTTTGGGGTCTAATTCAGTGTCTAGTTAATGTCTTTTTTGTCTAGTTAATGTCTTTTTGTCTAGTTAATGTCTTTTTGTCTAGTTAATGTATTTTTGTCTAATGTCTTTTTGTCTAGTTTTTTTGTCTAGTTCATTGTCTTTGTGTCTTTTTGTTGTCTAATGTGAGTGCGTTTTGATTGATAGCTAAAACCCTAGAGATTCTCAGCTGTGAGCTTGAGGAAACAGCCTACCACATTATACATAATGGAAAATGGAATCTTCTTCTTTAGCTATAATAATAATTTTATTCTTATATAGCGCATTTCACATAATATCCCAATGTGCTTTATATTATTTTCCCTGGTCAAATTTGTGACAAATATGATCAAATTCTAATTCCCCAGTGTCACTAATCCTTTTCATATGTAGACCTAAAAAAAGAAGAAATTCTGGAGTTTATTATGCCAAAGTACAACAAGTATACCGTGGCCCCACGTTTTGACCATAGCAGTGTTATTCAAAAGGCTGTTAATGGTAATAAATTATATAGGGTGGGTACAACATTGGTATTAGGAAACGTAGGCCTACATTAATTTCAACTCTTGAGTTTTCAAGAAATATATCGTAAAACTATCTTGTGAAAGTTTCATCACAATAGGTGCTCACTTTAATTCAGAAAACAATGAAAAAACATGGTTTTTATGTTTTACAAAATGTTGCCCGCTGGCAACAATTCTTGTAAATTTGACATAACAGTTCCTGTTGTTTTTTTCTCAGATGAAAGCTCTTCAGATGGAATAATTTATCAGGATGAGTTTGTTAATTTGATAATCTGGTAATTACTAATTTTGTACCTTTCCTTAAAAGGTACAATACAATAGACATCTTTTGACATAAGGTAACCATGTAATTTGAACATACATCATCAGCACACCGTTCAGCCTACGTACACAAACCAACAATTCATTCAAAATGCCAAATCAGGATACCTACGGCCTAGCTCTATAGATGTGTGCTAGTCGTGCATGCCTTTCAGACCTACGGTGTGAGTTACCGCATCTATATAAACTCAATACATTTGCCCTTGCTTATCGACCCTTGAACTGACTCTGAAGGTATAGGAGTAATCCAAGTCGGCTCAAATCACAGACTCTAACCATGTGACATCTCCTGCACGCAACCCCATATGTAACACACAATCTAGGTCCAGAATCGACGGGGTACATTCGATACAAACTTACACACACACACACACACACACACACACACACACACAAGCCAACAGAACATCTGAACTTAAGGAGTCTTCAACGTTGGCCTAACTCGGACTGGAGACCGAGCCCTTGGAGTGTGAAATGTAAGGCATGCACATCAAGGAGCTGCGTCAAGGACAGAGTCTGTTCCTTTGGCTAGGTGATGACGATGGTGATGGTGATGGTGATGATGATGATGATGATGATGATGACAACAAAGTGGGATGGGCATTTAGTGTGTGTGTGTGCATAATACACTAGGCTTTATAAATACATTTATCAAAACTTTTAAAGTGATTCTTTCCGTGGAATTAACTACTGTATCACTATCAGACACAGCTAAGATATTCTGAGGAAATTTGCCCCGCAGTCAAGGATTTATAGCGAGTGTTTGCACACACAGTCAAGATTAGTGGTAGTTTTCTACACTTTCTTATCGATTGAATTCGTTCCTGTGGAGGAGCATCAAATAAACATCTTCAAGGGATTATTTACAGTCAGGATCATACTATAGATGTGTATGATTAAACTGCAGTGCTAAAGTGGAAGATGTGTCTATTGGATAACATCATGTTGGGTGGGTATAGCCTACAGTTAGCTTGAACTGAATTTAAAAATGAAGAAGACACAATTGTATGTTTTTGTTGGCAGTGGTGCATATTCCAATGACGGCTGTCTCCCATATTTTTGCAATTGTACAAGAAAGTTCTGTAAATTTACTTTATCAACTAACATTAAACCAAAAATATACTTGAGGAAAGCAGAAAAAATGTTTTAAAGTGATACATTTCTCAAAAGAATCTTTAGAAGCAAGAAGCAAGTAAATATCTCTTTCATAATCATGCTAACATAGCTTAGGAAAGAGTACTTTTTCTTAAAAATTACATTATCTATAAGCCAACATAAAATCAAGGGATGTTTGATACCATCATCAACTTCTTTCCAGGTAAGTTTTAGGTAGTTTTTTGTTGTTGACAATACCAGTGTTGAACCTTCCCTTTAACTTTGCAACCAAGTTAGCTACAAGCTGATGGCATGGACAATCCCTATCTGGGGCCAGTTTCATAGAGTTGCTAAGTGGAGAATTTTGCTAATATTTTTTGCTAAGCAATATAAAACAGACTACCAGCCAAAATGCATACATTTTGTATGAAAGTTTGGAAGGTAACCAAAGAAATTTGCTAAGCAAATTTTTCTGGTAAGCAATTTTTTTTCTGGTAAGCAGCTCTATGACATTGGCCCCTGATGGCAATCCCTATCAGCCCAAACTTTTTCCCCAGGGAAGTTTTAATATTCCTCGATGCCACTGCTCTCTTGCCCTGGATGGGGACAATTACAATATCAAAGAATCTTGATTTCTTTTGTGATATAGTCTGATATACAGTTAAGAAAAATAGCGTGTGCTGCAGGGAGTGGTGTCTATGGAGGCCGTGACTAGGCCATCCGACTTTCAAATCCCACGCTTTGCAATTTGGCAAATTCTGTATGCATTTTTTTTCTGGTAATATCAATCATGCTGACACTGGACATGTAAACAAAAATAGATTCTTGGCATGATATTATAAAGAAGAAATATTTGATTTTGTAGTCGGCAATCAGTGTTGCGGAAATAACTTTTCCCCGGCAGTGAGACCGGAGGTAGATCCTGGGGGCCGAGGTTGCTATCTGCCTGGCAGAATGATTGGTACCTCACAAATTGGAGGCCTAGATCTGCCAGTGCTTATAAAGAAATCCATCATGGACAGAATCAAAGATACTTTAAATTCTTCTTGCAGTGAGCTGTTGCAATCTCACTTTTTTTTCTGCTGAGTCTGTCAATCCCCCAGGAGAGAGTAAGTTATATTCAGTAGCCAATGGTATCTCTCTGCTTTATCTGTGTGTGAATTTCTGCCGGACATTGCCAGACTGTTTGGAAGAGAGGGCTGAGTGTTCTCGATTGCTGGGTGTCTGAGATTCTTTGACTGTATCCCCTATTTTTCATTTTATTTTTTTTAATCCACTATTTCAATTGACAATTCAATTCAACGTTTATTTCCATAATGCAACAAATAAAGAAGTAAATCAATGTACAGTACTAGATGAGATTTAAGAAAATGTACATACCAATTATCAGTTTTCAGACTTTCCCAAAAATATTTTTTTGTTTTGCAAAAAAAATTTAAAAAACCAGCCCAAGCTTGGAATATATGTAGGCCTATTGAAGGTCAAAGTTGGCTTGAATGCCAGTATCAATATCGTCAAAACATGAACAAATATAAAGCATCTTAAATATGATAAATGATGGACATTAATGGTGGCTTGGAATAGTGTCAGACAGGCATATGTACTCATTAAGTACTCATGAAGTGTAGCCTCTGAATTATTAACGTGACGTTGACATTGTTGTGGTTTAAATGAAATAAAGGTTACCACAAATCTCACAACCACAAAATTCTTGAAATTTGCGGGGGAAGCGCCAAGAGGAAGCAATCTGATCACATGTCATACTGGTGATGTTTCATTGGCTGTTTGTAATTCTGGTACATAGTGAATTCATTATGCCGTATAAGGACACTGCCTGTGGAACACTGAACTGCGAATTCAGTGAATTTTGTGCCGTGACATTTCCAAAGCTACAGACACCTGATTTATTTCCAATACTTTCATGCAGTGACATAGCCAAAGGGTGGCAACCCCATTCCCCCCCCCCCCCCCAACTTGTTATACTCTTAAAACTAAAGTGTTGAATCAACCTTTTAAGAGTTTGGTGAGTGACAACACTTTATAAAGTTAAATTCAACTCAAAGAATGCGTTGAATTAACACAGAGTCAAGTTAAGTCTAACTTGATCAATGTTAGGTAAAACTTGTAGCTTTGCATGGTGAGGATGATAAGTAAGACTAATTGCGGTGACACCATGTGGAATCTCAATTGAGTAGTAATTAGTTCTGAAAAGAACTGGGGGTACAACTCGACGTTTCGATCAGTATGCTCTGATCGTTAATTCAACACTTCTGAAAATTAAATCCAAGTTTATAAAGATCTCTTTAAAATGTTGATTCTATACTTTAATTTTGAGAGTGTAGCAAAATAGTGTCTGTCTGTAAATTCACAAGCTTGTTGATATTTCTGATTGACATAATTTGTCGGTTTATTTGAGTTTTGTGTCAGTAAATTTATCCCAAAAAATGTCCTGGTACCAACATATTTTACAAGAATATCACACATTCTGCAAACATACAAATTCTTCCATTTACAATTTTGCCTGCAAAAAAACAAAAACAAAATGGAACCAAAAGTAAAATTATTTATTATCATCATTTGGGTTGAAGAAAATCAAGCTAGGTTTTAACAAAAATACAAGTTGGCCTGTTAATAAAGGCAAACCCTTGCTATATGGCAGAAAAAACACAGTACTTGTTCATCGGACACCATGTATCCACATCAGGTGTGGGGAGTGTAATTTGTTTCTATGTTAACGATCGCATCCGGTAACACATCAAGCTTTGTAGTTGGGAATGAAATAATGAACTTGAGGGCGTTGTATGTGAAATAGCTTACCCTAACCCTGAACTATGCTTATGTTATTTACTACGGAGTGTGTACATTTTTTACTTGGTACAAGGTCACCAGGACTGTGCCTGAAACATCCATTTTAGGTAGCATTTTGATCAGTTTTCTGAAGCCAAAAAGAAAAATTCAGATTGGGACATGGAATGTATGGACACCACAAGGAAAAAGAAACAGAGGCAGGCCAAAAACCACGTGGAGGAGAACTGTCTTGTCCGAGCTTGAGAAGGAAAAACTCACCTGGGGAGAGGCAGAGAAGAAGGCAAAGAACAGGATGGAGTGGAGGAACTTCGTTGCAGCCTTATGTCCCAGAGGGGACGAAGAGGATAACTAACTAACTTGATCAGTGAACTATATCTTTTCTCTCTGTTCTTCTACAGGAATACAGGAATGTTTTATTGCTAGAATTTGTGTAAATACAAACTATGGAGCACAACTCCAAAATTTAAAACAGTGCAGCATTTGGTGGACTTAAAGGGACCATATCGTCATGATCAACAGGGCATGGAATTGACGGATCTAGGGGGGGGGCTAAGGGGGCTGTAGCCCCCCCTAAAATCGTTAAAAAAAAATAAAAATAAAAAAATAAAAATAAAAAATTTTTTAAAGAGAGAGAGAGGGGGGAGGGGAGGGGAGAACTCACTCCCATTCCCACAGTCTGCTTTGTTTTTCTCTCCCTTTGATTATTTCATTGTAATTTTTGTAGTACTGAAAAAAAATTGTTTTTGATTCTCAGCCCCCCCTAAAAAATGTTCTGGATCCGCCCATGCATGGTTGGAGCGCTAGTTTTAGATTAACTCAGTGACTGAAAATAATATGACACGTGATGGGTCATATTACCATTGCTGCTGCATAAATGAGCCAGTGATTATGTGTTCATCTTAAACTAGGACACTGATTCATGCCCTGTTGAAAGTCTGCTCTGATCGTGACGACATTGAACATTAAACTGTATAACATACACATAAATAAATACATATATAAATTATGAAATACAAATCTAATATGAGATAAATATATTGTCATCAATAAATAACAATAGTAGGTTACATGTATATAATCTTATATTGACTACTTAAGCAAAGCAAGACACTTCTTGGCAAACATCGCAAGTTTTTTTCCCCCTAAACAATTAAAAACAAGATCTAAGGTTGTGGTGGAGATGTTTGGATGGTTCCATAACCTTCCAGGGGTGTTCAGAGATCCATTAGTTCTTTGCAAATAAAGAAAACATTAAATTTGTTGCCCATTAGCCTTTCCTTACATAACGTGCAGTATCTTAGGTTTATGTCAATGTTTAAATATCTTGCAACCTCAATGGGCAATCTATGATTAACAGTGAAGTACATACCCAGTTCAAAGGTATGTCAAAAAGGCAAATATCATACTTGTAAAATCTATACAAATATTACTACATTAACTTCATGCCTCTAGTTATCTAAATACATATCTTTGAGTTTTTGTTGTCGTTCTATTCAAAAGGTTAAAAGAAAATGAAGAGATATGCCCCCAGTCCTCCCAGCGCTACAAGGTGAGGCATGACAACAGCGGTGTGCACTCTTTGGAAATAAGCGATATTATATCGGATGATGAGGGAGAGTACTTATGTGTTGCCTCAAACAGCAAGTCCAAGACGCTGTGCTCTACAAAGCTCACCATGAAAGGTAAAACCAAATGTCAAGAGGTCCATTTACACTCGGACAACATGCAAGCGATGGCACTGTACATGAACTCTTGATTCAAGCCACAAAACCTAAACCAATGTACAGGGTTTACCCAAATAAATATGCGTATTTGCTGTTGTTATATAAGTTAAAATACTGATATCGGTTTGTGGTAACACCATGTGTTTATCTCAACTATTGCGAAGCTGAGGTACAGGTTCTGAAAAGAACCTTATCGCACAAATCGTATCTCGACTGTCGCTGAGTGAGATTATGGTTCAAGGGAGAACCAATATCGGGCAACTCGTGAGAAATATGGTTCAGGGAGAACCATGGGGACTTCACAGGTTCTCTGAAATCCCCACTTAGCGACAGTCGAGATATGAGTTGTGCGATAAGGTTCTTTTCAGAACCTGTACCTCAGCTTCGCGATAGTTGAGATAAAAACATGGTGTTACCGCAAACCGAAACGATATCGATATTCCACCATGAACGGCCTCAAATCTTATATAAGTTAAAATATCTTAAGATTATCCATAATTTTGTTCCTCGCAAAATGATTCCCATTTACTTCATGTTCTGCGAAACGTGCGTCTGATTTGGTTCGCTGGTTTTTTAAACAATTGCAATTTATGTTAATGCTTGAGCTATTTGCAACATTCAAAGTTTCACAACAGAATGGACAAACAATGGCAATGAATGAACATCAAAAATAGCACTGTAGTGTTGCAACACTGCCTTTATTTTCAAAATGAGGTGACCAGATCTGAATTTTTTTTTTTTTAGAACTTAAAACAAAAATAGTCAGGCACCATATATTTATATGTATGCCATAGTAGTTTATATGTGTAGAATTGTAGTCATTAAATTATATCACAATAACAATGGGGGATTTTTTTAATGAATATCCTGTATGTTCGGTGCGTTCATTTGTGGCCAGCAGTGCAGGTTTGCTTTGGATGGGAAGACTCTGCATAAAAAAATTAATTTTTATAAAAATGTATTTTTTTAAAATCATTTTGTTCTTGATTTTGATTTTATCATAGATATGTCTTGTTCATTATCTTGTCTTGTTGCAATTCACTGCTTGAATAGTTTCTTTAATCTGAAGGTAAAGTCGTCACTAAGTATGGAACTTAAAGATGAGGTATAACATTGGTACATTTTTGAAAACTTCTACCAGTCTGCTTAATTTCTTAGAATTAGGATAAACAATAATAGACAACCGACCTGTGAAAGTCTGTCCTCAATGCTTTATCAACATCAAAAGAAATTAATTTTATGAATAACCTCTAATGGGAAATTCCATGGTTACTCACGTTACATTTTTGGGCCCACTCTGAATGACATTATATATTTTACTCATCAGTTTTTTTCCCACAGTAGTTGCATGATACCCAGACCTTAGTCGGCACAAGAAAAACTTGAAATTTCAGAAATGCAAAATTTTATGCATGTCCGAAAAATGTGAGGTGAGTAACCAGAATTTTTCTGTTATATAGCATTACATATAAAAAAAAAATTAAATTATTTTTTTTGAGCTGAGTACAGTCTGGGTACAATATAACTTCTGTGAAATGAGGGAAGGTACAACTTTGGTAATAACAAGATGATCAAATTAACAAATTAAATTTGAAAACTTGTTTGGTGTAAAAGTGGTGAAAGTAATAATCGTCCTGAGAAATTAGAGAAGGAATTGTCGCATTTAAAAAAAGGTTGGATTCCAACAATGTTTTTTGAAGAACATAAAATACTAAAAACCTGTAACAGTTTATTCAAAATTGTGAACTCCTATTGTGAACAAATTTTCACAGGTTCGTTTTATTATATATTTCTTGAGAACTGGAGGTGTGAAATGAATGTAAATTCCCAAATACCTATCTTGTGTACAATCCCTTCAAAGTGGCTTTTGATATTTAGAGCATGACATGTAAAGACCAGAAAGATTTATTGTCTGATATTTACTTCCTTGCTTTACATTCCCCAGATGCTGTTAGGATCTTAAGATATTAATCCAACCTGGCCTTTGTGTTAACAGATCAGATCATGTTGATAGTTTGACATAATACAGTATAGTTATATCTTGTGAAGTTTTTACCCAACAAACCATTTTTCCCCTTTAAAAAAAAATAAAAGGGTGAGGAGATTTTTGCATCCTGCTAAATAGGTTTGTGGTCTTACATTGTGGGGATATCTCTCTTTGTGATTATGTGAATTTGGTTTAATCGTGATGGAATTCTTGCATTGGGGATATTTGATATAATTTCACTCTTACCGAATTGGCTCAGGCCCTGTACACTCCACTGCTTTCAAATGTCAGATAAGAGTCGCCTGAGGATGTTTTCCCTCACAGACTCTTCAAATCACCAAGTATGTAGTGCTGAGAAAGTCTGTTCATCAAGGGGAAAATGATATACTAACGGAAAAAAGTAACTGTGCATTACATAAAATTTCATAAAGTAAAAGATGTTTGAAAAGTTAAAAACATAACCGTAAATAAACATTCAGCAAAGCATTTTGCATTAAATTTGATGTCACGTATCGCGCGTGGCACGTGCACTTTGTGCACAATGAACTTACTCACGTTTTGCATGATGTTGGACACATGAAGGTCACACACCTGATTTTGAAAATTGAACAATGGTTGATTATTCTCTAGCCTCTAAAGGTTTTGAAAAACACGTTCATTTGAACCTAAACTGTGCGTACGTCATGCCCCGGCTTACAGAAAATCAGCGTCTCCGCGCCCGTGGGTATGTTGGAGGCTGGAATGGCCCAAAATGAAGTGGCAAGACATTTTGGTGTCCATCGAAACACAATATCATCGCTATGGAGACGTTTTCAACAGAATGCGAACACGCGAGATTTGCCTCGGACCGGCCGTCCACGCGTGACGTCACGTCAGCAAGACAACCATATTCGGCTGACCCATCTAAGGAATCGATTCCAGACTGCCAGTTTGACTGCTCGAACCATTCCTGGCTTACGTCGTATCAGTTCCAGGACTGTACGGAACCGACTGAGGGAGCACAACATCCGGCCCAGACGGCCTGCAATACGTCCAGTTTTGCTCCAACGTCACCGACAGGCACGTCTTGCCTGGTGCAGACAGCATCTACGGTACAGGAGACAAGATTGGGATGGTGTTCTGTTCACTGACGAGTCGAGATTTCATCTGGACGGCTCAGATGGCAGGGCAAGGGTGTACAGACGTCCAGGTGAACGGTATGCCGACGCGTGCGTTGATCAACGTCGAGCGTTTAGTGGCGGCAGCGTTATGGTATGGGGAGGCATCACATCTCATGGGCGGACACAACTTGTCATTGTTAATGGCAATCTGACAGGTCTGAGATACAGGGACGAGATCATTGGGCCTCATGTGCAAGCGTTCATTCAAAGACAAGGACGTAACATCACGCTTCAGCAAGATAATGCCCGTCCACATGTCGCTCGTGTTGTGACAGATTTCCTGAGACAGCAGAACATTCCGGTACTCCCCTGGCCAGCTGTTTCTCCGGACCTGTCCCCTATCGAGCACGCTTGGGATGAAATGGGCGGCGTTCGTCAAGCCCAGAATCAGCCATTGGCGTTAGCTGAATTGGGACAAGCGTTGGTTCAGACATGGAACAACATTCCCCAAGCTTTCTTCAATCGCTTAGTGTCGTCTATGCGTCGTCGTTGTCAAGCCTGCATCAACGCCAATGGTGGACACACACGATACTGAGTTTGTGAACTGACTTTTGACACCACATCTCTTCAAGGACGTGTCACGAAGCCTAGTGTCCAAGCATACAGATTTCGAGATTATCCTGTTAACAGTTAAACAGTGATTTAACAGAACACCACAAATCATTGTATTATCTTTTTTCATTAAAAAATAGCATAACTTCAAATGATGCACAGTTACTTTATTCCAGTAGTATATATATAATCTTGTTAATAACTGTTTAATTAATTTGTTTTTAAATTTGTATTCAATGTTTTAATTTTATTGCAAATAAACAAAACAAAAACCCAAATTTAATTTTCTTATTTATTCATCAGTTTGGTTTGCGGTAAAAAGATATTGCTTATAATCAATATTCTTGTAGATATCTCCTGGTTTTTTTCATTCAGTGTTTATATATTATGACAAATACAAAAATAAGTTTGAAAACAAAATTAAGTTCTTGGTTCAGTTTGGGGTAAAAACAACATTGCTTATAATTTAGGAACAGCACATTTTGGAGAATCTTTGCATCTGTGTTTCTTGTTGGTTGCAATGCTGTCTAAATGCTGAACATGCTGACAAATTAGATCATCACGACATCATACACCTTTCATGTTCTCATTAAAGTCATCTCGTATGGCACGGGTCTAGCATGGCATGGCCCTACATCCATTGGTCATTGACTCCCTGGTCCCAAGCCCATCTCCTTTTAGCTTATATATTTATAAATATTGACGCAGTGGGCATTGGTATTTGGTCAGAAGGACACCGGTGACATCAGCGTTGTAACAAAATACGCAGTGAGCCGGGTGTAGAATTGATCCTGGGGTCACTGTGACGATAGCTATGCAACGGGACAGAGGATGTAACGTGATGGGATTGACCTTTTTAGAATCCTCACCAGATTGTTTCACTTTTGTGGAAGGTTCTCAACGCAGTTTGGTAAACATTTTGAATGGTTACAGGATGCGGACAAAAAGTCAGAACAAATATACATGTCAAATGGGGGGGTGGTGGTAATTATCTGTCATTCGTGGGAGTAAGAATTTTCATCCAAGAATTCATGACTGTGGATTATTAGTCTGAAGAGAAATGAGGTTAATAGAAATGACGATGGGTTGGTGATTCAGTAAATCATGCATCACAAATGTCTCAAATAGAAAACATTGGCAATATATTCCCCAGAATTTAGCTCAAGGATGCAGATGAGTAACTTGATTTCTCTAATGTTAGAAGAAGGAAAAAGGGAGTACAGTAAATATACTACTCAAAATAATTTAGGGAACACCGGAATAATCTCAGTCAAAGCAAGATCATTTATTTCAGATAAACACAATGTTTCACAGAATTGATGAGAAACAACTGCACAATGAAACAGATGATAAAGGATGCATGTAGTGATTACACATTTCATGACATGACTACTGAAAGAGAGAGGGGGTTGGAAATGAAAATCCCGGTTCATGGAACATTTCAAACCTATTTGATGTTAAAAATCCGGTGTTCCCTAAATTGTTTTGAGTAGTATAGGCCTATATTGAGGCAAGAAAAGCAGGCATGTCTTGGCAAGAAAAGTCTTAGTTTTTCATTAGATTGCTGTTAGCATTTCAGTGTGTAGTCTGAGAAAGTTCAAAGCCCATTTAGCCTAGTTTGGAAGTAAGGTTTTTGGGAATATGTTAGTTTCAAATTTATCAAAGTAAAGGACAGTAGTAATTGCATAGATTAGTAATTGGCAGCCCTGAGTTATTTAAGTTTATTGTAGTGACCAAACATCCTAGTATATTGTTGTTAAATGGATATGGCTGCCTTTCCCTCTGTTTTTATGTATGCATAAATAGATCTTGATATCATCATATAGAATGTTTAATTAAAGGTCAACAATTCTTTGATTGTTGAACAAGATTTGGTGATGCTGAACCCTAAGCCCTGTCAAATCACATTATTTGTAAATGGGTGGAAAGACAAACACCCCCTAAATATTTTCCTCATTATGATTAGGAGAAAAAGTGTCATATGACTTCTAAAACTTTGATTTTGCGCAATCATTTATGTCAAATTATTTCTTCTGTCCCATTTAACAAAAATTCTTGATGCCATAGGCCCTCCAAAAAAGTTTACATTTTCTGGTCTGCACTCGCATCGCCTCAGACCCGCGCGTCAGCATTTTTAGTTTTCTTTTTTTTTGCTATGAAATGATGTCCAATTGCCGCCAAAATTGGCTTCAGAACAAAATGGAAAAAGAATCCAATATACCATATATATTGCTATGATAATGACGTCCAATTGCCGCCAAAATTGGCTTCAGGACAAAATGGAAAAAGAATCCAATATACCATATATATTGCTATGATAATGACGTCCAATTGCCGCCAAAATTGGCTTCAGGACAAAATGGAAAAAGAATCCAATATACCATATATATTGCTATGATAATGACGTCCAATTGCCGCCAAAATTGGCTTCAGGACAAAATGGAAAAAGAATCCAATATACCATATATATTGCTATGATAATGATCGTCAATTGCCGCCAAAATTGGCTTCAGGACAAAATGGAAAAAGAATCCAATATACCATATATATTTCTATGATAATGACGTCCAATTGCCGCCAAATTGGCTTCAGGACAAAATGGAAAAGAATCCAATATACCATATATATTGCTATGATAATGACGTCCAATTGCCGCCAAAATTGGCTTCAGGACAAAATGGAAAAGAATCCAATATACCATATATATTGCTATGAAATGATGTCCAATTGCCGCCAAAATTGGCTTCAGGACAAAATGGAAAAAGAATCCAATATACCATATATATTGCTATGATAATGACGTCCAATTGCCGTAAAATTGGCTTCAGGACAAAATGGAAAAAGAATCCAATATACCATATATATTGCTATGATAATGACGTCCAATTGCCGCCAAAATTGGCTTCAGGACATAATGGAAAAAGAATCCAATATACCATATATATTGCTATGATAATGACGTCCAATTGCCGCCAAAATTGGCTTCACAATATACCATATGCTATGATAATGACAAATAATGGAAAAGAATCCAATATACCATATATATTGCTATGATAATGACGTCCAATTGCCGCCAAAATTGGCTTCAGAACAAAATGGAAAAAGAATCCAATATACCATATATATTGCTATGATAATGACGTCCAATTGCCGCCAAAATTGGCTTCAGGACAAAATGGAAAGAGAATCCAATATACCATATATATTGCTATGATAATGACGTCCAATTGCCGCCAAAATTGGCTTCAGGACATAATGGAAAAAGAATCCAATATACCATATATATTGCTATGATAATGACGTCCAATTGCCGCCAAAATTGGCTTCAGAACAAAATGGAAAAAGAATCCAATATACCATATATATTGCTATGATAATGACGTCCAATTGCCGCCAAAATTGGCTTCAGGACAAAATGGAAAAAGAATCCAATATACCATATATATTGCTATGATAATGACGTCCAATTGCCGCCAAAATTGGCTTCAGGACATAATGGAAAAAGAATCCAATATACCATATATATTGCTATGATAATGACGTCCAATTGCCGCCAAAATTGGCTTCAGGACATAATGGAAAAAGAATCCAATATACCATATATATTGCTATGATAATGACGTCCAATTGCCGCCAAAATTGGCTTCAGAACAAAATGGAAAAAGAATCCAATATACCATATATATTGCTATGATAATGACGTCTAATTGCCGCCAAAATTGGCTTCAGGACAAAATGGAAAGAAAAAAAATCCAATATACCAGTTTACAACTTGTGTATCATGTGACCTATAAAATAGAAAGTACAAGGTAGACTACCTCAAAAGGGTTGTTTGGAATTATCTGTTGGTATCATGCGTCAGGGTAGCCTGGCATATCCTCGTAATGTACATAATGGCAGATATGTCCCAAATAGTCCTCGTTATCACTGCTGGATCTGGTATACAACATTCTACAGATGAACGCAGCAGTGTTGAATTATCGAGCAGGTGATGAAGTAACCACACATATCAGGCAAAGGGACCGGCCGGAACTTTCGTCAGTTAATTTTGTGTAATTGCAGCTTGGTTTGTTGTCATGTTGATCATTTATTTTAATTATTTTGTAAAGCTTTTTTTTTTAACAAGTGTTAGGAGTAGGTTTGCGGCTGCACTATGTAACAAGAAATGGAAGAAATATTAGTGTTGTATGCAACTCCCTGTGTTCTCTATAGGCCTTTCTCGTGTTTTATCCACAGAGAGAAAGCCAAAGCCATGGGACCCAGTCCCAGCCCGTTTCCTCAACCGCATCGAAGACCTCACCGTCACCGAGGGCGAGGAGGCCATATACCGCTGTCAAATAATTGGCCACCCGATCCCGGAAGTCACCTGGTTCCAAGACGATGAGGCACTCTGCCCATGCCAGGACGTGAAAATGACTTTTGATGGAAGGACAACATTCATGATCATCGCTGCCGCTTATCCAGAGGACAGCGGGCAGTACACGTGTCAGATATACAATGGGTTAGGAGGACGCCTCACATGTAGCGCTCGTCTAAAAGTCAAGAAGGTCCCGTCGCGAAAGATGGTGGCCAAGCACCCAGAATTCACTGAGGTGTTTCGCGACAGGACAGTGGCCGAAGGCATGGAGGTAAAGTTTGAGTGTCGGATACGCGGTAACCCAAAACCAAAAGTCCAGTGGCTGTTCAACAATAAAGAAGTCAAGCAATCCTCCGATTTCCTTTTCTTCCGCAAACACAACCTCTACGTATTGCAAATTGTTGAGGCGCTTCCGGAAGATGACGGTGAATACACGTGCAAGGCAGTGAACTCTGTCGGGGAGACACAGTGGAGCGCTGAGCTCTTTGTGGAAGAGCAAATGTCCACGGATTGCTCTCCCAGTGTAGGCCCTACGGCCAACTTTTTCCGTCCGTCGTTCCTCAGCCACACGAAAAACTGCAAAGTGATCGAGGGCGGCCCGGGCCATTTTGACTGTAAAGTGACGGGCTCCCCGGAACCAGAAGTGGTGTGGCACTTCGACAACATGGAGATTGAAAACAACACCCACTACATTCTGGAGCATGGGGAGGATGGCAGTTGTATGCTGATTATTCCACATGTGACTGCCATGGATGCTGGGGAGTATACGTGCACAGCAAGAAGCTCCCTGGGAGTAGCTCATAGCATAGCCAGTTTAGAGGTAGCAGAAAGAGGTAAGAGCTCCGATCCATCACTCTAATCATTTTTAAAACAAGTGAATATGTATCTTTAAAAAAAATTGTATCTGCTTTTTGCTACTTTATAGGCTCCTATTAATTGTCTCTTCATTGTTTATGAAACTGGAAAATAAGGTGGGTGACTGAAAACTGGTTACACGTTAAAGTTTATACGCATAATTAAACAAAAGGGGAACTTTCCATCATTGCCCCCTCCTCCAGGAATAAACCACTCATGGAAATTGTGTATTCTTAGTGCCATGCGAGTATACGTGGGGTACATTCCCCCCCCCCCTTCCCAATGTTAGCCTTGGCCACCAACAGTTTATATGTCATTCACAGGGTCTGACGACGATCAAGAACAAGACAGCGGATATCGTGGCCAAGAGCGACGACTGAGCGATGACTTCCGCTGCAGCAGTTCAGGAAGTGCTGGTATGTTGTTGTTTCTTCTTGTTGCTTCTTTCTACAAAGGGATAATATTTGAGATGGCAACATCTGTGATGGGAATTTTAAATAGATGTACAATACTCTTTTAGTGTTTTCTCATTTTCAGTTTGGTATTTGTCATTGACCCTTTGAGGCTTTTAAAATGGCCCTTCTAAAGAACAAACATTTTTGTCCAAATAAGTATGTAAAAAACACTCTCCAATGTTTGAACAAAGAATACTATATCTATATAATTTGTATGAGGATGGATAAGATTAAACTCCATTTTTTTGAAGCCAAAACCTGTGAAACAAACAAAATTGTCAATAAAGAACTGGTGTTTACATCTGGACGTTTCGATCAGTATGCTCTGATCGTCTTCATGAGAACAAAATAAAAAAAGTACACAAACCTGCCTAGGATTGAAATTGACTGGGTATCATTGGGGAGTACCCTAGGTGACAATGACCCCCTTATGCCATATTAACATATGTATTCTGCTGATTTTGCCAAATTTTTCATCTTTTGTTCCCTCCCCCCCCAAGACATTCCATCTCGTCCAGCCGGCAGGCCTAATGTTGCCAAGATTGCCGGAGACGCGATCCTCCTCACCTGGAACAAGACTCCAAGCAATGACGCAGAGTCCTCAGTCATGTACATCATTGAAGGGAAGGATGCCCATGAGATAGACTGGGTGCTGATAGCCACAGATGTTGCAGAGAAGTCTTACTGGGTGTCCAGCATCAATCCAGAAGGGGAGTATGTCTTTAGGGTCAGAGCCGAGGGAGACAATGGAATCAGTGAACCGGGCGAGGAATCGGATGTGGTGTGTCTCGCTGATTTACGTAAGTATATACTTTCCTTTGCCGTATACTGATGGTCAGTGGCAGCAAGAAAGCAACCCGAGAGCAAAAATAAGTCACTTGATTCAGAATTACAAATTGCCATGACCATCCCTGAATGTCACCCTGATCTACTCCCCCTACACCTAATCCCCCTCCAAGACCCAACCCCCTTCAACCCCCAACAACCCACAACCCCCACAACCCCCACAACCCCCACAACCCCCAACCCCCACAACCCCCAACCCCCACAACCCCCACAACCCCCAACCCCCAACCCCCAACCCCCACAACCCACAACCTCCACAACCCACCCTCCACAACCCACCCCCATGCAAAATATTAAAAACTTTCAGATAAAAATGATAACTTTGTTTCTTTTTTTTCGTTTTTTGTTGTTGAAAATAGGCCTATTTGTGGAAATTTTTTAAGCTGTCATTTATTAGGTTTTTTCAAAATTACATTTCAATTAATCACATTTATCATTCACCAACCCCAACTTTCCAAGGCAGATTTTTGATGAGCAAAGCTATATTGCCCGGATGTAGGATTTGAATGTAATATCTGGGTCAACATTCCGTCACTTTACTTCGATTTTGTTGTATCCCCAACAATAGTTTAACATGTTTTGCATTTTGATCACATCCTGATACTGTTTCTGTCTCAAAAGCTAATGCTGTGATTTACTCTTCCAATTTCTCTTCCCTGGCTTTTTATTTCCTTTACCTGTATCCTGCCTCCCCCACCCCATCTATAATCTTCCTCAGTTCAAAAGAAATGTCAATAAGTAGGCCGACATCAATCTTCTCTGTGTCTCCTAATTGTATCTTATTTATCACTTATTGTATCCCCTCCCCCACCCCATTGACATTAAGTGGCCAAGCGGCCTTGTGGTGGAGAACCTTCATTGAAAAAAAATAATGGCAATTTAATAAACTCTACAATTTACACACTTAGAATTTCTGCATGCACTATCCACACACCTTGAACATAGTGCAGTGAATAT
Organism: Zoroaster sp. YZ-2022; assembly: GCA_029582265.1. NCBI lineage: Eukaryota > Metazoa > Echinodermata > Asteroidea > Forcipulatida > Zoroasteridae > Zoroaster > Zoroaster sp. YZ-2022. The sequence continues at coordinate 27,880,519 of CM055828.1, read as the reverse complement.
CACAAATCAAATTGTTACTGACAGTAACAATAAACATGATCTGCACAACATTTCACGACTGCGTCTTTTTCTCTTAACACTTATCCAAGCCGTCCATATAGAGATACTGTCGTGCCGACCTTAAATGCAAACCTACGTAAGAGGGTCTCATATCACCGTCAGTGGTATTTAGAGTTTGAGATGTGTTGGTGTCGAATGGTATCATATTAAAGCAGCAATTTCACGTGAATTATTTCGTTGGAAAGGTTCAACTGTGTGCGTGCCTTGCATGTTCTAAGCCCCCTGTAACATTTTTGGGTATATTCTTCCAAATATCCATTATGAACATTTTTAATTAGATCCATGTCTTCACTTGAGTCAGTTTGTGCAGAAATTAATTTATTTGAGTAGGATTTGCGCATGAAAGAATTGAATCAAATTATTAGGCCTACATTATTTTGTCAGCAGAAATCAATAGGAATAGCACATTAGACTTTTCAGTTGATTTGGTTTGAGTAGGATTTTTTGCGTAAATCTATAGGATCAAATTTTGTTTTAAAAGAAAATTTCAGCAATAACCAAAATGAATATCACCCAAGACTTTAAAATTGGACATAACTTCAATTGTCCTCGATATTGTGTGCATGCTCAGAATTACTTTATCAATGGGAAAATCACTGGTAAGTTTGCTTTCATCAGGATCTCACATGTCACCCATTGAGTAGGTGTGTGCAGAAATGAATTTGTTTCAGTTGGATTTTTGTGCAAATCAATTTGATCAAGTTATTTAATCATTAAAAATAGGAATATCATTGGTGATTATATCAAAGACTATGGAGAAGAACCTCAGGGTGCATTGGTCTCCAACCATTTAATTTGATCTTCATCGAAAAGTACAAATGTTATACTTTCTTATCAAGTTAAAGGTACGATATCGTCACAATCAGAGCAGACTTTCAACAGGGCATGGAATTGGTGTCCTAGTTTAAAATGAAGACAGTGACTGAAGATTAGTGGCTCATTTATGCAGCAGCATGTGGAGTGTTGTCTTCAGTCATTGACTTAATCTAAAAACTAGCACTCCCGATTCCATGCCCTGTTGATCATGATGATATTGTCCCTTTTAAATGGTTGGAAACCAATCTGGGAAATTTTCAGCTCAATTGGTCATAACATTTTTGAGAAAAGTGAATCTTTGTACACGGCATCACTGGTCACTTTAGAATATGTTTTGTAGAAGTTTGGTCTTCCCTCGGATTTCTTAATTAATTTTGGACAAAATAAAATTTTCATGGATGTTTTAAACCATCACCAACTTTTTATCGAGTAAGATTTTCATAAAACTTATGATTTATCTGTTTTAAGATTATTTATTTGTTTAAAGATTACCAACGTTATACTTTCACTTTAAAGATATTTTTTGTTTTCTTTCTCCACCAGTCTCGAAGAATAACTCTAACACATCCGCACCATCATCAAAGTGCTGTCTAAAGAAGGAGTACTCCTCAGCCAGAGGTGAATATAAACATCAAGACAATTTCACTTTTCAGCATAAGTTGTAGTTGTGCCTGTCATTGTATGGAAGAATCCAATGTGACTATAAAATAAAATAAAAACTTATGATCCAAAAAAGGCATTCAAAACTTTCCTTCCGTAGAATCTTCACTTCACCTCACCTCACCCCACCTCACATATTCTCTTCAGGCCAAGTGGCCCATAAGGCTGCAGTGCACTCGCTCCAGTCTGCAGGCCGCAGGCTCGGCTTCATTCCAAGACCTCCATCCTAGCTGTGTCCTTTCTTTCTTGACCGTGCACCTCCAAGTTGTTCTTGAGCGTCCGTCCCACTTTCCTCCTGCCCTCAGGAACCCATGCCATTGCTGTCATGCAGTGGCAGTTATCTTCCATTCGAATCTTCAATCGAGTCATAACAGTTGTGAATGATTCCGCTTGTATCCCATAGCAAAGGGCTATACAGAATTCACAATCGTGGAGTGTCGTGGCCGAGCGGTCTAGCTTACCGGACTCAAGTTCTGGTGTTAGCAGCAGAATGTGGGTTCAAATCCCGGCCGTGACACTTGTGTCCTTGAGCAAGACACTTAACCATAATTGCTTCTCTCCACCCAGTGGTTAAATGGGTACCTGTGAGGGCAGAGTTGGTTGATTAGCCCTATATGCGCTGTAATGGCAGCAATTGAGCTGTATACTCCCCAGGGAGCTGAGATGGTTTCGGGAATGATTTATGAGCCTTATGAGCCTTATGAGCAGGGGTAATAATATGCGCCTTGAGCACCACTCAGTTGGTGGATACGTGCGCTATATAAGTCCACACATTATTATTATTATTATTATTATTATTATTAATCTGCTACACAGAATTCATGAATTGCCATCCAAAATGAGCATATAAAAAACACACAAAATCTTTCTGTCTAAAAACTTTGCTATGCAAAATCTTTGAGCGAAATCATTCCCTGAATAGTCCGTGTTTGATAATGACATCACACGTGCAGGTCAAAGTTTCAAACACAGGTCAAACTTGAACGATGGTTTCAAAAACGAAAATCATGCATACTGCAAGAAAACTTACACACTGTGTCCTGGCATCCGTTGTTGATACGCTATTAGGAAACAACGTGTGTATATAATTATAGGAAAAGGACCGGATACGCAATGTCATGGTTTATCTTTGTGTTGACAGTGTGTGTAATCGAGATGGGAGTGTGGCGGTCAATCTATATTTAGAAATAAGATGCCTCAGTGAACAACCCTATTGATAATAATGATTATGGATTCTTAGATTGTTCCATTTATAATAATAATAATAATAATAATGTGAACTTATATAGTGCACGTATCCACCAAACTGGTGCTCAAGGCGCATTATATTATTACCCCTGCTCATCAGGCTCATAAATTATTCCTGAAACCATCTCAGCTCCCTGGGGAGTATACAGCTCAGTTGCTGCCATTACAGCGCATATAGGGCTAATCAAACACAACAACCAACTCTGCCCTCACAGGTACCCATTTACCCCTGGGTGGAGAGAAGCAATTATGGTAAAGTGTCTTGCTCAAGGACACAAGCACCATGGTCACGGTTGGGATTCGAACCCACATTCTGACGACTCAAGCCATCAGAACACAAATCCGAAACACTAAACCGCTCGACCATGGCACTCCATCAGTGTTGTAGACGAGATCACCATGTTCGAATCCGAGACCGAGACCTGGAGGTCCGAGACCCACGATCGAGATTGAGACTGAGACCCACTGGTCTGAGACCAAGACTGAGACTGACCAAGACCTCAAGACCTAAATGTTTGATTTTAACAAATCATTACAAGCAAAATATGGCGCACCAATTACCATGTTTTCCTTCACAGACATCAAGCCTGTTTTTGTGGGTTCCGTCGAGGATGTCTACGTCCTCGAGCACGGTACAGCTACCATGAGCTGTAAAGTTTTGTGCGAACCCCCACCCATCATCAAGTGGTACCGGGATGAAGACATAGTAACCGATGAGAGGATGCAGGCAAAATACGAAGAGGATGGAACCTGCGTGCTGGAGATTAAGGACGTGACCTACCAGGACATCGGGGAGTACGAGTGCTTTGCCGAGAATGAGAACGGGCGGGCAACTTGCATGATGTACCTTGATGTGGCAGGTGGGTTACATTTAAAAAAAAAAAAATTTTGTTCAAAATTTTTCTAATATATCACTTCCTCCCCTTCATATATTTTCACCATGACAAAACCGGTTAGTGTTTTGGCTAATGTCTGTTTTGACAGACTTGTGTTTACTGACAGGTGTTTTTTTGTTTAATTGAATCCTTGACACTTTTAGTTGGCCAAAGAATTACAATCCAACCATGTAATTTATTCAATTTCATTTATTCAGTTATTTTTGCTGGTAGTCCAGATGTGCTAAGTCCGTGTACACATGATACCTGTTTCTTTGTCATAAAGTGATAAATGGTAAATTAATTCTTAATGTGAGGGTACAACAATGTACATCGTAACCTAACCTGTGAAAAATAGCATCACAAATTAGCCTCGCTGAGGTATGGCGGACACAGTAGGAGGGAGCTTTTAACAATGGAATGATGGATAAATCTTGTGTTAATACAAAAGAGTTCACCCACTCTAAACAGCGCCCTCATATTGCAGTATCATGTAGCCAAGGGTGGGGCAAGGGGTGGTCCTACCCCGTTTTGTAATAAACAAATGTGGAAAAAATTACCGCACAGTCAAATATTTGACCCCATTTTTACCCTTAAAGGAAAAAGGGAGAGTTGTTCTTCTGTAACCTCAATAAAAATATTTTCAGGGTAAAAATTTCCAGGTTGCTTTTTTAAAAATACTTTTTCCTTTTTCCCACCGCCCCTCCCGTGACAAATTTCTGGCTATGCGCCTGTCCAGTTGTGTCCCCCATACATCAGAAAGGCTGATAGGTGCTCGCACTTTTAAGAAAACAAGGAAACACTGTTGCAATTTTTGTCTGTTTTTATGCTGTACAAAAAGTTGCCATCCGGGAAATTTATCAAAATTTGACACAATGATTCCTGTTTTCTCTAATAAAATAAAAAGCACTTTAGATGAAACTTTCTCAGGGTGATTGATATGTGTACCAACTTTTCCCCAAGTTAAGTTTTGTATTTTAATTGAATCCTAAACACTTAGAATGATGATTCAACTATTACATTTATTCTGTTTCATTAGGCCAAATTAATTTATTATTTTTATTTGGCTGCTAGTCCAGATCGATGTGCTAAGTCCGTGTACACATGTATGTGTTTCTTTTTCATAAAGTGATAAATTGTATTTTAGAATCAATAGCATTAATCAATATTCTTAATGGTTTAAACTGTCATCCAGTCTTGCAGCTGTGTAAATTCCATAAATTATAATAATTTGTTCTCCTTTTGTGTTTGTTTTTCATGTTCATGCCTCATTCCTGTAGGCATATATTGTTTTCATGTATCTAGCCTTGAAGGCGTGAAAGCATTGGAACGTCATTTATGTATATGTGATGGGATGAGGGTTTCTCAGTGAGATATGTGCTCGTGTCTAGGTGTGCCAAGCAACAGTTTTCATCAGAATCCTGTTCGTAAGTCGATACGTAATACGCACGCGCATTGGGAGTTACGTGCATTCTTTTCACTACTTCTGGTTCCAAAGCTAGCATACCGTTTTGTGTAATTTAATCTAAATATCTAAATTGACTTTGTTAATAAGATGTTGAGCCTTTACAACACATACATTAAATGCAAGTCCCAAGCTTTCTAATTTCTTGCATTTTCAATGGGTTTCTGATGATCGCTGGTGCCAGCAGGTGCGAAGTGGGCGTGGTTTATGTTGGAATTATGTCACACTTACTATAAACAGATTTGCGGTATGACAGCCAGAGAAAACGGCTTCATTAATGAAGCCATTTGATCAATCATACTGGCCCGATCTGAAACGTTGGGAAGCCGTTGACCAATCAGAAGCAGAGCTAAATGAGCCTCGGTCAAATCACAGTTGGAACTGAAACAACTAAGCGCAGAAACCATTTGACCAATCACAGCCGGAGCTGATATACAACTGTGTTCTTTTGTGGATGGCTTCTGTGCATGGTCAACGATTTTCCACCAATTAGATCACGTGGACAATATGGAGTAGTTAGATATAGGGGTAATGTAATGCTAGATACTAGCCCAGAATTAAAATGACCCTAGCAAAGATGGTTTGTTAATTAGTGGGGCTGCAAGAAAATGATTTCACATATCCTCTTTACAGAACCTCCTTGCATCATCAAGGGATTCCCTGACACAAGTGCCCCCGCAGGGGAACAACTCCGCTTGGATATTCACTTAGACGGCATCCCCGACCCAGACGTGATCTGGTACAAGGACGAGCGCCCTCTCTCCCCGACCAGTAAGTTCACCTTCCTCTTCGAGGGGGAGGATAAGTGCTCGTTGGTGGTCGACCAGGCGGTACCGGATGATGAGGGCACTTATAAGATGACGGCTATCAACATGGCTGGGGAGGTGTCTCACTCCGCCCAGGTCACCATTCCAGGTGAGTTTGCTTCTTGCCTAAATGGGATTTAGAATCCCAATCCAACCCATTCCCCCCAATTAAACAATCCAATACCTGACGCAGGTTATTTAAAGGGAAGGGATGGTTCAATGGATGTTTGGTAATAATAATAATAATAATAATAATGTGGACTTAGGCCTATATAGCGCACGTATCCACCAAACTGGTGCTCAAGGCGCATTATATTATTACCCCTGCTCATCAGGCTCATAAATCATTCCTGAAACCATCTCAGCTCCTTGGGGAGTATACAGCTCAATTGCTGCCATTTCAGCGCATATAGGGCTAATCAAACACAACAACCAACTCTGCCCTCTCACGTACCCATTTACTCCTGGGTGGAGAGAAGCAATTATGGTAAAGTGTCTTGCTCAAGGACGCAAGCACCATGGTCGCGGTTGGATACCATCAGCAACTTCATGACAAGTAATTGTATGTAGAAATTTTATCTGGAAACAACCAGAATGATTTTGACTATTTTCTCATTAACAATACAATATAATAAGCTGAAACTTTTACAGGGCTGGCTCTTATATATCTTGATTCTTATAGAGTTTGGATGCATTTACAGAAGTTTGACCAAAAGTACAAGGGAATAACAGTTTGTCATACGGTTGTTAACCTGCGGAAAAGACCAAGTGACCAACTCTACCCATTCATAAATGCCCATATCGATTTTGTTTTGAAAATGTAAAAAAAAAAAAAGTCATTTTTGTTGAATAAATCCAAATAGAAATGGGCAACTTCATGTTTTGGGGACACACAAATCACTTCCAAAGTACTGTACGTGAGTCAGGCGCATGATGCCAATCTTCGTCAATCTGATTGGTTGAAATCCGCGCCGCATGTCGCACAAAACAGCTGGTGAACAGCTGGCACATACGCATACACATATGTTAATACACCCCCACGTGATTACGTTTTGTCCAATCAGATTGTCTAAACTTGGACACTTATGAATCAACAATCAAACAAAGACCAAATCAGACAGGCATAGCAGTGTTCATTGGTCATTCCATTCAAGTGTGGACCAATGATATTGACCTGGCAGAATGTCCAATCCATTTGAATACTGCCTTTGTGACTTTTCATTGTTTTTTTTTCAATCATAGGAGCACACTAGAACAAATAGCAGGGTTAAAACTTGTAGCTTTGCATGGTGAGGAGGATAAGTAAGACTAATTGCGGTGACGATATGGAAACGTTTTCCTGGATTTGTCTCATAAAAGATTTGTTGCCATTGGAGCTGTGTGTAGGGGAATTGGTCAGTGGCTGTACACAGGGTTGCACATGAATGCACTCCACTGACCTTCGCTGTAGACGCTTCCATTGTATGAAATAGGTAAATAAACAGTTGCACAAAGAGAGGATGCAAACACAACATCAAAGTATGCATACACGTACTGTGTATTTTATTGACCTACTTTCCTTATTACAATGTATATAACATGTGAAACAAAAAATGAAGTTATAAACTTAAAGACACATAAAATATTGTAATGTAAAACAAATAATCAGCTGTTTTGGAGAATTGAAGCTTTAACACAAAACACCAATGTTGGTCAAACTGGTTGTCTCACATGAAAAAAATTGTTAGCTTCTTTAGTAATACTGGTATCTTTATTAGCACACTATTATATGCTTCAAACAGGTGTAAAATACAAGACATGTTAAATTTAATATATTTGACTTGAATAATCAAATAAACTGGCAGAAGGGGCAAGTTTTTGGCAAACGTTTAACTTGGCTCATTAAACAAATTTAACAAAAACTACAAAAGCTAATTATAAAAAGTGTGACAATCAACTTCTGTCAATTTCTTCATATATTGCAACCAATGAAGACCCATATAAAATATTACACCCATCACAACTTCTAAGTTCCCCCTAATATTTTAAAGAATATCTCAACAAGTATTGCATGAATTTAAAAAATTCAAATAGCAAATGACAGAATGACATGTTCTACACAGCTCGTAATGAAATGGTTGAAATTCAATCATGCATGCACAATTGACAGTGATTTGAATGAAAATTCAGCTGAAAAAAAGTTGCAGTACAAAGCATTGCTTCAAGGGCATGTTACACATGTAGTTTTCTGTAAGAACTCATGCATCAATAACAATGGTATTGATGGCTGTTTCATAATAAGAAAAGAATATTCAAAGAGCAACATGCATGTTTTAGAAGTGTGTACATGTAGCAAGAGTTTAATATGGAATTGGTCATCCATTATTCTCCATAATTGAGCCATCAATACCATTGTTATTGATGCAACTTTTTTTCATTCAAATCACTGTCAATTGTGCATGCATGATTGAATTTAAACCATTTTATTACGAGCTGGGAAGAACATGTCATTCTGTCATTTTCTTTTTGAATTTTAAAAATTCATTCAATACTTGTTGAGATATTCAAAAAAATATTAGGGGGAACTTAGAAGTTGTGATGGGTGTATTTGGCAAAAGATGACATTTTCTGCAATCATGAGTTCAACTGCATAAAGGAAAAAAATGTAACATGATTTTAACAGATATTTAACAGATACAAATGTAAAAACTTGACATTAAGTAAACAAATCAGCTGTTTGGAAAACCTTCACAAAATAGCACCAATGTTTTTGTAAGAGTCAATTATTGTTATATTATTTAGCAAACTAGTATGGCATATATACTACCATTATAAACAAAAGTTAAATACAAAACACAAGCTAAAAACTAAAAAAATGTTTAAATTAGGCTTCAGTTAAAAGGAAACGTGAGTTTAATAATTTGTGGCATTGTGGCAAACATATTTAGGCTCAAAATATTCCCTTGCATGGGCTAAATAATTATTTGACCAACATCGCCCCATACTGCCAAGGGTGTTTTTATATTACTAAATAATAATAAAATGTGTCAGATTATAAAATTTAAACAACGGTTCAAACGGATATCAACTATTTGATTATAGATCATCTTCTTTGTCATAGGAGCGCTTATTATGACCTAGAGTCTTACATTTCGTACATGTCAACTGAAACTTTGGCAGACGCCTACACTCCGTTTCCAAAATTCTAATGCAGTGCTGCTTATGCATAACTTGTGCAAAAGCAGACTGGTGGTAATTTGTTGACCTAAAATACCACTTGGTGATTAAATCATTAAGCTTTTCCAGACCTTGTTGACAAAATTCAACAACATTACCATGTCGTCTCATTGCTTCAGGAAGATGGCAAGCTAGAATGTGCATGTATGGTGTGACATCTTTACTTTGATACATTTTACTATACATATTCACCCAATTTCTAGCCGCTTGCTCAAAACTATCTATCTCATCATTGGCCATATCCTGGGTCGGTTCTCCCATCAGTGATACAAAGTTTGCCCAAAGCGATTGTAACTGCACCAGTTTAGGGTGCTCTGGAACAAGATCTACAAGACTAATTTTTGACATTATCATGCGGTGCTCAGGACCGGTGAAGGAATCATACTTAAAGATGGACTACAACGGAATAATGATAAGTGCTGTATTGCTGTTTTCATTCGAGAAATGTGTAATGATTACTAACATATTATTATTATTCAATAAAACTTGTTCCTTCATGCAAAAAAAAACTCAATTTGATCGGCGTTCTACGACCCAGAAAAGCCCAGTTTCACCAAAAGCCCTCAACTCATGAATAATTCATACTTCGTGTGTGACGTAGCACCCATGACGCTTTGTTACCCGCCCACGCACAACAGTCGATCGTGTACTGTATGCATTTACCATACATGCAATGCGGAACAACAGCGGACAAGCGACATCTTCTAGACCGAAAAACAGCGAAAATGTCCGATAGCAGCGAATATTGGGAAGATCACAGTATAGATGAAGAGGAGTTTCATATAGGCACTTCTGAGGATAGTGATGTCAGCTGTAGCAATGAGGGGAGCTCCCCAGACGAGAGAGAAGGCGAACTTAGATGACGAACAAGTCGAAGTACGTGGCGCTGAACCATACCGGTTCGAGCCACTTGCGGCGCCTGCAGTTGACCAGCCCGGTGACGGTGATCGTCAGGCGAAGACATTTAACCAAATCCTGATGATAGAGCGGCTAAACACAGACTGGTAAGCCCACAAAATGATTAATGAATGAAATACTGAATGATGCTTCGTTTGATCAATTCGTTTCTGCTGTACAAAAATAGTTGTAGGCTATACTTGACAAAAACATGAACGAACATGATGGAGACCCAAGGTACATAATGTAGTAGTACATGTACATGTGTACAATTGTACATGTGTACAATACATGTACAGTGGAAATTTGGGGGTAATTACTATGTCTTGCGTTTTATGATTTGTTGGCAATATTAGCCAGTATTTATGAAGACATGATGGGAAAGTAATCACTGCTCAAAATTCAAATAAAATCATGATCTTTTACCATCATGCTTTAAGCATAATTGACATTTAGTCTTTCCCTTCAAATCAAAGGTTGTAGCCCCCTGCACAATAAAAATGTTTGATCTGCCCATGGAAAAATGTATTCCTTCGTGATGTACCTGTCCTTGATCAGTTCATGGGGGATGTATTTCAAGATCAATTTTTAAGTAGTGCAACCCCAATGATAAAGTTACTAAAATTATATTTTCCAAACTTGTTTTTTTTGTAATAGGTGTTCGTGTGGACATTGTGTTCTTCAGCCTTTGCTTGCAAACTGTATATGTTGCAAAGAAGTTGAGAAGACAGAGAACATGATGCGGCAGCTGGACATAAACGTGGATGATCCCAACCAGTGCCTTACCATCCATGATTGGTTTGATGCGATCTGCCTCCACCCAGGAGTGCTTGCAACAGCGTATCTTCAGAGATGCAGTTGAAGGAACGCTTGACCAGTAAGTGATTTGAGTGTTGACTGAATGTACAAAGCCAATGTACCATCAATTTCAATTAATATTTTAGAGCAATGTCAGTTTTGAATGATCTGCATATCAAGCAGATTACTTTTGATAATGAGCACCGGTGTTTACTTCAGAGTAACCGCACACAACTGAATATGACCTTGGTTGACCCACGTGCATCTATATCTTATTGTACATGCATTACATGTATGTAATTGTTTACTTTTGATCATGATTGCCTTTTGGTATGGTTATAGTTTTATAGCATTTCAGTTTCACATGGTGTTAACGTAAACAATATCGATACTCCACCATGCAAATCACAAATCTTATGTTTATAATTTTGTCTGATTTTTTTGTTTTGTTTTACAGAAAATATCGCCATGTTGCATATCGGCAAGTGGTGAGGTGGTGTTGGGGTTATCTTGGCCGTTTCAACCGGGTGCCACTGCAGACATTCCAACCTTCCGATGCCAGAATCCGGGAGGTCTCCCTTGCGACCAAATTCGCCAGACGTCATCATCACGATAATCTTTACCCCGAGTCCTCCACCTGAAGGAAGGAATCGTAGCGATAGGAGGTGAAATATCAACGACCTTTCCACTGCACAGGCGAAGGTTTGCGCAAGTTTGAACTTAAGTTTAAACTATTTTGTATTTATCTTGATAAACAGCATTTGTTATGATTTTTTTTTTACGATTCCGGGAGTTTTTCATCCGATCCGGGAGACCGGGAGTTTACACTCAAATCCGGGAGACTCCCGGAAGATCCGGGAGGGTTGGAATTACTGCCACTGCCATCATGTGTAATGGACGCAATCCGCAGGACGTTCCCAAACCCTGATGGACAGTACAAAGGATTTTCGTATCCACCACTGGATTAGGCCGATTTGCTTTGTTTTATTTTTTAAATTGGTAACATTCTTCCCTAGTTATAATGATCTGGAGGGAGTTACAAATTATTTTGTGCGTTCATAAACCATGATCAATGGCAGAATCAATTACGTGTGTATTTCATTTTGTGTCTTTTCGGAGTTGATTAATTTAGCACTAATGTGAAATAAACTTGTTTTATGTTGCCAACAATACACTATGGTAAAAACATTACAAATTCGGTATGGCAGAAAGATGCCAAGAACTGAAAATTTTACAAGACCTTAGTACTTTCGAATAAATGACAAGACAAAATATGTATGTATTTGCAACCAACAATTGAGTTTATTTTTGAGGTTAAAATATCAAAATTAAAAAAGTTGCCTCTTGATGACGAAAACAACTTAATCAAAATCCTGTACATACTTGTTTGGAACTTGGCCATTGTTCTGTTAAACCGAACTGGAAATCCTTTGAAATTCATTTCACACTTGCTGCTCTTTTCCCAGGAAAAAACTTAAATCAGCATAACTCTACTGCTGAGCAGGTTCAGATTTTCTTGGATTAAAGCTAATTCAATTAGGTTTTTGGCTTTGCATCACAAAAGGAGAAGTGTGACAAAAACTAATATTGTAAATCTCATGTTGGTAAATCTCATGTACTTCTGCCTATAAAACTTAAAACTTGTTCTGAGTGTACAGTGGCAATAAATTGTAAAATACAAGAATAGAATAACAATAAATGTGTACAGGCCATGTCATTCTGTCTTCAATCAAATATTAATAAAAATATAAAAGACATGTATATAGCACCAAATCCATTTGAATAAAATGCTCCCAGGCCCTTTAAATATAATAAAATAACCTAAAGTAACAATAGCAAAGATTATAAAAGATTAAATACATGGGAGCCAGATAAAGTGATAAAAACAGGCAAATATCAGCAGGCGGATCCAGGAATTTTGGCATGAAGGTGAAATCCTTTCGTGTATTATTCACGAACTTCACCCATTCCTTTGATATCGCAGGATCCCATGGAAATTGAAAAAAATGAGTCTCTGGATTCTTAATACTATTTCTAGTGCATCCACCAACAACACATGAAGTCGGCATTATAACTGTTAGACAACAACGTCGAAAAAGCTTCATAAAACTTCATGCCTCTGCTGACGCATGAAAACGCATGTATAATATACACGGAAGTAACATGGCGTCTTCTGTTTACTCTCGGGTGCTCATGGGTTATCGTCATCCCTTTTCGCTGGTTTACAAGTCCGCTGGTACTATATCGTGGATTTCATAGTGGATTTTCAATGGGTCTTTGTCGGGAACCAGTGCAGGCGGAAATTTCTAAAATCGAAGAAGCGGGGTCTAATTTTTTCGGTCAAATTGCAACAAAATTATAAAGAGAAAAACATGACCACAACAATAAATTGTTACCTGAACACAACATAAACAAGGTTCGATAGTCAATTTAATGTGAGAGTTCTCGTTGTAGTCCATCTTTAAGTTTTCCATCAGCCACAAAAAAATGCCAATCTGAAATACCAATACTGGCAATGAAGTCCTGAAACCGTTGCAAATGTTTAAATTTGGCAAGAGTGTTGGAGGTAAGTTTTACATGGTTGTCAAGGTTTTGCAGATGTTTGATTACATGGTACACCATCTGGTCTGCAATACGGATGAACAAATGTAATGTATCAGGTACCACATTAACCAAAGGAACAGATTGAAAAAGAGGTTGAGAAACACAATTGAAATTGTTCTTCTTTTTGGTAGCAAGCTGACAAATTTCTTCGATGGTGGGTGCACCCTTGCTTGTGTCACTCATTGACCAGCTCTTTGACATGTCAAATCGTAAATCCTTTGGACATTTGCACCACACACAGGAATATGTGCTTGCAAATCCCCCTATTCCTGTAATTTGATTTAGAAATTTTAGATCTCCACCTATATACTTTTTAACCTGAATGCTACTGCCATTTATTTCAACTGATGTCAGATTCTCAAACTCTTTTATCAGATCTCCAAGTGTAGCCTTCATGCATTCATTTGTTTCTGGGCATCTGACAATTGCTAATAAATAATTCCCTTCTGCCGACTTACATGTGTTTTCACCAATTATAGTAAATGAAAAGTTGACAAGATGTTTTTTTTTCCCAGCACGTGTTCCATCTCCACTCAATTTAATTTTTACAGTGCCATTTTCAGAAAGATGGGCCTTCGATGGGATGTTTAAAACGGACACAAGTGCTTCTCTAATTGAGCGGACAACTCCAGTGAACATCTGATTGCCAAGTTTAATATTTATATCGGTTAGAGGACATTGCTGATTAAGTTCTTTTTTTTTCCTTTTCAATGCACCAAGTCTTGGCAAGTTTGGATAGTGTTGGGCAATTTCATGGTATCCTTTCTGTGAAATATTAAATGTGTCTAAAATAAATAACATTTCATCAATGTCATCTTGACCAACTTCGGTTTCATTACTTTCATTTATATTAGTGAATTTAATTTCTGTCAAAACTCCATTTCCATCTCTAACAGTCAAACAGACAGGTGTGAATTCAGTATGTTCTACTACATCTACTACTGAACTTTGGATTAATTTAATATTATCAGATCTGTGCCTATATTTCTGAGCTCTTTTATAAGTCAATTTTGTTTTTGCCCGTCCTCTTTGTCCTTGCTTTTTTTTCTCAGTGTTTTTCAAACGTTGCAATTTTCTAACACACTCATCTTTTATGTCTTGATTTTGATCGAGTTGATTCTTTAGAATACCAACTTCATTCTCAAGTTTTTGTCGCTTTGCTATCTGGTCAGTCAAGTCATTTTCAAGCTTTCGTTTTGTAGGGCTTCCTGTAACATGGGGTAATTTAAGTGAGTAGTTAGATGTTTTCCATCGTTCTAGTTGATACTTTAGTGACAATCCACCCTGCTTTGCCTTTTTAGATGCAGTGGCTAACATTTTTTTCAATTTCCACTTTAATGTATTCAAAACGAGGGGAACATCTACATAGTCTAATGCAACATGGTGTTTTGTTAACAAGGTTTCCAAAACAGTTCTAACATTATCTTCTGACAATGAGTTTCCCTCACCTCGGTTTGAAATTGTGTACAAGAAAAGGTTGTTTATCTCAATGTTCACAATATGAGGGTAGCTAGCACTTGAGTGAGGAGCAGCATGAACAAATATCACACATGTCAGTATTACAATGAGAATAGACTGAGACATGATGGTTTATCATTCAATCCCCACCGAAGAAAAGTACTATTCAAAATTATTACGACATTTATAAACAAAATAATATTTCTGCCGAAAAATATAAATCTATCCTGCCCTTGACAAAAATTAAAACATTCAAATTAATAGCATGACAGAAAATAAATACCACAATGAATGAAGCTATAGTGATGCCAGTGAACGATTTCGCTTTTATCAGACAGCAAAAATGCTATACAAAATTCATAATTTACAAATCAAAATTAGTACAACATATAAAAAGTATTTATGCCAAAAAATTCCAATATCCGAATTTTTTAACGAAATCGTTTCCTGGATACATAATTACAGTACAAACTCATGGATCACTGCAAAGGTACTTTCTCAGCTCACATGGTATTAGTGAATTCAGGAAAGCAGATGAATATCTTCGCGATTTCCAAGTCCACGTACAAACTTCACAACAAGCACAAATCCCCGATGACTGAAGATGGGCTGTCCATCAATAGAAAATTCGCGAAGAGGTTCACGTTCACTCAGGCGAAAGTACAGTTTCTTTTCAGAAATGTATGCAAAGTCCTTGTGTTCATTAATTATTCGGAAATTCCAACCATTTCCCAGGAGATGGTCAAAGTTATGAATGTCTGTTAACAAATATTGTCCACATTTCTGTAGGGTGCCAAAAGCTTGAAGCTCAGTAAAAATATCTTTTGTTATTTGTATTCTTAATTCTACTAAGCTGTCTACCTTCCTCTGGCAGTGAAGTGCCTCCTTTATAGCGATGCGGAGATTAGAAAAAAAAGGCATCTACCAGATTCTTCCGAACTTAGAAACTCCACTGGAACATCAAGAACGTCTGATGCCAAACGCCACTCATCAAACTTAGATGACCAGCCAATGTAGTGCACTAGACAATACAATAGATTATCCTCAAACTTGGTGTCAATGATACGTAGCTCAAAGAATTTACGTGTTGACCAACCCTTAGGTTTCTCTTCTTTTGGGATGGATGGTCCTGATGCAAGCTCTTTGTAATTAATCCTGGGCCGTTTTCGCAAAGAATGTGCCATCACTCATCATACCTTGATTGGAAAAAAGTTATAATAAATAAATATAAAGTATTTGGACAATATAGGCCTAGGCCTAGGTTTTCTCCCTGGCATGCTTACATTATCAGTCATGATTAGTATTTAGAGTACACTAACGTTAAGGTTCTCACCACTACTGACATTTACTGATGTATAGTAATATTAGTATACCTACATTAAATAATGTGCATGTTGTACCGGTATGCGACATTGCTTTATTTTACCATTTAGGCCTAACGTTAGGTATACAACACTTTTGCTTTATTTCATGAACCGATGAACACATTACAAGTTAACTTATACAAACAATTATTTAAATCATTTCTTTACAATAACATCATGCACATGTTCATCATCATGGTCATAACATGACAGTCGTATGCTATATTCATTCAGCAGCTTCCAGCATTTGCATGCATCATAATTCTCTATTCAATGGTTAAATCTACGTTCTTGGTCGGTTTTCAAAACAACTCTGAAAACTAAAAGACTCACCTCATATTTGATCATGTTCACACGAAGTTTATTGAAGTAGAACACACGAAAATAATGAAAAACGAACGTGTATTCACTCATTTACTGCGAGACTACGTACTGATCCAAATTGGCGCGGAAAACCTACGTCTCTTCCACCTACGTTGTAATGGTACGTCCCGGTAGAGACGATCATAGTAAAATTGCTAAAATTAAAATATTGCCCTTTGAATCAATCCCAAAACTTACATGGTATAAAAATAAATATATTTGCGTGTTACCATATATTAAAAAGTCACATAAACATTTAATAAATGAAACATTTTACGATGGAATAACGCTATGACGTCACACGCACGCTTTAAATACCCTGTTCATCCGGGACTTTGACTAAAAGGTCATAACAAACCGTATATGTTATTGGTCGTAGATGTTATATTTCTCTTTATTCCGACAACACTCAGTAACCAATCAAAATAAGTTTCATATCAATAGAAAGCTTAGAACCTGCTGATTAACAATCTGTGAGGCCCAAGTCCGCACGGCAACGAGGGAACGAGTGAGGGCTTGCGATAAAGGCGGAGTTGCCGTGAAACCGGCTATTTTCGGACTCACGTGTACAAACAATGACAAGTTTACGCAAGTTTAAAATGTTTTTTCCGACGAAAGTACAAAGCTTTAAAAAAATTTTTTTATAGTCTTGAATTAATGAAAGGTTACTTAAGTGACTCCAGAGCGGCCCGACGCTGCCAACATATGCACTTTTATTTTAAACTCAAATTTACACGAAAAAATGCCATTTAGGCCTATGTACGCGGGGAAGATTGAGCAGATCAGACGTTTCCATATGCCATGTGAAATTCTCAATTGAGTAGTAATTAGTTCTGAAAAGAACTGGAGGTACAACTCGACGTTTCGATCAGTGTGCTCTGATCGTCTCCTCCAGTTCTTTTCAGAACAAATTACCACTCAATTGAGAATTTCACATGGTGTCACCGCAATTAGTCTTACTTAAATAGCAGGGTTCAACAATAACCTTTATACAGACACTACTTCTGCCATAACAACATTTATCCGAGGTCAATGTATTTTTGAAAATAAGATGCATCGTCGATTAGCGCTATTGACCTTTATCACAGTACAGCCATTTTGTTTTTCTTCACTACAAAACCATGTAACCAAACCGAGGCTGGATGGGAAAATAGTCTGGTGCCTTGTATACATTGAGAGTTAAGCGCTCTAATCTAACTTGTGCCTAATGGAAACCCGACAAAAATGGCCACAGTGTGATAAAGGTCTATTCTCTAGATACATGTAGATTTGGCCAGGTGTACTCACTTTGATGATATTATAACCAAAAAAAAAAATAATTTAAACAAATTTCAGATCCAGAGTTGGTTTTCTTCTCTGAAAGTCGAGTCGAAATCAAGAAGGGTATTGCATTAGAAGAGGAGTATGAGATTCTTACTGAACTAGGCAGGTGAGTTGAATCTGGTTTTTAAGTAGAAGGGAGGGGGTGGGATGGAGAAATGTACGGTTCTAGGTGTACATTTTGGGGGGGGGGGGCTAAAATGATTTTGGGAGGTTTAAAAGAGAGACTAAATAGGTTTTTTGTTTTAAATTTTTATTGGAGGGGTGCCAACATTAGAACCACCAGTGAAGTCATGTCTTCACCCTATCTTTGCCCTATCTTAAAAAATGATTGTGTAATCATAGGAAAAGTCCACCAAGAAGTCCTTCAAGGACTGCTAATTTTTCAGAATCTTATGCTTTTTTTTTTCAAACCTCTCGCAGAGGTGCATATGGCGTCGTCAAAACGTGCAAGCATCGCCAGACGGGAGAGGAGTACGCGGCCAAAATCATCCGGGTCAAGGGAGGTGCCTGGGATGACCTGAGGCGGGAGATCCTGGTCATGGGGATGCTAGACCACAAGAGACTGGTCAAGCTGTACGACGCCTACCAGACCAAGCGAGATATCATGATGGTCATGGAACTGTATCCTTTTTTGTAGAAGTTGCATTATTTCCAATTGGGCTCATCTTACTGAAATGCAGTTAGACACAACACACAAAGGTAATTAGTTTCATTCATATTTGGTAATGAACATGCGTGTGTTAAACTAACCCTAGGGTACGTGTGTAATGTCAAAAGAATGAATATTTATTTGCGTTAGTGGTCAGGTTGGCGTAGCAATACTTTGCTCGCCTTTCATCTCTGTGGACCAAGGTTCAAACCCCACGCCTGACTCAAGCCAACATGTGGATTGGTTTTTCACTCCCTACTTGATCCTGTGCGGGGCTTTTACAAAGAATAATTTTCTGGGGTGCTGTAGACTTGGTAATGAAGCTATCTTGTTTTTAAGGCCCCAAATGTTTTTGTATTCTAAATGCTCTCTGATGCAATATGAACATATTCAGGACCAACCTTGCAAAGTGATATCCCCCCCCCCCCCATCTACTGGTGCATATAGGCCAACTTTGACAGTTGAATTAGACTAAACTGTAGAGTCTGACTTTTCCATGATATTATGTACATGTTCTCTTCCGTTCTTCCCCTCCCAAGATCAAGTCCTCTCCCCTTGATCCCACCCTTGATCCCTTCTCTGAACACTCAAAAGTTTTGTGTAGTCAATTCTCACTGCAACTTGCAGCAAATTTTAGTGCTTCAGAAAATCTGAGAAGCGCTACTGTAAATATTATGATTCCTTGTGTCAGCAAGCTGTTAACCTCAGCCGACCTTTTAAGTCTGTTTTCAAAGAAGATTGGAAAGTGTTTATTTTTGGGATTATTCAAACTTATCAACAAGTGGGGTTTATGTTTGTAAATAGCTGTGCTGGTGGCCTGGTATACAATAGGAATACTGGAGAAGGAGGATTGGTTGTAATCATTCCTAGGAACCAAAGTAGGATACATTTAAATAATGGCTTGTTCAGTGATGTAGACAACCTGGGGGTGTGAGTGGCGATAAAGGACTTGGAATTTTAAAGAAATACAAAATGTCCTTTCCTAATGATGCACATTTGATTTTTGGTGACTGTACTCAGAATTCACCATAATAATTAATAAGAACTTCACGTTCGCTGATCAAAATTTCTCAATACATTTTCACTATTTTCTTGTTAAAGACATGCTGTATTGAGCTGAAACAATACATACATATATATATATATATACATAACAGCAAAAGAAACGTCACCCCGTAAATGTTGATAAGTCTGAGAACGTGTTTAGCTTATGTGTCCTCAGACGTCATGCATGACGAATTTTGAGGTCAACCAAATTTGCCACATTGTGTTCGTGTTACACTCCATACTCATAATATTCTTCATTAAACAAATTATATTAATTATAAAATGAAAATAATAAATATTTTTAGGGGTGATGTTTCTTTTACTCATATATATATATATATATATATATATATATATATAAATATATACAGAATAGAAATTTAACAATGGCATATTTCCCTGGAAAATCACCTCGATAAAAATGAAAAGGTCTAAAACTTATTGTTACAGTTAATATTGTTATCATTTATATGTACAAGCCTGTAAGAGGGTCCTGAACTCATTCTCAAAAGAGGGGAGGGGGTCTTGCCATAAGAAAATGTCTGGTGTGACCCATTTGGCCTGGTCTTCACCCACCGCCCACATACAACACAACCCTCTGGAAAATGTAATGGAACCATCCACTTCATGGTACATGTATTACTATGTATGGCTTGCACTGTGTGCATGGACTGGGTGAGGAGAGTGCCCATGGTATACAATAGACTGGTCACAAAGTTCAGTACATAATTATGTGCACCCTGCAGCAGAGGGTTACCCCTGGTGATCCAGGAGAGTCCTTACTCGATTCTTAGACATCCCATTGTCACACACACAGCATAGATTCAGTATCAGAGGCTTAATCTGTCTGTAACTGTGCAGGTCTAAAGAGGGTTAGTCTCTGTTGTGCATACCTCAATGCACATGAAGAACATTTTGTTGTCTCAGTTCAACCATGGAGGAATAGTTGACCTAGTTCATAGCAGGTCCACTGAACTTGGTGTGAAACAACTCAAAATCAACCTGTGTGGTACATTATGCATTGGTAGACAACGCTGAGTGCCCACAGTATGTGTCACTGGTGGAGGTAGCAAGCACTGTGCTATTTTGAAAACCACTTTATAGAAACAAAAATGTCTGATTTAGTGTGCACAAAATTTGCTGTGTGAAAGATCGGTGCTGTGATCAACCTGCAGAAAACAAATAGTTAAGTGATTGACGAGTCGATTACAGTCATCGCTATCCTGTATTCCTGAGTGATGGTGTGTGTGCAGATATGAATTGACTTGACATCGGGGATGGTATATAATGGATCAGACGGACAAATAACTCAAAGGTATGTTGCATACATGGGTTTTGATCCATGACCATTTGGAGTTCTACTGAATGTTCAAATTGTGATGGATCGTGATGGCGATCATGATTCTCTATGAACTTAAAAGGTCTCTGAATTGTAAATATATCCTGGAAAGTGCATTTGTTTGTGTTGTTTGTTTAGATTAATTCAAAGACACTCGAGCACTGAACCAAGTCAGTGAAAAAAGTTAAACCTCTTCACCTTTGGTGAATCGGTGATTGCGATTCTTTTTATTTCTCCTAATTTTCTTAGAATTGATTTTTTTTCTTTTTTTTTTTTTTCTTTGGCATATTCACCACATTTCTCATTGCAGATGTTTTCAATTAGAAATAACCTTCATTTCTCATTATCTGCTGTATGGAATTTGGGGAGTATTTATTGTTTTTGCATTACCTATGCATATTTATTGTATTTTTGGTAGTATGTCATAATAATAATGTGGACTTATATGGATGACTCTGAATAAGCTCAAATTGAACGGCGACGAGACAGAAATGATTGTTCTAAATGCGCGACATCGCCCTTTCCCACCTCTGGACAGCATTAATGTATGCGATGACGTCATCGGGCGATCTACGCATGCTCGCAACATTGGCATTCTGTTTGACTCTTTGCTCTCTATGGATCAGCACATCACTAATACCTGCAAATCCTGTTTCTTCCATCTTAGGAACATTAGTCGTATAAGGAAGTACCTCAGTCATCAATCTGCCGAAATTTTAGTCCATGCATTTATTACATCTAGACTAGATTTCTGTAACTCTATCCTGTTTGGACTCCCTAGCTATGAAATTGAACGTCTGCAGAAGGTCCAGAATGCCGCAGCTCGACTCGTATCACTCACTCGGAAGCATGATCATATCATACCTGTGCTCTATAATTTATATTGGCTACCTGTAGAACAGCGGATTATCTACAAACTACTTTTACTGACATATAAGGCACTAAATAATCTAGCTCCACAGTATATCAATGATATGATCACTACTTATGTTCCTAGCCATAATCTCCATTCTTCGGTATGGAATACGTGGCAAAGCATTAAAATGGACTGAAGCATTTCTCACGAACAGGAAACAACGGGTCGTTATTGATGGTAAATGTTCTCAGTGGGTGGATGTTGATTCGAGTGTCCCCCAAGGCACGATTTCTGGCCCTATGGATTTTGTCGTTTTTATAAATGACCTGCCAAATGATCTTACATCCAGTGTTAAGCTGTTTGCGGACGATTGTATCGTTTATAGGCATGTAGCCGGACCTGAGGATGCTGGCAGACTGCAGCATGACCTAGATATATTGACCGCTTGGCAAGCTAAATGGCAGATGAAATTTAACGCGCAGAAATGCTTCGTCCTAAAAATAACACATTCAAAATCTCCATCAAGTTATACATACACTTTAAATAATACTATATTGGCTGAAACAAAAGAATACCCATATCTTGGGGTCACAATCACATCAAGCCTAACTTGGAATTCACACATACACAATATCATAAGTAAAGCAAACAAAACTCTGGGGTTTGTACGACGAAACCTTCACTCCTGTTCAAAGTTTGTAAAAAACTTAGCATATCAAACACTAGTACGACCATGCCTGGAGTATGGGGGTCCATATGGGATCCTCATACAAAAGAACTCACACTGAAGTTGGAAGCTGTACAAAATAGAAGTGTTCGCTTCGTCATTGGGGACTATGGGAGATACAGTAGCGTAACGGCAATGAAAGTTCAACTGGGTTGGGAGCCTTTGGAGATTAGAAGGAAAGTAGCAAGAGTCACCATCTTCCATGAAGCCCTCCTGGGTCGCCTTGCCATACCGCTTCAAATGATCCTACGCCCAGTCCTACGCTCATCTCGTCACTGTAAATTTATCCAAATCTCATCCAGTAAAAACTGTCTCAAGTATTCATTTATACCCCGGACTCTGAAAGATTGGAATCTCTTGCCACATTATATCACACAAATTGAAGATAAACAGAAATTCAAAGCAGAAGCAAGGAAGTACGTCACACAAGTCGACAAGAAATAAGCAACCAAGCAAATTAAACCATCAACTACATCTGTGCACCATACCCTGCCCGTGTTGCTCCTTTTAGGGGTGTTGGGCAGTATTTGATCCAGATCCAGATCCAGAAGTAGACAACTAGTTGCGCCCTCGTATAATTTAGAAACTTATGGACGCAGAGCTTTTTCGTGCGCAGCCCCTTTACTGTGGAACTCGCTTCCACAGGAAGTAAGACTTTCCACTTCACTAGGTAATTTTTAAAAACAGCTTAAGACACACCTTTTTAGAAATGCTTTTAATTTGTAATTTTAGAGTGTAATTTTAAAATGTATTTCATTTGAGTACTATCATAATAATTATCTATCATTGTAATTATTATTATTGTCTCCTTTTATAGATAGCTCGCATTTGTAATTTGTCACTTATATGTAAGAAAATTTTTTTAAGTCTAAAATGTAAAGCGCTATTGGGCATCACTTTACTAGGTAATTTTAAAAAACAGCTTAAGACACACCTTTTTAGAAATGTTTTTAATTTGTAATCTCAAAGTGCAATTTTAAAATGTATTTTATTAGAGTATTATTATAATAATTATCTATCATTGTAACTATTATTATTGTCTCCTTTATAGATAGCTCGCATTTGTAATTTGTCATTTATTGTAAGACAATCATTCTTTTTAGTCTAAAATGTAAAGCGCTATTGGGCATATTTGGAAATAGCGCTATATAAGTAATTAAATATTATTATTATTATTATTATATAGCGCACGTATCCACCAAACTGGTGCCCAAGGCGCATTATATTATTACCCCTGCTCATCGGGCTCATAAATCATTCCTGAAACCATCTCAGCTCCCTGGGGAGTATACAGCTCAATTGCTGCCATTACAGCGCATATAGGGCTAATCAAACACAACAACCAACTCTGCCCTCACAGGTACCCATTTACCCCTGGGTAGAGGGAAGCAATTATGGTAAAGTGTCTTGCTCAAGGACACAAGCACCCCGGTCGCGGCTGGGATTCGAACCCACATTCAGACGACTCAGCCATCAGAACACAAATCCGATGCACTAAACCGCTCGACCACGGCCATACAAGTAATATTTGTAGCTTTCATTCTCCTGAAGACGATCAGAGTGTACTGATCGAAATGTTGAGTTGTAATTCCTCCAGTACTACTCATTGAGAATTACACATGGTGTCACAGCAAACAGTCTTTACTTAGTATGTCATACACTGTACTTACTGATGATTTTCTGGTCTTCCTGCATTGTACATGTGCAGATGGTCTTCCTTTCAGAAAGCACATCACAGGTTTTTGTTTTTCTATCGAGTTGAAGGAAAGTGAATCGTTCGTTTAATGTGAATGATGGCAAGAAATAGAAAGGTCATCAATACCCAACAGCTGGGAGAGTCCCTAAGGAATGATACACAAATCTCAAGAAGAATTCAGCTAGACCTGTTTTGAACAACATGATGAAGGTCAGAGGTTTAATCTCAACTTATGTTACATTGCGGTCTATCATGTAGACAGGGACCTTCTTATTTAAGTGGCAAAAACAAAATTCAGCTTATAATAGTTTTTGTTTGTGTTCATTTCGGTTCACAAGGTATATGTTTGTTTTTCTTTTCAATGTTTTGCTGCTACACTCACTGGCCAAAATTATTGCAACATGCTTAAAATTAGCACTTTACAGTAACAGGTGAAATGATCATTTAATCTGATTTCATTGATCGTGTGTTACATAATTGCCGAGCAAGAACAGTAAAAAAGAACATTGACTTCAAAACACAGGCACTTTCAAGAAGTCTTAAGTAGTGTAAATAAAATAAAATAAATTATTGTAACACAGTTCTCCAAACTGAACTTTGGTGTGTGTTGCAATACTTATGGACAGTGAGTGTATATATGTTCTGTCAAATGAAGACTAGAGAACAATATCAAAGCCATGCTAACCAAGGGAACCAAGGGAATTGTTTGGCTTACTTCTATCATAGTTATTAACAATCAAAGTATTAACAATCAAGCTGAGAAATTATTCCATCTGATCTGTGTCCATCTTAGAAACATTTTTTTTAATGTAATGATGCTCAAAAGTCTTGCCGTGGGGCCAAAAACAAATGTCTAGGGGTGGGGGAGGGGTGGCTTGGGGTGACCGCCACCTTGTTGGATATTGGCCTGCCTAAAGTTCATTCATGAAACAATGCCATAATCTCAAACAAGCTTGATAAAGATTTGTATATTGTACATGTTTTATCCTCACACACATAGGCATATTCAGATTTGTTTTCCTGTGTGTAGATGGTGGCGCGGATAGGACAACTGCTTAGAAAATGGCAGATTCCATCCAATTCAGCATTTATTTTCATAAAATGCAAACTAACATAATAACGCAAAGATGACTTTCCTGAAGTCTGGTCCTGGTCTGTCATGTTTCTGTAACAATATCTTCAGTTTTACCATCTTTATGGAGAGGTGTTTGGAAGGGGAAAGAGAAAAAATAATTTGAAGACCCAATACAGCAAACACAGTTGCAGTGTATACATGATGTAGCCCTGCCCCTTTCTCTGCTTATCAATGCATTACAGTGAATAGAATTATCCACCTGGGCAGTCATCTTTCAGGGTGCACTCCACTAAATAAACTCCCATAGTAAACAGTGCGAAATACAAAATATTCAAAAATCATTAAAAAAATACTTAGAAGTCGTACAGTTTTTAAAACCAAAAGAGAAAGTATTGATTGATATATATATAACCTTTTATTTTCTTAATTAATTGTGGATAGTCCAGGTTTCTGTCAAGTTATTCTCGTCCCAATGGAAACCACCCTCTACAGTAGTGAAAACGCCCACACTCTGAAAAGCAGCCATTTTTGAAAAAGGCCTAATGCTTGAAATCAAATTAGGACCATTTTTTTTTAGGGCCTAGTGTATCCAAAATACTCAAAGTTGGAAGTCATGGACCCCAGGTTATGATATTGGGCCATTTTTACACAATCCATCAAATATATGGGCCGTTTTTCAGAAGAATTTGAGGACATACACTTTATGATAAACAGCTCGGCGCATGAAATTCTCACTATTTAGTGGGGTGCACCCTTCAGCTCATACCCATCAGGCTCATGGCTCATGGATATAATAATAATAATGTGTGGACTTATATAGCGCATGTATGCACCAACTGAGTGGTGCTCAAGGCGCATATTATTACCCCTGCTCATAAGGCTCATAAGGCTCATAAGGCTCATAAATCATTCCTGAAAACCATCTCAGCTCCCTGGGGAGTATACAGCTCAATTGCTGCCATTACAGCGCATATATATAGGGCTAATCAACCAACTCTGCCCTCACAGGTACCCATTTAACCCCTGGGTGGAGAGAAGCAATTATGGTTAAGTGTCTTGCTCAAGGACACAAGTGTCATGGCCGGGATTCGAACCCACATTCTGCTGCTAACACCAGAACTTGAGTCCGGTAAGCTAGACCGCTCAGCCACAATACTCCACAAAAGGCCATTGCTTAGAGCATAGGGCATGGACCAGACTACTTAGAGCGCCTAACTCCAGTCAGGACCCTTCATCCTTATAACTAGCAAACTCCTTTCATTTGGGCATTGTGTCTACATTGTATTTTATTGTTGCCCATTTTGTACGCAGTTGAAAATAGGCCAGTGTAATGAAGAAGCCTTTGTGTACACCACACTGCTAGTTCATAGGACCATAGAACATAAAGTCATCAAATAACATCCGTGTATATATAAAATGTGATAAGTTATTTAGCATGTGGGTGTGCGAGTACAATAAATAGATTTCCAAATGTTCTTTTGTTTTCTTTTCCACGTAGTGTACTTTCTGGTGTTTCTGGCATGTCAGCAAAATGCCCCGAAGCTCTTTGTAACCTTTAGGAAAAGGCACTATGTACATGTAAATGAAGGATATTATTAGGCCTATTAATATTATTACCAAAGAATTTTTGCTGAGCAAATTTAATTGGTCAGTTTTAATTAAAACATGTAGTGTTGCCATAATTGGTAGTTTCGGACTATTCTACAGGGTTTTGTACTGATTGAAAATGCTTGGCCTTCAGTAGGGTTGTTTCATAATAATAATAATAATAATAATAATAATAATAATGTATAGATTTATATAGCGCACGTATCCACCAACTAAGTGGCGCTCAAGGCGCATTATATTATTATCCCTGCTCATAAGGCTCATAAGGCTCATAAATCATTCCTGAAACCATCTCAGCTCCCTGGGGAGTATACAGCTCAATTGCTGCCATTTCTAGCGCATATAGAGCAAACCATCTCTGCCTTCACAGGTACCCATTTAACCCCTGGGTGGAGAGAGCAATTATGGTTAAGTGTCTTGCTCAAGGACACAGATGTCACGGCCGGGGCTCGAACCCACACTCTGCTGCTGGCAACACCAGAACTTGAGTTCAGTGCGCTAGACCGCACGACAATCCACTTCGTGCATTATACAACACACGGGACCTACGGCTTTACGTCCCATCCGAAGGACGAAGCAATTATGGTTAAGTACCTTGCTCAAGGACACAAGTGTCACGACCGGGGCTCGAACCCACACCCTGCTGCTGGCAACACCAGAGCTTGAGTTCGGTGCGCTAGACCGCTCGGCCACGACACTTCATGGCCTGATACCTAGATGTCAATGTTGGCATACATGATATGTGTCTTTTGGTCATAGAAAATCCCAGTCAATATTTGTTATGTTGTTAAAAGGCAAATATTATCAACTCAAAAGCCCATCCCATGCATTGTTTGCTTAGCCCCTTGATAAATATCCTGTACAAGTTTGCCATGGGCATGATCCTTGTAATTCTGTTTGCTTTATAACAGATAATTTTCTTAAGCAATATCAAACAGGCAACCAGCAAAAGGCTCCATATTTTGTACTGAAGTTTGCCTGGTATCCAACAAAACATGCTAAGCAAAATATATTCTAAGCAAAATTTCTCTGCTTTAGCACATAGAGCTGCTTAGCATACAAATCTGCTGGGCACAGTAAAATTTGCGCTTAGCAAAAATAGGTTACCAGCCAAATTGCCACGCAATGTATATTGCTTCTGGCTGGTTGTCGGCTAAATTTTGCTAAGCGATTATGTTCTACTGCTTAGCAGCTCTATGAAATTGCGCGCAGTAATTGCTAACGAGAAAAGTTGCTTATCATCTTTTATTGGTATGTAAATTGTATAGAATGTATCAAAATATTCACTGAGCAAAAAGATCTGCTTAGCATCTCTGTGGAATTGACCCTAGGTGGTCAGGACGCACAGGCGAATTTCATACAGCAGAACAAAAAACTTGCTGATGACAAGGCAAAAGAAGTCATGTGGTATTTTGATTGGTAATCAGTAAAAATTTTCCAATATGTTAAGCGGTTATTTGTCCCCAAAGTGCTGCACCATTAGTAATATACCGCAATCCAGTCATGCGGAGTTACTCGTGATCTTGACTTTGTTAAACACACAATGCCTGCTAACAAGTTAGCATTGTATCTTACAAGGTTCTGACTTGTGAACTGAAATATTTCGTAGCAATAGTTTCAGGTCCATTTGGTAGTAATCTCTTGTCAAAAGATTTGATATTTGCTAAAAGCCACTCTACAACATTGTTAATCTCAGAAACAATTTATTCAAGGAAATATTAATAATGGACATAAAACAGTGAGTCTGCAGTTGTTACATGTCAGTCTGGCCTGACCGGATTGCATGTACGTGCAAAGTCCCTACTTACATAGTAAACCAGCTGACAATTCAATACATCGATTGTGTACCCAGTCTATTGTGGATGTGTAGAACTATTTTTGACTTCCTGCAATTATATGAATCCACATGATCTGTGCATTCTGTGGGAGTTATTTAGGTATGAGTGGGTTGTGAGAATTGAGTGGGCTAGCAGACCGGGTATTATGCATTGAGTTCTTACTGAGACAACAGCAGGCCTCTCTGCAGGGAAGGGACTTTTGTTTACAACTGGCAGTGAATGATTTCACTTCAGGTTATGCAAGTTTTCTAGATTCGTCTGAAAGCCAGATTATAGTGTGATTTGTTACATTATTCTCCAAAAATTCCTAAAGTTTTCCTCAAAAGGTATTAATTTATTTATATTCAATCCAATGTTTCAAACACAAAGAATAGTTTTTGAGGTTCAGAGACGGTCATCAGATTGAACATCATCCCCTAAACTTTTACAGATGAATGCCACAGAAAAATGAGCCACCTCTAAGGTAATCATTGTCCATTTCTGTACCGAGAAAAAAAAACTGTTTCTGCTTAAGAAATCTCTGATATATGTCTCTGATAATCGACAGAACTACACATATTCTCCTTAAACGATCAAACCGAATCATCCCAGTGTGAGTGGCGGAGAACTCTTTGAGCGGATTGTGTCACAAGACAGCATCACAGAGATCCAGACAGTGTTCTACATCAAGCAACTCATCGAGGGTGTCTATCATATGCACCAGAAGAACATAGTTCATCTGGATTTGAAGGTATGTTGTCACCTTCTTTAGTTTGTTTATTTATTTATTTCTTTATTTATTATTATTTTTTTTTGCGATTGTGCATTTTCCGAAACTTGAAGCATGAGTGCATGTGTCTTGTATGTACAGCTTAATGGTTAAAGATGTACATGTATCACCAGTATTGTCAATTTTCCAATGAAAAGGAAACATCCCAGGAAATGGCCGGTAGAATAACGTAAGCATGGGCCGATACATTTGTAATGTATATAAAGTGTCTCAATGTCTTTAATAAAAGTAAATGCTTGTTACTATGACAATGCTTGTTACTATGACAATGCTTGTTACTATGACAATGCTTGTTACTATTACGGTCAATTTAAGAAAAAAAGTTTGGCTTAATTAGAATATGAGCAAGAGCACAGTGCTAGCAAAAAGCAAATAACTTTTAATTCTTGTTTTCTTCCAGTCCCTTTTTCTGAAAAGAAAAAAAAACGTGATATGTGTCCGGAATATTGTTGTATTTGTTTTTTAAGAATAGTATCCTTGGGTTTAAAGCAACAAGGAAAATCCTGTGGTTGATGGATGGTTATTTAATTTTTTTTTGCAAAACAACACAATTGTTTTTATTGCAGGAGTTTGGTTGTGTAAGTAATCATGCAGTTACATGCCATTACATGTACATGTATAAGGAAATCTTCATTGTGTAACATGTGTCACAATCTAGTACGTAGTTCTAACAAGATATTGTAATTTAGTTTCACACACATTTAATATTTTTTATTACCAACAAAAGTTAAATTTTCACATTTTGCTTCAGGGGCTTCTTCAAAATTTTGGAGGAAGAGGGCCAACCTGTGCAACAG
Organism: Zoroaster sp. YZ-2022; assembly: GCA_029582265.1. Taxonomy (NCBI): domain Eukaryota; kingdom Metazoa; phylum Echinodermata; class Asteroidea; order Forcipulatida; family Zoroasteridae; genus Zoroaster; species Zoroaster sp. YZ-2022. The sequence continues at coordinate 27,850,165 of CM055828.1, read as the reverse complement.
TCAAAATTTAAGAATTTCTTTTCATTTCCCACAATGATAATTATTTTAGCCATTAACAGAAATTTGTGACCTGTGGCTCAGCTACATACATAAATTGTGTGCATATTTTTTCTTTACCCCTTCTCTCTCTCCTTAGAGCTGCTACTGTTTTTAGAGTTTTTTATATTAATCAAAAAAAGTTTTTGTGTCTCTGTATCTCAGCCAGAAAATATTTTACTGGTGTCACCCGACTCTGACGACCTCAAACTCATTGATTTCGGCCTGGCCAGAGTTGTGTCGCCAGACAGAGACGTGATATGCAAATTTGGCACGCCGGAATTCGTCGCGCCTGAAGTTATCTGCAAGCAGCCCGTAACCACGGCATCGGATGTGTGGAGCATCGGTGTGATAGCGCATATACTGTGAGTGAAATTGTTATTATTGTCTTGATATTTTGTTTGGAAAAGTCATTCTTTGATGTATTGCTGTTGAATTTTATCAATCTATAAATATCGTGGAACCCGCTGCTATATAGGATTCTAGCTGGCCAGTCATTATCGGGCAAACTCGGTGGTTGAGAGGTTAAGACGTCTGCACTCGTAAGCAGGAGGTCATGGGTTCGAATCCTGCCCGAGTTACCTGTGAAGTTGTTCACAGACACTCGGAAAGCACTGAGTATACAGTGCTATACGCACATCGGTGTAGGGCAAAATTAAATCAATTGCTGTTGAATAAATTTCTGCTTTGAGTAAAAGTGAGAGGATTGGAGTTGGTTGTTAGCTGTGTTCACGAAATTCTGTCACAATTGATAGGACCAGTGTCAAGAGAACATGACATACTTTTTTTTAAAGAATCAAAACACAAACAAATATGGAAATTTTGTATATATTTTGCATGTGAAAATATGCAAGGGTCTTCCTAGGAGCCTTCTGACATTTGACGCTTGACACAAGCATAGTTGAGCAGCTGCATTATTACATGGATTTGGATCCAGAGAAGTTTCCATTTGTGATCAGGATCTCGAGTGAAACAATCAGACCCTAAGAAATGCACAATCCCTAAGTTAAAAACAAGGGGCCTCATTTTAGTTGTCTGGCATCCATCTCTAGTTATTATGCAGCACGGTGTGGATATAGCCAAGATTTGTCAGGTGCCATATCAACGAATTCGAAACAAGCAATAAATATCCCAGTCTGAAAGGCACCAGTCTATTCAAGACACAAATCCTATAGACTTGTGTCAAACAAATTATTACAAAACTGGCTGCTCCATCATGAGTTGCTGTTGATGTTGTCCAACTACAAAGATGGTTTGCAAATAATATATATATTTTGTTTTTGTTCTTCCTTGCAGGTTAAGCGGTACTTCTCCCTTCATGGGGGAGGACGATAAGCAAACGCTGCTCAAAGTCAGGCGTGGCTACTGGGACTTCAACGATGAGGTGTGGGACGACATATCACAAGAGGCCAAGGATTTTCTTAAGATAGTCCTGGTGTTAGATCCAAAGTAAGCATTGAAAGTTTCACCATGTTTTTGGCTTGCAAACACCTATTTTTTTTCTTCTTTTAATCAAATAAACTGACTATGTACATCAATACACTGTTTGGAGTGAACAAAGAAATTTTGACTTGAGCGGGATGTGAACTGTGACCTCCAGGTTAACGTGCCGGTGCTCTACTAACTAAGCTATCTAGCCATATGTTGGTCTCCCAAGTTTTTCAATATTTTTGTTCAGGGAGGGGGAGGGGAGGGGTAGACAATCAGAAGTCATTGAACCAAAAGCATGCAATATAGTCGGGCCCCATGTTCTTTTGTGGGGGTGTTTTTATTCTGGTTTTTTCCCCCACCCTATGAGTTTTTCAGGAAGATGATTTTTTTTTTTTTTTTACCTTCTTAAAAGTCTGAAATGTATATAATTCCTTTTCCATTTTTTTCCTAAGGAAACGACTAACTTTGGACGAGTGCTTGCAACATTCCTGGTTGAAGGTAAAAATCATATTCTTTGTAGATATCTTGCATTCACTGGTGCTGTGTGCCCTCTCGTGAATACTGCCCTCTTGTGATCAGTTGTTGTGAAATTGTGTTACATATTTCTTCATTCTCATAAAGAATATTTGCACATATTGACATTTTTGTACAGGACAATTTTTTGTTTGTTTAGTAGCATTGGTTTGAATAGGATTTGAAGCTTTGCATGGTGGAAGAACAGTAAGAGGAAGTTTGTGGTAATATCTCTAATAAGTTGTAATAGTTTGACAAATCAACGTTTCTCCTGAAGACAATCAGAGTACACTGGCCGAAACATTGATTTGTATAAAAACCACTGGTTTTTTGCAGAACCATCATACTGTTTCAATTAACTCATTAGAGATACCACAGTGTTACTGCAAAGCTTCCTCTAAATTACCTGGTTTCACATTTCATGAAATCATCATTAGCCCTCCTATTACTACAAGGGTCAAAATCAGTCAAAATGTTAATATACTTCCCATGGTATATCTAGTGCACTTAAAAGTAAAAAAAACACTGTCAAACCTTACGTGTAGTAAGTACATTTATAGGTCAAAATGAGTCGACCGTTTTTGACTGGTAAAAGCATTGTCTGGTATGGTTCAGGGTGGTCAAAATGACAGTAAAACCAGTCAAAAAATGCCCCTGTTCACTGATTTTGAAGTCTATAGCTACTTGCCACTAAGGTGCAGCTACAGTAGGAGGGTTAATAATTGAAAAATGCTTCTTAAAACAATTTCTTTGAAGGCCAACATTGGGTCACATAAAAATAATCTAAATTTGATGATTGGATTCTGTCCACTCTGCCATGGTTCAGATGTAGTCTTGTACCCAGCCATACAGAACATGCATAAAACTTCGCAGAACCATCATACTGTTAATTAACTCATTAGAGATATTACATGGTGCTACTGCTTCCTCTTACATGGTTTCACTGGAAAAAGCCCAAATTCAGTGATGCCAAACATTCATTGTGGCTATAATCTATTCCATATCTCTCTTTCCTTGTAGTTTGATGGGCGTCATGACCAGGGTGTAGCTAAACTCAGCACACAGAGACTCAAGACATTTAACTCAAGACGGAAATGGCAGGTGCGTATGAGAGCGTATGATGAGTTTAGTTGGAACAGGGATGGGGGGAGCTAGGGGGATGCTAGAGTGTACACTTATTGGTTATTTGTATAAAAAGGACAAGAATCATCTATGTCACATGCTGGATTGCATTCGTTGAAGTAGGCGTGATGGTATGCTTGTACATCTGTACTCATGTTATCCCACCATTTGTGACTTTCCCGTGACACAGGCTCGTGCATGTATACTGTATTCATCTAGCCATTATAGATAAATCAATTTGTTCCCCAATGCAGAAAGCGCTGACTGCTGTCAAATCCGCCATGAGGTTGAGACGGCTGTCCAGTATTGCTTCCAGCGACCTCACCGCCTTCCGTCAACGACACCTCCAGTCCAAGACACAGAGTCAAGACTCGAGCCCTCCTTGTAACGGCGACAAAAACCCCAAGCAGGCAGATGGAGAGGGTGAGGGTGACGGCGATGAGGACAAGACAGGTATGGTGCATGTTTCTCTTGCATGCACTGAGGAGGAGTTGGAGGAAGAGGAGGAGAAGGATCCTAGGAAGTCTGCATGGTTGGATTCAGATGGTGATATGATTGAAGCTGCACCCCTCGCACACAGCATCGTCGATGGCAATGAGAACCTTGCATGCTCATCCATCCCTCCCCTTAAAAGCCCCCCGGCACCGAGCATCTTGGGTGCTCCTGTGCATGATGCCAGCACGATGAAAACCGCTTGTGTTGGCGCGCCCATTTCGACAACAGGTATGGCAGTCTGCCCAGATGCATGTGTTTGTAACAGTGCACGAGAGTTGGACAATTATTCGCCAACTTCTGTTGAATGTAGTTGTGTGCATGACCCGTCCTTTGTATCGTGCTGTGATTTCGAACAAACTGATTTGTCTTGTAAATTTGTGCAGAGTTTGTCTTCACACAAAACACACAGTGTGAATGAACGTGTAGATACAGACAAAGAGTTGATTAACAATATATCCACCCCTTCTGAACATTATGACCTGCAGAAGGAAAATGTAGATTCCATTGAAAGTAGTGACAGCCAGGGTAAATTGCTGTTCAATAATTTGGATATGAATGGTAATGTTACCTTATTCCAGACAGGTGGGTTAACTGTATGCAAACCCTTCCCAAGCGTGGAAAATATTGTGCTTTTGAAAGAGTCCCTGGATTTGTTACCAGAACATTCTGAGTTTGAAGAAACTGTGACTTGCAATGTTGACAGCACCATAATAACTGCTATAAACAACCCAGATATAACTGCGGTGTCATGCGAGCGAAGTGTGCCCACAAGTCTAGACCATTCAACGGGAGGAGATTTGTTGACAGAACCGATAACCACCTTAGTGGCTTGCTACACCGAATACTTTCCAAATCTAGATGTTGATGCTGTCCCGCCCGGAGAAGCCTCAGTGGAACTCGAAAACATGAAACGGGAGAACTTGAAGGATGAGGAGACAGTGTTTGAATGTGATGGGGCTGTCAATGGAGAGATGAGTGATAGATCCGAGGAGAATGTATTGAACCAAGCCGCAGCAGGAACAGCTAATGATCTTGGAGAAAACCATCAAAAGCAAACAAACTGTGGAGTGGGTGCCTTTTCAAAACGCAAGTGGTCAAAGACAAAACTTGTGTTGCCTTCAGCGCTTCATCGCATCCAGGAAAACCGGGAACTCTCAGTGGATGAACTCCCATCACCCATAAAGAAGGATTTGGACCACAATTCCAACAGGACAACTCCTCAGAGGCAACTTTCAAAAAAATGGTCCAAGGAGTCCATGGATTCGCTAGATTTCGAGGATGAGGAGGAGGAAGAAGAGAGTGCCTCGATGTCCCCCGAGATCATGGCTGTCGACTCGCGCCACTGTGCTGAAAAGAAACGCCGCAGCCTGGCAGATACTCAGCCGAAGTTGTTGTCACTTACAGAGCTCATGGTGAAGGTGACTCGTGAGAACAAGCTGAAGAAAGAACAGGAGAAAGATGGTGAAGGAAAGCAGACGCCAAAGGGACAGTCGTCAAATGGAGCGGGGAGATCCCCTATTTTGAGCAGATTCCCGTCAGTCTCGTTCAACACGAGTATGGAGCTGGAACTCAAGGGCCACTTGGACTTTTTGGAGTGTGAAGTAGATGAGCGCCTGAACCTGGCACAATATCAAAAGTGGCTGTTCTTGAGATACAATCGTCTGGTTAGATTCTTTGCTGGTGTTATCTTCGGCATGGTCCTAGGTGCACTGTGTCACATAGTGTTTTGAGAAAGTTTTCTGAGATTTTTTCTATTTTTCTACGAGTACTGTTTCTTGAATTTTGATCCAGCCTCATTTTCTGGTCATAAAGATACACAGATTGAAGATAATGCTATTCATGTTTGAATGTTTATTTTTAAATGAAGGAGCAAAATTTTTGATGAAATGGGTACAGAATCACTTGTATTTACTGACAGTAGGATGACTAGGGTCAGTAGGAAAGTATTAGAGTTTAAAAGTTTAAAAGTTTAAAATTACCATAGCAATGGGTGTGTAGCCAGGGTGGAGGGGTGGAGTGAACCATTAAAACAAAGTAGCCCCATGGAAAATATTTTGATTATGGTCACATAACTTCCCTTCCTTTTCTAAGGATAAGGTCTCTGTGGGACCAATTACTTACACCCCCCCCCCCCCCCCCAATGTGCCTGCATGACATGCACAGTTATTATACAGACTGTAATAATAGATTCTGGCTATAAAGCGGCCTAGCAAAAAATATTATTATTTATTTCATAATTTGTAATTATAATTTAAATTAGACTATTTAATATACATTATTTAAATGAGATTATTTAAATAAGATTATTTAAGATCTTGTATTATTAATATTTATTAATTAATAAGCATATTTGGAATCAAAATTAGGCTTATGGTCGAGTTATAGCCTCTATACACGTATGGTAATCTAAAAAAAAAAAAAAAAAGACATAAACTTAGTTGGTCTAAAGTTGACCATGGCATCAAACATCCCTTGAAATATTTATGATTTTAGTAAAACAGTTTGACAACTGACCTTCTGAAAATCTTAATGTAGTTTCATAATTTGCTTGTTAATGATTCAACATCATCAGCTGAAACTTTTACGGGTTGGTTGTTATGTATATCTTGATTCAAGGAAAGAAGGGATACTTTAAGAAATTTGTTCCAACGTTATCACAAGTATATTGTGGCTTTAAATTTTCACCGTTCAAATTGTAGCAGCGGTTAAAAGATACGACAGCAGAACATCACTGTAATAAACACCACTATACTGATGATTTGATTATATACAAATATAACAAGGTTTGAGGGTGGACAGTCGATATTAGCTCCCCGAGGTATTGGAAGTTGACAAACTAGTTTGTCAACTTCCAATACCGAGGGGAGCTAATATCGACTGTCCACCCGAAATAAATCATGTTATATTTGTTTTACTATACCTCATACATATTCAGTTGCCATTACAATAATAAGGAGCTCAGGGAAAACCAAATTGACATTTACGTGTGCCGCCATCGTTTCATGTGTACATATGTAGCTAGGGCGATGTTTGCGCATGCGTACTACACCCGTGCGACTGTTCCCCGCCGGGACTGTTCCCCGCCGGGACTGTTCCCCGATGTGACAGTCTACTACGCACTACTACGCATGCGTATTTACCCTGTGCGTGAATACTCGCGAGTGCTTGGTAAACAGCCAAAATAGCATCTGGCACGTGATGGTGAATGGACCAGTGAGAATCCGGCTCTCGATCATGAATATGTATGAGGTATAGTAATACCAGACATGACTCATTTATTTCATGAAAGACCATTATGATGCTTATTATAGCACTGTTGCACTGTAGTTTTATGTTCCCTATCAAATTCTGGGCAGAGTATGGCAGGTCTGTGATTTCTCAGGATTTTTTTTTTGACAATTCTCCCTTTTCCTCCAAATATTCTTGAAAGAAGAGATGTAGCCACCAAGGAAAGAAAGAAGTAGCCTGTCTTGTGTCCAAACCTCTACTTTCTTGTTTGTGGGGATTTGGAGAGTCTGTAAATTTTTCAAAATTAAACATCCAGGAGGTTCAGGGGGCTTTGTCCTCTAGACCAAAAGCCTGATACACAATTTTCAGGATTTTTTACTTTTGTAAAATCGCCCCCCTGGTATGGTGAGTTGGGACTTTCAAATCATATTGTATCGGCTTATCCTAATGATAGCATCGTTTAGTCAATGCCAGGCCAGCATCACTGGTACTAACATGCACCATTGACTTCATTTGCATTCAAGTGTTAACGGCTACCAGTGAAGAGTTTTCCACTATAAAAAAATGTACAAAATGGCTGATTTAATTTTTCAGGTAGAAAAACACCTCATCATATTCGATGATAATTCCAGGAAAACGTTTAAAAACATAGGGAAAGGTATAATATTTGGAAGAAGGTGGAGAAGAGGAAGGGATGTAGAAGTGGTTATTTCCGACTTTAATATAAATGTTATTTAATCATTCAAGTGACATAAATGTGGCGATATCACTGTACACATGTATATGTTTACGGACTGCAAAATGGCATAGTAAAATGCCCCAAACTTGGAGCCTAAGTGTTCTAGCACTGCTGGAGGGATACAGTGTGCATAAAAATATACGAATCTCTGAATACTTCTATCTAATGTGAATACTTAATCAGTGCCTTCATTGGGTACCCACTAATAAAGAAAGGTTGAAATATACTATTTAATACAGTTTCTTTGGTCGACCAGTTCTATGCAAGATGTTTATTAATAAAACAGATTCTAAATCAGTTTTTATACAGATTGATTAGTAGTTTTCAAAAGAAGAATACTTGTTACTAATTTATACATTTTCTACTTTTTCACATTAAAATTTGCAAATAAAACAAATTCACTCTGCACATATAACTGTTTCAATTTGGCTATTTATTTACATAATTCTGTAATCAAGTATTGCTTTATTTTGTTAAATTGTTGTTAGAACATGGTAATATCTATAAAATACAACAAGGTCGTATGTGCAATAGTGCATAATTTTGCATACATTAAAACAATTGAGTGCAACAACGTCGTATCTTCTTCCATAGGCTTTGCATGTTCATCCTGGAACTTTGTACAAAGATACGACCTTGTTGCACTGAGCGAAATTCAACAAGGTCGTTACTATGATACGACCTTGTTGCACTGATGCGACAAAATTAAAAATTAAAAAAAATACAGCAGAAGAACCTATAAAGACCAATGATATTTATGGAATATTTACCACTATTTACACCAAATACAATCATATTTTTATTCGTGAAAACCTCACCAACAGCCTTATCAGAAGCACCTATATAAATCTGTCCCAGTTCAAATGCAATATCAATTGTTTCCTATCTTTCTACTTTGTGAATTCCTCTTTTTCTTAGCTCCCTTTTCCCCTCTTTGTTTAGTCCTCACCTTGAGTTGTGTGGCCTTTCAAGAGCCTTGTGATGGGTGACCCTCATAAAAATAAAAAAAATTAAAACATGATTTTACAAATGATTAAGGTGTAGATTTGGTAATTCATAAATAACCAAATCGTCAAATTTTAACCTAAAATGTACGTGATGAAAAGCTGATAATGGTGTCAATTTCCCCTAGAAATAATTTTGTCAGAAATGCAGTCATTGCTTACATGCTTGGGTCTCCCTCTTCCCCCTCCCCCCACCCCAATCCATATATGAATCTCACATGTTTGAGTCTGCATTCTGACTTGTTTATAACTAGTTGATTCTAACATTAACTGATGATGATGTTTTTGTGATTTACCTAAACCCAGCCTTCACCCCGGATTGAAGAAACCCTGTTTGAACTGGTAATGGTTGACATTTTATTTTTCTGAATAAATGTGATACTAATTGACTGCATTAAATGTGTCGGTGGTTTAAGTGCGGGAAAGTTGGGGAAACCCTCTGCCAGGATTCATTTCCCGCTTCAGTGGGAAATTAGTCCAATAGCACTTATTCCAGTTGAACTGGAATTAGATTAAATAGATTTTCATAGTAACATGCATGCACTATTCTTTAAAATGTTTTGGACACTTTTTACAGTTTAGCTACACTTACAAGGTATCATAGAAGTATGTCTGATGTACATAATTACACAAATTTTCTTTTTTTATGATTCGGAAAGATTTATACAAGCTCTGTATTTGCAAGGGCACCAACCCTTTTTGGAGGTTTACACAAAAATAATTCTGAATGGAGGTTCCTAGATGAGGGGGAAGGGGCAGAGGTCACAATTGATCAAAGTAAATAGTTATCTCAGCTCCACCTGTAACTGGTCAAAATGGTTGCCCAGATGTACATGTGTTTTAGTGTTGGTGAAGCCAGAGGTAATTCACAATGAATGTAACAAGCTTGCAGCAGATGGGTAAGTTAGGCTGAAAAGATGCCCAGGTCACTCAGGGTACCCAGGAAATCATAAAAGTCCTCATAATGTACCTAGGATTGAGATTGCCTGGGTACCATTGGGGAGTACCCTAGGTGTCAATGACACCTTCAGCCTTACAATGGTACCCAGGCAATCATAAAAGTCCTCATAACGTACATATATAGGATTGAGATTGCCTGGGTACCATTGGGGAGTATCCTAGGTGACAACGACACCTTCAGCCTTACAGTGGTACCCAGGCAATCATAAAAGTCCTCATAATGTACGTATATAGGATTGAGATTGCCTGGGTACCATTGGGGAGTATCCTAGGTGTCAATGACACCTTCAGCCTTACAATGGTACCCAGGCAATCATAAAAGTCCTCATAACGTACATAGGATTGAGATTGACTGGGTACCATTGGGGAGTATCCTAGGTGACAAGGACCCATTCAGCCTTACAATGGTACCCAGACAATCATAAAAGTCCTCATAACGTACATTTGGATTGATATTGCCTGGGGAAATACCCTAGGTGACAATGACAATTTCAATGTATAAAGTTAGTTGGTTATTATACCCTTAATTGAATATTGCATTTTAAAATTGTTCCAATTCAGAAAGCCCGCCAGTTTTCACCACCCATCTCCAAGACACAATCATCATAGAAGGCAATGACCTCACACTGACCTGCCAGGTCAGAGGTCATCCTCCGGTAACTCTCCTGTGGTTCTGCAATGATAGAGTGTTGGTAGAGCGTAATAACGTTCACGTGACACTGGACAAAAAGACTGGCAAGGCGTCACTGAAGGTCATGAGAATAGAAGAAGGCAGCGATGGGATGTACAAGTGTATAACGACAAATGATCGAGGGAGTTCCACCAGCTGTGCTAAGGTTACTATTGTTGGTGAGTACTTTCATTATACTCGCTCTTGTCCATGCATGCATTCCAATGATACCCATAGTCTTGTTTTTGGTCATGCAGACCTATCAGATTTTTTATGCACAAATATTAAATAATTCCAACAATTTTTAGAACGGTTTCCCCAAAAATTACACTTTTTTCCTAAAAATGTATTAATTTAAATTATATTAGCTTGGGTGAGGTTTAGGACCGGTCATTGGAAAAGTACATTTTCAATCATCCCCACCTCCAACGGTCCCTCCTTCAGCTTTGACAGCATATTTGCAGCACTGTTCAGAGAAAACACAAACATTTATAAACATTTACTAAATGTTGCCAACATAAATATTTTGCTCCAAGAGTTTTCTGTTAAAATTAGTTAATACTTTTCCCACTTTCATTTGACTTTTCATTGAGCTGCAAGATTCACAGGCTAGTTGTTTAACACTTATCTTGAATCAAAGAAAGTTAGCATACCAGTAGGAACAGTTTTGCCAGCATAACTTGTCTTGTCTTGTCTGATTTATTTGTCCTCTGTCCATGTTACGGTACCTTGGTTGTTGTTTGTCTGTCCATAGGTTAGGGCACAAAAGCGTTTCGCTTAACCTTATTCCTAAGTGTTGTCATTAATTTGTTGCTTACTATTAAATCACTGTGTACATAATATCTATCAATTAATTTATTAATGTATTACTTATGTAATTTTCTACATGACTGTGCATATTATAATGAATGACAGCATTGAAATAAATGTTACAGAAATGAAATGAAAATGAACCAATATTGTATCTTACCCTTAAAACAAAACAAAAATGTTTTCTCCATTTTCAGGAAAACCAGAAGCTCCCTCTCGACCTAAAGTGGCGTTAGTAGCTGCCACAGAGGTAGTGGTGACATGGAAATTCCCTCCTAGTAAAGTCATCATTACTGGATTTAGGTTACAATGCAAGAAAGAAGGTAAGAAAACAGTCATCTGTAGTTGTCATATTGATGTCTGTTGAAGTTTTTGAAATACTGTTCGCTGTTTATATAGTGTAAGATTTAGGAAGGGGAAAAAAGTGAATAATAACCCCCATTTTTTGGCAGTATTCCCCCTTTTTTCCTGTGTGCCCCACCCCCCTTTTGGAGACCCTGGATCTGACCCTGACACACCCACTCAAGCAAAGTTTCAGTTTCATCATTCTGAAAAAAAAACACTTAAAAAAAAAAAAAATTCTGGGTTCTGCAGATGACAAACAATGGAATACAATTGATGACAAAATCCAGCAGTGTTTCAAGCATATCACGCCACTGCTTCCATCCACCGAGTACAGATTCCATGTGGCATGTTGCACCCACCATGGGATTGGCCCCTACAGCCGCACGTCTATTTCCGCCAAGACATTACCAGTTGGTAAGTTTCGTTGCTTTAAGTTTTAATAGTGTCATGGCTGAGCGGTCTAGTGCATCGGAATCAAGTTCTGATGGCATCAACATGTGGGGTCAAATCCCGGCCTGTCGTGGCCGAGCGGTCTCGTGCAACGGATTCAAGCTCTGGTGGCGTCAGAATGTGGGTTTGGATCCTGGCCTAGCCGGTCGCAGCACTTGTGTCCATGAGCAAGACACTTAACCATATAATTGCTTCATCATTCAGATTGGACATTAAGCCATAGGTCCTGTGTACTAGAAACATTAGTGCATGTCAAAGAACCCATAATGACACTTATCATACAAGAGTAGGGGTTTGCCCCAGTGTTTCTGGTAGCAAATTGATGGCCCATTGAAAATAAACTCTAGGTGACATGGTTACCATCTCTAAATAAAGCTATTATTATTATTATTATTATTATTATAGTGTCCTTCTAGATCAAGTATGTGTGACTACAATATAGTGATCTTCTCAGTTTTAGGGTAACTTTTTAATAAATTAAAATTGGATTTTAAGAATTGTTCATCGCAATTTTGTATGAGTTATGGGATGCCATGGCATGAAGTAAAGTAAAGACAAAAAAAGTATGGTGTACATACGCTGTAAACACAGATTTCAGTACATGCTTTTTGCACACTGATCAGCGCGTTCTATTTTCTGAACAGACAAGTTTAGGCTCTGAGAAAACACCCTATTTGAATCATGTGCACAGATTCCATTGTAAATATTTCTCAGCATGGTACCAATATTATTGTTCCCCATGTAGGCTCGCAACCACTAAGTATAGACGCTATCTCCAAATTCCAGACGTTATCGAGAAGTTGTAGTCTCGATGCAGATCGCAAAGCTTCATCTAAAGAGATCCAACCTGATAACTTGACCAACGAAGAGCCTGAGGAAATGGTTGACTTAAATCTCAAGAAGAGCTTACCACAGAAGTTGTATGATTTCAACATTGAAATAGGGCGGTAAGTATTAAACCAAAGGCCCAAACCCATAGGGCTAATGGCATTATATGGACTGTTCTAACCAACTCCACTTTTGTTATCATACATTTAAATATTAAGTTTAATGAATATTGACAAGCCTACCCCTACCAGATAAAAATAAAAAACGGTTCAAAGAAAATTATGTAGATTTCCAGCCTTATAGGTAATTACCAGATTATCAAATTAATAGATTATTATATAAGAAATTGGTGTAAAGTTGTATCAATCGTCATGAAACAAAATTCTGTCTGAAGTACTTTTATCTTAGAGAAACAGGAATTTACAAAAAGTTGCAGTCCGGCTGTAAAAATATAACAGTACATAATTATTTTGATGGGTTAGTTTTATGATATATATATATATATATATTTTTTTTCAATTACAGAGGAAGATACGCTGTAGTACGGAAATGCTACAAGTACAGCACTGGAAAAGAGCACGCTGCTAAAATAATGCTTTCTAATGCCAATCTGAAAAAACAAAATCTCTTAGAGTATGAAATACTGAAAGAAATCAGCCATCCTAACATTTTGCAACTCCGGGACGCTTTCCTGACAAAGCGCTTTTACGTGCTGGTTCTGGAACGCTACTTCGGCGATGGTGTTATGAAGTACCTGACACTGAGGGACAAATACACGGAAGAGCAGGTCGCACGTTTGGTGCAGCAGCTACTCGGCGTGCTCGCGTATTTGCATAAGAATAAGATCGTCCACCTAGACATGAGGCACGACAACATTGTGTTGGAGAGTAGGAGAAGGGATACAATACGTGTCATCGATTTTGGGTCGGCACGGAGGATGGAGAATCCAGATGGGATGAAAATGGAAGGTCTGGATACGTTGCCAGAATTTATGGGTAAATATTATTCTTATCCATCAAAGTTGAATTTTTTAAATTTTTATTTAAGACAGTTGTAACAGGCATCCATTTTTAATATTCAACACTTTATTATTACAAACTCACCTCTGTAATTTTTGTTTTGTTCAGATAACTTTGGGGGGAGGGGGGGTGAAATTTAGATTTGATTGTCTTTTCTTTTGAATCATGTAGTGCCTTTTCTTCAAAATAAAATTGTTTGGCTTTGATTGGGGGGGAAAAAAACATTGCTAGAGCTCATTTTTTACTAAAAATGTAGAGATATCTGAAGTAACACAGAGAACCAGCCAAATGCAAAACTTACTTTACCCGGTGACCAAAAGAACTTGTGCTATTCTTCCAAATCCTAAATCCAGCCTTATGGAATGGAATATGTTCTTGTTCTGTTGAAGCATTCTGAGAAACTTAATACTACAATTGTTTTTTTCTTATTTAGCCCCTGAAATTGCTTCTGATGGACTGATTGAGTATGAGACAGATCTATGGGCTATAGGGGTCCTGGTTTTTGTCTGGTAAGTGCTGCCAATTTGGGGGTAGAACATTCAGAAATGTTGCGAGATAATTTCCCCAGATAATTTCCTTTTGTCTTGAATAGTTTCTTTCTATTTCATACAACATCCAACAGTGCAAATACCAGTAAAAGGATGAATATTTACAAATCAAAATACAAAACAAAACATGACTTCCAAATTACAATCACTCTAAACATTTTTTAAAATCTGTTGGATAACATCATCCAAGATTTTTTGTTAGTACATTTACATACAAACAAACCAAATTGTTCCCCCACCCACTCTGAAAATACTTGCCCTCTACCACCATCCAATATTTAATCTGTAACCTGAAACTTTCTTACCAGGCTAAGTGGCACATCGCCATTCCTTGGACGGAACCGAGAAAAGACGATCTACAACATTACTAGGATGAAGTTCAACAGAAGACACCTCTTCAAGAATTGCACTCCAGAAGCAAGGACGTTTGTCTTATCCCTGCTACAGAAAGATGCAGTGTAAGACAATCGTTTTCCTGTCTCAGCTTAGCTGGGGTTTTCAAGAGGGCTGAAAGATGCACTCTCGTTGTGCTTTCCAAGAGCTTATAATGCGCACAGTGTGTTTTAAGAGATTTTTGACCCCGATGTGAAACACTATTGATGCAGTCAGGGGTCAAAACTGCTGAGGGAAGAGAATGGATAAAATACAGTACTATCACCTTGCCTCAAATGGAATATCCCACAAAAGCAGCATAAAAATATCATCTTGAACTAACCCTGCTGAGTAGGCAACCTATGGTGGCATTGTACGATTTATGGGGCATTTATAGAAAACTTTGACACAACCCATATTTTAGCGAAGGGAATTAGGAAATAGTGGTGTGTAGAATCATTCTTTCTTGTCTCCGTGCCCAGACTTAATGACCGTGGCTCTTCAAGCTGACTTTCAAATTGACTTTTCCTCCTGGAAAGGCACATTTTTCTTTCTTAGTTTTTGTCACTTGGACTTTCACCTTCTTGATTGCCCATCCCCTCCCACACACACACACATTCACCCCACACACACACACACGTGTGTAAACGCCTGCAATCGGGGACATCCTTTGTCAAATTCCTTTGTCCAAAAAAGCGGGGACATATTGTTCTCCATTGTGATAGCAACCGGGGACCATTGTCCCTTTTGTTATATGTCCCCGGTTTGAATGCGCTCACACACGCACAGTCTTTTTCCGTAATTGTGGGGACATACACTCGCTTTTACACACAGTTGTAGGGACCAAAAATGCTATGGGGACATGAAAATGTCCCCACAGATACGGTGTTCTGGCCTACCCTTTTGTTATAAGTCCCCACAACCCCGCGAAGGCCTACACACACACACACACACACAATCCCGCACGGGGCGTTGTGGGGACAAAATACAAAGGATTTTGGGGATTAAAAACGTTGTGGGGACAATGAAAATGTCCCCACAGCTAAGTAATTCCGGATCCCTCTTTTGTTCTCTGTCCCCATAACGCGGCCAGTGCTTGAACACACACACACACACACTCTCACATATGCCCACTTGTGGGGTACTCCTTTGTTTCGTTCTATTATCCCTGTTTTCGTTCTATTATCCCTTTTCTATTGAATTCCCCTGTGGGGTACCAGCATTTCTAAAGATTCTCTGTGGGGTACCATTGTTCCATTGTGTTTGGTACCCCACAACGAATGGCGTGTAAGAACACACACACCCACACCCACACCCACACACCCTCACGCACATTGATTTGTGGGGTATTCCTTTGTTCGTTCTATTATCCCTTTTCCTTATAATTCTCCTGTGGGGTACAAGATTTTCTATAGTTACCTTGTGGGGTCCAATTGTTCTATTGTGTTTTGGACCCCACAACGAATGGTGTGTACGTTCACACCCCCCACACACATTTACTTTTATTTACATAGTGATCCTTCAGTTGATTGCAAGCCATTGCATAATGCTTGACTTTGCAAATTTTAATGAGTTTTGAAAATCTCAGTAAATTAAATGATGAAATAATACCTTTCTTTCCAGTGATCGACCATCAGTTGAAGACTGTATTGCCAACCCATGGTTCAGCGGCATCCCCGAGATGAAGTCCAAACGTGAGGGCACCATCTTTCCCTCCAAAAAGCTCAAAACGCAGCGCAATGAGTACAAGATGCGTCTTCTGTCGCTACAGACAAGGGCAGAGATGAATCTCAGGCGGTACTCGTCGACGATAGAGCTGAAATGCCCTGGGCTACCACCATCACCCAAACAAAAGAACGGAGTTGTTAATTCACGGGTGTGTCCAAAGGTGCAGGGTTAACAGTGATAGGGACCCGGCTTTTATTAGGAGAAATTGTATTTAGCTTCATTGAGAATTTGACCATGGGATTTTTTGAAGAATCTTTTGTCTCTCTTTATTACATCCATGCCATTGTAAATACACAGTTCTGGATTTTTCCTCATCTTCACTCAGCCTGAAAAACTCATGCGTGGGTTGAGATTTAGTGTACATGAGATTCGGTTTTAACAGCGTGGTGCATGGATACATAATATTCCCATAAATTTCCTTGACCAAGATCTTGCCAAGTCTTATCTTATTCACACCGTGCATGAGCTGTTGAGGGCACATGTTGTTAGACCACTGTGGGCAAAAGGGCAGCGATAGAGCATCGCATTTGGCGTATTTTGCAGTTGATGTGCTTACGCACGAAATATCTCCAGCAATCATTGGCTGGCAGAAGTCCACGTACGCTTAGTACCATAGCATACGCACATAAAGTGTACGCACAATGCTCACACGATGCCAAAGTGGCTATCATCAAGACACTGGGTGAAAATTCACCGCTAGAGAGCTACGATGTGCACTGAGCGGATACAACTGATTCAGATGCGGCAATATAGTTCCTGCTCACCAGTATGAGTGTGCTGAAAACTCGGGCGCCATAACGATAGTACATTGTGTACATTGTGTATATTATCACAAGCATGTACCAATAAAAACCACAAACACTTGAAAAGCTTATCTAATGAAATCCCACCCCTAGTAATGGTAATTTTTATTGATTGGCTGATGGGTCTGTGTATTGGACAGTTCTTGTCATGATTGACAGGCCGGGATAGGGCTTTGTCAAATTCCCTATTACTAGGCATTATATGAAGTGGGTTTACTGCATCATAGGCACTAGCCTTTTTTGGGATGGCATTTACCTCATGCCGATTTTGATAGATGTGTAAATAGGAAAATAAGATGGCGGCTATGCGGCTATGTTTAAAAAAAAAAAAATTTTTAAGTCTTGGACAGTGAACAAAGTTTATTTTATGTGAAGAAGAGAACAACCTTGTGTTATTCTCAATTTTTCACTGCCAACAAAATGGTATTTTTGGCTAGTTGAATTCACTCGTGACTCGTGAGCCCTCACTGTGGGAGGAGCCAATTTAGGGAGGGGACATTAAACCAAAGACTTTGCTGGGTCTCAAGTTTGCTGGGTCTCAAATCTGGGTTTCACCACACAGGTGCTTGAAATCCTGGAACATCTGTGAAAAGTCATTGAAGTTTGACGTTGGTGAACTCCGGGTAAACGAACCCCCTGGTATACCTCCAGCCCCCATCCACCTGCTTGCAGTTGATAGTGCATGAATGTACAGTGATTGACAATATGTGACTTGCAAATATCATTTGGCAGAATATACTATTTTGATTAATAAAAATACTTTTTTAATGAATACTGTGTATAGTAGAAAGAAAGAAATTGAAAATATTTATTAAGGAAGTTGATGTAGTTGGCTTTATATTGCTCATACACAACATTTGGTTGGTTGAGATTGCAATATGTGGTTGGTTGAGATTGCAATGTGTGTCATGAGATGTGTAACTTAATTTGCAATTCTACCAACTTAAAAGGTGTTTCTAAATGCCTACATCATTTATGCAGTCAAGGGGCACTTGCAGAAAAGTTTCAGATGGTACGCATTCTCAGATTTCTTGAACATTTTCAGTTTCTCCTTCATAGCGTAAGACATTTAGAGTATGGAGATCCAGGACTGATGAGCTGTATAACGGCTGTATCAGGGTGAAACTCCCAAAATGTTTTGAGGGAGATTTCAGGTATTCAAATGTTAAGCCAAAGTTGAGGAAACTGGAATGAAATTGGCAACATTTTGTATGCCTGCAGGTGCCCTGGTGACCTTGAAGTCGTGTGCTACTGCATGCTACTGCATGCTACTGCATGCTACTGCATGCTACTGCATGCTACTGCATGCTACTGCATGCTACTGCATGATGTCATGAAATCAAAACTAGAGTATGGTGTGTGCTTGTATTCAAGCTGAGATAAGATTATGTCATCTAAATCTCAAAATCAGCCTCAAATTAAGTCAGTCTGTTAGACAATTCTAAATTTTTGAATATGAGCTTTATCAAAACAAATCTGGATTTTTTTTTTTTAAATACATCATTTGATAATTTCTTCTCACTATTTTTCTCTTAGCTTTGTTAAATGGAATGGAATTGTTTTAAACATTACACTCTCAGTGTTTGTGGCTTCTGCTTAATCCATAAACGCCAAGTAGTTAGAAAATAATTAGCTTTCAGATATTGCTTAGGTGTTAGGTATAAAATATAAACAGGAGCGTGTCCACGTTGGTTGGAAGAGATGTATCTTATTATCCAACCAGTGGGACATTTGATTTTACCACAACATTTTGTGGGGAAGTTGTTGTTTTGACTAAGCCAACTAAGGAACATAATAAATGAAGAAAAAGAACGAGGTTATACCTCATCCCCCCCCCCCAAAAAAAGTAAATAAATAAATAAAAGCTCTTTATGTGGACCCTATCAAATTATTGGTCAGATTTGGAGATTCCATGATACCTTCACTAACTGTGGGTTTACTACCCCCCCCCCCCCCTTTCTCCTTAAAGTTGATCTAGGCGCACCCATTAAATTTTTGGTATAATCATTAGGCCTGTAAGGGGGTCCGGGGGAAGGGGAAAGCAGAAAAATCGAAAATAAATAATGTTTT
Source organism: Zoroaster sp. YZ-2022 (assembly GCA_029582265.1). Lineage (NCBI taxonomy): Eukaryota > Metazoa > Echinodermata > Asteroidea > Forcipulatida > Zoroasteridae > Zoroaster > Zoroaster sp. YZ-2022. The sequence goes on along the minus strand of CM055828.1, from coordinate 27,830,994 downwards.
ACATAACCATTTTCTTTGTGCCGAATTTGAATTCCACTTTCTCCAAAGTTCTACTTAACTCACAGAGTGTAAATTATTATAAAACAGACAAAAAGCCCCTTGCCCTCTCAGCCCCCCCCCCCTCCCCCCCAAAAAAATATATAAAAATAAAAATTATATGGTTATGCGACTATGCCACGTTAGTAAATAGAATTGAACTGTACACAAAATTGTATGTACTGATTAAAAACAATGTTTTATATATATTATATACTGAATGTTACATACAGATTGTGTCTAATTATTATAAATTATTTCAAAGGAGAGATTACTATATACGAACGTTGTATTGATCACACCTGTAATTGTAGAAAATTATACATATTCAATTCCTGAACCTGAATGTTTAAAAATTAACTGTTTGAAGTTGGGCTTTGTTGAATTGTACAATAAAATTGCCGCTTTTAGACGCAGTGTTTGTGTTCTTCAGTGATCTGTGCATGGATGGTTCTCCAATTAAATGCAGTAGTCGTGAAATTAGTGAATGGTATAAAACATTGGTAACCTGAATGAATTATCCTGTTTAAAGTTTTTGATTGTGAAAAGTCCTTAAGATGTTTCTGTCTTAGTTACTTTCATTTCAGAAATTTGTCAAGGGGAGGGGGCAGGGGCGTAGCCAAGACTTTTTAGTGGGGGCACAGGGGGAATTACTTTTCAGTGGGGGAGCCCAGGGGTATGGGTTTTTCAGTGGTGGGGATCATGCTTTTTCTAAGGGGGACGCTGCAAGGGGCCACCATCGTCTTATGTTCTTGGCATTTTGTGTAGCCACAAGCCAGACATGCCTATTCAGCATGTATGATCAGCATGTGCCCAATTCGTCTAATAAATCAATTAGACGAGACTCAAGTTGTGATTCTTCCTCTGTATTAGATTCTGGATGCTCCATAACAACTGCAACTCGTGATTTTCCTCTTTGAAAATAATCTTTAATCGTCGCCATTGTAACTTCTTACGCTTTAAAATATCTGAACACCACGTTGTCTATATAGTACAACATGGTACAACAAAACAGTGCTAACTGTTGGTCACAAAGCGGTCCTTTCTCTATGGTGACAGTGACCCACTTTTCATTCCGCTGCATTTTAATCATAGTAATTTTGAATCCCCACCGGATAAGTTAAACAGTAATGGATTGGTACGGCTACGATTACAAAGGTTTGTTTGTTTGTTTTGTTTGTTTGTTTGTTTGTTTGTTGGGTTGTTGGGGTGTTTGTTTGTTTGTTTTTTACTGGCACTAGGCCTATTGTAAATGAAGGCCTACAACAATTAAGCAGACTTATTTAGGATATAACTTTTTAACGTTTTTTTCTTTCTTTTCTTCTTTTTCCCCCTTTTTTTTGGGGGGGGGGGGCACTATCGGGATTTTTTCTTGGAAATTTGTGGGGGGGGGGGGCGGAAAATCTTTTGGGAAAAGTAGTCCCTAGAAAATATTTTGATTTAGGCCACATAAAAACTGCCTTACTGATAAAAATGAGATCAAATAATTGGATGTTTAATGTAAATCTTGATTTTAAAAAAGTAAGCCATTCTCGTAGATGCAGTTTAGCATGAGAAACAACTGCAATGAAACAGATGATAAAGGATGCATGTAGTGATTACACATTTCATGACATGACTACTGAAAGAGAGAGGAGGGGTTGCAAATGAAAATCCCGGTTCAGTGGAACATTTCAAACCTATTTGATGTTAAAAATCCGGTGTTCCCTAAATTGTTTTGAGTAGTATATTTTATAAAATAATTCAGTTTACCATTTAATAACCCAACACGCACAATTTGGTCAGAATGACGTTTAAATGACGTCAAATTCGAACGTCGCGGGACGGTCAACCTACGGTTGTATGTGAACGTTTTTTAGACGTGAGTTTAATGTGACGTCGTCAGACGGTCAATAATCGTTGAAAACAAACATTTTTTAGACGTCAGTATACCACCCAAACTCGTATGTCCAAATCTTATAATGTGACGTCGTCAGACGGTCATGGCTCATCGTCGTGGAATCCAAACGTTGTTTAGACGTCACTGTATACCGCCCAAAAATCTGACGTCAAAATTTTAATTATTATGTGACGTCGTCAGACGATCAACCCATGGTTGAAAAGTAAGTCATTGAGAAGTCGGAAAACAGACTAATATGACGTCAAATATTACTATAATCTGACGCCTTTCTAACCGTCCAATCCAATCATAATCCCACTTAATCCCGAAAAAAAGAGAAAAACAAACACGTGAAATCACTATGATGAAATAGCACCCTATAAGTATAGACGACTTTTGGCACTGGCGTAAATCCGTGATGAAAAGTGGGGGCAATGATTTTGAAATTTGGGTGCACGGTATAGCTTGAAGTTCTGCATGTGTATTTTTGTAATAGCCTATATATTTTTTTCTACGCATGGAAAATTCTGGGGGATGATCCTATGGACCACCCCCGTCCAAAAAGTAGGGGAATATATACCCCCCCCCCATCCCCCGGGATTTACGCCCGTGCCTTTTGGGGAAAGCATAAATACGTGTTTTTTTTTGTAACGAGGAAGACCATTGATGAGATTTAAGAAATTAAGTGAAGCAGACGACACTAGAATAAATTCTTATTTGGGCCCTCACATCGGACATTCTTAGTTAGTCAACATTCGCAAATAGATAGTTATTGCACCACATCATCCACATGTTCTGCATGGACTGCTGGTTTCGTCGTGTTACTCCATGGTTGTACAACAGTTTATCTCTCTTTTGCTGAAGACTGTCCCCGTGAAAGCCCTCGCCTTATTCCGTCGTGAACCCAAGATGAATCAGCTCTTGGTAAGATGTGTAGAGGGGGAGGAATACATGACACTCTCATTCAGCTATGGCGACAAACAGAATAACTTGCTTCGGTCCAAAATGGAAACTGCCGACAAGTCGCTGTGCCGTTTACAAAACAACGTCCGGAAACAGGGCAAGAGTAAGAAGAAAAGCAAGAAGATGAAATGTGACCATCCTTCTAACGATCATCCTCCTGAAGATGCTGAAATAATTTGTTCTCTGTTTGTCAATGATAGTAAAGTTGGCCCAGATGTCTTCAATAAAGATGCGTGGGTGGAAGGTGCAATTTTGCATCTGGGTGATTTTAAGTACAGTGTGTGTAGGAACATGCCGACAGTTCTCAGCCTTCGACTGCCAAATTGCATCCTAGTCGGCTGCCCGATTTACCCAAGAGTTGACTTTGAGTTTGTGAACCCAAACGCGTGCAAGTTCACATGGTACCATGAGATCAGGCAAGATCTTCTCAGAAATCCTCAAATTAATGTCGGCCCAAGCAGGACGTTTGGTCTGTCCAAGTCCGCAGATGAAGCACTGTCATCGCAATCCATCCCCATGGAAACCAACACCACAGAAACGGCAGTCCAGATTCCCATTGTGATCAACCCATCCCTCGTATCACAAATAAAAGGATTCGAGAGACGGTGGGTTGAAGTGTCCAACGAGCAGGTTTACACGCCTCAGACTTCAGAGATCGGAGGACTGCTAAAAATGGTTTGTCTTCCCAGTGACGGGAAAAGGCAAGGGATTCCTAAGGAAGTTCAGACAGCATATGAGGTCAAAATGGCACCGGATGCCTTCCCCTTTGAGAGAAGACATGAATACACAAAGGAAAGAACACTAGGAAACTGGTTAGTCAGATATTGGATTGTTGTTATCCCTTGTCTTGCATTCTAACTGTATCTCTCGGTCTATTAACCCTAACTCCCTAGAGGCTAGACAGCAAAGCCAGTTGGAGGATTTTGAAGGATTTTTATTGTTTTAGTACAATGCCTAGGGAGTTAGGGTTAAGTATCGTACTGAGGTTCAGGTTCAGAGCCTTGGTGGAGGTTACTGGTGGAAGTTAAAGGGATAGTATCATCACAATCAGACCAGACTTTCAATATGGCATGGAATCGGTGTACTGATCTAAGATGAACACACTGAAAATTACTGGCTCATTTATGCAGCAGCAATAGTAATATGACGTAATATATTATTTTCAGTCACTGAATTAATCTAAAACTAGCACTCCGATTCCATGCCCTGTTGATCATGACGATATTGTCCATTTAAGACCTTAGAGCTACAGTTGATGTACACGTAGTAAGAGGATGATCCTATCTTGACTGACCTACTGTCAGTATACAATTGCCCTTGCTTTTCTAAAAGTTTACATGAACAAATTAATGTTTTTTTAAAAATGTGTTTGACTTTGAGAGGCCTGAAATCTGGACTAGTTTTTTTTACCAATGTACTTATTTTAGTGGAAAGAATGTCGTATCCGACCGCCACTTTTTAAGGTTTTTTTTTTGGGGGGGGGGGGGATTTTTTTGCAACCACTAACCAGTTAAAAAAAATTATTCTGTCGATTTTTGGGGGTACAGAAAGCGAAAGCTATCTTTAAAATACACTTTTATGATAGTTTTCAAACTTTATTTCCCTTCTAAATAAAATCTTCCACTTCAGAAAATAGAAGGATCCTATTATAGTTGCCACTGTGTAGGTCACTAATGGGGGAGTTGACAAGATCAGACTGACATGGCTGAGGAAGTCATTGTATACCAAAAATGCCTGATTTTTCATGAAATAAATATCCTGGAATAATTTGAAGTATATGTCTATCATCATCCATATGTTTTCCACCTTACTGGTTAGGTAAGATTACATTATTGGTTATACTGAATGAGAAAAAGTGGCAGTCGGATACGACATTCTACCCATTTTAGTTTCAGAGTTGTGTCATACAACATACTGGCAGACTTGTATGCCGATTCCGACTACTCGAGAGATTTTCTCTATCCGTATTGTCCTAAAGATGCATTGGAGATTGACTACAGGGAACAACTTATACTCAAGGAACTAGCAGGTAAAGCAAGATGTGTTGTACTGTTTGCAAAGAGAAGCATGACCAGGATGTTATCGGGTGGGCGCATGGGGGGGGGGGGTAGAAACACAAAAGCAAAAATTGCAGGAGCACTTTGGTTGTAGGTTAATTTGGTGGCACAAAAATGGAAGCCCAATTGTTTTTTCTTTGAAAATCAGACCAGGTTTGTACTTTTTGTGCCCAAGGTGATTTAATTTCAGTGGGATAATTTATTACGCCTACCACCCCCACCCCCTCCCACTCCCCCGTCCAGCAATTGTGAATGTGTGTCAAATTTATTACCACCACTGACGTCAGTCAGCAAATTGGCTTCAACCCCCCCCACACCCTAAGATTATGCCTTGACAACGGCCCTGCCAATACTACATTGTGGCTGTGGTAAAAAAATGTTGGCAACAATTTGTACACAATTCTGGATCTATCCTTGAAGTCGGTGATAAATCCCCATTTGATCTCCTTATACATGTAGGTTACAATGCAGACATCTTATGCCTTCAGGAGGTAGGCAAGAAGAGTTTTGAAGGCACCTTGTTGCCATCCCTCAAGACATCCGGCTTGGAAGGGCTGCTGCGGTGCAAACACGGCAATCTGGCAGAAGGAGAAGCCATCTTCTACAGGACAGACAAATTCAGGTACTATTCTTGAATTAAGGGAAATGTGGACAGGAAACACGACCATAAACCCGTTACGAATATCAAGTTCCTTGGCCCAGGGGGTCGATTTCATAAAGCTGCTGAGCAGTAAATTTTGGTAAGCAATAAAAAAGAGATCACCAGCCAAAGTTCACTCAGTTTGTGTGAAATGTTGGCTGGTAACCAATACAACCCGCTACGCATATATTTCTGGTAAGCAATTTTTCTGGCTGAGCAGCTCCATGACATTGGCCCCAGAAACAAGGTCACAGAGCCAAGCGAAAATGCAAAGGTAACCATTTTAAGAGAATTAATTTAACCCTCCTACTATAGCTTCACTTTTGTGGGAAGTAGCTATAGAGGTCAAAATCAGTCAGTTGCCTGTTTTGACTGTTGACCCAAATGTGCACACGGGGGCATTTTTTGACTGGTTTTTACTGTCATTTTGACCACCCTCAACAATACCAGACAGTGCTTTTACCAGTCAAAAATGGTTGACTCATTTCGACCTGTATACTACACGTAAGGTTTGACAGTGTTTGACTTTTAAGTGCACTAGATATACCTTGGCAAGTATATCAACATTTTGACTGATTTTGACTGATTTTGACTGATTTTGACCCTTGTAGTAGTAGGAGGGTTAATGAAATCATTGCTAATAAGTTTTTGGGAGAAAATACTCTTTCCAAAATTCCACATTTTAATGAATACAACAAAATCTGAATGTACTTTTTTCTCGTTAATGATACAATGTAAATAAGCTGAAACTTTAAAACAATTTTTTGTTTAAATGTTAATCTTGATTCAAAGAGAGTAAGCATGGCATACCTGTAGAAGCAGTGCCAATGTCACCAATGTTACACCTTCCCTTAAACAAACGGCCACTAAAGTGAACATTTTGAATGGATCCCATGATCATTACAGCGGCGTTGCACTGCAACAAAATTTTTCTTGTAATAATTTTCAAACGCTTTTCCCGTCTTTTAGATTACTCGGCAGCCATGATTTGGTATTCTGCGATGCACTAGAGAAAGACCCGCTTCACCGCAATCTCCTTGAAGCCGTGGTTCAAAGCAAGGCGATGCTGAAGAGGTTCCTTGGTTTGACTGCTATTGTACAGGTTGGTTGGAAGCTATTAACCCTAACTCCCTAGGCCCATTTGCTTACACATAACCTGAATCCTTCCTAACTCCCTAGGCCCATTTGCTTACACATAACCTGAATCCTTCCTAACTCCCTAGGCCCATTTGCTTACACATAACCTGAATCCTTCCTAACTCCCTAGGCCCATTTGCTTACACATAACCTGAATCCTTCCTAACTCCCTAGGTCCATTTGCTTACACATAACCTGAATCCTTCCTAACTCCCTAGGCCCATTTGCTTACACATAACCTGAATCCTTCCTAACTCCCTAGGCCCATTTGCTTACACATAACCTGAATCCTTCCTAACTCCCTAGGTCCATTTGCTTACACATAACCTGAATCCTTCCTAACTCCCTAGGCCCATTTGCTTACACATAACCTGAATCCTTCCTAACTCCTAGGCCCATTTGCTTACACATAACCTGAATCCTTCCTAACTCCCTAGGCCCATTTGCTTACACATAACCTGAATCCTCCCTAACTCCCTAGGCCCATTTGCTTACACATAACCTGAATCCTTCCTAACTCCCTAGGCCCATTTGCTTACACATAACCTGAATCCTTCCTAACTCCCTAGGCCCATTTGCTTACACATAACCTGAATCCTTCCTAACTCCCTAGGTCCATTTGCTTACACATAACCTGAATCCTTCCTAACTCCCTAGGCCCATTTGCTTACACATAACCTGAATCCTTCCTAACTCCTAGGCCCATTTGCTTACACATAACCTGAATCCTTCCTAACTCCCTAGGCCCATTTGCTTACACATAACCTGAATCCTTCCTAACTCCCTAGGCCCATTTGCTTACACATAACCTGAATCCTTCCTAACTCCCTAGGCCCATTTGCTTACACATAACCTGAATCCTTCCTAACTCCTAGGCCCATTTGCTTACACATAACCTGAATCCTTCCTAACTCCCTAGGCCCATTTGCTTACACATAACCTGAATCCTTCCTAACTCCCTAGGCCCATTTGCTTACACATAACCTGAATCCTTCCTAACTCCCTAGGCCCATTTGCTTACACATAACCTGAATCCTTCCTAACTCCCTAGGCCCATTTGCTTACACATAACCTGAATCCTTCCTAACTCCTAGGCCCATTTGCTTACACATAACCTGAATCCTTCCTAACTCCCTAGGCCCATTTGCTTTACACATAACCTGAATCCTTCCTAACTCCCTAGGCCCATTTGCTTACACATAACCTGAATCCTTCCTAACTCCCTAGGCCCATTTGCTTACACATAACCTGAATCCTTCCTAACTCCCTAGGCCCATTTGCTTACACATAACCTGAATCCTTCCTAACTCCCTAGGCCCATTTGCTTACACATAACCTGAATCCTTCCTAACTCCCTAGGCCCATTTGCTTACACATAACCTGAATCCTTCCTAACTCCCTAGGCCCATTTGCTTACACATAACCTGAATCCTTCCTAACTCCCTAGGCCCATTTGCTTACACATAACCTGAATCCTTCCTAACTCCCTAGGCCCATTTGCTTACACATAACCTGAATCCTTCCTAACTCCCTAGGCCCATTTGCTTACACATAACCTGAATCCTTCCTAACTCCCTAGGCCCATTTGCTTACACATAACCTGAATCCTTCCTAACTCCCTAGGCCCATTTGCTTACACATAACCTGAATCCTTCCTAACTCCCTAGGCCCATTTGCTTACACATAACCTGAATCCTTCCTAACTCCCTAGGCCCATTTGCTTACACATAACCTGAATCCTTCCTAACTCCCTAGGCCCATTTGCTTACACATAACCTGAATTCTTCCTAACTCCCTAGGCCCATTTGCTTACACATAACCTGAATCCTTCCAAACTCCCAAGGCCCATTTGCTTACACATAACCTGAATCCTCCAAAATCGTTCAGTAGTAAAGCAAGCACATGACATGTATGCACACATGTGTTTATAATCTGTGATACATGTACATGGCCAGGGACCCTCCCTGCATGCATGGAGCAATAAACAGTGTCCACTGACCCAAGCACTGACCTTGCAATCACTACAACAAACATGGATGTACATGTACCATGGAAAGGCAAGTATGCCTAATAACCTAAATCCTCCAAAATCCTTCACTTTAGCAAAGAGCATGTAGCATGTAACCTCAATTCTTCAAAATGCTTCACTTTAGCAAAGTGGATTTTGGAGGATTTGGGAAGGTTAGGGTTAATCACTGTGCGAAATTAAGCAACCTTAATTTTTTCCCAAATCAAATACCACTTGAAAATACTAGCTCTAACTAACAAAGATATTGACAATATAAGCGGCTTGAACACTTCTTGGTGGATATGTGCGCATTATAAATCTTCTGTATTATTATTATTATTATAGGGACACTGCCAACTTGGGTCTTTATGACTCGGTTGGTAGAGCACCGGCATGTTAACCCGGAGGTCTCGATTTCAAATTCTGCTCGAGTAAATTTTTTTTTGTTCACTCCAAACAAGTTATTCTAACATAACTTAATTCAAAGATTAACCCTCCTACTATAGCTGCACTTTCGTGGCAAGTAGCTATAAAGGTCAAAATTAGTCAACTGTCTGTTTTGACTGTTGACCCAACATGTGCACACTGGGGCATTTTTGACTGGTTTTGACTGTCATTTTGACCACCCTGAACAATACAAGACAATTGCTTTTACACGTAAGGTTTGACAGTGTTTGACTTTTAACCAGTTCGCGTCGGAGGCCGTGTATACACGCACATTTTTTTTGGGACAGCGGATCGGAGAGCGTCTAAACACGCCACAGGATTCTCGGGAATTTTGTATAGATTCCCGGTCGACGTGGCAACGAGCCATAAGCATACGGTGGAAGACGTGGTCTCCCCGGTCACGCTCTGGTGAGCACCATTGGTCGTGTTTGTGCGGTAAAAATAAACCCGCCACGGGGGTTCGGAAAAACATTTTTATTCCCGACGCGAACTGGTTAAGTGCACCAGATATACCTTGGCAAGTATATCAACGTTTTGACTGATTTTGACCCTTGGAGGGTTAAAAATATATATATTAAAACACTATATATATATCTCTAATGAATTTAGCCAGTTAGAGGTAGCAACATTTTTTATTCTGGGGCAAAAAAAGGAAACTTTTATTCTGGTGAACAATTTTCAAATTTTTCTTGAATAGGTTGCAGTCTTTGAACTCATCTCAGACCCTTCGAGAAGGCTGTGTGTGGCCAACACCCACTTGTACTTCCATCCGAGAGGTGCCCATCTCCGCCTCATCCAGACGGCTATCATCGTGCAGCATTTGGAGAAAGTCTGTTCAATGTACCAAGAAAATGTGAGTTCGGATGAGATTAAATCATGAATTTCATATATTGATAGTGAATTTTCTGTTGGAATTCTAATTTGTTTTCTTATTTTTTGTTATATCAGTATAACCCTTGTTTAAGGCTGTGTTGGGTATACGGATACCCGGATTCCCAACCGAAAATGTCATTACCTGCTTCCATTTTTCGGTTCTAATTACCCGTAAATGACTTTTTAAAATTCCGACTGAACATTTTAAGCCACACAAATGGAAGTCTCTGGGGTTTTTTTGCTAACAAAATAAAGAAAATAGGATGAAGGCTTTAGAAGTAACATTTGCCGACATCCTCTCACAGACTTGCCGACTTCTGTTTGAAACTTGTGTTCATATTGGTAATTTTATACATTCAGGAGTATTTATGTGTTTTTACAAAATTGTTTACAGATACCCGGGTATCCGAAGATTTCCAATTTCGGGTATCCGGTTCCTGAAATAACCGAAAACCCACAGCCTTACTCTTGTTTCTACTACAAGGTAACTTGGAATTGCCATATGACATTGTACCTTGGACAACAAAACAAAGATATACAAAAAATGTGATATTTTATGTTTCTTTTGTTTTAATACCATGATTTTGGGAAAATACCTTCCCTTTAACCAGTTCGCATCAGAGGCCGTGTATACACGCAATTTTTTTTTGTACCACGATCGGAGAGCGTCTAAACACGCCATAGGAAACTCCGATATATTTGTATGCATGCTCGGTTGAGCCACGCGTGTACGGTGACATGCTTGGAAGACGTGGCCACGCGCTGTGGAAGCTTCCATTAGCGTGTGTGTGGGAAAAAGAAACCCGCACAGGGGCCCAGAAAAACTTTGTTATTCCCGACGCGAACTGGTTAATTTATTATTTAAGAATTTTTTTTTGCAGAGCTGTAATCTACGACCATCAATTGTTCTTGGTGGTGATCTTAACAGCTCACCAGAAAGCGGTGTGTATGAGTTTCTGACCAAGGGACGCCTAGCCCAGAACTCTGTGGAGTGGTATTCCAGTAAGTAACAGAAGTGATTGAAAAAAATAATGTAATAATATTCAATTTGGGATGCTGAAGTCCCCTTAAATGCCACCCCCACCCCCATTCTCCAAGTAGAACTGCGACTTTTAAACCATGTCTGGTGGGATTTTAGGCCAAAAAAATGTCTCCGGTCTCTGGTCTCCGCTCGCGTAGCCTCATTTTTAATTTTCTTTTTCTTTTGCTATGAAACGATGTCTAATTGCAGCCAAAATTGCTGGATCGATTGGAATTCTGCCGTGCTGTGTTTTAAACGACTTTTTCACATAGGGGTATGAATGTTTGCCCGATTGTGAGGCCTCTCTTAAGGCGTGTTCGCACTGGACTTTTTTTTGGGATGGTTTTACCGAGACGATGGTAAAATGAAAAATGGTTAAATTTAACCTCTGTCCGCACTTGGACTTTCGACACGGGAAAATTTTACCGAGACCGTGGGAGAAGTAACCGAGCTGTCAGTATAATGACTCATGAGGGCGCTTTGCGTGACCTTTCCACAGCTATTTTTAGCCGACACATCCGTTCTCGTGCTTTCTTTCGTCGTAAGACACGACATTGACGTCCTTCATTATCATCTGGAAATGATGTACTGGTAGCACCAATCAAACTTCCGACTGTATCAATGATAATATTTGCCATGATTCCGCCAAAAGAGGAACAACAACAACGCACAGAAAACTTGCTACAGCTGCACGCGGTGAAACAATGCAAAGCGCATGCGTGGTGTCCCTGTGTAGCACGCGCGACGTTGCTCTCGGGCCGGATGTTCGTTTTCCTGAGCCGCTTTTACCGACTCGCACTGTCCGCACTGGACTTATCGTCTCGGGAAAAGTTACCTGGGAAGTTTTCCTGGGCAGCAGTTGGCCAGTAAAAGTAACCGCTGGACTCAGGAAAAATAACTGAGAGGAAAATGTCCTAGGCTGTCCGCACTGGACTTAAAATGGGAAAAGTACCCATCGTCTCGGTAAGTTTTACCAAAAAAAGTCCAGTGCGAACACAGCTTTAGCCACCATACTTTGTATATGGGAAATTTGGTCCATGCGTATACAATGTATCAATGTATCACCGCACCGATTTTGAAGCCGACTGATGACCAGAAACCGGAGACTTTCTTTTGGCCTTAGTCAGATTGTGAGTCTGCTGACAGCTTAAAATGTCCTGTTTTTATTCACCAGGTGGCAAAGAAGAGTTCTGCGGTGGCCTTGCCCTCAGACACCCCCTTCTGTTCCAGGATGCATGCAGTGACGCCAGCTATACAAACTTTGTAGCCGGCTTCCAGGGCAAGCTGGATCACATCATGGTGGAACGGGATAAGATTGATGTCCACCGAGTGATTCCACTGTCAACCCACGAGGAGGTGATTAAACACGTTGCACTGCCTAATGCTGTCTTCCCCTCGGATCACTTGGCGTTAGTTTGTGAGCTAGGCTGGAAGGGTGTTGTGTGATGTCATAGAAAGGAAGCTTGGACTTTTTAGCATTGATTTCTGTGCATCCTTCACTCAGTGGTCATATATGCATTGGTTAAATATTATCAATAGGTGGCGCTATCATTATTGCTGGTCCAGAGTCGTACATTAACCCTAACCACCCCAAATCTTGCAAAATCGTCCAAGGGGCACTTTTGGGAAAAATTCTGCACTGTTGGAAACTGGTATTTTCACCTCTTCAAATGGGGCAAAATTACTACTTGACAAGAAGAACAGGCCATAAGTGCTGAATATGAAAGATCAACAAAAATACATGATGCATTTTGAAGATAAAAAAAAGGACATGTTTCCAAAAGGGCACTGATGGATTTTGGAGGATTCAGGAAGGTTCCTGGCCAGAATACCTAGGGGGTTAGGGTTAAGAGAGTTGCAACATTGGCGGTTATACTCTAATATAAACAAAAAATGGGAAAACAATGTCTGCAACGCACCAGTGTACTGGGATCAGTGGCCATTTTGAGTCCAAATATCTTAGATTTCCTGGCTCCTTTACACTAAGAACAACCTTCACCCTGAAAATACCCTGAAAATACCCTGAAAATCAGTTTTGCCTTGAAATAACAGTTGACCGTAATTTCACTGCAATTTCACGGTGTCTTTTCCTCTCGGATGTTGGCAATAATGTTCACGGTGATTTCACGGCAAATTCACGGTGCTGCCCCAAATTAATGAGCTGCCCAAAAACTGCCACGAGAAGTTCATGGCATTTTCACAGCGAAGGAATCCCAAGAGTATTTCATGGCATTTTCACGGTGTTGTGTCGTCGTGAAATTGCCTTGAACTATTTATTTCACGGTAAAATGGATTTTCAGGGCATTTTCAGGGTAAAGTTACTCATAGTGTTATATGGCTCAGTTCTACTCAGTGTGGAACTAAATTCTGAATTTGGTACCTAGAGGGCATCTGTGAGTTCATAGTTTTCGAATTTTTTTTACTTTAGCCACAGAATAAAGCAACTTGACCAGCGACTCTCAGTCTCCACCATGTGTATATACCCCATAAAAGCACAAATTTCATTTGCATGTTTAGCATTCAATGGTTTAGGAACAATTGGATTAAAATAGTTTAAAATGGCAAAGTCATATCAATTGTTGGACGCCCAATGCAAGACTTTCTTGAATTAATACAATATTTTAATGAAAGTATCTCTGTTATCATGCAGTTAAAACAAATACAACTGAAACAGTTTATTTTTATTGCTTACTAAGGAAAACGGTATGTGAATATTGTTTTGTTTAATTCATTATTTCTTAATAGTATAATTATCATGATATTACATGTACATATTGTGAAAAGTAAAAAATAAAAAAATAAAAGTTTCAACCATTTGCTAATAATTTGTTTATTTATTATATGACAATAAATTTATGAACACTTAATAATTAACACATAATTAATAATTATTAACGCATAATTATTTGTGTGTTTAGTAGTGGAAGGGGATTTTTCAGAACAATTTTGACAAATTAGGCCTCGTTTTAAAAGGAAGGTACAACATTGGGAGTTAACCGATAACAAAATTGAAAACAAATTATCTAAAAAGGTTAATTTGATGTGAAGTTGGTAAAGGTACCAACCAAGTGCTTTCATTTCAGCAACTTTATTCCCCAGGTGTTTTCTGTAAAGACCTAAACTTGGCATTGATGAGGTGATGCTTTCACAGGTTGTTTGATTAAAGGGACAATATCATCACAATCGAAGTCGAGTTTCAATGGGGCATAGAATTGGTGTTTTAGTTTAAGATGAACACAGTGACTGAAAATTTACTGGCATGACGTTATCATGTGGGGTATTATTTTCAGTCACTGAGTTAATCTAAAACTAGCACTCTGATTCCATGCCCTATTGATCATAATACTGTCCCTTTAATAATGTTGATCTCGATTCAAAGAAAGTAAGCAAACAGTGGAATATGCTCGCCTAATTCATTCTTCCCCTATATATGGAAGTGAAAGAGAACAATATAGAACGTCAATCAACATTTTGCTATGACATTCAAATAATATTTAAGTATTGTAAAATTTGATCTTTTAGAATTGGTTTCTATATAATTTGGGTATAGGGCACACGAGGTGCAAAGCATTGGTGTAATCGTGTCGATAGATGGCGCTATACTGAAATTGGCTCATACTGACGGTTCGCGAATCTGCTGCTGTCAGTGCAGTTTTATTTGGCAAAACAGCTCCCTCTATCATCACCAAGCACAGGGCTGGAAGAAAAAAAAGTTTTCGAAGAATAGCAGTCCAACAACTTTTGTCAAAAATGATAGGCCTAGGCCTAATTAAAGGAAATGATAATACATGTGGGAAAGCGAGGTATAATTAGATGTGAAAGTATGGCTCGGTGTGATGTGGATACCACTTCGATTTTTGGTTGCAGTTCAAGTTTCCCGGGTAAGTAACTTGGGCTAACGCTGAACGGTAGGATTACCAAACATAGCCTAATCACACCGTGACCAAACTAATTGTCATGGCAACTGATTTTCATGCAAACTCAATAATCTTTTCAAAAGATTTAGTAAAGGAGCTGTTGGTGACTATGTACAAACATTTCTTCCTCCATGGTACAAATGATATGGACATCTAGATGAAGCAGACGACAAAATGGCCGTCATTTAATTCCAAATAACTAACTTGTTAGGGGAAACCCCAATTGGCAATTAATAAACCCTTTCATGGTAATATGCGCCATGTTTTTGACGGGGCAAAATTGTTTATTTCGAACACTCGTTGCCGTCTGCGACCCAGCGCTCGAACTTCACGTACATTCCAGACGCGTGCGTGAAGTTCGAGCGCTGGGTCGCAGACGGCAACGAATGTTCGAAATAAACAATTTTGCCCCGTCAAAAACATGGCGCATATTACCGTGACAGGGTTTATTGTGCACAATTAAAATGGCAACATTTTCATGAATGTCAAACTGTGTGGGTAGAATGTCGTATCTGGCCGCCACTATTTTTCATTAAATATAACCAATAATGTAATCTTACCTACCTGGTAAGGTGGAGAACATATGGATGATGATGGACATATACTTCAAATTATTCCAGTATATTTATTTCATGAAAAATCAGGCATTTTTGGTATACGATGACTTCCTCAGTCATGTCAGTCTGATCTTGTAAACTCCACAATTAGTGACCAACACAGTCATTGTACATGCGTAGTGGCAACTATAATAGGATCCTTCTATTTTTAGAAGGGAAATCAAGTACGAAAACCACCAAAAATCGATAGAATGATTTTTTAACTGGTTTAGTGGTTGCAAAAAAATCCAAAAAAGCCTTTAAAAAGTGGCGGCCGGATACAACATTCTTTCCGCATGTGTTTTTAGCAGATGACAAAATGGCCAACATCTCATTGGATGTGCACACATTCATTGCTCAAAATCTCCCAAAATATTGTTTCCAATCCTCACTTGACTACACATTCCTTGCCTTAAGTGTGTCCTCTATCATCTTTTAAAGGAAAATCTGTGATATTTTGTCATATTTAGATAGAAAAGTGGCGGTTGTATTCTACATTCTTTCCTCTGAAAATACTGGGTCTTTGAAGATTATACGATCTCAGTAATGTGTCCTCTATCATAAGGCAAAGTGAAGGAAATGGTTTTGTGTGAATGATTTTTATAGCCGTTCCCTGACAGATTACTTTCTGAGATATAATTTATTATACTCTTTAAATTTGGTTTATTTGATCCAGTGGGTGTCTGCTTTTCAAAACGAAATTTAATCCTATTCAAAATTACATTTATCTCCGTACAAACCAAAATGCGTATTTTAAAAATAAACAACGTTAAGTGTGGAGGCACGTATAATAATACTCAATGCTTGTAAGTTGTAGTGAATAACAAATTCTAGGCACAGAAAGAGAATACACTTTATTAAAGCGAATGTACAGTTGTACAATATTGGTATTTAGTAACGTATGCTCATTCCAATCCTCTAGTTTTCAAGAAATTTATCATAAAACTAACCTTTGACTTTGAGAAAGAACGTGCTAGGTTCGAAACGTAAAGCTGATAACATTTATTTTACATAAAACTAACCTATGATAATTTCATCACAATTTCTTGAGAAAACAACACAAAACATTGAAATTTTTTAAAGAAATGTTTTTACAAAAAGGTTGGCAGCAGGCAACTTTTTGTAAATTTGACACATGTAAGAATGCCTGTTTCTCTAAAAAGAAAGAACTTGAGATGAAATAATTGAACAGGATGATTGATACATATACTAACTTTAAACACCAAGTAAATTTTCAAAGAATATTTTGTTAATTTGATAATCTCCTGAGGATGATCAGAGCATACTGATCGAAACGTCAAGTTGTAACCTCCAATTCTCTTCAGAACTAATTACTACTCAATTGAGAATTTCACATGGTGTCACCGCAATTAGTCTTACTTATCCTCTTCACCATGCAAAGCTACAAGTTTTACCTAATTTGATAATCTGGTAATTATCAATGTTGTACCTTCCCTTTAATATAATTCTTCCATGTTAGAAGATTCACTGCATATTGAACAAGGTATCATCACAATAAACACTGTTTTTCTTTGGAAATTGCCTGGTTTATTTTCTTTGGGGAGATGGACATGAAGGCATATCACTGAGTGTCTTTCAATTTTGCACAGAGTAAATAATAGGTAGATTATTCCAAAATCCCCCAAAACCATTGCCCTTTGGTATTGATTGTGACCGGGAATCCAATCCCGGCCCCAGAATTCTGTGAATCAATTACAAAGGGTCGTGGCCGGCCGTTAATGATCGACTTGACCCAATTCTGTTAATGAAGCAGTAAGCGGCGACCGGGATACAGAGGAGGGCTGGTCAATCAGCTGTGTGGAGGAGGAAATTACCCGATTAACACTCGGGTGTACAATTGCCCGAGGGGTACCTCTCGTGTTGTGTGTTTGATTTATTTTTTTTCTCCTTCCTACATTCTATCACCGTTTTTCTCTCGGGTGAAATGCAGTTTGTATGCATTTTAGGCCCTGATACACCAGGCCCGTACGCAGGATTTTTTATGGGGTGGTGCGAATTTGTACTGATGGGACCAAAAATGCCTTGGGAAACTATATAACGTCGAGCGATTATGCAAATTACGCACCACCTCCATCCGGCCGCGCCCGGCCACCTGGCGCGGCGGCGTATGTGTATAATTTGCATATTTTACGCGCCCGCAAGGAGGAAGGTCCGAGTCGAATTTCGCCTAAGCCAAGTCCATTTTCGTGTGCCAGTAGTACCGTTATTTCTACATCAAAATACCATTATTTACCCCGGAAAATGTGGACCTTTTGGTAATTTGGGGGGGTGCGTACGCACCCGTCGCACCCCCCCTGCGTACGGGCCTGTACACTAATGGTAATCATGATAAAAACATCAATGATGACATTTTAAATACATAAAACTTACTTGTGTAAAGTTGATGATCATTGATTGTATCAAACATCCCTTGATAAATTAAATATTTTGTGTAGGGTCCTATCATTTGAGTAAAAGTAGTGAAATAATTTCCAAATGATTTCATGAAATAACCTAAAACTTTCACAGGTTAGATTTAAATAGGTTAGATTTAACCCTTTAAACTCAGCCCTGTAGAATATCGGACGCCGGCGTCCGATGAAATAAATCAATTCTTACACAACATCTGTACGCCATTTTATTCCAAAAGGTTGGTGGGGGTCAAAACATTGATAAAAATGTAGGCCCATATGTAAGCTTTCCAATGGTATATAATGTGATAAGGTTTTTGAGAAGAAGGCAGAATTATTTTATACAAAGAACAAAATTCACCAAAACAGGCCTGAGTTTAAAGGGTTAAATAAGTAGATTTAAGGCTTTGAATGGTGGACTATTGATATCGTTTCGGTTTGCGGTAACACCATGTGTTTATCTCAACTATCACCAAGTGAGGTAACAGGTTCTGAAAAGAACCTTATCGCACAACTCATATCTCGTATCTCGACTGTCGCTAAGTGACATTATGGTTCAGGGGAGAATCCATATCAGGCAACTCGTTTCTCAACTATTGATAAGTGAGAATGTGGTTCAGGGAAAACCGTGGGGACTTCACAGGGACATTTCTGGTTGGATTAAGGGAGGAGGGCCAAAGTCATGGTACGGGCAAGCCTTTGAGATACCCAGCCAAGCCTTTGAGATACCCAGCCAAGCCTTTGAGATACCCAGCCAAGCCTTTGAGAAGCCCAGCCAAGCCTTTGCGCAGGCCTAGGGGGCCTATATAATCCCCAAGATGAGCACAAAAGACCCTCAACTTGGCAGGGCTAGTTATGTTGATTGGCAGGTAATGTATTGTTACAGGATTATAGGACTCACAACAGACAGATTAGGAGGCCATGTAGCCAGGGCCTGGCTGGGCTTCTCAAAGGCTTGGCTGTACCACGACTTTATAGCCCTCCTCCCTAATGGACACTGGCTTTATTAATGCAATGGTGTTACATGTAGGTCAAGGATACATACATGGTGTCCAATGAAAGAAAACATACTTGATTTTTGCAGAAAATGGAATATTTTCATTTGTGTGATCAGTATAAATCAGGATCTGTATCTGAATCAAGCAGCAAACTATTATATGGTGGGGGGGGGGGGTGCGGGAGGAGTTGCAGTTTACTTTCCGGATGTTACACTTCTTGCATGGATGGACAGGAAATCACCTTGAGGTTGCTCAGTAATTAATTGCATGTGTAAGCCAGTGAATGATTTGTAGGCCTGTGCGAATAATTTGATTATTCGAATATTCGCGAATAGTTGTTGCTAATCGTACTCGTATTCGCGGATTTTGAATTATTCGATTAATCGCGCAGGCGCGAATACCTGCAACTATTCGCGAATAATGATCAATTGCCTTTGAACCATTCATAACTTGCGGCCGTGAAGTGTTTGCTTACTATTCACGACTACTATTCCCAAGTAATCCTATTAAGCTGGCAATTACACCGTTTTGTCTAGTCATGGTGGTAAGCTTTGTACTTGTAGTGTTTGCAAATAGTAATGCCTTTGAGGAAGCCGACATGGCAGGCTGGATGGCTGTGACTGCAGCGACTGTTATCTGCTGAATGATGATAACAGTGCACTCATTTGTCCTAAGAAACTGTCTTGTCATTGTTCTGTTCATAGCCTTGCTGAAGAATAAGCGCTTAAGAATAAATGTAATACAGTGTAATACATTTATATGAAGAATAAATCACTTCATCACTGCCAGCAACTGGAGCAGTGGCGTAACTAGGGAACAATTTTCAGGGGAACTAGGGATTGCACCACTTTTTCTGGGGGAATATCAATACTTGAATCCTGCAGTCTCAAACAGTGACCTATTTTTTTTCTAAATTCTGCACCCGCGGGGGGTACTTGCAGAGTGCTGAATGAACATACTTCATATTTTTGTAGCATAAACTTGTGCTAATAGTAATTAAATTTGAACACTACAAAATCATGTAACGTTTTTGTTTTTGAAGAAAAGCTGGGGATGACGAATTGATGATTAAACAACTGCGATTAATTTACACTAACTTGAATGTTTCATGTTGTTTATTTATTACACATCGATTTGTTTGAAAATGTCATTTTATTTTCATAAATATTAACTACGAAAAGCATGGTTCTATTGGTCACTGCCTTTCGCATTGCGGGTGTAATTGCCTTTGCACTCGCAGGTAATGTAAGGTCTCCTGATGAGTAATGATAAATCCCACCGATCCACTTATTGCATGACGTTATTGTTTGCCACGCCCCATTTGGTTCCCAAGAAAAGTTTGTCCAATAATGATAACGTAATTTGCGGTGAGCATAAGTTAATCACAAAACGCATAGGCCGTCGTACAAAATCAGTTCAGGGTACACGCACCACGTGTGTGCCTGAACCAAATGTTTTTAAGCATAGTGCAGGGCACACTGCGGAAACTTTGGACGTAAACAACGAATACGTCTAAAAAGTGGCCCCTGCATGAGCATAAACACGTACTGCTTGCATGGTTATTTTTTATTTTGTGTGTAGGACTAGGCTAATCGATTTGAAATAACAGGGGGGACTGTTAACTTATTGGTATTTCTCTTAACGGCGACTTAAATATAAACAAGATCTCTTCAATGCGTTCATTTTATGGGGTTTAGGTGGATTTCCCCCTGTTGATATGGGATGAACGTAACTGCGCGTGACTTAGCATGTGCTCAATGTGCACTGTTAATGCTAATTGTGCTGGAAGTTTCCCACGCTGCCAGAGTAATAACTTGACGGCGATTGGATTTTCACTTACGAAAATGTATTATTTCGAGTACAATTTTGCAAGAAATAAAGAAAAAAACAACAACAGGCATTAAAGAGCTTAATGTATGTGTTTGTTTATTGTCTGAATGTTACAAATAGGCCAAAAATTACTATCAAAGCAATTGTTTTTAATGTTTTAGTATTTATAAACCACGGGAAAAAATTGGCCAACTATTCGCGAATAGTCGATTATTCGTGAAAAGTTACCGCACGATTAATCGAATAGTAAATTTTACTATTCGCCCAGGCCTAATGATTTGGCTTGTATCACATAGCAAATGCTACACAAAATCCACAATTTTGCTCATCAAAATCCACAATTTGCTCATCAAAATCCACAATTTGCTTTTTCAACATCAGCATAACATACACTTGTACACAAGTATAAAATCTGCCTATTAAAACCCTCCTACAATCAGTGCAATTTTTGAAACAACCCATTGAGGCCACTCATTAGCTGTTGCCAGTGGCCTCCTATGGTTACCCTTCTGTGCACTGTCACACCACTGAGATTACAGGGTAAAGTGGTCTCCCATCGATATATTGCAGGCCATACTAATATGTTCAAACATTTACAGTGGCCTTGGGTGGCACACAGTTGATTTTGTAAGATTACTTGCAAAGGACAGCAGGCTTGTACATGTATGTACTGAAGGTTGCTAAAGAACAGAATGTTGTGGATCGGAGTGGCCTCCATGTGTAGAAGGGTTAAAAAAAACTTTGATGTACGAATTTATTGAATGAAGTCTTTAGCTGCCTATCTCTCGTGGGCTTTGAGGATAATATATTTAATCGATATCATGATATATGTTTAATAGAAAATTAAATCAAAGAAATTATTCCCTTTAAAGTCACCTCTGAATGTAAAGATATATTTACATAGATTCCTAGTTCCTGTTCTGACACCATGAGACTCTACATCTTAGGTTACCTGCACAAGGCTCAAGTCGCTGAGTTGAACTCGGAAAAGTCTCCTGTTTCAATCTATCCTTTCTCAAGATGGAAAATAACCTAATTAATTCTGTATAAGGAAACATTTATCTCTTTCCTTTCCCAGAGGTTGGGTCTACCCTTTTGTTTGTGGAGAACAAACTGTCAGTGAAAGATGTGCGATTCGTTTTGTTCAGGTCTGGCCAAGCAAAGGTAAGCTCCGTTAAGCTCTGTATATTTGATTGTTTGCTTGAAACCAGAGGGTAGCCTCTTAAGTCCAAACGCACAAACCTCCAAGAAGACCCTCTGTGGAATAGATGAAGAAAATTCTCACTGTGACCAGAAGTTGGATGAAAACCCCAGCGGGATTTGGAGGGAAAAAAACAACAAGCAGGCCCTAAAAAAAAAAAAACACTCCACAGGTCGGCCATAGTGATATTTGACCCAGGGTCAAAGTGTTTAAGAAGGCTAGAGTATTACGGCTGGCTGTGTCGTACTGACCTCAGATTAGAAGAAGAATTTTGATGTACTTTCATCCTCGACCATTTCATGCGTGTCTCCTGTGTAAATTGCCAATCACACAGTGGTGGCAACAGTATCGTCATACTGGGTGACAGGCAATTACGCTAATTTGCTTAGACCTTGACAAACATAAAGAAGATACACGTACACATGTACAAATATTTGTAGTTTAGCAGATTATGACTTCATGATTGATTTAATTTAAGTAAGAGGCTTGATGTTTTTTGATCTATCATCAATGTGCCTTAAAGGTATGGTATAGATTAGATAATAGATTAGGTCATTCATTAGGTAATTTGTTAAAATAACGCAATGTTTCATTTTTTAACCAGTTCGCGTCGGAAATAAAAAAGTTTTTCTGGGCCCCTGTACTATGTGCGGGTTTCTTTTTCCCACACACACGTTAATGGAAGCTTCCACAGTGCGTGGCCACGTCTTCCGAGCATATCACCGTACACGCGTGGCTCAACCGAGCATGCATACAAATATTCCGGAGTTTCCTATGGCGTGTTTAGACGCTCTCCGATCCGCGGTGCAAAAAAAAAATTGCATGTATGCACGGCCTCCGACGCGAACTGGTTAATGTAAAACCTACTTGTTGTGAATCTGATGAGTGTATCATTGTTCCTCAGAAATAACTGTCTCCCAAGTGGTGACATTTCTAAGTGAAATTTTTTCCAACAAGTTAAATAGAAAGAACACACCAAATGTACATACGAGAAAACTGAATGTGATTTCATTATTAACTCATTTACGGCACACAATAATAAGCACTGGTTGGTTGTTTGGAGTAAGCATACTTATAAAGTATGAGGACGATCAGAGCATACTGATCGAAACGTCGAGTTGTACCCCCAGTTCTTTTCAGAACTAATTACTACTCAATTGAGATTTCACATGGTGTCACCGCAATTAGTCTTACATACTTATAAAAGCACTTTTACCCACATAACCGAATGTTGAACCTTTCCTTTAAATGGCTCCAAATTTTAATCTGTCAGCAATATGATTGATAGGCACTCTACATTTTGTTAATCTCTCGGATGTTCTTGTTAGTAAGCATTTTTGAAGTACTATCATTTAATTTGATAGATCAAGTTATTTTGCAAATTAATTGTCATCCAGAGATATAAATTCTGTGTTGAAATTAATATCTGAATGCAATACGAATCTGAATGCACTGTTTTTCTCATTTACGACACAATGAAATAATCTGAAACTTTCACAGATGTTTTTTGTTTATACATACATGTATCTCTCTTGATTCTCATTTTTAGTTTTCTTTGTTTTTGCTATGAAACGATGTCCAGTTGCAGCCAGAATTGCTGGAATGATTCTTTCAACCCTACTACTACTACAAGGGTCAAAATCAGTCAAAATTTTGATATACTTCCCAAGGTATATCTAGTGCACTTAGAAATCGAACACTGTCAAACCTTATGCGTAGTAAGTACATTTACAGGTCAAAATGAGTCAATCGTTTTTTGACTGGTAAAAGCATTGTCTGGTATTGTTGAGGGTGGTCAAAATGACAGTAAAAACCAGTTAAAAAATGCCCCCGTGTGCACATTTGGGTCAACAGACAAAACAGGCAGTTGACTGGTTTTGACCTCTGTAGTAACTTCCCACTAAAGTGCAGCTATAGGAGGAGGGTAGTATCCAAACAATTTACTGGCTTTAAGTGTGCATCGTTGATATCTAATTGTTTAGTGAACTGACTTTAAATGTGTGTTGCCCCTCGTTATCTGTTAATTTTACCGGTAATTTCCTGAAATTTGTATATTCATCATTGGAACATCAATAATTTCCTTTTATAGAAAGGAAAACAAATACTTTGAGAAGAGATATTTAACAGACTGATAGTCAGAATGTAGGTTTACCAGTAAGAAAGTGCCTTAATGAATTTACGATGGCACCCACCATTAATTAATTTTTCAACATATTTACTGTAAAGCAATGCTTCCAATTTTGTCACCCTTTCCTCAAGTAAAATAGCAATGTTACGATGAAAAAGACAATTTTCAGAAATTAAAAATAGCCAACTATACATCTTTATGGATCAAAGTAAATGACAATTCTTGATATTCACACTTGAGAATGTATTTGTTAGCTTCCTTCTGCAATTTATTTTATTTTTTATATTTATATATTTTTTATACACAAAGTTCCTCTATATAGGTTTGTCAGATCAAAATGTGTGTGAAGGGGAGGGGGTGGCTAACATTGTCCTTACCATCACCTGAGCTTGATTGATTGATTGATTCAGACCGGGCTGGTCAATAACATTGATTGCTATTAGCCTAATTTGCTAAATATAGATTAAACTGTCATTAGTGGTCTGGCCTTGCTATTGTAATCAAAGTTTAAAGTGGCAGTTGATTTAATAATGTTGAGGTTCATGAGTGGATTGAGCGAAGATTCATATGGTTTTTGGAGTAATACAAAATGAATGATGGTGAAAAATGCACATTGTATTTACAATGAATTGCAACATTTTTTTGCTTTAAATTTCATTAAAGTTTTCTGAATAATGCAGCAATAAAAATGTCACAATTTCACATTGTTTGAAGAATGTATTTGAATGTATAACTCCCACTCATAAATGCTGGAATATAAAATTTAACCCCCAATTTATTATTTTTTTAAATATAATATTTTGTCTAAAAAAATATACAAACCAATAAAATGTAATATAATCGAAACAGTACCATGACAACAATACTTACAAAGACTCAGTCTTTGACAGAGAATTAATAAATAAATGTATGTACATTATTTCTACAAAGCTACTTGAGGCACGAATGAAATAATTAAAATGCCCTTGGGCAGGATTCCACATTTCTCATCTCTGTTGATAATCAATCCTGCCTAATGCAACGCAATCGGGGGAGGGGGGGTCTGCTTGCATCTCCCCGTCGTAATGATTTACGCATGCGGATTTAATTCCCACTGTCACTCGCGGGCCCCACTCTCCTCCCGTCGTCCTGCTCTGGCATGTCTCTCCACTCATAAGTGCCAGTCCTCTCATATCTCTTGCAGACTCTGCTCACCATTGCACTGAGTCGGTGGTATTATCCATACCCAGTCTCTTTAGTGGGGGATGTTTGATGTCATTGTGTATGGATCTAAGTATACAAAACCTCTGTTGTGGTGTTTACGGGTTAATGCTCTATTGCTGAAACAGAAAGTGACAAGACACCCTGGGAATCAGCCTGGGAATCAGCCTGGGATAAGCGCAGAAAAGTCTTGTTATAATTGAGAACAATATTGTATTTAGGAAAAATACTGCACAATCTGTGTAGAACAGGTACCTATCGTAAAAGTTTCAATCCTTATTGAAATGAGATAAGATTTGAGATTTTTTTTTTTCCAGTGGAATATTTATAAACTGCTTTGTATTTGAAACTGGCAGAAGAGTGGGAAGAAACATCTTGTGCTGGGAACAGGATATTTGTGTTTGGAGAGCAGGAACTCTCAGTCCTCTTGCCGTCTGTGGATCGTGGGAATACTTGAAGAATTTTACTTTGTGTTTCTGTGGCAGCGTGTTTTAATTTATGGAGGTTTGATTTCCTGCAAGATTACAGCATTTTTAAGTAAAGAAAAGGTAAGTGGCTTTTGGATTTTTTGTTGTGTGTTGTGAAAACAAATCAAATCATGTTTGATTCAGATTTTTTTAAATTTTTATTAATAATGATATTTTTGTTTGAAGAGGTTGCTTTTGTTTTCCTTAATTTTTATTATTTAATTTATTGATTATTTTTCATTTATTTTGAACTGAAATGCCCACAGAACTAAAAGATGTATCGCCTGTTTTTTTTTTCCGTTATTACAGTAATTTCTGGAATGTTTCTTTTTCATCAGAACATAACATGGGAAAAAAATTACTTTGAAATGACACATTTCACCAAATAATCCCGAGAAGTTTGCTTTTCAGTAAATATGTCCGAAAATGAATGTATGGTGGGTCCTGCCAATAATTCATTTGGGAACACAACTGTTAAACCAAGCTCCAGTTATTTTGTGAAATATCTCATTTCAAAGTTGTTGTTTTTCATTTCTAAAATGAAATTATAGCAATGATCCAATTGAAGGTACAAACATTGAAGGTACACTAATGAAAAACACAGGCATTACATCTTCAAAGTAATTAGTTAATTTTTCTGTCATTGAAATCAAATGTTATATCACAAACCTGTGAATCCTTATAAACTACGTAGGTGTCCGACTACTCGAGTTATGTCATCAATTAACTGAAATTAACTGAAACACAGCAGGTGTACTGTACGATTTGCCATGCTTCCTCGGACGAATTAACACTACATTGTATTGAGAGATGAGATTTAAAGGGACAATATCATCACGATCAACAGGGCATGGAATCGGAGTGCTAGTTTTAGATTAACTCAGTGACTGAAAATTAATACCCACATGATATTTTATTTCAGCTTTCTTTATTCAGGGTAGCACCATTCAGTGAAAAACACTGCTTTCCAAGGTGGCCCTGACATAAGTACAATGTTTACAGTAATGAATATAATTATACATACACAAAATACATGTACATGTACATGTAGGTGGCAAAACAATTTAACCATAACATAATACAAACTACTGGTACATACATAACAATATAAATAACAATGGATGACATGTAATTTTAGTGTAAAAGTGTAAGAGCGTTATTCCTAAACTGGTTTAATGACATGGTCTGATAATTAATACGAATATCTTGTGGTAAGTTGTTCCATATTTGGGAAGATCTACTAGTGAACATACGTCTACCAGAATTTGAGTTACACTGTGGAATAATAAGGGAATTTGAAATCTGACCTCTAGTTGAATAATTATGTACAGAATGAGTAAATATAAATTTAGAAGACAAGTAATTAGGAGAAGTACCATTTAAACATTTAAAAATCATTATGAGCATTTGGTTAGTCCATCTGTCATCTAATTTAAGCCAGTTAAGAGAAGTCATCATGCTATTAATTGGGTCCTAATATCAGCAGATAAAATAATTCTAGCCAGTTTGTTCTGATGTTTTTGCAACCTTGTTTTTAGTTCATTGTTACAGTTTGACCATACAGGGCTACAATAATCAAAATTAGGAATTATCATTGCTTCAGCGAGCATTTTTAAAGTACAGTTTGGTAAATTATATTTAACACGATTTAAAACACCACAACGTTTTGAAATATTAGCTGATACATGATTAATATGATCAAGCCATGTCATTTGGTTATCAAAAATTACTCCAAGGTACTTAAAATGGTCAACACGTTCAATTATATCATTGTTATAGTTTAAGGAAATCCTTTGAACTTATCCAGATTCTTATTCGTACCGAAGATCATTAACTTTGTTTTGTTAATGTTTAATGTTAAATTATTTTCTAAGAACCATTTTCCAATATTGCTAAAGTTGTTATTAAGATCCTCCTGAAGACTATTTGGATGTGATGAACGAAATAACAAGGTAGTATCATCGGCATACATTACAGTTTTACAATTTACACAATTTGGAAGATTATTTACATATATAAGGAACAACAATGGTCCCAGTATGGATCCCTGAGGAACACCAATATTAATATTTTGAAATGAGGATAAACTACTTCCAATTTTAACGGCTTGCTTTCTGTTGTCAAGATATGACATGAACCAGCATAGCTCATCCCCACTTACACCATACATATTAAGTTTATTTATAAGCAATCTATGATTTACAGTATCAAAAGCCTTCTTGAGGTCAAGAAATACAGCAGCAGTAATACAACCATTATCAATGTTATTTAAAATGTAATCCTGAACATCCAATAGTGTGGTAGTAGTAGAGTGGTGTTTCCTAAAACCTGATTGACAATCATTCAGTATATTATTGGACATTAAATGTGAATACAGCTGGTCGTGAACAGACCGCTCAATAATTTTAGAAACAATAGGCAATACAGATATAGGACGATAATTATCAACATTTGATTTGTCACCAGACTTATAAATTGGAGTAACTTTTGCTGCTTTCCAGTCATTTGGAAATACTGATGTACATAGAGATATATTACAAATATGAGCAAGAGAAGAACAAATGAGAGGTGCAGCAATTTTTAGTAATTTCGGGCAAATACAATCAATTCCAGGAGATTTACTATTGGACATTTTACAGATTTGTTTATAAACATAGCTAGAGGATATTTCGCAAAATACAAATTGATTATCATTATTATTAACAGAGGGTGAACTATTGACACTTGCATCATTCATACCAGGGTTTACAATATTATCATTTGTTACATTATCATTATCATCATGATCAGTTTGAAATTTACTGGCCAGTTTAAGTCCAATAGATGTAAAATAATCGTTGAATTTATTTGCAGCATCAGTGTCAGAAGTTGTAAAACCCTTATCATTAGTCTTTATATTTCCAATGCTAGTGTGTTTGTTCGGTATAACTTTCTTAATAGATTTCCATAATTTATTGGAGTCCTTGATGTTATTTTTAATTTCTCTCTGAAAGAATTCACTTTTAAGAGATTTATTCAGATTATTAGCCTTATTTCTTAGTGCTTTAGCTTTGGCCCAATCCTGTACATTATTTGTTCTGTGTGCTTTAGCATAACAATAGTCCCTGTCTTTACTTAATTGTAGGAAATCACTAGTAACCCATTCTGGCAAGAAACCTTTCACCCTCTTTTGTTTGATTGGTGCATGCTTATTGCATGCGTCATTGAACATGGTAACCCAACAAGACCAAGCCTCATTGACATTGTTGTAAGTGGTAACCTTCCCCCAGTTTTTATTGTTTACAGTATTCAAGAATTCTAATTAAAAAGCATTAAATTTTTTATATGAGCGTGACTTTGTGATCCTTGGTGGCCGTTTAGTTTGTTTATGTTTTTTAACTAAGTAAATAAGTGAATGGTCACTCAAACCAAGACTATGAACCCCTGACTCGGAAATAGTTTCAGGACGAGTAACAAAAGCAAGATCTATTATGGTTTTAGTTCTATCAGTAACTCTAGTAAAGTCATGTATAAGTTGATGTAAGCTACAGCTTCTGGCAAAATCGTTGATCTTCTTGGAATTACTGGTCTTTGATATATCTAGATTAAAATCCCCGACAATAATTATATCAGTATAAAGAGTAAGACAGTTCTGAAACAGATCATCAATATTATTTAGATATTCAGTATTCGCATCTGGAACTCTATATACTGTAGATAAAAGCAAAGGTTTAGTATTAGGTAATACTATTTCAACTAGAAGAACTTCAAGTGCATTATTATTTGAGATACTGGTTCTATCTATGTAATTAATACCATTTCTTATGTAATTAATGATCCCACCATGTCCCCGTTCTAAATTATCTCTGTCATTGCGACAGATACTATACCCTGGTATA
This sequence comes from Zoroaster sp. YZ-2022, assembly GCA_029582265.1. NCBI lineage: Eukaryota > Metazoa > Echinodermata > Asteroidea > Forcipulatida > Zoroasteridae > Zoroaster > Zoroaster sp. YZ-2022. Next base: position 27,801,307 of record CM055828.1, on the reverse strand, counting down.
GAGATTTCACTATCGTCAATTTCATTTGTAAGCCAAGTTTCTGTTATGCAGAGTATGTCAATATTATTATCATGTAAGAGAATATTTAAATGATCAATTTTATTACGAAGACTTTGAATATTTAGATGTGCAATTTTCAGGCCTTTGCTGAGACTGAAAGTATAATCTATTAATTTATCAGCAAACGGCAGCTCATTAAAACAGATTTTGAAGAAACACAAATCACACCACCAATTGTTATTATTACCCAGATTATGAACACAGTTGGTATGAAAGTGATTCGAACAATTTTTACAGGAAATGTGAAGCGATGGTGGAGTGATATTTTCCTTACATTTGCTACACTTATTAATTTTGCTTGCTACTTTACCCTTATTTCTAAACATTATTAGCTTATCTTGTTTTAACTTACGTGTACATGTTACGTTTTCGGTTGTTGAGGGTACCTGGTGGGGTGGGAGACATAGTTGATTGCATTTTTCAAGTTGGTGATTAGTCTGCCGATGCCACTCTTGTTGAGATGTACCTCATCCCAGTAATGTTGATGAAGAATCTGATCTGATGATGTCACAAATGATGGTATATGGTTTGCAAATGTTACTCTTGAACTTGACCGGCAGTTGTTTTCGAAGATGTTGTTGAGATGACGTATCTTCTGGTTTGCAGGGCTGTTTGATGTTGTTGGAATGAGTCTTGGCAAGATACTGGAAATGATGATGTTGGCTGATGGAAATTTCTGGAGAGTCGTGTTGATGAGCGATCTTGCTTTTATGTCACATGTTTTGGTAGAATCACGTGTTACGTTATTTGTCCATGCTTGTAGGATGACATGTTTTGGGTCGGTGAATTGGCAATTCTCGACCATTCTTTGGACGTCTGTGATGGTTGCTCCTCCTTGTGCGAATACCTTAGTCGTTCTCCTTGGTAAAATCTCGCTCGTCTATTCTCTTGCACATGGAGTTGCTGAATATCAGGATCTGTGGTGAAGGTGGTGTTCTTATAGACTGTGGCGACTGTGTTGATGGACCTGGCGGCGATGATGATGGTAGTGACAGTTGAGCAGGCAGTATTGGTGTTTTATTGGTTGAGCGTGTAGGTTGAGACTTGGATGTTGGCAAGCTTGTTGATGACGGGACATGATCAGGTACATTATCAGGAACATTATCAGGAACATGATCATTTAGCACAGTGAAGATATTTGATGACGGCGTACATGTAGGTGATGATGATTGTGATGGGCTGGAAATTTTAGATGTTACACGTGGTCGCTGAAAGGCGTTGTCATTGTGTTGTGCTGTGACACTGAGGAGTTTTGCCTCCAGTAGGCAGTTACGCTCACTCAGTTCAGTAAATGCGGACGACAGTTGTGTGTAGCTGCTCCTTAGTTCTCTGTATTCTCTTAGTTGAGAAGTTAAGTCTTTCATCTTGTCCTGGAGACTGTAGTTTGCAGTGAAGTTGAGGAGCTGGATCTTCATATTGTGTCTGTGTGTGTACACTGCACTTTTTGGTCGTAGTTGTTTGTGTCGATTCACCTTGCAGTCCAGATTGCACTAGAGTTGAAGTTGATGAAGCTACATGTACATGTATGGAATTGTTCTTGACCATAGGGGTAGATGTGATGAATTCTGCTGCTGCATGATCACACTCACCTATTTCAGAGTTGGTGAAGCCATTAAAACTCTCATTGAATGATTGCCACAGCTGGCTGACTGCACCCTTTGTTGATTCCAATAGGTCCATTGTACTGTGTAGCAGGGCTTTCCAGCAGGATTAGCAATGCAGGTCTCAAAACAGCAGAAATGATGCAAAACATTCACCCAAATATCTCCAAAATGATAATGAGTACCATCAAAATAAAAGATACCAGTAGAATCTATGGATGAAACTGAAGATGTTGATATGAAACTTTACAATGTAGAGGCTGGATATATGCTGTAATAACTGTGATTTGCAGAAGCAGAAGCAGAGCTGAACTGACTGAACTGACTGAACTGACTGAATCCCACATGATAAAAGATCATATTACCGTTGCTGCTGCATAAATGAGCAAGTAATTTTCAGTCACTGCATGTGTTCATCTTAAACTTGAACACCGATTCCATGCCCTGTTGAAAGTCTGCTCCGACAGTGACGATATTGTTCCTTTAAAAGGAATGTTAGCGGTAAACTTCCATTCAGCTGTGTGTCGCATTCAGATGCGGGAACAAAATCTAGATTTGTAGTCGTGTACTTTCTCATGAAAGTGAGAAAGTTCCTTATAACTCTATAGTTGTAGTCGAGTACTTCTTTATGAGTATGAGTACGGAAAAACATGTACTCGAGTATGAGTACTATAACTCTGATATCATATGACCAGCCTGTGAAAGTTTTAGCTTATTATGTTGTGTCATTAACAAGAAAATACAATACAATACAATGAAGGCATTTATATAGCGCTCTTACACAAACGGTATCACAGCGCTTTACAGTGAGATCCAAGTACAATTTAAAAATACACAGTGCCTAAAATAAATGAGTCTTGAGAGATGTTTTAAATTGACTCAATGAAGAAGCATGACGGATACCAGATGGTAGCTCATTCCAAATGCTGGGTGCAGCAGTATAGAAACCCTTGTTAGCCGCAGTTAAATGTGTAGTTGGCTTTTTGAAGATCCGGAAATCAGAATTTGAACGGAGTCCACTGTGGTTAGGTTGGTATGGTGTAATAAGCTCACAGAGATGGCGCCGAGTCAGTAACACATTTATAGGCAATAGTCAATGTCAGAATAGTGAACATTTTTGGGAAAAGTGGACCTCGGTGGTCTTGAGGGGGAGGGTGCATACACACCCTTTGCACAATAATAATAATGAAGGCATATTTAAAGCGCGCTCTTACACGAGGTATCGCAGCGCTGTACATTATTATCCCTGCTCATCAGGCGCATAAATCATTCCTGTAACCATCTCAGCTCCCTGGGGAGTATACAGCTCAAATGCTGCCATTTCGGCCCATATAGGGCTAATCAAACACAACAACCAACTCTGCCCTCACAGGTACCCATTTACTCCTGGGTGGAGAGAAGCAATTATGGTAAAGTGTCTTGCTCGAGGACACAAGCCATCAGAACACAAATCCGATGCACTAAACCGCTCGGCCATGGCACACCAGTCCCCAAATAATTATTCTTCCTTGGATGCTCTGAGTTTTAAAAGAGAATCGTAAGTCTCTTTGAAATAATTTCTGTTCTGGCTCGAGCTCAGTAATAAAAAGGATATTTTGGTCAAAAAATAAATGAATTTTCATCATTTTCTGAATCCTCATGAAGTACATATACATGCACGTAATATTTTTCAATCTGAATTAAATTGAATTGATTTTAAGCATTGATAAAAATGTCCTTACTGGAAAACAGTAAAAAAGAGAAATTATATAAAAATGAACAATTTGTACCAGGTTTATGTATAAATTAATTTGTTTAAACTTGCATATAAGTCATTATTTTGCAAAGCATGAGCTTGGACTAATCTCTGACTGCAAACGATGATCAAAAACTTAAAAGTGCTTTCCCATCAAATGTAGCAGTTAAATGGATTCTAAATGGTTTTTGCGACAGCTGACAAGAGTGCTTCAGCTGTAGATTGACGTGAGATTGCTCTCTTGGCGGCACTGTGAATGCATTAAGAAATCATTTATTATCAGGGATGACCATTTTCAATGAATTTGCAGAATTCAGTGATTTTTTTTTTATGTGTACAAATGTAATGTAGATGTCAGTTTGTCCTAGGCAATTCCAAAATTCCCAGACCATCTTCAGTGATTTTTTTTTTCCATGAGCAATACTCATCCCTGTATTACACTGGTCAACAATTTTTTTAAAGTTGTCTGCTTTGGAGATAAAATGTGCTATTTATTATGGATTTTGATGTGCTGAATTCAAATATGACAATTAAAATTGCTGATTGGCTACTGTTTCCAAGATATTTAAGTTTACATTTTATGTACTATGTATATGGTGTACATAGCAGATTTTTAATCATGAATTGTAAACCTAGGTCTTTTCATGTGTTTATGGTTGTTTCACTTGATATTATGTCACCTGCCCTGTTTATGTAACACTTACTACATGTATGTATCAGTTCATAGTTCAGTCCTTATTCAGTGTCTACTCTGCACTTCTTGGCTTGTCTCTTGTAGTCATTAAACGGTACCATATCTTGAAAACTAGAGCCAATCAACAATTTTAAGCATCATTTCCATTCTCAGTGACCCATAATTAGTCAAGTTTGACTTCATTTGTTTCGGAAGCATTTTGGCTGTAGACCAGTGTTGACATAAAACACAATAAAGGGGGCCACTTTCCTACCGTCACGTTAGCAGTTTTTCTAATGGTTGTAATTTTTTTTTAATATCTGAAACCACCCAAAAAGACTTTCAACATTTGAATAGACATGCATGCTTATCCTTAAGATAATTTGAGTTGATTATTACTATTATTTTTTTAATTACCCTAAAATCTCCATCAAAAAATGGACGGAAAAGTAAGGTAACTTTTTCCGTCCAATTTTTATGGAAATTTGAGGGTGAAAAAATAAATTAAAAAATTAAAAAATAAAATAAATCAACTCAAATTAGTTCTAGTATAAGCCTGCATGTCCATTCACATGTTGAAACACTTTTTGGTCGGTTTCAGGTACTTAAAAATAAATAACCATTGGAAAAACTGCTAACGTGACAGATGCAAAGTGGCCCCCTTTATTGTGTTTTATGTCTGTTATGAGTTGCACTTGAATTCCCCACTGTTATCCAAATGGTGTCATTGATCCCCTTAATTCTGTGTGTCATGTCATTAGCAGGATTATTTACTGGTAGTTTTGTGGATTAGCCAGGTGGTTTAGCCAAGGGCATTAGGCGGAATTCAGGGCCTGAACACATCATGACACCTGTTCAAGTTGTCTCTTTCTATAGTTTTCACTTAACAACACACCATGCAAAATTGGCTATGCATCTTTAACGGGCAATGACTAACCATTTTTGAACGCAAGACCCATTTGTTACGCCTGAGCATTGCGGGCATTTCAACCAATCCCAAGCAACATTGGTCAGTGACGCATTCTACTCTGTATAAAAAAATGAGAACGCTTGACGCAGCTCTAAGCCAAATCAAAAGATTCCTGTAAAGATGGCGTCTATCAGGAACTATCTATTGTGGACAAAAATTTACAAGAGAAACTGTTGCAGAAACCTCCCTCAGCCAGGGGACCAAACTTGGGAACAATAATTTCCAGTCTTTCACAATAGACCAATCCAGATTTGGCTCTTTTATCCTTAACAACACTGAAAACTGTCACCTGTGCCGCAATGAACATTACCTTTAAGCATGCTTTAATAAAGGAAGTGTACACCTTAGGTAATTACCCGATTACAAGATGACTGAATCTAAAAACTCCCTTGAAATGATTCCATCTGAAATGCTATAATTTTTTTTTCAGGAAAATGTGAAATGAGTCAGGTCCGTGATCCAGTGAAAATTTTGTTGCATAGCAAAAGATTTTGAACAGCAAATATTGAATTTCAATTAGCAACTTTATGTAGCAATTTTACTATGTGGAACAACCAAAATCCTACACTGTATCATAACCCTGTTTCCATCAAATTTAAATTTTCTGAAGTTGAACTGTTTAATATAGAGATTGTTTCATTGCTCCAAACTATTGGTCATTTTCTCTGAATTGTTATCCCGGTTTTGTTCTAGATTATTTTTCCTTAGAGATGATTTTAAGATTGCCAAGCTCATTGAAGTGGTTTATGTTGTGGGCAAGGAGTCGTCCTGGTGCTATTGGTATGGCGTCGGCCGTCGAGTGCTTGCTTTCTCAAAGAAGATGAAAAAACTGAATGAAAACAAAAACAAGCCCTTCATGCACACATGGTTGGTGAAGAACATCTGCTTTGTAGGCCTGCGTGTTTGTACACTTGAAAATGAGTATACAGTACACGTAAGTCCAAGTAATATATTACAAACAATAAAAAAAGCTAGCATGAACTACATGCTGGAATTCAGAAGAATGGCCCTAGTCGCTTGTGATCACTTATGGGATTAATATCGTTATCATTGTCCCATATGGCGTTTTTATTTATTTTTTTATATTAAAAACTGGATTTGAATGTAATTTTTTTGTAATGGTTTTGGGAGTTGGGGAACATTTTTTTGACTTCAGTTGTTGAACTGAGAAGATTAATAATTTAACTAACTTTACATTGTGCCACAGGACATCGGTTTCTTCATCAGCGACATTTGGCGACCTATACTACAGACTGAAGGATCCTCTATATCCAAAGTCCATAACCCACCCCAGACTGAGGGATCCCCTATATCCTAAGTCAACCACCCTCCTTCCCCTGTGCTTGTTAACAACTGATTCAGTTCAGTGAGCACACACTCCTCTCCCCCAACCCCTAGGATCCTAGTCTCATAGTCTCAGTTTCCCGCCTGCGCGCCTCAACGAACTAATCCTCCAGCATCCATTCATGGGATGATCCTCCAGCAGTCTACTTAAGCAGCAGCATTTTCCAGAGTCCGGCATTCTCCTGAGGACGATCAGAGCATACTGATCGAAACGTCGAGTTGTACCCCCAGTTCTTTTCAGAACTAATTACTACTCAATTGAGATTCCACATGGTGTCACCGCAATCAGTCTTACTTATCATCCTCACCATGCAAAGCTACAAGTTTTACCTAACTTTACATTAATGGTGCTTTGATTATTTCATATAAAAGAATATTTCCTTATTTTTATTTTTTCCAATTAAAGATAATAATTTATGGCAGAGGTAGAAATATTAATAATTTAACTACAGTTTAATATTTATATTTTATTTTGTTTAATTAATAAATCAATTGTTTTAAGGGATTGTTTTCAACTAGGAAGGTTTATAATCCTTGTTCAATTTGGTGAATAAATAAAATAATATTTCAATTGCGACAATATTCAAGTTGCCTGAAAAGGTTCGTTTCAGAAACCCTGTACATCACCTAGCGATAGTTGAGATAAATACATTGTACATGGTATGACCGCAGTATCTTAATTATAATTGTTTTTTTAAATTTTTTAAAATTATATTTATTTAATTTTTTTTTCGGGGGAGGGGGTTTGTTGGAAGGGAAATAAGCACAGAGAATGCTCTCGGTAACTTGCCATAGATGTGTGCACAAAGACTGTACATTTTGGGAAGCCCAAGCTTTATCAGTACAATTTACATGTACACGTCTTTGGGGAATTTTTACTACATGCATCCCCCATATTCCCTTTAGCATGTATTCCACTAATTCCAGAGACAAGATGTTAATCATGAGTACTAGTTTGTTTTAAGTATACAGGGTTCACTGTATTTGGACCCTGTTTAATGCTTTATAATCAACAACAAAAACTTGTGATGCCTAAGGGGTTTCATCCCGTGAACGATTCAGCCCATGATCTGTCTTGAGATATTGTCCCAAGACATCGTTTGGAGCAGAGGGGAATGACCATGTCAGGGTGAAGATGCCAGTCTCTTACAAACGTTTAATTCAACAGCAGGGAATGCCACGTTTTTCCCCCTAAGTCTAATCAGTTTAACTCGATCAAACCTATTAACTCCCTCTCTTCTCCAATTCCAGTTCCATTTCCAAAGCCTTCAGTGTCAACTTGGTCCACTCTGCCTGCTCTTGTAAAAAAATATTCAGTGGTTGGTTCAACTAAATCCTCCGCAAACAGCCCTCTTGAAATGCACTCTCATGTACCCAATAACGTGATTGTTTTTCCCAAAATTCTGATCGATTAAAAACAAGCTCTGTGGTTCACTGTCCACCGATACATTGATTGGGCACGCCAGTGCACTGAAGGCTGCTAGCCCAGACAAGCAGATTATTCAGGTTCCAGTTGGGAATGAGTTTACATTCGCAAGCTTATTTCAAATAACTAGTCATTTAGGAGGTAATCCAGAATCCTCCCAGTGCCTCTCTTGAATGCCAGATAGCTAAAATTACAGTTGATGGGACCTGCCCTAGAGTGTCATCAGGTATTTACGCTGGTAACAAGGGCTGACATTTTTATAACAGGCAACTACTGCACAGCTACTGAGAAGATCTTAGGTAAATAATAAAACAGTTTTAATGTGATATTTGCAACTGGAGACACTGTTAAATTCTGAGAAACCTTTTAGCTCATCTGCCTTTCAGAGATTCTGTATGCACACCAAAGGTTAAAGGGACAATATCGTCAAGATCAGCATGGCACGGAATCGGAGTGTTAGTTTTAGATTAACTCAGTGACTGAAAATAATACCCCACATGATATGGCCAGAAATACTGTTTCTGCTGCATAAATGAGCCTGCAATTTTCAGTCACGGTGTTCATCTTAACCCTCCTACTGTTTGACCATTTGAAACCATTCAAAATTTCCACTTACCAAAATGCCCATTGGTTTTGTACACACATGGTGATACCATTTGAACAGTGTTGGTAGCAAGCTTTACTACCATTCAAATCCATTCAAATGCATAGAGGGTCCATTGATTCACCACTTAGAAGTATCCAAACAAGGTTTTGTATTAGCTGTAGGCCTACTACCATTTGGAAAGATCCAAACAAGGTTTTGTATTAGCTGACCTACCATTCAAAACCATTTGGGGGAATCAATACTGTACACAGTTATTTCACCATTCAAAACCTCAAAAGCGAATGGTTTCAAATGGTGGATCAACTTATATGAAAAAGGTACCAGAAGTATAAGGAGGGTTAATAAACAAGGACACCGATTCCATGCCCTGTTGAAAGTCTGCTCTGAAGATACTGTCCCTTTAATAATTCTATCCAGGGGATTTCCCCCAGCCATATTTATTTTTTTCTTCTTAAAATTTTTGAGTATTTAAAGGTAAATGATTGCTATTTGGTTTACTTGCTCATTTTAACCCTCTAGCTTTCAAGAAATACAAAACTAACCTGTGAAAATTTCTCTTCATTTCTTGAGAAAACAATGAAAAACTGTTACATGTTTTTTCTGTTCTTTGATTTTTCGGTGAAAATTTGACAATTCAACAATTCCTGTTTTCTCTCTTATCCCTTCTATGACTGCAAGGGTCAAAATCAGTAAAAATGTTGATATACTTGCCAAGGTATCTTTAATGCACTTAAAAGTCAAACATTGTCAAACCTTACGTGTAGTAAACTTACATTTACAGGTCAAAATGAGCATTGTCTTTTACTGTTCAGGGTGGTCAAAATGACAGTAAAAACTAGTCAAAAATCACCCTGTGTGCACATTTACATGTAGATCAATAGTCAAAACAGGCAGTTAACTGGTTTTGACCACTATAGCTACTTGCTACTAAAGTTCAGCTATAGTAGGAGGGTTAAAGATAAAAGCACTTCAGATGAAATAATTTTTCAGGATATTTGATACACTAACTTTCAACAATTCCTAACTCAACACTTCCTGTTTTTTTCTAAGATGAAAGCACTTCAGATGAAATCATTTTTCAGGATGATTGATATGTGTACTAATCAACTTTTTAGCAAGTACGTTTTTAGATAATTTGTTAATTTGATAATCAGCGGCTAATTTCGTGGAGCTGCTAAGCAGAGAATTTTGCTGAGCAAATGCTTTTGCTAAGCAATATAAAACAGACTACCAACCAAAATGCATACAGTTTGTATGAAAATTTGGCTAGTGACCAAATGTTTCTGGTGAGCAAGTTTTTTTTCTGCTTAGCAGCTCTATGAAATTGTCCACTGGTAGTAACCAAAGATGTACCATCCGTATTGTACCTCCCTCCAGCAGCTCTATGAAATTGGCCACTGGTAATAACCAAAGATGTACCATCCGTATTGTACCTCCCTCCAGCAGCTCTATGAAATTGGCCACTGGTAACAACCAAAGATGTACTATCCGTATTGTACCTCCCTCCAGCAGCTCTATGAAATTGGCCACTGGTAATAACCAAAGATGTACTATCCGTATTGTACCTCCCTCCAGCAGCTCTATGAAATTGGCCACTGGTAATAACCAAAGATGTACCATCCGTATTGTACCTTCCTCCAGCAGCTCTATGAAATTGGCCACTGGTAATAACCAAAGATGTACCATCCGTATTGTACCTCCCTCCAGCAGCTCTATGAAATTGGCCACTGGTAATAACCAAAGATGTACCATCCGTATTGTACCTTCCTCCAGCAGCTCTATGAAATTGGCCACTGGTAATAACCAAAGATGTACCATCCGTATTGTACCTCCCTCCAGCAGCTCTATGAAATTGGCCACTGGTAATAACCAAAGATGTACCAGCCTTAGTGTGCCTCCCTCCAGCAGCTCTATGAAATTGGCCACTGGTAATAACCAAAGATGTACCATCCGTATTGTACCTTCCTCCAGCAGCTCTATGAAATTGGCCACTGGTAATAACCAAAGATGTACCATCCGTATTGTACCTCCCTCCAGCAGCTCTATGAAATTGGCCACTGGTAATAACCAAAGATGTACCATCCGTATTGTACCTCCCTCCAGCAGCTCTATGAAATTGGCCACTGGTAACAACCAAAGATGTACCATCCGTATTGTACCTTCCTCCAGCAGCTCTATGAAATTGGCCACTGGTAATAACCAAAGATGTACCATCCGTATTGTACCTTCCTCCAGCAGCTCTATGAAATTGGCCACTGGTAATAACCAAAGATGTACCATCCGTATTGTACCTTCCTCCAGCAGCTCTATGAAATTGGCCACTGGTAATAACCAAAGATGTACCATCCGTATTGTACCTTCCTCCAGCAGCTCTATGAAATTGGCCACTGGTAATAAGATATACCATCCATATTAGCAGCTCTATGAAATTGGCCACTGGTAATAAGATGTACCATCCGTATTGTACCTTCCTCCAGCAGCTCTATGAAATTGGCCACTGGTAACAACCAAAGATGTACCATCCGTATTGTACCTTCCTCCAGCAGCTCTATGAAATTGGCCACTGGTAACAACCAAAGATGTACCATCCGTATTGTACCTTCCTCCAGCAGCTCTATGAAATTGGCCACTGGTAATAACCAAAGATGTACCATCCATATTGTACCTTCCTCCAGCAGCTCTATGAAATTGGCCACTGGTAATAACCAAAGATGTACCATCCATATTAGCAGCTCTATGAAATTGGCCACTGGTAATAACCAAAGATGTACCATCCGTATTGTACCTTCCTCCAGCAGCTCTATGAAATTGGCCACTGGTAATAACCAAAGATGTACCATCTGTATTGTACCTTCCTCCAGCAGCTCTATGAAATTGGCCACTGGTAACAACCAAAGATGTACCATCCGTATTGTACCTCCCTCCAGCAGCTCTATGAAATTGGCCACTGGTAATAACCAAAGATGTACCATCCGTATTGTACCTCCCTCCAGCAGCTCTATGAAATTGGCCACTGGTAACAACCAAAGATGTACCATCCTTATTGTACCTCCCTCCAGCAGCTCTATGAAATTGGCCACTGGTAACAACCAAAGATGTACCATCCTTATTGTACCTCCCTCCAGCAGCTCTATGAAATTGGCCACTGGTAATAACCAAAGATGTACCATCCGTATTGTACCTCCCTCCAGCAGCTCTATGAAATTGGCCACTGGTAATAACCAAAGATGTACCATCCGTATTGTACCTTCCTCCAGCAGCTCTATGAAATTGGCCACTGGTAACAACCAAAGATGTACCATCCGTATTGTACCTTCCTCCAGCAGCTCTATGAAATTGGCCACTGGTAACAACCAAAGATGTACCATCCATATTGTACCTTCCTCCAGCAGCTCTATGAAATTGGCCACTGGTAATAACCAAAGATGTACCATCCGTATTGTACCTTCCTCCAGCAGCTCTATGAAATTGGCCACTGGTAATAACCAAAGATGTACCATCCATATTGTACCTTCCTCCAGCAGCTCTATGAAATTGGCCACTGGTAATAACCAAAGATGTACCATCCATATTGTACCTCCCTCCAGCAGCTCTATGAAATTGGCCACTGGTAATAACCAAAGATGTACCATCCGTATTGTACCTTCCTCCAGCAGCTCTATGAAATTGGCCACTGGTAACAACCAAAGATGTACCATCCGTATTGTACCTTCCTCCAGCAGCTCTATGAAATTGGCCACTGGTAATAACCAAAGATGTACCATCCGTATTGTACCTTCCTCCAGCAGCTCTATGAAATTGGCCACTGGTAATAACCAAAGATGTACCATCCGTATTGTACCTCCCTCCAGCAGCTCTATGAAATTGGCCACTGGTAATAACCCAAGATGTACCATCCTTATTGTACCTTCCTCCAGCAGCTCTATGAAATTGGCCACTGGTAACAACCAAAGATGTACCATCCGTATTGTACCTCCCTCCAGCAGCTCTATGAAATTGGCCACTGCTAACAACCAAAGATGTACCATCCATATTAGCAGCTCTATGAAATTGGCCACTGGTAATAACTAAAGATGTACCATCCGTATTGTACCTTCCTCCAGCAGCTCTATGAAATTGGCCACTGGTAACAACCAAAGATGTACCATCCATATTGTACCTTCCTCCAGCAGCTCTATGAAATTGGCCACTGGTAATAACCAAAGATGTACTATCCGTATTGTACCTTCCTCCAGCAGCTCTATGAAATTGGCCACTGGTAATAACCAAAGATGTACCATCCGTATTGTACCTTCCTCCAGCAGCTCTATGAAATTGGCCACTGGTAATAACCAAAGATGTACCATCCGTATTGTACCTTCCTCCAGCAGCTCTATGAAATTGGCCACTGGTAATAACCAAAGATGTACCATCCGTATTGTACCTTCCTCCAGCAGCTCTATGAAATTGGCCACTGGTAATAACCAAAGATGTACCATCCTTATTGTACCTCCCTCCAGCAGCTCTATGAAATTGGCCACTGGTAATAACCAAAGATGTACCATCCGTATTGTACCTTCCTCCAGCAGCTCTATGAAATTGGCCACTGGTAATAACCAAAGATGTACCATCCGTATTGTACCTTCCTCCAGCAGCTCTATGAAATTGGCCACTGGTAATAACCAAAGATGTACCATCCGTATTGTACCTTCCTCCAGCAGCTCTATGAAATTGGCCACTGGTAATAACCAAAGATGTACCATCCATATTAGCAGCTCTATGAAATTGGCCACTGGTAATAACTAAAGATGTACCATCCGTATTGTACCTTCCTCCAGCAGCTCTATGAAATTGGCCACTGGTAATAACCAAAGATGTACCATCCGTATTGTACCTTCCTCCATATGTTCTTTGTGGTTTGTGGTTTGTGGTTTTGAAATCTGTTTCAATTCTTTACTATTATAACAAACGGCACCCCTGTACATGTAAAGAAAAAATAAATTCAATTTAGATATATTTGGTCGAAAAAATTTACATCTCACAAACCTTTTGTGATGCGGTTTTTATAAAAAAATAAAAAAAGGTTGAATAAATAGAGGTCAGCAGATGTTTTTTTCAATTTCAAATTTCAGTCATTAAATTGAAACGGTCCCACATTGGTAGTGCACACTGCTGTTCTTGTTTTCCCATATTTTGCATATTTTTCAGCATCAGTGGTTACTGTGTATATCTGCACATTGCATGGTATTACTTTAAGATGGAATTCTGCATATGTGTTCATTAATAGTTAAATGGAGCATAGAATATTGGAAACATTGGAAATGTTGGCAAGACTGCTTCTATGAATATGCTTAATTTCTTTTAAACTCATAAGAAAATTGTGGAAAAGTATTCACAATTTTTACATCCGTTACAATTTGTGGTAGAACGATGTGGAAGTGAGATTTAAAACAATTTAGGTCTTCTCTATGTTTCGACTAGCATGCTCTAGTCATCGTCAGTAGATTGAAGAAAATTTGGAAATTTCAACACCCATCACAAAGCATTAGTAGCATAGATAAAAAAACACTTGTTATCTGGCAACTTGAAAAAAAAAGTGTAATTTGAAATGAAATTTCAGATAATTTCTGTACCAATATTACTCCATAGTTTTTATTTTTATTTTTATTTTTAACTTGTAGTTTGCCCTTCAGAATCATTCAAAAAAGAGCGATAAAATATTTTAATTTACTTTATAATAAATGTCACTGATTTTCTGAAAATTTGTTCAGTCTATATGTCATCTATCTAGTCCATGCACTCTGTAAATGATCCCATCCTATATTTGGCTCAATGCAAATAACACCTGAAGGTAATAATAGGTATCCGTATACTTATTCAAGCATTCCATTCCATGCACAAACTCTTGCTTGAATAACATGCTATATATACAGACACTGCCCCTGCATTATATATATACCAGCCCATAGACCCTTAAAAGTGTGTGCTTTCATTCATTCAATACGAAGGGGGTGGTGCAGATTGTTTATTCCCCGTATTTTGTTTGCGGGTCTAAGAGATTGCACGTCGATCGACTTTCCCATCCTGGGGCAAATTTGCCATGATTGAAAAGGAAAGACACGCATCCCACTACACCTGTTGGAGGCGTGCGTTGATTGAGTATACTACGTGGGGTGGGATGCCTATCTGTATTGATTTGTTTAATAGTAGTGCACATTGCAATGAGAGTGGTTTGTTTTTGAAGCTAATCTTAATTGTTCATTTGTTCCTGAAGTTACCTTAATTGTAATTTAATGGTCATGAATAATTGACTGGCCATGAATGGTCATGAATAATTGTTTGTTAACCCTAACCTTCCCAAATCCTCCAAAATCCTCTTTGCTAAAGTGAAGGATTTTGAAGGATTGCGGTTACATGCTACATGCTCTTTGCTAAAGTGAAGGATTTTGGAGGTTTGAGGTTACATGCTACATGCGCTTTGCTAAAGTGAAGGATTTTGGAGGATTGAGGTTATTAGGCATACTTGCCCTTTCCATGGTACATGTACATCCATGTTTGTTGTAGTGATTGCAAGATCAGTGCTTGGGTCAGTGAACACTGTTTATTGCTCCATGCATGCAGGGAGGGTCCCTGGCCATGTACATGTACACGTATGTATCACAGATTAGAAACACATGTGTGCATACATGTCATGTGGATTTTGAAGGATTCAGGTTACATTATGTATGTGTAAGCAAATGGGCCTAGGGAGTTAGGGTTAATGGACCACTTACATGTAAGGCCATGCATAATTGGCAATAATTTTGATTGAAGGTAAGGATACTGACCAGTAGACTTAAATGGATCTATGCATAACGTTGATGGTTAAGTGTAATTTAATGGTCATGAATAATTGATGGTCATGAAAGGTCATGAATAATTGTTTTAATGGACCACTTACATGTAAGGCCATGCATAATTGACGTTTTGATTGACAGAAAGGATACCGGTAGACTTAAATTAATGCTTAATATTGATACTAAGTTGATTATTGTATCAAACATCAAATGAAATCTTTATGTACATGTACAAGGTTAAGTATAATTTTAAGTGAAACTAATAAAACTAGTAAAAACTAGTCCGGTAATTACCCAAAGAGTGGTTTACATGTATTTATGCATAATTGGCAATAATTTTGATTCATAGAACAGATACTGGTAGACTTTAAATTAATGCATAACATTGATGTTAAGTTGTATCAAACATCAATTGGATTCTCTATGTACATGTACTATAATTTTTAAGTAAAACTAGTCCAGTAATAATTACCCAATTTGTCTTGACTGAATACAAATTTGACCGCAGATCAAAATTCCATGCAAGAATGAGTACAAAGTTTGTGTTTGCTGATCCAATTCAAGAACCTGAATGCATTTTCACTATTATTATTGGTGAAACTTTTCACACAGGGGCGGAACCAAATGGGGGGAGGGGTGATACAGCAAATAAGGGGGTGAACACAGTAAATATGTCCTGAATTGAATTATATAGTGGCTCCTGTCCAAATTTCATATGGTACTTATTTACCAATAATAATAATAATAATAATAACTTGCATAATTTATAATGTGCCTTTTCCTAAGGATACAAAGCGCAGTGTATTATTTTTTCCCTGCTCATAAGGCTCATCAGGCTCATAAATCATTCCTGAAACCATCTCAGCTCCCTGGGGAGTATACAGCTCAATTGCTGCTATTACAGCGCATTAGGGCTAATCAACCAACTCTGCCCTCACAGGTACCCATTTAACCCCTGGGTGGAGAGAAGCAATTATGGTTAAGTGTCTTGCTCAAGGACACAAGTGTCACGGCCGGGATTCGAACCCACATTCTGCTGCTAACACCAGAACTTGAGTCCTGTAAACTAGACCGCTCGGCCACGACACTCCACCAAGCTTCATGTAACACATTTGTGAAGTGTCCCAAAAAAAAAAAAAAAAAAGAAAAAAGTCTCTGATTTCTGGTCATAGGTCGGCTTCAAAATCAGTGCAGTGACACGCTTTGTTTTGTTTTTGGAGATTTTTTTAAAGTGATGTTAATAAATGGTTATTGGAATCAGACTAAATTTCCCATACACCACGTATGGTGGCTAAGAGATCCCGCCTAAATCGGGCAAACAGTCATATTGCCCAGGTATATGTGAATATATGTGCTGCAGCATTCCAATCGATTTTGGCTGGAATTGGACATCGATTCATACTGCACGGAAAAAGAAAACTAAAAATGCTGGTGTGCGGATCTGAGGCAACGCACCCAGAGACAAGAAACCTGAGACTCTGTTTTTTTGGGCTTATATATATCAAAAGTTTCAGTTTTTCTTTCTAAAAGGATGCTATCAATGTTCACAAAAATGTCAGGACATAAAAGTGAAAAACATAACATGGGCGACACTTCACACCAATCTGAAAAGAATATTTTCAATTTAAAATGTCAGGGATTTACATGAACCATGAATCACTGCAGCAATCATCGGCTAGACGGATATACCTCTATGATCAAACAGACTTGTTTGAATTGGTTTTTCATGGTAAATTTAACACGGGGCATCTTGAACACCTGGAACATCTTGGATCCACAGATCAATATCTGTTAACTGTTCAATAAAATGAACCCACTTGAATTTACATGGTGTCCATGTTTGTCTGATCCCAGGCCACCAATAAAAATATCAGCATTGACAGTAATACCACAATCATAATTTGGTAAGCAGCAGTCCCATAAATTTGTGTAAAAACAAATTCAAGATGGCCGCTGAAAATTATAGACAAAGGCATAATTATTGTATGTTGCTGTTTGTAACGCGCATTATCCTATTGTATATATGCACTAGATATATATTTTCTCAAGGATTTCTCAAAAGTACCTGCAAATTCACTGAGAAGAGACTGGTTCCAAAATCAACTACTGTACCATTTGCATATGGGGAGGACAAATTCAAATTCAAAATGGCCGCTGCATTACAGACAAAGGCATAATTATTGTTTGTTGATGTTTGCAATAATAATAATAATAATGTGTGGACTTATATAGCGCACGTATCCACCAACTAAGTGGTGCTCAAGGCGCATTCTTTTTTACGTGCATTACACAACACACGGGACCTACGGCTTTACGTCCCATCCGAAGGACGAAGCAATTATGGTTATGTACCTTGCTCAAGGACACAAGTGTCACGACCGGGGCTCGAACTCACACCCTGCTGCTGGCAACACCATTATCCTATTGCCCTAGAACTATATAAAAAAAAAACCAATTATTTCTCAAGGATTTCTCAAAAGTACCTGCAAATTCACTGAGAAGAGACTGGTTGCAAATCAACTACTGTACCATTTGCATATGGGGAGGACAATAATTTTTTTGTATCATCATTTACCATAGGTTTTCACGTGGGCCCTTTTTTTTGCTGTGTGCCCCTTTTTCAGTCACATTGGATCTGCCCTTACACTGATTGTTTAAAAAAAAAAAAAAACTTCCGAGCAAACCTACATGTTACTAACAACTGCACTGGTCAGCAGTATGCCTCCCTTAAATCATTCATTTTTCTACCCTCCTCTGAGATGAAGATGGGTGGGGGGGATGCTGCCTCAGCAAGATCAATAAGGAAAATATACAGATAACGCCGACTGCATCAACCCTCTGCCCTCTCAAGCGAACTTGCAATTGCAGAATTGATTTGGCCTGCTCCCCTATTACACCTTAGTTGAATAACCACTGACCTCCCTTTTATTGTCTTATTGATTTGAATGTATTGTACAGTATGTGTTGTGTGGGTGTGTGGGCCACGTGCTAATTAAGGATTGGCTTTCCTCGGAGTTTCATGACAATCTCTGTCAAGGACACATTTTGTCTGACCGTGTTTCAACTTTATAACTGAAGCCCTACACTTCATTAACTACAGCCTGGAATGCAAAGTTTACATGTAACTCTTCCAGAGAATCTTGTGGCTGTAGTGTGATGTACATGTACCGTACTTGTTGCAATAATCTTGTTCTTCTTTCTTCAACTCTACGCAAGTTGTGGCAACGGTGAGTGACCTCAATAGTGTTATACTATAGTACCCTCATTGATGTTAATTACCTCATTAGTAGCCTCATTTATGTTAGTAAACTTCACTTGTATTGATACATAGCCTCATTAATGTAACTTAATATAATTTAAGTATGTAGCCTTATTAATATTAGTGACCCCAATAGTAGCCTTGCAGCAATCTGGTAACCTCAATAGTGGCAGAAGTGGGATAAACATACTTTTTTTGCAGTTTCTAGTGACAAATACTTTTTTAATGAAATTTCCACAAACCTGTGGGAGTGCATCCAGTCTGACAATGTACACGGCCTGTAATCACAGAAGCAAGCAGAACATGATGAAGGCAACAACTTGGGGAGAGTCAGACACGCAGAGTGGCAGATGTATCATCAAATCCCATCCCCTAACACTCCTACAGGTTCATGTAGGTGTGAGGTTGTTGCTTGATATATGGGGGACAGTTAGTGAGGCAGAAGGTGTCCTTGTCACCCAAGGGTATCCCGATTGGGACATATTGGTATCCTCAATGGAAGAATAGGGGTTCAATCAGGATAAAAGTATATTCTCCCAATCAGGATAGTTTAGTTGATATTGACCCTTGTCAGCATTAGTCCATAAAAAAAGCTCAAAATCAGTGTGGTGATGCGTTTTTTTAATTTTTTATTATTTTTCTTATTTTTATTTACTTTTTTAAAATCTTTTTATTTATTTATTTTTTTGTCAATAGGGAAATACGTGATACATGTATACACAGGGATCAAATTTCCCATATATACAAAGTATGGTGGGCTAAGAGAGGCATCACAAATCGGGCAAACGTTCATACCCCTATGTGAAAAAGTCATTTAAAACACGTCACAGCAGAATTCCAATCGATCCAGCAATTGTGGCTGTAATTGGACATTGTTTCATAGCACAAAAAAACCAGAAAATTAAAAATGCAGATGTGCGGGTCTGAGGTGATGTGCACAGAGACCAGAAACCAGAGACATTTTTTGGGGGGGCCTTAGAGAGGCAGAAGGTGTCTTTTTCACCCAAAGGTAACCCGATTAGGACCTGTTTGTATCCCCATTAGGAGAATAGGGGTTCAATCAGGATAAAAGTATATTCCCCCAATGGGGATAGTTTAGTTGATATTGACCCTGTAAGCACTGGTGAGGCAGAATTAGGTTTCGCCCAAGTGTTTCCCGATTGGAGCCTAATTGGTATCCTCATTGGGAGAATAGGGATTCAATGAAGGAAATGTATCTCCCAATCCAGATTTGATTGCCTCTGTGGCATTAAGGATGTCTTAGCTAGCGCAGTAAATTTAGATATCCTTCATAATCAGCTGTATGATTGGAATATAACTAGAATGATTGGCCTGATGACTTATCATCATTATTTTGTGATTGTCTCTTTTTGTTTTTAAATATGTTCATACAGATAAATTTATGAAAATTTCAGAGGTATTTAAAAAAAGGTACAATAATCAAACATTTCGTGTGTGCGTAGTTTACAGTCAACCCTGCCTGATTTTTTATTTTTTTAATTTTTTTTATTATACATACACGTACGTGGCTTGTATTAACCCTCCTACACATGGAGGCCACTCCGATCCACAAAATTCTGCTCTTGAGCAACCTTCAGTACATACATGTACAAGCCTGACTGTCCTTTCCAAGTAATCTTACAAAATCAACTACCATAATTTATGTGCCACCCAAGGCCACTGTAAATGTTTGAACATATTAGTATGGCCTATACAATGTATCCATGGGAGACCACTTTACCCTATAATCTCAGTGGTGTGACAGTGCACAGAAGGGTAACCATAGGGGGCCACTGGCAACAGCTAATGGCTTGGAGTGGCCTGAATGGGTTGTTTCAAAAATTGCACTGATTGTAGGAGGGATTATTAAAAGAACCAGAGACATATATGCAGTGCCCTGTGTAACTTCTTAAAGGATGTGCTTTCATGAGTATATTCCGAAACCTTTTTAGGTGGTGACGAGTGCTGATAACATTATGTTGCAAGTTAACTCTTTGGATCTGAAATTACTGCAGATACATTAGAACTGTTTCATTACACATGTACTTCGGCCCTTGTCAAGTTGATTCTCAAATCATTGTCACAAGTGGTTCCAAGCACACTGTAATTAGTAGGCGTAACTGGATGAGTAAGTTTTTTTCTTTCTGAACAGCGAGTTGAGAGGGGAGGGGAGGGGGGTTGGGAGAGGATGTATTTTTGTTCAAGCATGATGCGCTTGATTTGGTCGTAAGATTTGGTCGTAATGCATGAGATTTGAGGTTCAATGCTTGAGTCTCTGCATCTCTGCAACTATCTTTAAAGGGAAGGTGCAACATTAAATTCCCGAAGTATTGAATATTATCTATTCAAAGACTAACTTGATGTGAAAAAAGAAAAAAAAATTCACTGAAACTCCCCCAAAATATGCACAATTACAAATAGTTGCTGACGAGAATCTTTTGTGTTTTCTGTACAAAATTACGAATGAGTTTTCACACTTTTCTCGTGTCTCAAGACATGCCATTCAGCTCAAACTTTCTCAGGTTGGTCGTTTATATCTTGATTCAAAGAAAATAAGCACACCCATGCATGTAGAAGCAGTTTTGCCAAAATTACCAATGCTTTACCTTCCCCTTTAAGTCAAAAGCACACATTAAGACTGTACAATTGCAGACACACTAACACTATAGTTTGAATGACTTATTCAGAGCAGTCTCAGCGATTTAATTCCATGGTATTTCAGTACTACATATCATATGCCTCCTGTCACAGACACCTACTACGGCCATCATTTTGGCATCGTTGTAGAGACTTAAGTTGTAATTTGCCCCAGTCGTCATAGATACAGACATATAAAGAGCACATGATGACGGTTTATGAAGTACTAAGCAGAGAGACTAATTTGTCTACTGTCCCTCACCCCTTTTCTCCCCCTCTCTCCCCCTTAGGCTGCTGGTAAGATCATGTCCCTGCAGCAGGAGTCAAGACAAAGGTCGGATCTTTTGTCAGGCACAACAAAATTTAATTACGCGCCAAAGGAGGGAATACACGAAAAATGTGTCGCACTGTTTGATAATGAACAATATTAACGAATCGCACTGGGGGTTAAGCCAATGTCTTGGCGGTGAAACTAAGAAGAGTTCCGTCTTTAACCAAAGAAACCATGTTGTTTTGTACTGTGTGTGACGCATGTCAATATTCAAACTATTAATGCAGCAGGAAATTCCAATTGCAAACATTTAAAGTGGGTTTTTGACTCGATTTTTTTATTAACAGGCAGAGCACTGTTGCCAATGCTTGAAATTCCTACCCACTCATATTAACCGTAACCTTCCCAAATCCTCTTTGCCAAAGTGAAGGATTTTGAAGGATTGAGGTTACATGCTACATGCTCTTTGCTAAGGAGAAGGATTTTGGAGGATTGAGGTTATTAGGCATACTTGCCTTTCCATGGTACATGTACATGTACATCCATGTTTGTTGTAGTGATTGCAAGGTCAGTGCTTGGGTCAGTGGACACTGTTTATTGCTCTATGTATGCAGGGAGGGTCCCTGGCCATGTACATGTATCACAGATTAGAAACTTGCTTGCTTTACTACTGAAGGATTTTGGAGGATTCAGGTTACATGTATGTGTAAGCAAATGGGCCTAGGGAGTTAGGGTTAATAGGTGTATGATGAAACAAAATCAAGGTGACTGTTGTATTCATTATTTTATTACTGTTAAAACTATGCTTGGGAAAATTTGTTTTGAGAAACAAATATATTTGATATATATTTTTTTTTTGCAAATCGCCCCACACAAGGCCAATGGCCAATCCAAGGTTGGGGAGCTACTAAGTCATTGAGTTGTTACATGTACAAGGACTCCACACTGAAGAAACCAGCCCCTCGCACTGAAACAAGCCAAGTTAATAACCAGCCTCTTCACGTTGCGAACATGGCATCCCATTTTGAGAAATTTTAACAAGTGAAACCTCAAAAGAGCAGTGTTATTGTCTTACTGTAAGTGCACGGAAGTGGGCATGGACCCGTTTGGAAATTAGCAGTAGTTGGACCGACTTTAGTATGCTGTCTGAACATGCCCAGTGGATATCTGTCTTGGTGGAATGACCCATAACAATTTGTTAATTTGATAGCGTGCCAATTGCAGATGTTGTACCTTCCCTTTAAGTGCACTGTGAAGGGGCAGAACCGGGTTAACGAATCACATGTCAACACAAAGTGCATTCAAACACAGGTCGTAGTCATTACGAACACAGTAATCTATTTTATTAATATGGTGTACCTAAGACAGTTTGTATAAATGTTGTGAAACTTAATAGACAATTGTTTTTTAATGAGTATTGAGAGGTTGTAAGTTTCCTTTCAGCATGGAAGGAACTGTTTCAGGCTCAAGTCTTTAATAATTTATCAGATTTGTAACTCATCTGATGAAACTCTAATTTTTATTGCCTTGATTTGTGGCATACTTCATGAAAAATTACTCGCTGGAGAGATTGGGAATTTATTAACCGCAACAACAATTAACAAATTCCTGCAGGGATGAACATTAATTACTTACATGGGGCCAGCAAAAAAAAGAAATAACGTATACTCTGAAATCTGATTGAGATTCCAAAGAGTTAAAGTCTTTTCCAAATCGCTGCTCCGAGTAATTAAGCGTCCCTGGTCACCATATTTTGACAATTTGAATTAAAGAGATGCCGTGTTTGCAAAATGGACACCCTGTTTTATTTGTAATACACATGCAAAAGTATCGCAAATGAAATATTTGGACACCCAGTTTTTCAAGGAATAACACATTTTGAAACCCTGTTTTAAAATCCTTGCTTATTTTACTCCTCTTCATAAACACTTTTTTTTGGATGAGTGAACAGAGAAGCCGGATTCAAACTAGTCTTGGTTCAAGACTGTGTTTGTATGTTTTTGATACATGATCCATATCGCCGCACACCGCAGGAGGGCGCTATCTCTACACGAAGCACTTTCACGTGAGGTTCGTGTGTGATAGTGCCCTCCTTTGGCGTGGGATAATGGATCGTGTATCAAAACATACAAACAGTCTTGAACCAAGATTAGATTCAAACCACAGGGGTTTGTGTCACGCTTCAATCAATTTGTCTTTGTTCACGCCAAAAATGAATTAATGTCCCTCGTCAGTTTCCTCTGTGGTGT
Organism: Zoroaster sp. YZ-2022; assembly: GCA_029582265.1. Classification (NCBI taxonomy): domain Eukaryota; kingdom Metazoa; phylum Echinodermata; class Asteroidea; order Forcipulatida; family Zoroasteridae; genus Zoroaster; species Zoroaster sp. YZ-2022. Next base: position 27,777,660 of record CM055828.1, on the reverse strand, counting down.
GTTTTTTTGTTGGTTTTTTGGTTTTTTTTTGTGTAATAATTTTCTATTGGTTCATCCATAGCTTTGCAACAAAATAAGCCACTTACTTTGAATACCATTAGTGTTGGGTACCTGTTTAAAATGTAAATTTCCCACTTTCCTAAACTGATATCAGTGGAGCTGGCAACAAACGATGTTTTAAATTCAACCAACTGAGATGATGATGCCATGGAGATTCGCTGTCGTATTGCGATCACCAAAGAAACTCTGAACCGTTGCACATACCTCAAATCCACCCGCATCAACATCACTACTAAGCTCCACCTCATCAAGGCCCTTGTGGCCTCACGCCTAACGTATGGCTGCTGCACGTGGATAGTGAAGACTGCTGAAGCCAAACGCCTAGATGCATTCGGTCGTGAGATATGGAGGCGCCTTCTCGGTCTCTCTTGGCAAGACATGGTGTCAAATGAGGAGCTGGAAAGATGCATTGGAGGTCGCTGGACTTTTTCTACTGACATAGTGTATGCACGAAAAGCAAGCTGGTGCGGTCATGCAGTGCGAAGTGGTGGTCTGTCAGCTGCTGTGATCGCGGGGTTTCCAACACATACAAGGAGAGGACTTGGACGACCTCGTGCCAGATGGGTGGACAACTTGACACAGTGGAGCGGTCTTTCAGTTGTGGAACTGAAGGACGCTGGGCTGCACAGAACTGAAATCCAGAAACTTTCAGTGCAACCAGTTCGTAGAAGTGGGCGTCTACGGGCCAGACAACGGCTCTTGGCATTGTGATGATGAGATTTCATAATGTGTGACCTTTCATTGTAAATCATAGGGTAAACAAAATTTGGCTTCTTCAATCCCGGCCAAAATAGTTGGGACACGTGACAATAAACATACCCTCCCCTGCTCCCCCGCTCCCCCACTCCCCCACTCCCCCACTCCCCCCACCAATGTTGTCATCTCCAGCCGGAGCACAGACCTTGGAATGAGAGCCAACATTGTGAGGGGGCCGGGGGGCCCAGCGAGATTTGACTGGGATCGATCCCGGCCAAAATAGTTGGGACACGTGACAATAAACATACCCTCCCCTGTCCCCTGCTCCTCCACTCCCCCGCTGCCCCCACTCCCCCGCTGCCCCCACTCCCCCGCTGCCCCCACTCCCCCGCTGCCCCCACTCCCCCGCTCCCCTGCTCCCCCCACCAATGTTGTCATCTCCAGCCGGAGCACAGACCTTGGAATGAGAGCCAACATTGTGAGGGGGCCGGGGGGGCCCAGCGAGATTTGACCAGGATTGTAGATATCAATAAGCCAAATCAGTTAAGCGTGACTTAGTAAATAACAGCATTGTTTTTAGATTAAGTAATACACGACCAATATAGTCTATTCAGGAGAGTTACTTAATTTGTTGTCAAAAGATGGGGGGGGGGGGTGATCCCAAATTTAAATGACCACGCCTAAATGCCAACCCGCTCTTTCACCCCACATACACCCCCACATTTGAGCAAATATTTATTTTAAAAAAATTGATTTTTAAAATTAATTTTTGATTATTGCCAACAATTGGAGGATTTATTTATTTTTATTATATTATTTTTTTAAATATGTACATTTTGTGCCAATTTAGTAAGATTTAAGATGACCCTAAAATTGTTTTCAAACATATATAAAAGTGATACCAAGGAGTTTATACAATATTTTTTTTTACTGGGGCTCAAAAAAGTGAGGGTGTGTGGGAGGGGGAGGGGAATGAAACTAACTTGGACAAAAAGTGGGGGTACATATAAATATACCCTCTCCCCTTTCCAGATTTACCCTCATGATCAAATGGCAAGATGATTATTTCTACTATTGGAAAAGTGTAAGCTATCAAAATAAAGACGAAACAGGAGTGCTATTCCTTATAATTTTGCTTTTTGAATTTCTTTTCTCTTTTTGAATTTGACTCTCACTTAGCCCTGAAACAAAAATTTAAAAAAAAAACTGCCCATCTCTTCTTTATACGGAGTCGGATTTCCGCCTGTCCAAGATAGGGAAAACTGCTGTCATACTCGCATTGGAATTGTATGGTTTTTTCCACAGGATATTTGTCAGAAACCCATCACATTGATTTCCTTTATTGATGAGCCTTTGAAGTGAGTGTCGCTTTACCACAGCCCACAGGTCATACTTGAGATAGTGTTCACTCGTTAAAGGGTAATGCGTTAGACTGTACGTTCCAAACTGAATTCTTACCCTCTGAGCTCTAGGGGTCGCCGTTATGTTATGGATTAGGTTGAAGGATGTCTTTTTTCATCGGTATTGTGGATGGGTCAATTTGAGAAATCAGGTCAAGTCATGTATTGGCATCACTGACATGGAGTGCCATGACCGAGCGGTTCTGATGGTTCTGATGGTTCTGATGGTTCTGATGGCTGAGTCATCAGAATGTGGGTTCGAATCCTAGCCGTGACCGTGGTACTACTTCCCAGAGGAAGACACTGTACCATAATTTCTTCTCTTCACCCATGAGTATAAATGGGTATCTGTTAGGGTAGAGATGGTTGTTGTGTTTGATTAGCCCTGTACTGCAGCTTGCACGTAATGGGCTATATACTCCACAGGGAGCTGAGAAAGATATTGGCCCAGTTTCCCACGGGAAATAAAGTAAAGGGCACTTGGACATATGTGAAATGTGCTATAATTAATTATTATTATTAATACAAGTTTCTTCCCACGTACTGCTTCACTTCCCTTCCTTCATCGTGTTTCCCTGTTGCATACAATCCATTTAAGTTCAAGCGTAATGTCAACAGGTTTCTCTTAACTTGACTAATTTTCTTGTTAGCCCTCACCTTGAGTGGCCTTTTGGCCTTGTGATGGGCGACTTACATAATAATTTTTTTTTTAAATACAATTACATTAATAATCTGTAGTCTAATAATCCAATACATATGTAGGTATGGCAGATGATGTCATTGTCACCAAGTGGTTCCCCGATTGGTGCCTATTGCTATCCCCATTGGGAGAATAGGGTTTCCATCAGGAAAAAATTTACTCTCCCAATTGGGATAGTTTAATTGATATTGACCCTGTGAGTGTTAGTGAGGCAGATGGTGTCATTGTCAACTCCCGATTGGGGTTCATTACTATCCTCATTGGGAGAATAGGGTTTCCATTAACCAGTTCGCGTCGGAGGCCGTGTATACACGCAATTTTCTTTTGCACCACGGATCGGAGAGCGTCTAAACACGCCATAGGAAACTCCGATATATTTGTATGCATGCTCGGTTGAGCCACGTGTGTACGGTGACATGCTCGGAAGACGTGGCCACGTGCTGTGGAAGCTTCCATTAACGTGTGTGTGGGAAAAAGAAACCCACACAGGGGCCCAGAAAAACTTTTTTATTCCCGACGCGAACTGGTTAAAATAAATATATCCAAATGGGGATAGAGTATGGATGACATCAATCCTTTAAAAGTAGGTATGACAAATATTAAAGGCACAGTATTATCACGATCAGAGCAGACTTTCTTCAGGGCATGGAATCGGTGTCCTAGTTTAAGATTTAACAGTGACTGAAAACTACTGGCTACCTTATCATGTGTGGTGAATGGTTATTTTCAGTCACTGAGTTAATCTAAAACTAGCACTCCAATTCCATGCCCTGTTGATTGTGACGATACTGTCTCTTTTAAAATGTGTATTCAGCATGAAATCATTTTTCCGAAAGATGTTTGGTCCAAATCTCCACATTGCTACGTTTTTTTTAATTTTTTTTTTTTTAGAAAGAACATAAATGACTTACCAATATCAAAATAAATTTCAAATATATGTATCCAAAGTAATTGACAGGGGTATGGATTTATTAACCATCCTACTATAAGCTGCACTTTAGTGGGAAGTTGCTATAGAGGTCAAAATCAGTTAACTGCCTGTTTTGACTGTTGACCCAAATGTGCACACAGGGGCATTTTTGACTGGTTTTTACTGTCATTTTGACCACCCTGAACAATACCAGACAATGCTTTTACCAGTCAAAAATGGTTGACTCATTAATTCCCTGTAAATGTACTTACTGTACACGTACATGTAAGCTTTGACAGTGTTCGACTTTTAAGTGCACCAGATATACCTTGGCAAGTATATCAACATTTTGACTGATTTTGAGTAGGAGGGTATAAAGGGAATAAATAAATTGATGATGCAGCGTGATAAATTCATTGCAAGTTTGAAAATAATAATTCTGGTTGTTTTACTATTTTGTCAAATAGTTCATAACTAAAAGTGATTTATGCACAGACTATGCATATTAAAATGAGAAATATGATAATAATAGTAATAATAATAATAATACATGTAATAATAATAGTGCATTTCACATAATGTTTCTTATGCACCTAACATATTGCCCCTGGTCATTGGGCCAATATCATTCCTGTAATCTTTCTCATCTCCCTGGGGAGTATACAGCCCCTGAGCTGCCGTATAGTGCTTCAGAGGATTTTTCAAACACAATATCAACCTTTACCCTCACAGGTTACCCATTTATACTCCTGGGTAAAGAGAAGCAATGCACAGTAAAGCGCATCTGCTATCCCGGATTCACGGCACCGAGCTTCAACACGGTATAACCTGTCAAAATTCAGGCACTTTTGCCACAACAAATCCTATATCTTTTGAACGGAACGTCGTACTAATTTGGGGTGAACAAAAAAATACAATAAGAGAATACATTTCAAGCTTCCTGGTTATGTATGTTTCGTAAACCTTAGAGAAAAAAACCGAGGATCATTTTTGCTCCAAAGTTTTGCATTCTGCTACATTTGTATATGGAGAAACGTGAAATCACTCCAAATGGACACGACATTTTAGCACTTCGCCGCCTTTATCTTGACGTGGCAGGAAAACTAAAGGTCATCGTACTTTGGGGTGAACGGTTTTGTAAAGATGACGAACCCCTCTTTCATTTCATGTAAGATTCATCGTGATTGGCCCAAAATCCTGGGATCATTTTTCATTCAGTTTCCTTCCAATGAATACCTTTCTTACATAAAAGAACCATTCATTGGTCACGCGATGCACGCTGCGTGGTGGCAGTGTGGCCTCCATTTCCGAGTTCACGCATGGTCGACTCGCCGCGTCTATTGCTTTGTGTGGGGGTATGCTAATTAGAGGTCAACTGTGCAGTCAGCTGGGCATGAATCTGGCTCTCACACACACAAAGCTTTTGCACATATGGGGCTAAAAGTTTTCATTATGCCGTGCTGAAGGACACATGAACCATGGTCACAGCCAGGATTCAAACCCACAACACAAATCGAGTGCACTATATACCGCTCGGCATCCCATGGTAGTATACTGAACAGCAAAAGAAATGCAAGTCCGAGGTCTTGTCAAGTTTTCAAACAGAAGACAAACCGTTTTGATTCTAATCACTCATTTAATGAAAAATGCTTTCAATTTGTGAGCTGAAAGTGACTGTTGAATGTGAAAATCTTGCAATGCAATTTCAACAGTCACTTTCAGCTCACAAATTGAAAGCATTTTTCATTAAATGAGTGATTAGAATAAAAATGGTTTGTCTTCTGTTTGAAAACTTGACAAGACCTCGGACTTGCGTTTCTTTTGCTGTCCTCGGACTTGCGTTTCTTTTGCTGTTCAGTATATTTGAGTGTAGAAATGACTAATTGTAGGCTATATCAGTTCTGTCCACTCCTGTGTTAAAGATTGTGTGCATGTCCATGTATCATCCATTTTGCCTTTGAGAAATAACCTGCTACTGTAGGTTCGAAACGTAAGGCTATTAACTACTAATTTGTGTATCAGTTCAACGAAAATGATTATCTCATCTTCTGCACATTTCAAATCGTTGCAAAGAAGAAGAAAAAAATGATTTGTATATATATAACAGGTAAGCAATTGAAAACTGACAACCAACCAATGCGCATGATCTGCATTTAAATGGTAACAGTTTAAACTAAGCAAACATACAGTGTATCTACTATTAGAACACTGAAATTTGCTCATTCCATTGAGCAAATATCATCCATCTGTGTTATTACACTGACAATTTGACTTCCAGCCAGTATTGATTAAAGCATGGACGCACCATTAGAATTGTTCTAGTCTATGAGATACATCCAAATTAACTTGAGAAGAATAATAGTGTACACATAATAGGAGCACTCTGCTTGACAGAACAACAATAATGACACAAAAATCATTACATTATATTGATCACCACATGTCAACATGAATAAAATGATACACAGTGCGGTGTGAAACATCACGCACCGTTGATGAGCAAACGTCGAGTGCTATTTACATTCCACTCCACAGTACGCAGTCGTGATGGACCAAGTCTCACATTTTGCGAGACAAACTTGAGTATTATTGCTGTCACAGTCCATGTTTGTATATAAGGAGGTACATGTACATGAATTTTTTGCGCAAAACACAGAGATGCTAAAGTCTCGCGTGTGACCTACATGCATTGGGACAATTTCCGATCACCCTCTCATGCATTTAGCCACAATGCCACCCCCCCCCACTCACTCCATTTACATCTCAGAATGAATGCAAAAAATCTGAATGCATTCTCAACATTAGCTTGTTATCGACACAATGAAATACGCTGAAACAACAGGGTGGTTTTTATATAGTTACTGATTCTTATCAAAGTATAGATGCAATTACAGACATTTTACCATAAATGTATTTGACCAAAATGTATACTGCCTTGGAAGGGATTTTACGCCATTGATAGAATGTTTGTAATGCATCCATGCTTTATAAGAATCAAGAGATATGTACAGAAACCAACCAATGTCTGTAAATGCATCCACACTTTATAAGAATCAAGAGATATGTACAGAAACCAACCAATGTCTGTAAATGCATCCACACTTTATAAGAATCAAGAGATATGTACAGAAACCAACCAATGTCTGTAAATGCATCCACACTTTATAAGAATCAAGAGATACGTACAGAAACCAACCATTGTCTGTAAATGCATCCACACTTTATAAGAATCAAGAGATACGTACAGAAACCAACCAATGTCTGTAAATGCATCCACACTTTATAAGAATCAAGAGATACGTACAGAAACCAACCAATGTCTGTAAATGCATCCACACTTTATAAGAATCAAGAGATACGTACAGAAACCAACCAATGTCTGTAAATGCATCCACACTTTATAAGAATCAAGAGATACGTACAGAAACCAACCAATGTCTGTAAATGCATCCACACTTTATAAGAATCAAGAGATACGTACAGAAACCAACCAATGTCTGTAAATGCATCCACACTTTATAAGAATCAAGAGATACGACAGAAACCAACCAATGTCTGTAAATGCATCCACACTTTATAAGAATCAAGAGATACGTACAGAAACCAACCAATGTCTGTAAATGCATCCACACTTTATAAGAATCAAGAGATACGTACAGAAACCAACCAATGTCTGTAAATGCATCCACACTTTATAAGAATCAAGAGATACGTACAGAAACCAACCAATGTCTGTAAATGCATCCACACTTTATAAGAATCAAGAGATACGTGCAGAAACCAACCACTGTCTGTAAATGCATCCACACTTTATAAGAATCAAGAGATACGTTCAGAAACCAACCACTGTCTGTAAATGCATCCATACTTTATAAGAATCAAGAGATACGTACAGAAACCAACCAATGTCTGTAAATGCATCCATACTTTATAAGAATCAAGAGATACGTACAGAAACCAACCAATGTCTGTAAATGCATCCATACTTTATAAGAATCAAGAGATACGTACAGAAACCAACCAATGTCTGTAAATGCATCCATACTTTATAAGAATCAAGAGATACGTACAGAAACCAACCAATGTCTGTAAATGCATCCATACTTTATAAGAATCAAGAGATAAGTACAGAAACCAACCAATGTCTGTAAATGCATCCATACTTTATAAGAATCAAGAGATACGTACAGAAACCAACCAATGTCTGTAAATGCATCCATACTTTATAAGAATCAAGAGATACGTACAGAAACCAACCAATGTCTGTAAATGCATCCATACTTTATAAGAATCAAGAGATACGTACAGAGACCAACCAATGTCTGTAAATGCATCCATACTTGATAAGAATGAAGAGATACGTACAGAAACCAACCAATGTCTGTAAATGCATCCATACTTTATAAGAATCAAGAGATATGTACAGAAACCAACCAATGTCTGTAAATGCATCCACACTTTATAAGAATCAAGAGATATGTACAGAAACCAACCAATGTCTGTAAATGCATCCACACTTGATAAGAATGAAGAGATATGTACAGAAACCAACCAATGTCTGTAAATGCATCCACACTTTATAAGAATCAAGAGATATATACAGAAACCAACCAATGTCTGTAAATGCATCCATACTTGATAAGAATCAAGAGATATGTACAGAAACCAACCAATGTCTGTAAATGCATCCATACTTTATAAGAATCAAGAGATATGTACAGAAACCAACCAATGTCTGTAAATGCATCCATACTTTATAAGAATCAAGAGATATATATAGAAACCAACCTGTGAAAGTTTCAGCTTATTCTATTGAGTCATTAACAAGAACATAGTGAAAAATGCATTCAGATTTGTTTGCATTCATTCTAATGTGGAAAATGGATCACGGCCTCAGTCCATTTCAAACTTGTAATACATTTCACATTTTCTCATGCCAAACAGAATCATTTCAGAATGTTTGGTACCATCACCAACTTTACATCAAGTTAGTTTTTAGAAAACGATTATAATTTTGTAATCGGGTTATTCCAAAAGGTGTCCACTCCCTTTAATAACAATATGAGTTCATTAAGTACATCCAGATATTTCCCAATATATCAGTCAGACATTTGACAGCTTTCCGTGACATTCAATAATGTTTTTGAAGTGCAACGATATCTGATTTCTGTTCCCCCAGGCAATGTAGACAAAGGATCGTTTTTCAGTGTTTACTTTGTCATAAAAAGGTAGAAACCTCCCAGCGAATCACTCATTCAAATCATGTACTGTAAACCTAACTTATAATTCGTCCACCATGGAAAGTCTTACGCTTATTCTCAAAGAAGTTGAAAAGCTGTTGACATAGTGAGCGGAGAGTGTTCTTTAAGAGAGTCCTGGACAATTGAAACAAAATGATATGGAGCCATCAATAGGTACCAATCTAAACATTCATCAATTCTCAGGAGAATCTATCATATTGAGTACAGAAGAGTGATGTCATGTTCCCATGGCAGCTGGTTCTACACATTCTTTGTTTGGTTATTGTTCTGTGACGCAACACTTACAAAATGGTCGGGTGGTTTTGTTATATGATGTCTTTACTCCGGCATCATTACTTTGGTTTTTCAATATGTAAATTGAAGATTTTTATTTATTTATTTATTTATTTTTTGTATGACATGAAATAGCACCTTTTTAATAAAATGGCATTAAAGGGTTTTGATCAATTGCTGTTTCATGAGATACCGGTAATTCACTTTTGCATTTAATATGAAGTAAAAAATTGCAATCAATTTTAAAGTAGAATCATCCACCAAATACATTGCCACTTTTATTGGGTAGATGCTATAAATATGAGAAGATTTTGTTTTTCCTCAGTGACAGGTGCCTGGTAAGAAACAAAAAAGACAGTAATATTTGTATAAAAAAAACTCATTTTGCGTCATGGCATTACATTTGTAATTCCCTGTTGACGTGTAGATCTTAAATGCTGGGTCTCTGAAAAAGATTTGCATCAAAGGCTTGAACCCAGCGGGGTGAGATTAACTGTTATATTTCCTCCCAAAATTTAGACACAATTGAATTGGGAGTTTTATTATGCTTTTTCCATTAGCACTGTAAAAAACAAAATGTCGTGCATAGTCACTGGCCAAATTTGAACAAATGGGAATCTATGTGTAAGAAAACAATTTAGTCGGTCACTTTGAAACTGAGACCTAAAGGCCTGGAATTACATGGAGATTACAGAGGCCATGGCATTCGTTGCCCTGGTCTTGGCCTTGTTGCCCCTTCAAAATGTTCCCATAGACATTCTGATATTCTAATGGGAGTGCCATTGACTCAGAAAAAGTGGCTTTACCCCTTACAAGAATGACATTCCAGGCATGGACCTACCAGGAAACCATCTTTGGTAGCTAATAATTTCAAAGGTTGATTTCCATGATCTAGATCTTATTAATAGCACATGTTTTAATGTACAAGTCAATGCATGCTACAATGATGCATCAGTTGCAACAATATAATACAACATGTAACACTAACAGCATGTTTAATATAATGGCAAGTGCACTCAACATTCTGGTGAGTTTATTCACTGGCATACATCACACACAGCTTTTTTAATTAAAATGTAGAACCCCGATACATCTTAAATGCCTCTCTTCTCGTTGAGGTACATCACTTGTGTATTCTGTACACAGAGCTGATGAAACACTCTTAACCAGTTGAACTAACCAAAACATGCATGTAAACCACCCTAGCTCGTAAAATCCCTTTGTAGTCATTCCTGTTTGCCTCGACCAAGTTAATTTTCTTTCTCAAAAACTGCCAGTTGAGCCATCAGCTCACTCACAAGTGTCTACATATATCATGGAGTCGTAAAAAAAAACTGATGATGGCCGTGTTCGGACAATACGGCTAATTTTTCTGGCTGTGTCCTCTCTCACCAATCTCCCACAATATTAAGATTTTGTTTAGATGTGTATTTGGATTTTCTCCATGCCACAAGGCAGAATTCTTAAAAAGCTCTGATGCTACCATGGCAATGATAAACCTATCATAAAATCCACTCAAAAAAAAAAGTGTTGTCGAGGAAAAATAGAGTCATGATGAACTCATGATAGAGCCACACGGTGATATTGATCGTAACGTTTATCAGGAAATTGAATGATGACATTTTATTTAGATAATGCAATTTCTGTTTGCAGAATATTTACTTAGTCTAGCATATATACACATTTGTATGAAGAATGCTTAATAATAATAATAATAATAATAATGTGTGGATTTATATAGCGCACGTATCCACCAACTAAGTGGTGCTCAAGGCGCATTATATTATTATCCCTGCTCATAAGGCTCATAAATCATTCCTGAAACCATCTCAGCTCCCTGGGGAGTATACAGCTCAATTGCTGCCATTTCTAGCGCATATAGAGCAAACCAACTCTGCCTTCACAGGTACCCATTTAACCCCTGGGTGGAGAGAAGCAATTATGATTAAGTGTCTTGCTCAAGGACACAAGTGTCACGGCCGTGATTCGAACCCACATTATGTTGCTAACACCAGAACTTGAATCCGGTAAGCTAGACCGCTCGGCCACGACACCCCTTTCCTATTTGTAGCAGGTAATTTGGAAATTAAATTACTTTATTTCAGCCAATTATTCTAGTTGTTTGTTCTGATTTGTGAGGCTTTATTTTTCCTTGAGTAAACAGATATGAAAAGGATATCTTGGTTTTTTGTATTTAAAAAACCAATTAAAACATTGACCTGTGCCTGCCTGAGTTCCCCTCCCTCTCCACTCATAATTTGAATCCCTCAGAAAAACTTAGTTCATAAGTGGTTAGATAATGTCAAGTTTTAACTCTCCCTATAATTAGACATTTCTTGCCTTAAAATAAGCCACACAAAATTCTCTTTAAAAGTGAAAAGTGTGCAGACCCCTGTAGGTACTACATGATTTCCTGGCAATTGTGCCCTCCTCAACCATGCTTTCCCACCACTGCTGGAGTGCTGGGCGAGTAGTGCGATTACTCGCTTTTGTAGTTGTTTATGTATTGAACATATAAAATCTTAAATAATGTCAGATGTTTTCAGGATAATTATCATAAAACATATAATAAAAAGTATGTTTGAAATAGTATACCTTTGAAATAGGTGAATAACCAATGACTGAGGCTACTTGTACTAGTCATAGTATTGAGTAATGCGTACAAATTAAAGGGTTAAAAGCGTAAGTAAAATGCAGTCAGTTACTCGCAATTAATCGAGTACATGTACTTGCGAGTAATTGCTGTGCGATTACTCAAGTAGTGAATTTCACTAATCAGCCAACACTACACTGCTGGTTCCCTGAAGAATATATAACAAATCCAGTGACTTACATTACTCCTTCAGATACATGCAAAGGTTAGAAGCATGAAAGAAATACACAGATGAATCCTTCAAAGAAAATAAAGAAATTTACTATAAAAAAGCTCAGACTTAACATAGAAATTTAGAAGAATTCCAGCAATGTTATTCAAACTACTAGTTTTTTTTTCTGGTATTAAAGCATTAAAATAATATTTTATGAAATACAAGTGCATAAAACATTTCTTGGTGAGGAATAAAAAGTACATAATATGCACATGCATATATACGTAGGTTAATCCCCCATCATGATTAAAGATTATATAAACACTGTCGCACTTATGGATGGCCGACCAAAACATTCGTGCATTATCTGACGCAATGATATTTCATCATAGTTTCATATTTCATCACAGTTTCATATTTATGCAACCTCGGTGGAAATGCATAAATATTTGTGGTGATTTATAAGCGCTAAAACTACAAACTTTACCCCTAGTGTTTAGGCTGTAGCTATCATTGAATGTTTTATCTGATTGATATATGTACACCCCCTCTGACTTGCCAACTATTAATCCACACCTTAAATATTTTTTTTTCATTTGAGCACATCGTTGAATTTCACCTACAGGACTCTTGCGGTGATGTGTATATTAGTTTTACTCAGTTCGTTTCGAGTGTTAAGCTGAGATATGATAAATATTTTCTCAAGTATGGCAAGAAGCCTCATGGTGTTTTCATAGTAAAGAGGCATCAAGTGCTTCATAATAGCAAACTTTACGCGCAAATATCAGCGTTGCACCATAAATCCAGTCATGTGAAAGTAATGTTGTGTTTTTTTCCCCCATTACTTTCCAATCCAATGAGTATAGACATTATATTGCTCATGTGGTGACGCACATAATTAACCTTATTCTTTTTCAGTGACTACGCTTGCAGTCTGCGTTAACCCATAACAAACATCAGAAATCCGATTTGCGAATTGTAATTATGGAAATTTTTAACATGTTTATGTTGTCGTCGGTGGTCGTATTGTCACGGAGAATGACTAATCATCACCATGAGAGTTCAGTTGGTCTGAGCATGGTCTCTGACTGAGGGCGGCATCAACTGCAAGCCTGCTCAGCAACCCAAGCATGATGCCACACCTTCCAAAGTGGAGGCTCACAACTGCTGATAAATTACATACATGCACATGTACATTTAAGTTATCAGCTCCCTTATTTTGTCCCTTCTATCAAGACAAATCTATTCACTGCGCTTAAACCTAAAAATTTATTTGAAAAGTTTGACTGAAGATGTGTCTTTTGAAGGATGCAACGCCATGTTTTGTTTTGAGAGTAATTGGGAGACTGTTCCAGAGTCATGGTGCTATTACAGTAAAGCATCTTTCTCCATCACTTTGAGTCTCTTTAGTTATGCATCACCAAATACAGAAAAAAAAAGCATTATATTTACTGGTTAAGAAAGCCGAATAGACCAGCACAAATTTAATAACTTTGCTTACGGTAAGCAAAAAATCTGCGCTTAGCAGAAAACTGTTTGCTTACATAAGGATATTTCAGGTTTTCAAGGGTTAGCGCAAAATTTCTGCTTGTACACATGTATGCATTTTTTGTGTAACTAAGGATTTAAAGAGCTGAGAGCTTAAATCTAAAATTTTGCACCAACCGTATTAGGCAGAAAAGGGCAATTGTATTGAGTAAAAAATTCCCTGTTAAGCAGTGCCATAGGCCTTGGACTTGCTGTCCCCTCTTGCACATGACTAGCTCCAGAACAGGCCTGTCATATCCTAACTGTGTTCCAAAACCAAAAACCATAAAAATAAGAAGACAGAGAATGAAGACCGATAGATATATGTGTGAAGTCAACTCTGATTTGATGAATCGTACCTCCATCATTTCAAAGCTGCCACAACACATTCCACCTCCCAAAGATAAAAAGTCCCATTTGTGCCTCTCATACTTTGCCATTTATACTCCTTCTTCCCCCTCCCCTTCTTTCTTCTGGGATGTATCCTGGAGACATCAACAGACTCAACATAGGTACCATTTACCAAAGTCATCTCTTGTGTTTGTTATGACACAGGAGCCAAATGGATATGGGCTCTCGGAAAATTGTGTAAACACGGCTGAGTATCAATCTTTAAATTTACAGCTACAGGACCAGTGGTGTCACCATCTCCTGAAATGCTATTTGACAGGACTTCTCCATTTTTTTCCCTAGAGGATGTTAATATAAAAAAATGTCTGTATTAGGAAAATTGCACTACGAGTTGGCATGTGAGTCCAGCTAATAACTAAGCTGATGGAGTCGGATTGTATGCATAGATTTCAGGTGTTACTCATAATTTCCGTATTAAAGTTAGGATACGCTTATGGTAAAATGTCTGTAAATGCATCCATACTTTATAAGAACCAAGATATATGTATGTATATAATAAAATGCAACCTGTGAAAGATTAGCTTATTTCATTGTGTCGTTAAAGAGAAAATAGTAAAAATTTAATCAGATTGTTTTTTATATTTGTTTTTTTATTTCAATGTGGAATTTCTGTCTTGGGATGACAGAAAATCATTTTGGAAAAATTATTTCACAAATTTTACTAAAATGATAGCAAAAATATTTCATTGGATCATAATCAAATTTACATCAAGTTTGATGTAAAACTGAGTTAATTTTTTTTTTTTGTATCTTGATTCTTATAAAGTATGGATACATTTACAGGTATTTTACTTAAAGTGTATAATGGTTTTAAGATTATCACCAGTGCTAATTTGGTAATATTTTAGAGTAATCAAAGAGTATACTTTGTGTTGGGAAAATATGGTACAACACATAATGACACACCTTAGCTGATACATTTACTGACATTGTCTCGCTGTCTCTATTTCTCTTTAAGCTGTCCATTGATAACACAAAAACCCCGGGGGTTGGGGGATGTTCAATTCTTATGTCTGGCGCACTGATAGATCAGTTCAAAGCAAGCCCTAAAACAAATCCTTGGCGCAGAAGCTACATATACGCAGGCATCACAGTATCACATTAGACAGTACGGAGCTGGAGGGTGGTAGTGGGCTAATGAAATGATGGACGGTCATGCTCATACTTCTGTACTCTTGTCTGTATGCACTAAATATACCCACAGGCCACATGAATTGTCTAAAAGGTTCAATGACTGTGAATACACCATATACTGAACTTTAGTATTTTTTGATCATTTCTCTTTCGTTTGGTACAAAGCCTTAATATTTTCTCAATGAATTTATTTTGAGATGTTTTTTTGTTAAATTTTGTTTTAAATCAGCAGAAATATCAGTATTTGAAGCGGACAGTTTTCTGTATGATTAGATTTCACCTATAAATTGCTAATGACTATGTCTGCCAGTTTCAACTATAGATAGGTTACACACAAAATCAGCCATATTTATGGGCAATGACAACTTATTTTTGAACGCACAACTACACGATACGCATTAGCACTGTGTCTGGGCACGCATGGGTTTCAATTTATTCATATTCATACTTAAAGAAAGCTTGACGCAACTCAAAGCCAAATTCTGTAAAGATGATGTCTATCGAGAACTATCTTTTCCAGTTGTAACTTTTAAGCGCAATGCAAAACCTCCTGGATGTTTATTGTCTGAATGAATGGATTTTTAAAAGTACCCCCAAATTCACCATGGGACAGATATTGATTTTGATATTTGCAACACCTTATACTGAGTTGACACTTCTGTATTTACCATTTTGTGGGCGGGAAAAGTAAGAATAGTCCCTTGTTTTGTATTGCTTTTTAGAAAGATCCTGATGTGAGGGAAATGTCAGTCCCTTGCAGCATTTAGGCCCCACAAAAAAGTCTCCAGTTTCTGGTCGTAGGTCGGCTTCAAAATCGGTGTGGTGATGCACTTGTTCTTTTGGTAATCTATTTTTTGTGCTACATGTAAACATGATACATGTATACGCAGTTATTGGAACAGACCAAATTTCCCAAACACAAAGTATGGTGGCCGAGTGAGGCCACACAAATCAGGCAAACTTTCAAACCCATATATATGTGAAAAAGTCGTTGAAACACAAAGCAGCAGAACTTCAATCAATCCAGAAATTTTGGGTGCAATTAGACATCGTTTCATGGCAAAAAAAGTAAAACTAAAAATGCTGACGTGCGTGTCTGAGGTGCGTGTCTGAGGTGCGTGTCTGACGTGCGTGTCTGAGGTGCGTGTCTGAGGTGCGTGTCTGAGGTGCGTGTCTGAGGTGCGTGTCTGAGGTGCGTGTCTGAGGTGCGTGTCTGAGGTGCGTGTCTGAGGTGCGTGTCTGAGGTGACGCGTCTGAGGTGACGCACATGAAGACCAGAAACCTAAACTTTTTTTTGGCCTTACATTCAATATATATATTAAGTGGACCGCCCACCAACATAGGGGCTGGTTAGCTCAGTTGGTAGAGCGCTCGTACGGTAATCGAGAGGTCGCGGGTTCGAGTCCGGCATCAGCCAATTTTTCTTTGCTCGCGAACCGTTTATATATATATATCTTTACTTTTTCAGTCTTAGTGCGACTGACTTCTATAGAAATTGCTATTTCTCTGCGTTAAGGCGACCGTTTCCGGTTGTTTGCAGCTGACCCTTAAAGTCATAATTTTGTTTCGGAAATAGCCTAAATCGCTTCCTTAGCCTGTAAACATCTTATTTCCAGAGTTTTGGAAGGTTGGAGGATATATAAATAAGGGAAAGGGAAGGGGGAATTTTGTGCATGTTTCTATGGAGCGGTCGCCCTATTGGTGAAAACACAGTTATATATATATATATATATATATATATATATATACATATATACATATATATATATACATATATACATATACACATATACATATACATATATACATATATATATATATATATACACACACACACACACACACACACACACACACACACACACACACACACACACACACACACACACACGTGTGTAAACACCGGCATTCGGGGACTTCCTTTGTCAAATTCCTTTGTCCAAAAATACGGGGACGGATTGTTCTCCATTGTGAGAGCAACCGGGGACCATTGTCCCTTTTGTTATACGTCCCCGGTTTGAATGCGCTCACACACGCACACACACACACACACACACACACACACACACACACATACACATTAGGCCATTCCAGTTGCAATTTAAAGAAGCATAATCCATGTATTTTTAATCACAATTTTTATATATAATTTATTGTCCTTGAAGAAAGGATTTTGAAAATTCCTTTCTGAACAGGTAATGCCACATAATTGAACGGGTTACAGGTATAATTAAAGTGTAATGCAGCATGACAAATTATCTGCTGGTCAATTGTGGAATATTTCATTTAAACGTAATTTTCCTACAAAGAAAAAATAACTGCAGTTGAAAAAAGTGAAGCCTACAGTGTTCTTTATAGCCTAGCAGGCATTTGTGGACAAAGATTATGAAATCAATTGCTAATTATAGTATATAAAAGATTTAATTAAACATCAGCAGAGAAATCTTGGGTCAACATCGGATGACAGTTCCAGTAGATTGTGATCGTTTTGACATCATTCGTGGCTTTCCGTTTGTTTAAATGACGTACTTGTACATACCCTAAAGTGATACTTACAATTTACATTGATTACAGGACATTGCTCTTTCACTGGAAATCAGAGAACTTCCACTCAAGCTAATTTTATCTTCAAACAGTAGGGGGAAGGGTATCTACAATTAGGGAAATCAAATTCTGAAAATGTCCTCTTCCCGTAATAGAACGCTGAAGAAATTGCCACGGCGCTCTCTGAGTTAAAGCTGTAATACACTCAAAAGAAATGAAGCATGAAATTTTGTTTTACGAACAAACATGTTTTGGTTTGAAGTTAATGACAGGTTGCATAATCCCTTGAAATCATTCTGTTGGTCTGTTAAGCCCTTTTCACACGACTAAAAAAAAACATAGATTCCTTGAGACGAATTTTACAAGCGAAGATTGTTTATCTTATCATCCCATGAGTGACTGCTTTCGCAAGCTTTCACATGACACCAAGTAAAAAACCAACATTCTATGAGAGTACACACATTAATATCATTGGTCATGCACTATCCGATATGTTCATTTAAATTTGCCACACACAAATCTGTGATGACAAAAGACATTAATGTAAAAACAAATTATATTACAACTCTAATTTTGTAAAAGAACTGACCTTAACATTTCAGAGTTATGAGTAACAATATCTAGGGTAATTGATTTAATTTTGCCCTAACACCGACGTGTATATAAGCACTGTATACTCAGTGCTTTCCGAGTGTCTGTGAAAAAACTACCTAAATATCTAGGGTACTAGCATCGAAAACATGAGTTAAAATGCACGACAACTGTTTGAACTACGAGTAGAAAAATGTAGAGCGATAATGATGGACCTCACAAATTAATCTGTGCCGACAAAAAAGTTGTTCAAGTGGAAAGAAATGAAACCATAACTCTAATTCTGTAAAAGAACTGACCTTAACATTTCAGTATTATGTGTACTGATATCTAGGCTACTAATAACGAAAACATGAGTGAAAACATATGACAATTGTTTGAGATAACATCGAAAAATGTAGAGCGATCGTGAAGGTCCGATATTGTGCATATTGATACACGTGCGTTATCATCTCGGCCGCCCACTGCTACTTGTACAGTACATACAGTGCAGTGCATGCAAGTCAATCGCGCACGATGGGTCTTCACGCAGGACGTTGGTCAATAAACAACGGATCGTTTCACACGAGGAGTGTACTAGGTTCCTTGAGAAAAATTCCGCTAGCGTAAGATTTTGTCGTAGGTTGGGACCTCCGACAAAATATCTCAATGTTTGAGAAAATTTCGCAAGGAATGTAGGACATCTCAAACATTGGTGTCCTTTCACATGAAGCTCATTTTGTAATATTTCTCAAACATTGAGAAAATTTCTCAAGGAATAGGCCTATTGGCTTTTTTTCGTCGTGTGAAAAGGGCTTTACCTACATGAAGTGAGCTGGTTTGTACCAGTCCACGCCATTGTACTCCAAATGCGTTCATGCACAACTAGCATAGTAACAAGTTGGGCTACCCTGCCTTTAGATACAGGGTGTCCAAATTTGTTATTTTTTGAAAAACAGGGTGTCCAAAACTTTAACTTACAATACTTTTGTATGTGTATTGCAAATAAAAGAGGGTGTCCATTTAGGAAACTGGGCATCCAAAGGACACCCAAAGGTATTGCTGGCTAACACTGTGTGGGATAATGAGCTCATGAGATATTCAGAACAAAACAGCACGCGAACTAGATGCACCTGGCTGCAGCTAGCAGAGAGTCACACAAATACATGCACTTTATTGGTGTGATGGACCCTGATAGAGTAAAGGGTCGGTGATGGACCCTGATAGAGTAAAGGGTCGGTGATGGACCCTGATAGAGTAAAGGGTCTGTGATGGACCCTGATAGAGTAAAGGGTCGGTGATGGACCCTGATAGAGTAAAGGGTCTGTGATGGACCCTGATAGAGTAAAGGGTCGGTGATGGACCCTGATAGAGAAAAGGGTCGGTGATGGACCCTGATAGAGAAAAGTGTCGGTGATGGACCCTGATAGAGAAAAGTGTCGGTGATGGACCCTGATAGAGTAAAGGGTCGGTGATGGACCCTGATAGAGAAAAGTGTCGGTGATAGACCCTGATAGAGTAAAGGGTCAGTGATGGACCCTGATAGAGTAAAGGGTCAGTGATGGACCCTGATAGAGTAAAGGGTCTGTGATGGACCCTGATAGAGAAAAGGGTCGGTGATGGACCCTGATAGAGTAAAGGGTCGGTGATGGACCCTGATAGAGAAAAGTGTCGGTGATGGACCCTGATAGAGTAAAGGGTCTGTGATGGACCCTGATAGAGTAAAGGGTCGGTGATGGACCCTGATAGAGAAAAGTGTCGGTGATGGACCCTGATAGAGTAAAGGGTCAGTGATGGACCCTGATAGAGTAAAGGGTCTGTGATGGACCCTGATAGAGTAAAGGGTCGGTGATGGACCCTGATAGAGAAAAGTGTCGGTGATAGACCCTGATAGAGTAAAGGTTCAGTGATGGACCCTGATAGAGTAAAGGGTCAATGATGGACCCTGATAGAGTAAAGTTTTTGACCCTGATAGAGTAAAGAATTTCACCAATCTATAAGTTTTTGTGATCGACCCTGATAGAGTAAAGGGTCGGTGATGGACCCTGATAGAGTAAAGGGTTTGTGATGGACACTGATAGAGTAAAGGGTCTGTGATGGACACTGATAGAGTAAAGGGTCTGTGATGGACACTGATAGAGTAAAGTTTTTGTGATCGACCCTGATAGAGTAAAGGGTCTGTGATGGAACCTGACAGAGTAAAGGTTCTGTGATGGAACCTGATATATTAAAGGTTCCGTGGTGGACCCAAGTAGAGTAAAGGGTCAGTGATGATGAACCCTGATAGAGCGAAAGGGTTCTTGATGGACTCAATGGTTTAAGGACTCAAACACAAGTCTGCTTTTCACGCGTTCATCAAAAACTCCTCTCCAAGTAGGATGAAAAACGGCCACTCAGCATCAAAACTCAAAAGTAACCTACCTGGTGAAAACAAGTATGGAAAACATTTATTACTAAGTAATAGAAACAGCAAACCACCATATCATGATACATGTAGATAGCTAAAAAGTTGGAGTGACCTTGTACCGTTGTATCAGTTTCAAATTTCGAAAGCAGCTGAGCAAAATCATGTTGAGGAGGCAGTAAAAAAGGTTTGACATAGTACCACAGGGTCTTAGCTTGCCTGATAACACTGTTCAAAGACTCGCTGCTCCCTTTAATTAATACAGTGGTGTCTTCGTTTCCATCTTGAGTTGTTTGCTGGTTAATGTTGCGGCAAGATTGGGTTCAGAATCACGTTTCTTTGATAGCTATCTCCCTGCCCTCAGACTGTATTTGATAATTCTGTCAATACTGTCATCTCCCCTGGAGAAGTTTTTCACAAATTTATGTGGTTCGCGAGACTTATTTTACAGCCTTTTAACAATTTTGGTACAGTTAAGGGTTAAGGCATGGAAATGGTCATTCATAAACCATGAAATGGTTGAATTTAACCTAAAACGTACTTGGTGTATTGCTGTATATTTTTCTCAGAAATAATAATTTAAAACAAATACCCGAATCATACACAAACCAGCCAGGGGATCAGGGTCTAATTTCATACAGCTACGAAGCAGACAAAATTGCTTACCAGAAACACTTGCTTAGTAGAGTTCTTTGGTTACCAGCCAATTTTTCACACAAAACTGTACAGACTTTGGCTGGTTGTTTGTTTCAAATTGCTTAGCAAAAATATATATTTGCTTAGCAAAAATTTTCTACTTAGCACCTCTATGAAAATTGGCTCTTGGACAGGATGCGAAATGGATAATTTGTTTTACGTGCCAATCCCTTGTTTGATTTTAAAATAGCTTTTTTTTTTCATTATAAAGCCCTCAGATTGACATCAATAAGTAGGAGTGCAGATTGGCTATAGTGTATGTTTGTATATATGCTAATTAGTATCCATGGAAATGAAATCTGATCAGATTTCCATTAGAATCATTATTTACTTTCAAATGTTAAAGGGGCTGTAATTGCTGATTACAACATAACTGAATTATAATCTAAACACTTACTTGATGTGAATTTGGAGACGGTACTTGACATCATGAGCAATGATTCCGACTGACGTGCTTTTCTTTTTGAGAAGACGTTTAATATATTGCATATTTTTAAGTGAATCACAGCCGTGATGAATTTTCAACATTAGAATCTATACATATATGTACAGACAAATCTGAATGTATTTTCATTAACCCTAACCTTCCCAAATCCTCCAAAATCCTCCAAAATCCTCTTTGCCAAAGTAAAGGATTTTGAAGGATTGAGGTTACATGCTACATGCTCTTTGCTAAAGTGAAGGATTTTGGAGGATTGAGGTTATTAGGCATAGGCCCTACTTGCCTTTCCATGGTACATGTACATCCGTGTTTGCTGTAGTGATTGCAAGGTCAGTGCTTGGGTCAGTGGACACTGTTTATTGTTCCATGCATGCAGGGAGGGTCCCTGGCCATGTACATGTATCACAGATTAGAAACTTGCTTGCTTTACTACTGAAGGATTTTGGAGGATTCAGGTTATGTGTAAGCAAATGGGCCTAGGGAGTTAGGGAGGATTCAAGTTATGTGTAAGCAAATGGGCCTAGGGAGTTAGGGTTGAAGAAGCAACAAAATAAGCTGAAAGACTTCACAGATTGGTTTTGTTCTTTATTCTCTCTTTATAAATGCCCAAGGCAGTTTAGACAACCTGATTGGACAAAACGTAATCATGTGGGGGGTGTATTGACGGATGGTAAAGACACAGCTTGTTTGCCAGCTGTTTTGTGTGATGCGCACCATGGATTTGAACCAATCAGAGTGATGAAGATTGGCGTCATGTGCCTGACTCGTGCACTTTGAAAGTGTTTTGTGTATACCCTAACCCTAACCCTAACCCTAACCCTAACCCGAGTTTGCCTATTTCTATTTGGCTTTATTTAACAAAAATTACATTTTTTTTTTTACATTTTGAAAACGAAATCGATATGGGCATTTATGAATGGGAATTTAACAGTTAGACACTTGGTCTTTACAGCAGGTTAATGCGTAGATCACAGCCGATAAGTACCTCTCCTTTGGCTTGCCTTATTGCCCATGACCACGCCCAAAACCACGCCCAAAACCGGTCATTAACTTGCGGTAAAGACCGCGCAACAAACTGTTATTCCCTTAAATTTTCTATAAAGTATGGATGTAATTTACAGACATTTTACCAATGTGTACAATCCATTTGATAAAGGTTTCATATTAATTTGCAGGCATGTGATTTCTCAGGATTTTTCCTGATTTCAGGATTTTTTTTTACAAATCTCCTTTTGCCTCAAAATTTTCTTAAAAGAAGAGAAGTAGCCACCAAGGAAAGAAAGAATAATAATAATAATAATGAAACTTATAAAGCGGCATCTATCTAGAAACCTAATCCGAGGCGCTGGTGATAATGAAAAAGACACAAAGATATGGAACATTAGATAAACAAAGATAAATACATGAAACAAAATGCACAAAATTAACATTCATTATAAGCTTGTACAAAAAGGTGAGTTTTCAAAAGTTTTTTGAAAGAATTAAAATTGTCACACAGTCTTAAACTTTGTGGAAGCATATTCCAAAGGGAAGGGGCTGCAACAGAAAAAGTCCTATCCCCAAAAGTTTTCCAAGTTACATGTGGTACAGTAAGGAGTAGCCTGTATTGTGTCCAAACCTCTAGTTTCTTGTTTGTGGGGATGTGGAGAGTCTGTAAATCCTCCCAAATTAAACATCCAGGACATTCAGGGGGTTTTGTCCTCTAGACCAAACGGAGACCCAGGCCCGCTACTCATTTTTCGTCAAATCGCACCCCTGTATGTGCATCTTTTGATAACACTTTCCTCAATCACATTATTGATGTACATGTATGTATAACCTATCCCCAAGTCTTTGATTTGATTCTGGTTGTTTTGTTGTTTTGGTTTGAACTTTTAATTGTTTTTTCCTCTCTTTGAATTATTTCTAGATTATTTTTTCTCTACTTCTTTGAGATGCATTTTTCGTGTGTTTCGCTTTTTCACCAGCAGCTTAAATTTTCCTTGTATCAGGAAAGTTATCACTTTCAAATTGGATAATTTGTGAAATAATTCACGGAAACCTTGGTAAACTATCCGTAGGTGTCAATATTACGAGCAATGAATTTAATGAACAGCATGGTAAATTAATTGCTGGTGCAATATTAGACCAGCAACTAATTAATCATGCTGTTCATTAAATTAATTGCTCTTAATCCATACCCCATGCAATTACTTCGTGAAAATAATTTAATTGAAATTTATGTTAACCAGCAATGAATTAATCATGCTGTTCATTAAATTCATTGCTCTTAATCCATACCCCATGCAATTACTTCGTGAAAATAATTTAATTGAAATTTATGTTAACCAGCAATGAATTAATCATGCTGTTCATTAAATTCATTGTTCTTAATCCAGACCCCATTCAATTACTTCGTGAAAATAATTTAATTGAAATTTATGTTAACCAGCAATGAATTAATCATGCTGTTCATTAAATTAATTGCTCTTAATCCATACCCCATGCAATTACTTAGTGAAAATAATTTAATTGAAATTTATGTTAACCAGCAATGAATTAATCATGCTGTTCATTAAATTCATTGTTCTTAATCCATACCCCATGCAATTACTTCGTGAAAATAATTTAATTGAAATTTATGTTAACCAGCAATTAATTAATCATGCTGTTCATTAAATTCATTGTTCTTAATCCATACCCCATGCAATTACTTCGTGAAAATAATTTAATTGAAATTTATGTTAACCAGCAATGAATTAATCATGCTGTTCATTAAATTAATTGCTCTTAATCCATACCCCATGCAATTACTTCGTGAAAATAATTTAATTGAAATTTATGTTAACCAGCAATGAATTAATCATGCTGTTCATTAAATTCATTGCTCTTAATCCATACCCCATGCAATTACTTCGTGAAAATAATTTAATTGAAATTTATGTTAACCAGCAATGAATTAATCATGCTGTTCATTAAATTAATTGCTCTTAATCCATACCCCATTCAATTACTTCGTGAACATAATTTAATTGAAATTTATGTTAACCAGCAATGAATTAATCATGCTGTTCATTAAATTAATTGTTCTTAATCTAGACCCCATTCAATTACTTTCTGATAATAACTTATTTGAAATTTATGGTACTTCTTTGTACAAGAAAAAACAAACATGGTACAGAATCAGTTAGACCAAAAAGTATTTACACAAATAGTTTACTTGAAAAATAATTAACTAGTCTACAAAAAAGGTTTAAACCAAAAGCAATGGGAGTAATAATGATTTACACCGAATATGTATCTTTTAAACCCAAATTTGGCCATATGCATGCTCAAACATTTTTCATTTTACTTTTCATCTGTAACAACATGATTTATCAAATCAGACAAATGCAATAACCCTTCAATCATGATTAAGAGCATTTAATCAACTTCAGTATTCTTCCGGTTTGACAACACTGTTTTCACTCCTTCCTGACATTTCCTCTCCTTGGCTGGGAGACTCATCATTATTTCTAATTACTAAAACTACCCAGTGGATTGTACTTTACTCCATATTCAGGGGAAAAAAGGGTAATAAATTGATCTTAGGTAAAACTTGTAGCTTTGCATGGTGAGAATGATAAGTAAGACTAATTGCGGTGACACCATGTAAGGATCTCAATTGAGTAGTAATTAGTTCTGAAAAGAACTGGGGGTACAACTCGACGTTTCGATCAGTATGCTCTGATCGTCCTCAGGAGAATGCCGGACTCTTGAAACTGCTGCTGCTTAAGTAGGCTGCTGGAGGATCATCCCCTGCTGGAGGATTAGTTCGTTGAGGCGCGCAGGCGGGAAACTGTGAGACTATGGGACTAGGATCCTAGGTGTAAGGGGAGAGGTGTGTGCTCACTGAACTGAATCAGTTGTTAACAAGCACAGGGGAAGGAGGGTGGTTGACTTAGGATATAGGGGATCCCTCAGTCTGGGGTTGGTTATGGACTTTGGATATAGAAGATCCTTCAGTCTGTAGTATGGGTCGCCAAATGTCGCTGATGAAGAAACCGATGTCCTGTGGCACAGTGTCGTGTTTGACGATCTCGATGGCCTCTCTGATGCGTCTGGGGTGCCATGCGTCGATGGGTGTGATGAGTTGGGCTGCCTGCCAGTCGATTTGGTGGTCCTTGATGTGCGAGTGCTTGGCGATGGCGGACTTCTCGAAATCTCCTCTGCGGCCGTGTGCTCGGTGTTCCTTCAATCTGATGGGGAGGTTGCGTTTTGTTTCCCGATGTACACCTTACCGCACTCACAGGGATCCGGTAGACTCCCGCTCTGTTGTTTGGGTCCGGTTTGTCCTTGTGGGTATGTAGAAGTCCTTGGAGTTTGCTGGGGGCTGAGTGGAACACATCGATGCCTGCTTGTCGGAGGATGCGTTGTAGTTTGTGAGACGTCCGAACCTAGATAGGGAGACAAGCAGAGAGGTTAGATCACTTACCTTGCTTTTGGAGTTTGGAACCGGCTTCGCTGTGCTGATCTTGTTAGGATTGTAACCGTTGCGTTTGAGGGTAGTTCGGATGTGCTGTAGTTCCTTGGGAAGGCTGTCCTTGTCACAAATGTTGTAGGCGCGTTATGCACGAGCGTGCGGTTGACCGATGACTTGATGCTTGGATGATGGAAGGAGCGCTGGTTCAGGTACCGATCTGTGTGCGTGGGCTTTCTGTAGACGTTGTGGTGTAGGGAGCCGTCTGCGTTTCTGGAAATCCCAACATCAAGGAACGCGTTCTTGTCATCTTCTTCCGTTTCCATGGTGAAGTTGATGCTCGGGTGTTGCTGGTTTAGATGTTGTAGAAAATCCTGGAGTGTGTCTCTGCCGTGTGGCCAAACCACAAAGGTGTCATCCACGTATCGGAGCCACAGCTTGGGTTGGAGGTCGGCGGTGTTGAGGGAAGAGTTTTCAAACTCTTCCATGAAAATGTCAGCAAGGACCGGGGATAAAGGAGATCACATGTATGTGTTCCGGAGCAGTCACAGAAAGATTAAGGAGGAGGCAAAATGTCTGCCCCCTTGTCCAGTTGAATTGAGCTGTCAACTTATTATTATTATGCATGCATCTTGTTATATTATTCTTATTTACTTTGCATTGTACATGTCATTAATTTGTTCATCTATGTATCTGGAGAATGGAAATAAATGTAATATTGACTGAATTGAGAAACACCCACAAAATTAAAGGCAAATGTTTTTAATTAAGGGCAGAGGCCTGGACATCATGCTGTGGCCATGTTTGTCAGGATCCCTGTTCGCTATCAATGATTACAATGCTGATTATCATGACATAAAAAGCACCATACTATTTTCCCTTCCAGCCTCAGTATGGTCAAGTGGATTATATTTGTACATAACAAAGACCAGGGGCCACTTTCATAGAGCTGCTCAGCAGAGAATTTTGCTAAGCAAATATAAAACAGACATCCAGCCATGAAAGTTTGGCTGGTAACACTGGTCTACAGCCAAAATGCTTCCGAAACAAATGAAGTCAAACTTGACTAATTATGGGTCACTGAGAATGGAAATGATGCTTAAAATTGTTGATTGGCTCTAGTTTTCAAGATATGGTACCGTTTAATGACTACAAGAGACAAGCCAAGATGCGCAGAGGAGACACTGAATAAGGACTGAACTATGAACTGATACATAGTAAGTGTTACATAAACAGGGCAGGTGACATAATATCAAGTGAAACAACCATAAACACATGAAAAGACCTAGGTTTACAATTCATGATTAAAAATCTGCTATGTACACCATAATAAAGTGGCCCCCTTTATTGTGTTTTATGTCAACACTGGTCTACAGCCAAAATGCTTCCGAAACAAATGAAGTCAAACTTGACTAATTATGGGTCACTGAGAATGGAAATGATGCTTAAAATTGTTGATTGGCTCTAGTTTTCAAGATATGTACATGTGTACACGTATGGGAATAGCGCATGATAATTCATGATTAAAAATCTGCTATGTACACCATATACAATGTACATAGTACGTAAAATGTAAAAACTTAAATATCTTGGAAACAGTAGCCAATCAGCAATTTTAATTGTCATATTTGAATTCAGCACATCAAAATCCATAATAAATAGCACATTTTTATCTCCGAAGCAGACGACTTTTAAAAAATTGTTGACCAGTTTAACCAAAGAAATTCGCTAAGCAAATTGTTCTGGTAAGCAATTTTATCTGCCAAGCAGGCGTATGATATTGGCCCCTGGTGGTTGTTGGTTTTGCTCCTGCCAGGAGTTCTGTTACTCCCCTAAATCCAAAACTTGCAGTTTGTAAATATTGTGGTCTAGTGAAGGGAAAGTAATCAACAACAATTACTTTTAAGGCCCCCCCCCAAAAAAAAGTCTCCGTTTAAGCTTTTAAGCTGGCAGTAATTTTACTTTTCTTAAAAATTACAGCACCTGAGTCAAAATTATTTCTAGGGAAGATTTGTGGCCTGAAATCTGGGCCCAATTTCATAGCGCTGCTTACTGTTAAGCAGATTTTCTGACTACAGCAGAAAAAAATTGTTTAAGCAAAAACATATTTCACGGGTTAGCAAGAAAATTCAGAGCGGCACGTGTGCATTCACCGTGTATTTGTATTGTTGCGTCACTCATTTGCTAATGCTAGCAATAACGGCCGGCAAGTTAGCGTGCCTTTCTCTATGCTGTTAGCAACGCTAAAATGAAAAACATACAGTAAGCAAAAAATCGTCTCCTTATAGTGGCTCTATAAAATTGGACCCAGATGGTACGCATGTGTGTAAAGTGCAAATACATCCAGGGGACAATATAATAGACATTGTACAAGCAGAAAAAAATATTTGCTACTTAGGAGGTTTCATTGGCTACCAGCCAAACATGAGGTAACTCTGGCTGGTAGTCACTTTTTATAATACTTAGCAAAATTGGTTGCTCAGCAGCGCTTTGAAATTGGTCTTTGAGAAAGAAAAAGGTATAATGTATGTTTTATTAGAAATATATGCACTAGCCTATTTAGCTGAACCTTTGACTGGTTCTCTCTCAAGTCTTCATTCATAAGTATTGGCCTGTTCATGCATGTGACATTTCAACAATGCTGTTGACGGCCTTTTCTTACTCGAGATTGGCCACATCGGGAAGGTGGCCTATTTGTTCAGGTTTCTGAAGCTTCCCTCGGTTGTTTGACATTTACGGTTGATGCAATCCATATTTTGCTGAGGAGAGAAGTAGACCTGTCCCCATCAGCGCAGAGAGTTAACCATGCATGCTGTCTGCATTGCATGTGAGGAAGTACACGGAAGTCGACTTTTTTCATAAGCCATTTCCTTTTTATCTGTATTGGACTCAGGAAGTCAACCTGTACAGTGCCACAAGCACTTGCCTAGGAGGCATAAACTAGACATTGAGTCTTATTTTCCATTGTGTAGGTCTGCATCCTTAATCTTCATGTACTAAATTGATGAAGTGTAAATCAATACCGGAGCATAAATTGGTGTGGTATGTATAACACCTGTCCATCGGAAAAATAAACACTCACAATCCATGAACTGTGTTCATGGACTGAAATTTAATATTCAAATTAAATACACTTCACATGTGTGAACCAATCCCATCACGAACACAGGGAATCTTTAGAGGTGTAATGGTTGAATACTAATGAGTTTAATATGAATATTAATGAGTTTCTGTTCTCATGAACGTTAATGAGCATTTTAGGATATGCCCATTAGGATGCTTTGAATTCATATTATTGTCTGACAATAGACAGACACCTGAAGACTTCAAGTGTGCACCTCGTGAGAAAACTGTGCCATTTGTACATATTTCATGATGTAAGTGTGATGTACGTGTGATCACAGTCCTTGCTCTATGGTTGCAATCAATCAAAAAGCAAGAGCTTACAGGTTAAATCTGCTGCTTTCACAGTAAGGTTATGATTTATTTAGTTTCTGTATCTTTAGCTTAGATTTTGTTTATTTTTTTGTTTTGTTTATTTATTTATTTTTTGCCTTTAATTTTCTTTTTCAGATTTAGAAAATAATGTTTTTAGAATAATTCCATTCCTTGCACTACACTACAGAAGTTAGTTGTACAATGTACATGTGTATAAACACATAACTTATTGTAATATTAAGAGTTAGTTTGGCAGAAGGGGTTGTTGTCAGCTACTGTAGGCTACTCCCCAGTGGCACCCAGGCAAGCTCAATCCTATGCAGGTTTCAGTACTTTTGCCTGGTTGCCTGGGTACTATTGGGGAGTACCCTGGGCGACAATGACCCCTTCAGCGTTAGTTTGATGGGATCACACGATATTCATGACATCATATAATCATGATTCTATCATCAAAATGACCTTTACTTGGTGTCTGCAGGCTGACGTCAAATACACATCATAACCAAAATGTGACCAACATGTGACGCAAACATGAGACATGTAGCTGCCGTCAGAAGTCAGTCTGTCTGGATTTCTGTCTGAAACTCAACTATACTGCACGTGCCTGGTGTTTGCTGGGTTCTGCACATCCCAGTGCTTGCAAATCGGCCCAGCACACAAACATGTACACAGCTGTCTACAAGGTGTTAAGCTAGGATTTAGAAATAATTTGTCCAAATTTGCTGGAAATTTCAAAACAGGGTGTCCAAATTGTTCACTTACAACACATTTGCATGTAAATGACAGATGAAATAGGGTGTCCAAAATTGAAACAGGGTGTCTAAAAGACACCCAGACACCCCTCTGGCTAATACTATGGCTGTCTACATGTTCCTGCCCCTCCCCCACCAAAAACAAACAAACAAACAATTCCCATCCACTACCCCAACCCCCCTCCCCCCTCCTTCCCCACTCAAACAACGTAAATTATCCAGAGCACACAAGTAATAACAGTCCATTTTATTCTGATCATATCAAACCCTCTTTTTAGCCCACGGGCAGGATTAGGGCTGAAAAGAAGGGGGCGGGGGCACAAGGTAAAAAAAGAGGGAGGCACTCTGCAAAAATACGTTGGGCACACAAACATGCCTTTAGTAAATTTATATGCATGGAAATAAAAGGGGGAATAAAACAGACAAATAGACTAACAAGCAAAACAAATGTAAAACATTTGAATTTTAATTAACCCTAACCCTCCCAAATCCTCCCAAATCCTCTCTTCTAAAGTGAAGGATTTTGAAGGATTGAGGTTACATGCTACATGCTCTTTGCTAAAGTGAAGGATTTTGGGGGATTGAAGTTATTAGGCATACTTGCCTTTCCATGGTACATGTACATCCATGTTTGTTGTAGTGATTGCAAGGTCAGTGCTTGGGTCAGTGGACACTGTTTATTGCTCCATGCATGCAGGGAGGGTCCCTGGCCATGTACATGTATCACAGATTAGAAACACGTGTGCATACATGTCATGTGCTTGCTTTAGTACTGAAGGATTTTGGAGGATTCAGGTTATGTGTAAGCAAATGGGCCTAGGGAGTTAGGATTAATAACAGTTAACAATTCACAAAGTTTAATTTTCAAGGTAGATTGAGCTTGAACACGGTAATATACAGAATCAGGAAGAAATGACGGAATAAATATCTTCTAATCGAATAATTCCAACTGTGATTGAATTTTTCATTGACATGATGTCAGTCCAGGTGGCAGTGTTCCATTAACCCAATCCTGCATCAAGAATGCCGATCTGAGAGACATGCTGCGAAATGCGAATTCGCTTCAAGCACAGTTGACACCTTCCTTATATCTCTCTTGCACCTTCACAGTACGCTTGGGGTGCCCGTAACATCAGGTGTACTCCTATGCTCTATCACTTGGTGATGAGGTTACAGAAACCCTGTCGATTGCTTTGCATGAGACGCCAACATCTCAAGATGTGCAGTTATTTCTGTCTAGTGAATTTCTGGTGACCCGTTTGAACCTTTCTTCATTTTTGAATTTAGGTTTTTAGGTTTTTTCTTTGTTCCCCTTTTTTTCCCTTTTTTTCAAACATAATTTGTGGATTTTTTTTAAGGTGATTTCCAGACCCTTCAGGACAATACACTTTTTAAAATCAGAAAAAAAGCTTGAGAGCAGTTCTTACCTATGTTTTCGTGCAAATACAAAAATGAAAAAAGTTACCATTGCATTTGATATTCTGTGTTATAAAAAATTAGTACAAACGGTGACCCGTTTGAACCTTTCTTCATTTTTGAATTTAGGTTTTTAGGTTTTTTCTTTGTTCCCCTTTTTTTCCCTTTTTTTCAAACATAATTTGTGGATTTTTTTAAAGGTGATTTCCAGACCCTTCAGGACAATACACTTTTTAAAATCAGAAAAAAAGCTTGAGAGCAGTTCTTACCTATGTTTTCGTGCAAATACAAAAATGAAAAAAGTTACCATTGCATTTGATATTTTGTGTTATAAAAAATTAGTACAAATTTTAACATAAATAATAAACATTATAATACTATTTTGAAGAAGAAACACAATCTTATCTTTCTCTTTATGTATCCCAGGCCCCTAACCATACAAATCAAGACAATTATACAATCAGAAAACGAAACAAGAAATTCAATCCCATCTGGATATATCAAATGAACAATCAATTACCCTCAGATTATGTCCCATATATGCATTTGTACATTTGATTTGTACACATCATATTGTTGTGTTAAAGGCCAAGCCAAAGGCATGTGAATCTTATTGACTTGTAACTTTCTTCTCTTTGTCATTCGATATGGCAGAATGGTAAATTGTTTTCGAATGGATGTATCACAGGACAGTTTCGAGGAAATGTGATTATAACACAGGATATTCATAGAGAAAAAGACTAAAGAAAAAGGGAAGATAAAAGAAAAAGTGGAGGGTGACATAACATCATATATTGCCCATATATAGGATCAACCTTTTTAAAACCAAAATTAATGGAAGAATCACTGGACAGTTTTGAAGAATGGTTGTAATTATATAGGATATCCATAAAGACAAAAGAAGAAAAAAAGGAAGATAAAAGAGAAAGTGGAGGGTGACATAACATCATATATTGCCCATATAGTTCTATAGGATCAACATTTTTGTAAACCGAAATTGAAGGAAGATTTACTGGACAGTTTTGAGGAAAGATGGTACATGTAATTATATGGGATATTCATAAAGAATAAGTAAACAAGGAAATGGGAAGACAAAAGAGAAGGTGTAGGAATGACATAAAATGATATATTGTCCATATATAGGATCAACATTTTTTGTACAAAAATTTAAGGGAGTGCCACAGGACAGTTTTGAGGAAGACAGAATGTGGAGTGCCATGGTTGAACGGTTTAGTGTATCGGATTTGTGTTCTGATGGCTGAGTCGTCAGAATGTGGGTTCGAATCCCAACTGCGACCAGGGTGCTTGTGTCCTTGAGCAAGACACTACCATAATTGCTTCTCTCCACCCAGGAGTAAATGGGCACCTGTGAGGGCAGATATACATGTACATGTAGTTGTTGTGTTTGACTAGCCATATGTGCTGAAATGGCAGCAATTGAGCTGTATACTCCGCAGGGAGCTGAGATTGTTTTAGGAATGATTTATGAGCCTGATGAGCAGGGGTAATAATGTAATGCGCCTTGAGCACCTGTTTGGTGGATACGTGCGCTATATAAGTCGACATTATTATTATTAATTTTTTTTTAATTTTGATTTTATTTTTTTAATTTTTTTTTTTTATTTTTTTTGTCGAAGGACACATTGTACCATCCTGTGTTCAATTTACATATGCATTTAATCGGTCCCGTTGACCCAATGTCCATCTTAATGATGTCGTGCACATCCTCTGGCGTTATGTCAACTCCTCTTGGGTTGAATCTGATGGTGTTGTCACGCTTCAATACGTTCGTGTACCCTGTATAGGCAGCCATAGAGTTTTTCAAAAAATGGCGGCGGCGTATCCGCCGCGCCCTTGCCTACGACTGAAAAAACTGTTAATTTCTCTTAATTTTGTTGTGCAGTACCAAATAAGAATCAATCTTGCAAATTATATTGCAAGATATAAACGTACCTTTAGGTATTACGTTTGATACCTCTACAAAAACGAAGGATATCAGCGATTTTCTGGAGCACCGATGTGACACACGTCTTGCGCCCTTGGACGCTATTATTATTCTTATTATTATTCTTATTCTTCTTATTATTATTACTATTATTACTATTATTACTATTATTACTATTATTACTATTATTACTATTATTACTATTATTGTTATTATTATTATTATTATTGTTATTGTTGTGGTGGTGGTGGTGGTGGTGGTGCTGCTGCTGCTGCTGCTGCTGCTGCTGCTGCTGTGGATCATGATCCGCTGTGGCGACCCCTAACGGGAGCAGCCGAAAGAGGACAACAACATTATAATGATATATGGATGACATAACATCATATATTGTAGGATTTGAGGCTTTGCAAGAAGAGATTATTACATGGTGTACCCGAAACAACTTAACAATATCATATATTGTCCATATATATGATCAATATGGACATATATATATATATGATCAATACAGGAAATACTTCATCCAACAATGGATGGATACAGCCCAATGATGATGGTGATGATACCGCAAAAGAAACAAAAAATTTAAACACAAATAATAATGAATAAATGATATAGGCCTAATTGTGTCACACAGACACGTGAAATCCAGTATCCAAAAGCAATTATTCAGATTGCAACACTCGGTTTCTTGGATTAAACCAATTATATATTGTCACTCGAGAACCCATTTTATTGTTTTATTTTATTTTTTTATTACACAAACTCTTATATATTTCCCCACAGGGCAATAAAATAACTTATGATGTTGAAGTGTGCATAGTGCGGTTGTTATTAGATTAGTTTCTTCTTACAATTTCAGTGAAGGTTTGGACGAAAATTAGATCGCTGCAAATGTTTTCTCAGTAAAACCTCACTGGTAACTGATTTGGGAATGTACATCCACGTACACTCACCTCAATCAGGTGTGCTGAAAATTTTTGAGATTATTGTGGAAATTCATGACAAATTTTGAGCTAAAATAAAAAAATATATATACTGTATATATATATATATATATATAAGGCCCCCAAAAAAGTCTCCGGTTTATGGTCTCTGCGCCTTCGCCTCAGACCTGCGCAGTGTCATTTTTAATTTCTTATTATTTGCTATGAAATGTTGTCCAATTGCAGCCAAAATTACTGTACCGATTGGAATTCTGCCGTGCTGTGTTTTAAATGACTTTTTCACATAGGGGTATGAACGTTTGCCCGATATGTGAGGCCTCTCTTACTTTGTATATGTATGGGAAATTTGGTCCCCGCGTTACACATGTAACACGTCACCATACCGAGTTTTAAGCAGACTGGAAGCCGACTTTTGAAGCTGACCAGAAACCAGGGGGGGGGGGGGGATGCCAAACAGGCCAAACAGGCCAAACAGGCCAAACTGTGTATATGTTTCTCAGAAAGAACTTCAGCTGACATTTATTTTGGTATTTTACAGTTTGAAGGTACTTGTATGCATACCATTATGCCATCAAATTTAACAAATTATGTACCATGGTGGTGTTTTCAAGACTTCATCAAAAGAAATTACTGGAAATTAACTGTTCTTGTTAAAGGGACAATAGAGTCACAATCAGAGCAGACTTCTAACAGGGCATGAAATCGGTGTCCTAGTTTAAGTGACTGAAAATAACTGGCTCATTCATGCAGCAGCAATGGCAATAATGACCTTATCATGTGGGGTATTATTTTCAGTCACTGAGTTAATCTAAAACTAGCGCTCTGATTGCATGCCCCGTTGATCGTGACGATATTGTCCCATTAAACAGCTGCTCTTGAAAACTGTATAATGACCACTTTTTGTTTTGACTCGCAACAAAAAAATATTGTTTAGGATTCTTCCCAAAACAGACTTGATAGTACCATGAGAAAACTGTGATAACCAACCTATGAAATGTTCAGCTCAATGAAGAATCTAATTCATGAGCAACAAGAGAAAAAGTCACATTTTTGTACCAAAAAACCACTTAGAACAGAAAGTTGTTATCCGTCAAGTTTTTGCTTATTGTACACTATGAATAACTTTACCCTGAAAATGCCCTGAAAATCCGTTTGCTGTGAAATAATAGTTCACCATGATTTCATGGCAATTTCATGGTGTCTCTTCCTCTCAGATATTGGCAATAATGTTCATAGTGCTTTCAGGGCAAATTCACGGCGATCTTTTTAATTAACGAGCTGCCCCAAAACTGCCACAAGAAGTTCATGTCGTTTTCACGGCGTTTTCACTGCGAAGAAATTCCAAGAGTACTTCATGGTGTTTTCACGGTGTTGTGTCGTCATGAAATTGCTGTGAACTATTTATTTCATGGTAAAACAGATTTTCAGGGCATTTTCAGGGTAAAGTTATTCATAGTGATATGCACATTTGTTTGTGAGCACATCAGACAGAACACCTTTCAGGATGATTGGTATCTCTACCAACTTCACATCAATCTATCTATTCATATGTAATCCCTCTTTTGTCCCAGGACCAGAACCTGACTCTGCTTTTTGTACCTTTTTCTTTTGTGTTCATTTCACACCAGACTAACTTCTGCTCACTCTTGTGTTCATGTATGAATGTATGTTTGTATCGTGTTCATTTTGCCTTTGAGAAAGAACCCGCTATAGGTTCGAAACGTAAGGCCGATAACCATTATTTTGCATCTTCACATCAAGAATTAGCTTTTGCACAATCATTCCGTAATTTTGTAATCAGGGAATTAACTTCCCTTTAAAATGATCATGTACAAGTACATGTGACACAGTCATGTGCGTTGTTATAGCGATCTACAAAGTACATTAGTATGTATCCATGTACTGTGTTTTTCTGTTCAGAGTAATGAGTAACGTATTCTTGCCACTATATTAATGTTGGAGCCTGGCAACAGTGAAAAAGAACGTGACACTTTAAACATAATTCCTTTATTACTACATTGGAACAACCTGTAATATGGATGCTGGGATTGTTTCATTGAATTCGGCATGCCTCGCTGAATAGTCTTGTTGAATTTGAAACTCCACAAATGTGAAACTTGACAATATAGGTAGGCTCATCAGTATTGGTTACCAAGACAGATCACGACTTTAAATTGAATATTTTAGATGTACTATAGATCAAAATGTGGAGCTGGTCCCTGAAAAATCTTGGAGACATGGAAACTTGTTGTGCTGTGCATCCACCGGTAATTTTGGAACCAGGTACCCGGCCAACATAATGGTCTGGTTACTGGGTACCTGTAAACAAATGGGGGGAAAAACAGATTTTTCACCACATTCACCGCTGTGCTTGATAATTCCTTGTGCGATGCATAGGCCAAATGCAGCACAAGACATTGGCATTCATTTCCATTTGTTCATTACCATTACATTAATTAACCGTAACCTTCCCAAATCCTCCAAAATCCACTTTGCTAAAGTGAAGGATTTTGGAGGATTGAGGTTATTAGGCATACTTGCCTTTCCATGGTACATGTACATCCATGTTTGTTGTAGTGATTGCAAGGTCAGTGCTTGGGTCAGTGGACACTGTTTATTGCTCCATGCTTGCAGGGAGGGTCCCTGGCCATGTACATGTACATGTATCACATATTAGATACACATACATACATGTTATGTGCTTGCTTTACTACTGAAGGATTTTGGAGGATTCAGATTATGTGTTACAAGCAAATGGGCCTAGGGAATTAGGGTTAATAAAAAATAATAATAACACGAAAAAATACCCCCCAAAGTGATACTTGATTACTGTTATAAATTTTATGAAATAAAACAAAGTACCTGAAACCTTGGAAGATGGAAGATCGGAAAGTGTTCATCAGAGATTGGCATTCAGTTTATGAAATGTTACAGCAGATTTAAAAAAATGGGTTTCGGGTACCTGAAGCAGTAAAAAGGAACTGGGTATTGAACTCAATGGTCAGGTACCCGCAAACCCGGGTACCCGGCACAGGCCTACTAAAATGATGGTTTTGATATGACGTCATTGGCAGAAGTCAGAATATCTAAAGGCTGCCGATGATGCGTACAAAATTAGCTGTTCTTGTTTCAGGACCTTTAACAACAACAACAACAACAACAACAACAACAACAACAACAACAACAACAACAACAACAACAACAACAACAACAACAACAACAACAACAACAACAACAACAACAACAACAACAACAACAACAACAACAACAACAACAACAACAACAACAACAACAACAACAACAACAACAACAACAACAACAACAACAACAACAACAACAACAACAACAACAACAACAACAACAACAACAACAACAACAACAACAACAACAACAACAACAACAACAACAACAACAACAACAACAACAACAACAACAACAACAACAACAACAACAACAACAACAACAGCAACAACAACAACAACAACAACAGCAACAACAACAACAACAACAACAACAACAACAACAACAACAACAACAACAACAACAACAACAACAACAACAACAACAACAACAACAACAACAACAACAACAACAACAACAACAACAACAACAACAACAACAACAACAACAACAACAACAACAACAACAACAACAACAACAACAACAACAACAACAACAACAACAACAACAACAACAACAACAACAACAACAACAACAACAACAACAACAACAACAACAACAACAACAACAACAACAACGTGGACTTATATAGCGCACGTATCCACCAAACTGGTGCTCAAGGCGCATTACATTATTACCCCTGCTCATCAGGCTCATAAATCATTACTGAAACCATCTCAGCTCCCTGGGGAGTATACAGCTCAATTGCTGCCATTACAGCGCATATAGGGCTAATCAAACAACAACCAACTCTGCCCTCACAGGTATCCATTTTACTCCTGGGTGTAGAGAAGCAATTATGGTAAAGTGTCTTGCTCAAGGACACAAGTACCCCGGTCGCGGTTGGGATTAGAACCCACATTCTGACGACTCAGCCATCAGAACACAAATCCGATGCACTAAACCGCTTGACCATGGCACTCCAATTAAATATACATTTTTGGAGAAACAACTACAAAAAAAGAATATACATGTAGGTTATATATTACAAAAGAAGAGTATTTGAACACCTAGTCTATCAGTTAACCACAAGATTTTAATTTCAGCAAACCTTTCAGGTTGTATATTTGCCTCTTTCTTAATGTGTTTGTTCATAAGCTGTGGTTATGTTGTGTTGGTTAAGCTGTGTATGCAGACTTAATGAAAATCACACCTACATTTCTGATCAGTGAAAGCTCCTGCTGAGATCCTGTATTAAATAAGCATGTGCCTGTCATGTTACCCTTCCTTTAAGAAGACAGAACCCCTCAGGGCTCGTCAAAGATTTCACTTCATCTATCTCATAGCAAAAATGCTACACAAATTTCACAATTTGCTTATCAAAAAATTAAGATTTGCTTTTCAAAATTAGCATTACATACACCCACAAATACTTATGCCTAAAAAATGTTGCTTTACAAAATGAACAAAATCGTTCCCTGGAATCCCAGCCCCCCCCCCTCCCCTCCCCCTCTAATGCTGAACTACCACTTTGAATGAATGCCGCCTTTACTAAGCTCAGTAAGCGACACCCTAAGCTTGTTATAACGCCACCGGTAAACACCCATGTCCATTCTAATAGGTCTCTCAAGGTTTGTCTCCACCTCTCCACACGTTCCTGAACCTACTGACCCAAAGTGCCTTCAGCTTCTTGAAGAAGGTGCAGTCGTCACGTTTTCCGCCGTCTGCGCTTCCTAGACTGGGGAGAGACAGGCCCCACTCATAAGAGACTGTGTTCCTCCTTTGTTTTGCTCCGTTGCATCGTGGAGCTAATTGCTTCTTGTAGAATCACGGTTGTCTCATTTGAATCGTAGGATTTCCTCTGCATGGGGCTATTTGTTTTAATGCTTCATCAAAGTCGTACTGTTTTTACATGGAAGAGTGCTTCACTAACCAATAATGATTGCAATTTAAAATCCCCTTTACTCTATTAGTATAGGCCTACATGTATTCTTCAAAAAAACAAAAAAAAACATATTAAAGTGGTCACAGATTTACATGAAACTAATGTGGTGTAGAGTTGATGATGGTTTAAAACATCCATTGAAATATTTCTGTCTGATGTGCTATCATTTAATTTAAATAATCAAATTATTTTGCAAATGAATTTTTGCAGTTGTAAATTCCATGTCTGAATGAATACAACAAAATCTGGGTGCATTTTCACTATAAAAAAAAACCATGATCACAGGTTTACATAAAAAAGAAAGAAAGTATTCTGTCTGGACTCTGTAATGCTTTCATCGCAGAGAAAATTTGAAATAAAAAAATATGGCAACCCTTTGAAAAAAAAAAATTTCTTGAAATCTTTCTGTCTGAGGTGCCATTGTTTTTTTTATGAGTAGTCAAATGCTATGTACCGATATGTACATCAGAATTTACATAGCGAACTGTTTCAAAATTCCAATTTTGAATTCATACAAAGTTTGTGTTTTCTGAATGCAGTTTTACTTTTTTCTCATAAACGACACAACATAATGAGCTGAACCTTTCACAGGTCAGTTGTGTTTTATATCTCTATGTAGTAGTAAGACACAGCGGGGTGTAAGTTTAACCAGTTCGCGTCGGAGGCCATGTATACACGCAATTTTATTTTGGACAGCGGATCGGAGAGCGTCTAAACATGCCACAGGATTCTTGGGAATATTTGTATAGATTCCCGGTCGACATGGCAACGAGCCATAAGCATACGGTGGAAGACGCGGTCTCCCCGGTCACGCTCTGGTGAGCACCATTGGTCGTGTTTGTGCGGTAAAAATAAACCCGCCACGGGGTTCGGAAAAACTTTTTTATTCCCGGTGCGAACTGGTTAAAACAATGATATATTTCCTGTTATTGACAGGCCTGTGATTTCTCAGGATTTTTCCTGATTTCAGGATTTTTTTTACAATCTCCCTTAGCATCAAAATGTTCTTGAAAGAAGAGAAGTACATGTAGCCACCAAGGAAAGAAAGAAGTAGCCTGTATTGTGGCCTGTAGACCAAAGGAAGAGCCAGCCCCACTACCCAATTTTCAGGATTTTTTTACTTTTGTCAAATCACACCCCTGTAGGGCCTATTGAGTTCTTTCGGGTGCACCATGTAATAATCTCTTCTTGGAAGAAGTGATGGCTCTGAGCAGAGCCGGTTGGTTTGTTCTCAACGTTTCGACTAGTCTGCTCCAGTCGTCAATATAGTTCATCTTGAGTTTGATGATTGTTCATTTGGTCAGTTACAAAACTCCTTGAGTTTGTTGAACTCATAATGAAATGACATTCTCCGTTCCTTGGAAATGTGGATTTTTATAATAAAAGAGTGTATGAACCCTCAATCACAAGATACTTACATGTATGCAACATGTCACATGACGTGGGAAGCTGATTCTCCTGTCGGGATATTACATGGATGGACATGAAGTTTAAATATACCGTCCTGATCTGTCTAACATCTCTCGTTCTTTTCTTGACAGAAAAAAAAAAAACAGAGTGCAAGGAGGGTGTGATCAAACTAATGGATCGGCATCACATTGCTCGGTCTGTCTTGTCGTATCATCGCGTCTGCGACACCATTGCCGCGTCACTGGGGAATATGCTTCAAAATTTCCGCCAGGGAAACGCCGTTTGATTTCTACATTGGCAGGATGGCCAGTAAAGTGAAGAGAGTAGCTTCTTTCCACGTTGCCCGGATCTGTGAGGTGAGACATTTGATCAGAAGCCCATGTATGTTTAATTATGACAAACCTTCAATGCAGATTCTTGAAACTTGGGGCCAATTTCATACAAGGCCACATTCTTTTTGTGACTGTTTTGTCACTTTTTTTTTCCAATCCACAATTCTGATTTGGCTTATAGTTAAAAATGCTTAGCAGTAAATTTTGCTTGTGTAAGCCAATTTGGAATTATGTTTTTTTGGGAAAAAATACAGTATATATATTTGTCTTTGTTCACCCCAAAATGTATTTATGTACCTGGTCAGTTTCCCTTGTCAGTAAGTGGTTTATTTGGTGATATAATTAATTATTAAGTCATTATAATTGAGCTTAACCAATTTATTGACAAACAATGCCCTGTTCTTTTTTGCCACTGTTTAAAAAAAAAAAATTAAAAAAAGAATTTTTAAATAAATTTTTTGGTTACTAGTGGATTTTTCACACAAACTGTACATGTATATACAGACCTTGGCTGGTTGTCTGTAAAATTAATAAGCAAAGGTATTTGCTTTATAGCGAACAAATGTCCACAAAATTAGCCTCAGGGCCCAATTTCATAGAGCTGCTTTGAATCAAGATGTACATTAAAGCCACTTAATAATAATATAATAAAGATTTGTAGCGTGCACATACCCACCCTGCTGGGCGCTCAAGGCGCGGAAACAAAGAAAAAACATGAATACAAACAATATACAATGATAGCATAGGGAAATAATTATGTACTGAGATACATGTACCTACAATGCAATTACAAATATACATCATCTTTGAAGAATTGTGACATAAGATGAGTTTTAAGCATCGACTTAAATCTAGTTATACTATGACAAGATTTGAGTTTAGTTGGAAGATGATTCACTATTGGTAATCTGGAAACACGTAAATGATAACAGATTTACTTTACATGTAATTAGTTTAAAGTTAATATTGGTTATCAAACATCTCTTAAAATATTTATTTAAATTTCTGTCATCCAAAGACAGAAATTCCACATTGGAATGTATACATACAGTGCATTTCACTATTTTCTCATTAATAGCAAAACAACAAGATTAACTAAAACATTAAAGGGACGATCAACAGGGCATTGAATCAGAGTGGTAGTTTTAGATTAACTCACATGATAAGGTCCTTGCCATTGCTGCTGCATAAATGAGCCAGCAATTTTCAGTCACTGTGTTTATCTTAAATTAGGATGCCGATTCCATGCCCTGTAGAAAGTCTGCTCTGATCGTGACGGTATTGTCCTTTTAACTGGCTGGTTTCTGGTAGTATTTATAACTTGGGTTTTATATAAAGTATGGATGCCTTGACAAACATTTTACCAATGGTGTAACACTGTCGTTGAAACACACAATTGCTCTAAAAATGTACTTGTAGACTGTTTTCCTTAATCAGACAAGATAATGACTGTATATTTCCCATCACACCATCATTATCATTCATTTGACAATGGAGCAGGCGACCACAAACTTCTTTGCAGTTTGGTGTGGCTATAAATTTCCCATAAAATAGTCATGAAATGAATAATAAATGTCAGTGGTAGTCCAGTCATACTGACTGAAGATACAATACTGACTAAGTGTATATATAACATGTACCAGGATGACACTTTAATGTGTCCACACTGCACGTGAGATACATACATGTTCATCCTGACACGTATTGGCCAGGGAAATGTAATTGGTATGTAGTGTTCAATATTAGTTCAGCCTACCCAGCCATTAACCCTCCTACAATCAGTGCAATTTTTGAAACAATCCATTCAGGCCACTCCAAGCCATTAGGTGTTGCCAGTGGCCTCCTATGGTTACCCTTCTGTGCACTGTCACACCACTGAGATTGCAGGGTAAGGTGCATGGTCTCCCATTGATACATTGCAGGCCATACTAATATGTTCAAACATTTAGTGGCCTGGGTGGCACACAGTTGATTTTGTAAGATTACTTGGAAAGGACAGCAGGCTTGTACATGTATGTACTGAAGGTTGCTCAAGAGCAGAATTT
The DNA here is from genome assembly GCA_029582265.1 of Zoroaster sp. YZ-2022. Taxonomy (NCBI): domain Eukaryota; kingdom Metazoa; phylum Echinodermata; class Asteroidea; order Forcipulatida; family Zoroasteridae; genus Zoroaster; species Zoroaster sp. YZ-2022. The sequence goes on along the minus strand of CM055828.1, from coordinate 27,734,037 downwards.
AGTGGATCGGAGTGGCCTCCATGTGTAGGAGGATACATGCAGCTAGGGCTGTACGTTTTCGGATATTTTTGGAACCGGATACCCGAAATCAGGATACTTCGGATACCCGTTTTCATTTTTATTGAAAACATGCCTCCGGTGGTGTACAAATACATGTACTGTAAATGGTAACAAATTGAGTTTTATAACACAGAGGATATTGGAGTGCAATCTCTTGAGTTTAAAGATAATTGTCTGTAAAAGTGTAAACATTACATTGTACAAGAGTCACAGATTTCTGTTCGCACCGTTCAAATGTTAAGTCCGAATTTTAAAAAGTCGTTTACGGGTATATAATTGGAACCGAGAAATGGAACCGGGTAATGACCGTTTTGGTCGGGTATCCGGATACCTGGCACAGCCCTACATGCAGCCACTATGGATTGCACCATATGACAGAAATTCTTAAAATCAACTTAAGCAGACAGTATCGTCATGATCAGTGCAGACTTTCAACAGGGCAACAGGTGCCCTATAGTTTAAGATGAACACAGTGACTGAAAATTACTGGCTCATTTATGCAGCAGCAATGATCAATATGACCTTATCATGTGGGATATTATTTTCAGTCACTGAGTTAATCTAAAACTCGCACTCCGATTCCATGCCCTGTTGATCGTGACGATAAAGCCACTGAGCATAACTGAGTTGTTAAGTCAGGCATAACTGAGTTGATAAGATATAGAATTGGCAATTCCAAAATAATAAAATGGATGAATTCTAATGTCAAACTCACTTGGTGTTAAGCTAATGATGACATCGATCTTCCTTAGAAATACATTTGTCTGAGGTGCCGTAACTTTTTAAGAAGAACAAATACATTCCAGTTTGAATTTTCTTTCCTAAATTCTTTATGAAAACTAAAAAATCGAAATGCATTAATTTACTAATTTTCACAATTTTGTTTTAAACACACAACCTAATATAGCTGAGACTTTCACAGGTACATATAGAGTGTTTACATGTCATTTATATGGATGCATCTACAGATATTTCACCAACAGTGTGTACTGTCTTTAAGACCACTTGATTTAGTACACATCAAGCAGAATGTTTACTCTAGAGAGAAACAACCCCTCCACCCCCCCACCCCCCCAAAAAAAAAAAAATAATAAATAATGAATAACAAAAACAAAAGAAAACCACATTCTTCAAACCACCAACCCACTAAAAATGAAAGGTATGATTAGGAAAATCACTTAAGATACTTAAATTATGAAGTATTGTTCTGGATAAATTTATAACATAATAAAGCAACATTTTAAAGGAATTTCCCCCCCCCCCCCCAAAAAAAATAAAAATAAACAAATAAATAAATAAAAATAAATAAATACATAAAAAAAAATTTTAAATAAAATAAATAAATACAATAAAAATATATTCGTAATATAGTAAAAAAAAAATTATAAAATATATCTAAATCAATATAAGAAGCAAATAATAAATAAATAACTAAATAAGTAAATAAATAAATAGAAAAATGAACAATAATAATAATTCCTAACTGACTGACCCTACATGACAACACCTTCCTTTTACAAATATAGGGTTTTCATCACCTTGCATGTACGTCAATTTTGATCTTTAAGAAATTTCCAAATGTCAAATAATGCACTCTAGGTAACGCTTACATCATGGGGTCGTGTGGGTGGGGGAGTGGGGGAAGCAGGAGGGTGTAACTAGTCTTACAATCAACCTAGCAGACGTTCTGTAGACGGGGGGGGGGGGGCGTTGTTACGTAGACAAGTGGGTTGTAACATAGTTTCCTTCCTAGTTCCTAGACAATGTGTAATTACTTTTCTAGACAATTGTTTGGGGTTGGAAATGCCTTTATAGGGGGTGTACGGTCCTTATGGAATGATGTGGTTAATTAGATCTGTCCATTCCTAGTTGACATGTACATGTAGTCTTCTGAGTCACATATTGCCCTACTTTTAGCTACATGTATATTGGGTTCTTTTTTAATCATTTTAACCCTTCGCTAACTGCAAGGGTCAAAATCTGTACTTGCCAAGGTATATCTAGTGCACTTAAAAGTCAAACACTGTCAAACCTTATGTAGTACTTATGCACATTTACTGGTCAAAATGAAGTCAACCGTTTTTGACTGGTAAAAGCATTGTCTTGTAAATTGTTGAGGGTGGTCAATATGACATTCAAAACCAGTCAAAAATACACCTGTGTGCACAATTGGTTCAACAGTCAAAACAGGCAGTTGACTGATTTTGACCTCTATAGCTACTTCCCACTAAAGTAGGAGGGTTAAAAGTCATAAAATACATGTAGTATATAATGAAAACTATTTTATGTAATATTATTGATTATCATATAGATTGATGAAATTCTTGCATCAGGTAGATAAACAATTGATGTGAATTTGCCCTAAAACCGACGTACATGTATGTGTGAAGCACTGCATGCTCAGTGCTTTCCAAGTGTCTGTGAAAAAGGATTCGAACCCACAAGCTCTTGCTGATGTCTTATAACCTGGAGTGCCATGGAGTGCCATGGTTGAGCGGTTTGGTGCATCGGATTTGTGTTCTGATGGCTGAGTCGTCAGAATGTGGGTTCGAATCCCAACCACGACCATGGTGCTTGTGTCCTTGAGCAAGACACTTTACCATAATTGCTTCTCTCCACCCAGGGGTAAATGGGTACCTGTGAGGGCAGAGTTGGTTATTGTGTTTGATTAGCCCTATATGCGCTGTAATGGTAGCAATTGAGCTGTATACTCCCCAGGGAGTTGATGGTTTCAGGAATGATTTATGAGCCTGATGAGCAGGGGTAATAATATAATGCGCCTTGAGCACCAGTTTGGTGGATACGTGTGCTATATAAGTCCACATTATTATTATTATTATTATTATTATTATTATTATTATTATTATTATTATTATTATTATTATTATTATTATTATTATTATTATTATTATTATTATTATTATTATTATTATTATTATTATTATTATTATTATTATTATTATTATTATTATTATTATTATTATTATTATTATTATTATTATTATTATTATTATTATTATTGTTATTATTATTGTTATTAACCTCTCACAAGAGCTGGATGTTATTAATAATAGATGTTATAAATATATATGTAACATACACACGTATTATATGAAAACTTGAAAACATTTTAAACAAAAATAGATGAACCCTTACAATGAACATCTCAAGTTTAGAGCATTCTTCAAAAATGTACACTCAATAAAAATTTGGTTCTAGTTTATTTTCAGATTTGTTTAAAAGTGGCCATCTGTGATTATTAAAGGGACAGTATCATCACGATCAACAGGGCATGGAATCGGAGTTCTAGTTTTAGATTAACTCAATGACTGACAATAATTCCCCACATGATAAGATATTGCCATTGCTGCTGCATAAATGAGCCAGTAATTTTCAGTCACTTAATTTGTTCATCGTAGACTAAGACATCGATTCCAATTCTACTCTGATCGTGACGTCCCTTTAAGCAGTGGGTGTGGTCATGTGTAAAATGGGCAGTTGTTATTAGTAAATGGTGGAGTGTCAAACATGTAGATTGCCCTTGTCATTTTACCTGTTTTCAATAGGGGAACACCATAACCACTAACCAACGACCTGTTACCTGTACACACATGTACATGTAGCTGTATGGCTATATCTTGAATACGATATCTCAAATCTCAAATACGATATCTAGATTGGAAGATACTTTTATCCTGATTGAAACCCTGTATCCAATGACGATACTTGAGCAGAAGGTATACACAAGCAATCTCAATCCTATGCAGGTTTGTGTACTTATATGATTGCAGAAGGGGTCGTTGTCACCTAGGGTACTCCCCAATGATACACAGGCAGTATCTCAATCCTGTATATACATGTATTATGCAGGTTTGTGTCCTTACGTGATTGCCTAGGCACCATTGGGGGAATACTCTGGGTGACAATGACCCATTCAGGGATACTTGATAGGATCCCATCGGGAAACCCAATAGGTGACGAGGACACCTTCTTGCCACTGCCTATGTCGCATGGACTTTTGTTCACCGTTTGTGAGGGATCCGGCTAGTTGATAATGACCCGAGCCTTGCTTTGGGAAATCAGTCATCTGCCCCTTTATTCTGTTTGAAATAAGACACCACCAAGCTTCATTTTTCCAAACAACTGTGTATTATTTGTTTGTACTGATCTCGATAAAGATTGCCAAGCTAGGGCTTTCAATGCCCCAGTGGGTAATGTCAAGATTACATCACATTTAATTGTACCATAAGACTTTGGCAGAAGGTGGGATTTGTGCTCTGCTTGGCATCAACACGCCAAGGAGATTCAGAGGAGACTTATCGTGTATCACTATCTTTGCATATAGTGCAGTGCCTTCAGCACACTAACTGTATTCCACCTGCATTGAAGCATGTCGTCTTGTGTTGCATTGGGGAAGTCACCTTACATGTAGCTTGGCAAATAAAGAGATGGTCGGAGGTCCGTCAGGATACCTCTCTAATCCATCTCAAATCCTCTTAAGACTGGTTTTTCTGAATCCTGCTTGATCTCTGCACAGGATTACCAATGACGTTATTAGGATGTTTGTTTCTCCGCACACAAATCATGAGTTGGTCCATGATTTTCTGCGTACTGTACCAGAGAAATAGCATTGCTTATATGCTCATCACATCATGTCGCTGAAAATTTGTCTTTTTGCTCTGAATGATTGTTTAAATTCCGAGGTTCAGACACTATGATTAACTTTACCCTGAAAATGCCCTGAAAATCTGTTTTACCGTGAAATAAATACTTCACAGCAATTTCATGACGACAACAACACCGTGAAAACGCCATGAAATACTCTTGGGATTCCTTCGCCGTGAAAACGCCGTGAAAACACCATGATCTCCTTGTGGCAGTTTTGGGGCAGCTCATTTAATTTTTGGTTTATCACCTTTCATAACTGAACTGCGTAAACATATCCTGTCCCCAGGTACAAATTTGGACTTGCCAACATAACACTTTGTACTAATGCTTTATGTTCCTTTTTGTCGTTTTATTTTGTTTGTACTTGTTTTTAATCTCTTGGATTGATTTTTATTTGGCTTTTTATATTATATTATATTTTATTATATTGTTTGATTATGTTTGGCAGCATTATGGAGAGCCACTAGATTGTGATTTGGTTGGCATTTTGGTAATCCTACAGGGGTGCTGTCAACATTTTGTCATGTTTACCTTATTTTCATCATGTATATGTATTTTATTTTTTTCTCTAATTGTATTTTTACCATTGTGTTTGTGATTGTTTCTGCCCTGTGAAATAATGAATGAAATGAAATGAAATGAAATGAAATGAGAGCGCCGTGAATTTGCCCTGAAATCACTGCAAACATTATTGCCAATATCTGAGAGGAAGAGACACCATGAAATTGCTGTGAAATTACTGTGAACTGTTATTTCACTGCAAAACGGATTTTCAGGGTAAACTTATTCATAGTGAGAATTGGAACCAATGCATGTGTATGAACATTCATAGTGCGGGATAAACTTGACATCAATGTGAATGCTCTCTACTTAACCTTTCAAAACATGTAGGCCAAGGAGATCAATTCTAATTGAGTTTTGAATACTTAAGGTTGGAAAAGGTCTTGCAAGTCTGTTAAATGTAAGGTACCATCGGTGGATCCAGGGGGGGGGGGGGGCGGCAAAGGGACGGCATGTGACCAAGCTTTATTTTTATCTCTGTGGATGTCAATTAATTACCTAGTTTTTTGGTGTGTTCCCTTTTTTGTCAGTGTTCCCCCTCTTTTTTGAGACCCTGGATCCGCCCCTGCAAGGTATACAATTTGTAATTCAAAATAATTGTTTTTGTAAAATAATGGTTCTTTTTCAAAGGCAAAATGAGCAATATGTATATGACATAAAACACAATAAAGGGGGCCACTTTGCATCCGTCACGTTAGCAGTTTTCCCAATGGTTGTTATTTATTTTTAAGTACCTGAAACCGACCAAAAAGTGTTTCAACATGTGAATGGACATGCAGGCTTATACTAGAACTAATTTGAGTTGATTTATTTTATTTATTTATTTTTTTCATTTATTTTTTTACCCTCAAATTGCCATAAAAATTGGACGGAAAAAGTTACCTCACTTTTCCGTCCATTTGTTGATGGAAATTTTAGGGTAATTAAAAAAACAATAGTAATAATCAACTCAAATTATCTTTAGGATAAGCATGCATGTCTATTCAAATGTTGAAATTCTTTTTGGGTGGTTTCAGATATTTAAAAAAAATTACAACCATTAGAAAAACTGCTAACGTGACGGTAGGAAAGTGGCCCCCTTTATTGTGTTTTATGTCATTTGTTCAATTGATAATGTCAAATTTTATTTAAGGCTGACAATAATATAAATTTTCCTCTTAAATAATTTTGTCTGAAATGCCTTCACTTTTAAGAAAAGTGAGATAATTTCCAATTTGAATTTACATGAAGGAGAAACAAAATCGGAATGTATTTTCTTGTTTACGGCACAACATAATTGGCTGAAACTTTCACAGGTTGGCTGTTTATTGTGTATATCTTGATTCAAAAAGAGTAAGCAAACCCTTAAAGATGGTTTTCCAACATAACCATACCTTCCCTTGGAAGTTGTTAGGGCTTCAAACAGACAATATTATTGTTCAAAAGCCAATAGAAAAAAATGATAATTTTATTTTGTTCAATTTTCTTTTGTACATGTAATAATAATAATAATAATAATAATAATAATAAAGATTTGTAGCGCGCACATTAGGCCAAAAATTTTTTTTGTTGAGTTGCCCTCCAGTGAAAATATTTGAAGGGGTCGATCGGTCGGGATTTTTTTTTCTTCTTTTTTTTCTTCTTCTCCTTGACTGTCATTTTAAGATTGAAATGCATTGGAACTGAAACCACATACCATGTTTTTAAAAGACAATGATCTAGCAGTATGCACAAGTACCTAAAGAATAAAAAGACATCACACATTCAACTTTATAATAATCTTTCAACAACTTTATTTCAACATTTCATACACTTGTTTCTAGCACTTTTGTTCTTAACAACTTTATGCATCCCATTGGTTGACATGATATTAAGACATTTGTATACCTATCAGCAAGGAATTTTGCTTCAGAATAAAAGTATCCCAAGCATTTTTGTTGTACTTTTCGCTGTGATTGACACAGCAAATTCATCCATATTGCGTGCAATGCTCAACATGCAACATGTGAGTGGCCATTCGATTTGAAAATGTGTAGATCGAGTCGCAATCGTTGACACATTTACAGTGTGGGGAGCCAGTGCACAACGTGTGAGGGCCATTTGATTTGAAAACGTGTAGATCGAGTCGCAATCGTTGGCACACAGTGTGTGCGAAGGCAGTGCACCATGTGAGGGCCGGGGCCAATCGATTTGAAAACATGTAGATTGAGTCTTGGGTACCGGTAAATTTAAAGTGGAAAATTTCTCAAATCAAACGTATTATGCTTTATACACAGAAAATTGGTAAGTTTCATTAATAAATAGGCCTATGAATGACGGGGGAAAAAAAAAAAAAAAAACCTGACCTGAGATTTCAGCACTTTTGGGTCGGTCGGTGGAGGGCAACTCAACATTTTTTTTTTTTTGCCTCATGTATGTACATAATTAAGGCCAAAATAAGAGTCTTGGGTTTCTGATCATCGGTCGGCTTCAAAATCGGTGCGGTGACATGCTTTTTTTGCCATTTTTTTTTTTTTTTTTGCCAACAGGGAAATACATGATACATTGTATATATGGGGACCAAATTTCCCATATATACAAAGTATGGTGGCTAAGAGAGACCTCACAAAAGTCCTTCAAAGCACAGTACGGCAGAATTCCAGTCGATCCGGCAATTTTGGCTGCAGTTGGACATCGTTTCATAGCAAAAAAAGAAAAGAAAATTAAAAATGCCGATGAGCGTGTCTGAGGTGACGCGTCGGAGACCAGAAACCGGAGACTTTTTTTTTCTTTTAGCAATTTGAATTGCAAGAATTTATCACAGTTGTTTAAACCATTGTGAAAGTCGTAATAAGGACTTGTTCGGTACAATTTTGCCTTTTTAAAAATGACCATTAAAACTAGTCGAGGATGAACATTTCATTCAATATTGAGTAAATAAATATACATGTACACAAGTATGTCAATATTTCACCTAAACCTCAACAAGATTGCTGAGTGAACACTTTGTCTTACGTGCTCCGGGCCTTAACAACCACAGAAATTTTCTTTCAACTCAGATAAGTATCTATGCAATTCAAAAAAAATAAAAATAAATAAATACATTTGCAAACTTTTTTGATGCTAGATTTTCCAAATACAAGTGTTGTCGGAAGGAGACCAGAGCACGACAACATTCCTGGATCCTGCGGCATTGATATAATTTTCCAGTGTATGATTGCTTCATTCTGGATGCCCTCCAGCCACTCTCCAGGCCTTCATTACCTAAGTTATAAGTAGGTTGGCAACAATTCTTTCATTGATTATTTATCATTGAACACACACACACACACACAAAAAAATACGACTTTTGGTGAGTATAAAAGCTTGCTTGACAATGACTAACACATGGTGTGGGAGTATCATAAATGGGGCGGGAAGTGCAATGACAGAGGGAAATGAAGATGATAGCTGTATGCCTTCAATGCTTGTTTGAAGGTCAGAATGGATACAGTTTCATTTCAGTCTCTGTTTGTCTGAGGTAGACTCGACCATTTTTTATTTACTTAGTTAAAAGGGATTGTACACCATTGGTTAAGTGTTTTGTAAATGCACACATCCGTACTGTCTGTGAAACCTCCTCACAAAGACCAAGGCTCATTATAGCCAATTTCATCAAGCTGCTTAAAGGGGGACTGACATCCTTTACTACGTCTTAAGTTAAGGCGTTTTGTAATAAAATATTGTTTTTGAGACCCACCTGTGTCTATTTAATCATTGATTTCTGAGTACAAGTATTTTAAAACAATGTTTGAAGTGTTTGGGGGAGGCAACCCCGCCCCATGGTGGAAGCTTCATTTGCATAAGATATGTGACGTAAGGTCGGGAAGATCCGATGTGTACATGATGTACATGTACATACAAACGTTTCACACACGTAGCGTCGATTTCATTTCTTCCGTGATTTTTGTTTCCGGAACTAATAAAATGCCGGGAAGATGTGTTTCTGCAGGATGCAGCAACACCACTAAAGACGGTGTTAGCCTTCATCTGTTCCCAAGTGACCCAAAATATCGCCGTATTTGGACGAGCAAAGTTCAACTGACAAGAGTAAAGTGGTCAGGTCCATCGGCTCACATAGTTTTGTGCAGCGATCATTTTGTGCCGAGTTTTGAGCTGAATTTCTCTTCCCGACATGACGTCACGAACAGCTCCTCCATGCAGGGCGTAAAAGTGGGGGGCATTTTTACAATGGTAAAATAACACTCTCAAAAACAATAAAAACACAAAACAAAAATTTGATTGATCTTTTACTGATATAAAAGAATAAAACGATCACATATTTAACTGTTTGATTTAAATCCATGTCAGTCCCCCTTTAATAGCAGATAATTTTGCAAAGCAGATAATTTTTGCAAACCATTATACGGCAGACTACCAGCCAAAGTAGAATCACTTTGTGCCGTAGTTTGGCTGCTAACCAAGAAAATTGGCTAAGCAAATATTTCCAATTAGCAATTTTTTCTTGCATAGCATCTCTATGAATTTGGCCTCTGGTGATTTTTTTAATTTTGTTTAAAGGGACAATATCGTCACAATCAACAGGGCATGGAATCAGACTGTTAGTTTCAGTGACTGCTATAATAACACACATGATAAGGTCATATTACACTGGTCAACAATTTTTTAAAGGTTGTCTGCTTCGGAGATAAAATGTGCTATTTATTATGGATTTTGATGTGCTGAATTCAAATATGACAATTAAAATTGCTGATTGGCTACTGTTTCCAAGATATTTAAGTTTACATTTTATGTACTATGTATATGGTGTACATAGCAGATTTTTAATCATGAATTGTAAACCTAGGTCTTTTCATGTGTTTATGGTTGTTTCACTTGATATGATATTTATGTCACCTACCCTGTTTATGTAACACTTACTATGTATCAGTTCATAGTTCAGTCCTTATTCAGTGTCTCCTCTGCGCATCTTGGCTTGTGTCTTGTAGTCATTAAACGGTACCATATCTTGAAAACTAGAGCCAATCAACAATTTTAAGCATCATTTCCATTTTCAGTGACCCATAATTAGTCAAGTTTGACTTCATTTGTTTCGGAAGCATTTTGGCTGTAGACCAGTGTTATCATTGCTGCTGCATAAATGAGCCAGTAATATTCAGTCACTGTGTTCATCTTCAACTAGAAATCCGATAATGTCCTTAAAAACTTGGTTGAAAAGGATTGTGCACTTATTGGTGAAGTGTCTATATGCATCCATACATTATAAAAATGAATAGATAGATATAGATAGCAACATGTGCCGGAATATTCAGCTTATTCCATCCTGACATTAATGAGAATATTCTGTGGTTTTAAAAATGATAAATATTGAACAAGCCACTTTGCCTCTGAGTACGAGTCCATAAACCTTGAGTCAAAGTCTGAGTCCGAATCTGAGTCCCAAGGCTCGAGTCTGAGTCATTGTATATAGAGACCTTGCTTCCGAGTCACTTAAAAAATGTCATGAGTTGGAATCAAGTCCAAAGCAAGTGTGATCCATACCCTTAAAAAATGTACACAGTAGAAATAATAGCATACACTCTTCAAATGTGAATTGTTAGAAGAGATTTGAACTCATTCTTGTAGGAATATATGTATTCCCCTTTAGACGTGTCTTGGCATGAGAACCATCCATTGATTTCTTAGATGGGCCTGGGGCGCAAATCAGAAGCAAACCTTGGTACACGTACATGTAGGCCAGAATAACCCCTTATCCTGCGATTCAACCTTTGGAGTAACAATAGTAAATGTCATCAGAGGCACCTGCAGAAAAAAAATGTTTAGATGGTACATGCTCTCTGATTTTTGTGAACCGTTTTGCTTGTAGGATAGTGGAAATTGTTACAGGTGTTCACACGCCATTGATGGTGGACCATTGGCCCATGGAAATTTTGACTTATTCTTTGTATTTCAGGTGTCAAAATGTACATGGATAAAGGAAAATTGAATAAATAAATAAAATTAGTGGCAGGGATTAATGGAAGTTACGCACCTAATATTTTCATAAATACGGCGACATGAATGAGTCAATACGGACGTTTGAACAGTGACCTTTTTGAAAAGGTCAGACAACCACACCATGGTTCTATGTGTTTCTTATTTCTCACAGAATGCATGAACAAAGTGGCATTTCACTGCAGCTCATTGAAGCTCAGTCTTGTTCCCTTTATAGAGATAATTGGAACAGTGACAATTGATTTAATTTTGCCCTACACCGACGTATTATAGCACTGTATACTCAGTGCTTTCCCAGTGTCTGTGAAACAACTTCACAGGTGACTCGGGCGGGATTCGAACCCACTACCTCCTGCTTACTAGTGCAGACGTCTTAACCTCTCGACCACCGAGCTTGCCCGATGACAATTGGCCGGCTAGAATCCTATATAGCAGCGGGTTCCGTGATAGATATACTTTAGGTTAGTGAACAGTGACCTTGTGAAAAATAATTATCTGAAATATTGAAACCTACATGCCCAGTTTGTGTTTCTTATTAACTCTCATTAACCCTCCTACTTCTGGTACCTTTTTCATACAAGTTGATCCACCATTTGAACCCATTCGCTTTTGTGGTTTTGAATGGTGAAATAACTGTGTACAGTATTGATTCCCCCAAATGGTTTTGAATAGTAGGTCAGCTAATACAAAACCTTGTTTGGATCTTTCGAAATGGTAGTACATGTACAGCTAATACAAAACCTTGTTTGGATACTTCTAAGTGGTAAATCAATGGACCCTCTATGCATTTGAATGGATTTGAATGGTAGTAAAGCTTGCTACCAACACTGTTCAAATGGTATCACCATGTGTATACAAATGGGCATTTTGGTAAGTGGAAATTTTGAATGGTTTCAAATGGTCAAACAGTAGGAGGGTTAAAGCCCTTATGCACTTATTGGTAATGTTGGCTAAACTGCCTCTAAAAGTATCTTTTATTTGGTAAATTGTTTTACTCACCTCAGATAGAGTGATGTTTGATTCCATCATCAACTTTACACCAAGTAAGTTTCATGTGAAACTGTGCTATAAAACTGTGCTATAAAGGGGCTGTGCTATAAAAGGGTGATTGATGGGGACCTGGAAATAATTTTTTCAACATATCTGCATGTATCTAAATTGAGTTGCCATGATGAAGTGGCAAATAAATTCAGATACCAGCTGAAACCAAGTGTCCTGATGCCAATAGAGGGCTTCTAAACTGACGGAACGTTTTCAGTTAATTTGCTTTGTGCAAGTGCCTAACATTTGCATGACTCAAGATAAATTTTTATCTTAATAGTAGGATAACAGTATGCCCCAATCAGGAATCAACCCTTGGGTGAGGACACCTTTTGCGTCAGCATTCTGCTCTGTATCGGTTGGCACAACCCATTTCTTTAGTCTGTTGTTTCGTATTTGATGTGTACCGTGTATGTACGGTGACATTTTACTGAAAGTAACATTTGGGTTTGAAGAGGAAGTGGAATTAACGGCTGTCAGAACTTTTCTTCAAAATGGAGGAAGCTTTTAATTGCAAAGCTTCCATATGACGTCTTCACAAAACTTTGATATCGTTTGGACATTTTGCTATACGTGGGTGTCTGGAGCAGTACTTTGTTGTACATCCTGTCTATGCACATGGTGTAGAGTATACTCCCTGCTTCTACAAGAATATAGTGTTGAGTCATAACATCCAAGAAAAGAATTGCGTATATAAACGCTTTGCAAGGTTGAGGTGAAGATTCACTTGCCCACATGTCTCTGCTCGATCAGCTTACTTTTGACGAGTTGAACATGTTTAATAATGTTCATGGATCTGATAAACTGCTAACTATTGTTTCAGGGTTTTAATGGAGCATGTCTGCTTGGCCATTCTCCAGCCCTCTATCAATATTTACCATAGATCAGTCAGATCCTGCCTCCAGCCAGTCGGCAGTGTAACTGGTAAGTGTTTATTGTGGTATAGTCGGGCAGTCTGACGTATGCATTGATCCATTCTGAGAAGCTGGCGGATCACGGGAGGTTGTGTGGGTGTGTGTGTGTGTGTGTGTGTTGTGCAGGGGGATGGTATCAGCGGTTCAGCCGGCGCAATAGCTGACTGTCAACAGAATATTGGAGCATCTGTCCTTGCCAGGTGACAGTGAAACTGGGTACAGGTGAACACTGGAGTCATGCAGTGTGGGGAGGTGTCATACCAAGGGCAGCTTGAGCCAGTGAAGACTATAAGTAATGCTGTGCATCTAGACATGTCAAGTGTCGTCAAAGCAATGCAACAGGTGGAGTTTATGTTACTGGTAGGGTTTGTTTGGGGGATACATATTGCATGATTTATTTGCATTTTTGCACGCACTGTACATGTTTGACACATGCAGTTATGCCCCTGGCATTCTGCGAACAAATTTAAAAAAAATCATAGATTTGTTTTAATTTGTTCTACAGATATTTTCATGGTAAATGTTCCACTAGTCTATTTAACTTTAATTTGTTCCTCCTGTGAGCGTGAAGCTCTGTTTTCCCACCTGTTCTCACCCATACACCCTACATGTAGCTATACCTAGTGTAGAATGAAAAGCTATACTAATAGCTTTTCCCATGTGTTGCATCTCTTTGGAATTCCTTGCCTGGTGCATGTTTCCCTCCATCCTACGATCTATCCTATTTTAATTCCCACCTTCAGCTCTTGAGTCTTTTACTTTTTTTGTAGCCCGTTACCTTGAGTGACTTAAAAAAAAAAATACTGTATTGTTTAGGGGATATTTGAATTTCTTTAGGGTTTTTAGAAATCTGTCAAATGCCTAGAGCATCAAATGTTGACAGATTTTGACGCTATACAAAACTTTATTATTATTATTATTATTATTTTTTTTTTTCTTTCAATGGAGTTGTAAAACTCCTTTTATTCATGTATTATTCAGCTATATAAATTACATAAGTTGAAGGGAAATTTAGCTTAACATGAATAAAATATATATGTACATTTAAGAAATTTACATTTAAAAAGAAATACAAAAAAAGTTAATTAATTAATCAATCAACCAATCAATTAGCTAATTAATTAGTTAATTAATTAATCAAACAATCAATATATCAATTATCCATGATAAAGTAAATGAAATAAATTATAATACATAAATGTAATTACAATTTTTACATGAGAGTACAAAGGAAGATGAACATTTAAACTAAAGATATTATTTACTACTGAAACGAGTCATTTTACTTAAAAGGAAAAACTAAGTTTATCATCAATATAACAGAGAGCTTTGTTCTTGGTAAACACATTCTTAAAAGTTTGTTCAGGAAGTCTTTTTTGTTCAGATAAAAGTAGATTTTTAAGGTTATCTTTATATTTCTGTAAAATTCCAAAAGCCATACAATCAACAGTTTTGTTATTAAGTATATCACATCTAATACTCCAGATTGTATTAAGAAGCTTACCTATTAAACAAAGTGCTAAATCATCCATACCGTTACCCAAAATTCTGTTAGTGTCTGTCATGTAATAGTGTTTGTTACCGGTGTATTTACTAAGAATATGTTCAATAAAGATCCAGGTTTCAAGATGTTTTTGGCAATAGATAAAAAGATGTTCCAGATTTTCTGTTTCAGTGTTACACAGAGGACATTTATCATCAGTTACAATGTTCATTTTGAAAAGTTTGTCTTTAGTGGGTAAAATCCTGTGTTTTAATTTATACCAAAGGTCTCTGTCACTATGATCAAGAAGCTTACAATTCATACCATTTCGCCAAATAGTGTTCCATTCAAAGTTAGGACTCAAATTAAAAAAATGTTCCCACTGGGATTCAGCCGTAGGTTTAGTGCTGTTTTTAAAAGAAAAGTTATTATACAATGCTTTGGTGCTGATTTTAATTAAAGTAATGTATTCGTCAAGATCTTGGTAATTTTTTATTTCAAGCATTTGGCTAGCATGGTTAGCTGGGCCTTGTCTAGTCTCCACCAAAAATGTAGGATCAATAGCTTTTTCCAAACGTTTTCGTATTCTCCCAGCATTCATAGGATAGAGGTTGCATTTTTCACTAAATTTTTGACAAGATTTGAGCTTAAAGTTGTCAAGAACATGTTGTAATCTGGTCCAACCAATGACTGGGAGAATCTTACTGTCAATATTTTTTTGTTTATTGTTAGTAATAATAGTATTTTTCAATAGTGGAAGGTCTTGGGCTTCATTATAGCAGGTAACAAAAGCATTTATTCTTCCTTCAACTCTATAGAAAGAACGAAGGAGATCTTTATAAAAGACAGTTGTTTGCACACCAATTAAAACGGTAGTTTTATCATGGTTGATTCTGGAGCCTGAACCTCCACAGTAAACATTAAAAATATCTTTAAGAACATCAAATTCTTGGTTATTACGAATGAAAACAGTAATGTCATCAGCATGTTGAACGACTTTAAATATTTCGTCGTCATCAGGGAGCTTAATTCCTTCTATATTAGGATTATTAATAATCAATTGAGACATTCCTTCTGCACATATGGCAAACAATAGTGGAGACAATGGACAGTCTTGTCAAATTCCTCTTTTTATGGTGATAGGAGAACCTATAAAATTGTTAACAAAAAAATGACTTAAAGGACCTGAATAAAGCAATTTGCACCATTGAATAAAACCTGTGGGAATACCCATCTTCTCCATAATTGAGTACATGTACATATAAATCCATTCGATACGATCAAAGGCTTTCTCTTGATCTATACTCATGACGCCGCCTTCAAAATTGTTAAAATTAATGTAATCTATGCCGTCTCTTAAAATGGTTAAATTATCATGAATACTTCTTTCAGGAACTCCACAGGTTTGATTTTCTCCAATGATATCGGGCATAATCACTTTAAGTCTATTGGTAATGACTTTCGAAATAAGTTTATAATCAACTGTTAGTAAACTAATTGGACACCAGTTTCTAAGGTCTTCTTTACAACCTTTATTTTTATAAATTAATCTAATTAAAGCAGTATTCATAGAATTGGGTAAGTGCATACAATTATTACATTCTTTTATAACATCAGGGTATTACAAAAGGTACGATAAAATTCAACAGTAAGGCCGTCTATGCCTGGGGATTTGCCAGTTTTCATTTGATACAAAGCTTGTCTGAGCTCAACTTCATCAATATCTTTAACAAGATTTTTGACTTTATTATCGTCAAAGGGAATCGTATTAATTTCATTAAGGACTGTTTGCATCTGATCATCATTTATGTTACCAGAGGTATATAATTCTTCATAAAAACTGTTAATGCATTGAATCATAGGTCTGGGTTGATCAATATAATTACCATGAATATCTTGTATTTTTTTTAATCTGTTATGGTTTGTTTGTTGATTTTCCAGGTTTAGGAAGAACTTACTTTTTTTCTCACCATCATTTTTATTAATATTGTTGACACGGATTTTGGCTTTCTACCATTCATTTACCTCAAAACGTTTAAGTTTCATTTCAATTTCTTTAAGATTATGGAGATTATTATCGGGGTTATTCATCGCATCATCGTAACATTTTTGAAGAAATCTTCTGTCATTTTTCTCTGAATGGGATTTTTCTCTCCCATAGTCTCTAATGATTTCTTTAAGTTTATGTTTTCCCATTTCCCACCAGGAAAGAAGAGAGTCGTAATTTCTTTTTTTGGTTTGCCAAAAGGTCCAAAAGGTTTCTATTCTATATGAACAATTAGTATCATAAAGAAGGCTATTGTTACAAATCCAGCGCCCAGGTCCATGAAAATTGTCAATATTTTTGAGTTTGACAACAACTGCTTGATGATCGGTGAGACCCGTGGCATTATTATAAATTTCTTCAATTAGGTCACACATGGTAGGTGACATAACGATGTAGTCAATTCTGCTAGGTTGTTTAGTCCCATGATGAAAATGTGTATATCCAGGATTGTTGGGGTATAGTTTGTGCCAAATATCAGAAAGATTTTTTTCTTGTAGAAGGTTAGAGAAAGTAACTTTACTTGTATCCTTGGTGTGTTTATTGTCGATATTACAATTGAAATCCCCTCCAATAATCCATTGATAATTTTCATTAATACGTTTCGACATATCATTGAAACATCTAACTCTGGGGTAAACTGCATTGGGAGCGTAAACAGAAGCAAGGGAAAAATTTCTTTCATTCCATATAATATCCCCGTGAATCCATCTACCTTCTTGGTCTTTGGTAATATTAGTCAAATGTAATCCGCATTTGTTAGAAATGAAAATAGCTACTCCTTTAGAATGGCGGGTATACCATGACTAAAATGAATTTCTCCTGCCCACTGTTTACGCCACGAACATTCGCCTTCCTCCTCACTATGAGTTTCTTGGATGAGAGCAATGTTGTATTTTCTACGATTTAAGTAATCAAAAAGGACATTTCGTTTGAAATTATCTCTCATCCCATTAGCATTAATTGTCGCTATTGTAAGTGTGTTAAGGAAAAACATAGTGAGGATGAAATGTAAACCGTTCATAAATATCAGAGAGGGAGAAGAAACTTACTTAACATAAAATACTTTATGTAGATGTATTTTTTCCGCGTCCTCTTCCTCTTTGACTTGTTGTTTGACTTGGATGGCTAGCTGGTTGAGATATGGATGAACTATGTCGTTGTTGGCTGGCTATTGCCCCTGTTCCGCGTTTTTTACGGAGGCGTTGGACTCCTCTGCGCGTATACAGCACAAAGTCATCACCTGGGTTCTCTTCTTTGGGTTCTTGATCGTGGGAGGGGGTCATTTCCTCAGAATTATACTCTTTCTCGTACTCCATGTCAGACATTTGTTGATTTTCTTCGTCATCTTCAGTGTTCTCCTCTTCTTGGATTTTTCGTTTTCTTGTTTCGGCCGTTGCAATGGCTTCATCCCAGTAGCCAGTGGGTTTTTGCTTTTGGGCTGGTTTTTGTTTGGGGCATGAAGCATCGTTGATGTTCCCATCATTCGGTGATTTTTTCCCATTGGTTTGTTTCTTGTGTTCTCCGCTCTGCTTCTTGGCTTTAGTTGGCTGCGCTCCTTTGTGTTTTTCTGATCTTTTACTATCTTTCTTCTCCTGGCTTTTTTCCGTCTTCTCGTCACCTTTTCTTGTCTTCTCTTTGTCTTTTCCTGTCTTCTCTTCGCCTTTTTCGGTCTTCTCTTCAGAACTGACTTGCTCATTTTCGGTTGTTTTTGGAGGGGTTATGTTGTCATCGATTTCTTCACCTTCGCTAGTTTCTTCCACTTTTTCTTCTTGTTCATCACCGTCGTCCATGCTGTCTGGTTCGTCTTCGCCAGCACTAGATGATAAAATGTCGTCATTAGGTATCAAGATGACAGGTGTCTGTTGGTCCTCATAGTTGTCTTCTTGTTCATGCCAGGAAGCTCTGTGGTCGTAACTGCCACACACGAAACATCGACCTCGTACTGGGCAATCTCGAGCAAAGTGGTCAGTTTCATTGCATATCTTACAGGTTTTTTGTTGGCCTCTGTAACGGATGGGCAGGGTGAAACCTCCAACTTTCAAGAAACTGGGGATAGGCTTTTTCATGTTCTTGATCAAGCAGCTACGGACACCCGTCTCGATGTGTTCGTCAAAGCTGTGGTATTGCCTTCTGATGTTGGCGACGGTGCCGTATACCATCAAGGCGTTAACAACAACTTGGTCGGCCATTTCGTAAGGGGCCTTGATGTACGCCACTGCAGAGTTCTGGACATTAGCGCGTTCACACTGGATCAATACGTTGTTTAGGAAGATGCCTCGTTGCGCTATCTGTTCACAATGGGACTCATTGTCGAAGGAGACATTGTACCATCTGTTCTGTAACTCGGCTATGCATTTCACTGTGGAGACTGTGTGTAGTTCTTTGTTGATGGCTCTATGGACGTCTTGAGGCGTGACTGTTTCTATCTGGCGTGTGTTGAATCTTACGGTGTTCGGTCTTCTTAGCTGAGCTGTATGCCCGTACATGATGGCGACCAAGGTGGCGTAGGCACTGACTTGGCCTTGCCAACCTTGATGATGAAGAGGCCAGATATGGCCTTTAAATCAACGTGTAGCACCAAAAACAGGTAGGATTGTTTCTTGAACACTTTAAAAGAAATATGGCTTAATTTGGCTGTGACGAGCTGGAGAAAAGGTGAAATTCAGGTGAGTTTTCGGGAGCGTGATCGGAAACACGACTTGCGCCCTCGAACGCTATTATTATTATTATTATTATTATTATTATTATTATTATTATTATTATTATTATTATTATTATTATTATTATTATTATTATTATTATTATTATTATTATTATTATTATTATTATTATTATTATTATTATTATTATTATTATTATTATTATTATTATTATTATTATTATTATTATTATTATTATTATTATTATTATTATTATTATTATTATTATTATTATTATTATTATTATTATTATTATTATTATTATTATTATTATTATTATTATTATTATTATTATTATTATTATTATTATTATTATTATTATTATTATTATTATTATTATTATTATTATTATTATTATTATTATTATTATTATTATTATTATTATTATTATTATTATTATTATTATTATTATTATTATTATTATTATTATTATTATTATTATTATTATTATTATTATTATTATTAATTAAACTAAACATTGAACAATCATGCAAATATATGAAACTAAGTACAGTCAACTCAAGCTGGTTTCTGGTAAACCTTGTACAAGTAGAACAACTGAAATAACATCCCCTTGGCCTAAATTCACACAGACTTCTCAAGAACATAATTACATCTCTGATGAACAACAACTAAAACTCTCCCTGAATAAATACACTCAAATCTGCTGTCGGCATAGTTACTATATTTTCTGCCCAGAGGTAAAGGCTGGGCCATGTTATATTGACAGGTTGCAAGTTGTTCGTGTTTGCACTGCAAGTTTATTTGCTGTGACGTGCATTCCTATGTTTTATGTTTATGTTTAGTGTAAGTTTCATTAACTATTGTTATTATTGTTTTGGTATTTAATAAGGTCTTTACCGCAGGTTAATGACCAGGTTTGTGTGAGGTCACGGCTGATAAGGACCTCGCCAGTCATAAATTCCTGTATCAATTTCCTTTTCAAAATGTAAAAAAAAAAAAAAATTTTGTTTGAATAAAGCCAAATAGAAATGGGCAAATTCATGTCACATGAGACGCCAATCTTCGTCACTCTGATTGGTTGAAATCTGCATCGTGCGTCGCACAAAACAGCTGGTGAACAGCTGCCACATACACGCTGTTCTGATTTTGATAAGTCAGTCTATACTGTCCGTTAGATTGTCTAAACTATCTCGGGCATTTATGAGTGTACAATAAGTTTAGAATATTGAAAGATTTCCCAGCACACTAAGTATATACTCACAGACAGATGGTTTAAACCATATTATAATATAGACCTTATTATAATAATTTATTGGCAGTAAATGAGGCACTTGTCGCTTTATATGCAAGCATTGAAGTATAATATTATTGTTACTGAACAATTCTGCTGGAAATTTCGCTGAGCAACTATGAAGTCCAGAATGACCAGCTAAGTGTAACAAAAGAACCAGTCATTGTCCTCTTCTCCCCTGGGAAGAGCATTATAATGAAGGGAAGGGTGGAGAGAGCAATTGTTTGGTACATATAGTTTGCCTGTTATCCATAACATCCCCCACAGAGGTAATCATCACAATTACGTTTTGCATGAGCAGCCCGCATGTCTGCAAATATTATTAATATTATGCTGGTGAAAGTGTAATTGGTAAGAACAAATTGTTTAAATGCTTTGTTATAAATTGATATGATCTTGATGTGATAAAAATAGTAATTGTGATCGATGATGGGGGCTGTTTGTCATACTGGCTGTTGAAGTCTGACTACCGATGTACTATTAGTCGACAATATATGTTTTTTTTGGTTTTTTTCCCCTGCTACTTGAAGGTACGTATTGAATGTGATCACTAACATTTAATTTGCTGTCTATGCCTATATGCACCAAGATTGTCCTGGCCAGGATTTGAACCTGTTATCGGATTTAGTCATCACAATTACATTTAGCATTAATAATTATTCAAACTGGCTGTTTGGCTGTTTGGCTGCTGGTGCCGTAGTCTACATATTTAAGACTTATAGCTTTGTATGGTGAGGAGGATAAGTAAGACTAATTGCGGTGACACCATGTGAAATTCTCAATTGAGTAGTAATTAGTTCTGAAAAGAACTGGAGGTACAACTCGACGTTCAGATCAGTGTGCTCTGATCGTCCTGAGAACGATCCTCCTCCTCCTCCTCCTGAGGACGATCAGAGCACACTGATCGAAACGTCGAGTTGTACCTCCAGTTCTTTTCAGAACTAATTACTACTCAATTGAGAATTTCACATGGTGTCACCGCAATTAGTCTTACTTAGTCTACATATTGTATTTTTCCCCCTGCTACTTGAAGGTAGGCATACATGTACGGTATGTGTTTAAATGCGAACATTATTTTTTAGGGTTTTTTGCTGTATTGATTTACACATTGAAATCGCCCCTGTTTGGCCAGGATTTGATCACAGCATAATCTGATTCAGCCATCAGAAATATGTTTGGCATTAACAGTTACTCAAACAGGCTGTTGATGACTAGCTACTGATGTTAACCTTGTTTATCTCGGTGCTACTATCTGTGTGAAAAGTACATATTGTTGTGATGTACTTTGAACAGCAGAATATGACATGAACAGTAGCCAAAAAAACAAAAAAAACACGCCTCAGAATTGTATCAACTTGATATGATTACTGTCATCATTCTTTATATTATCTCTGTTGTCTAAAATATGTGTTCAGTCTGTACATGTACATATGGCAAGGACTATGGAGGACATTGAGAATTTGGGAATTCAACAAGTAGATTTGACTTAACGTGGATACTTTATAGTTGGTTGTGAACCACTGAAACTTTTCGGTGCATGATCGGAAAACTTTGGACAACTTGATAATTGTGCCGATTTTTCTGAACTGTATATCCATGTAGACCTGCAAATACCAGGTGACACATGTTTACAGTTGAACTCGGTGGATAATCATTTGTACTGTGTACGGGCCTCTGCTCCGCCATGACTGGATTCATTGATTGGCTATATATATGTGGACGAGCTGTGATGGTTAAATGCAAAACCTTGAATTAATAACTGCTCCATCGTTCTGTTGGATTTATGCACACTTCAGCACCGGCTGCACGTGCATGTACTGTATTAATTACAAGGATGTTGGACCATTAATAATGGGGAGAGGTGTACGTAGTGGCAATTTGAACGACTCCTAGACACACATTTGATCTGTGCTTTTTGGATCTCTGGCTTGGAGGGATTTCATTGATATTCAAGCTGCAGTGTACAGTACTTCCAGATTGAATATCAATACGGGTCAGATGGGGGAATCTCTGCTTTTTTTACCAAAAAAAAAGAGAAAAAAAGCTGTTATATGCTTGCCCTATGATTGACCCCCCATATTGTTTTGCAATTGCCATGTAGCATAAGATCTGTGATATAAGAAAGATCGGACAGCATCCAGATTTACCGGAACGTTATTGAGAATAAAGATATTTCACTAAATCTCTGTTGTTTGCACCTGAACTTATAATAACACAATTACCTGAAGCCCTGTCAAATGAAAGTTGCAGTTCAAGCGTACTGAGAATCAGATCTCTTATAAGAACAGGAACCAATTTGTTAATAGCAAAATAATTTGCTGAGCAAGTTTGATTGTTCACCAGCCAACATTTCAAACAAATTGTATAGACTTTTGGCTGGTCGCCCGCTTCATACTGCTTAGCAAAAATAATTGCTTAGCAAAGAACACGGCTCCTTTTACAGAGAAAGTAATAAACAACAAGTCAACAAATCAAGCTTACAAGAAGGGTTTTGAGGTGACTTTTGAAATTGTCGACCGGTAAGTTGGTTCCACAAGAGGCGAGCAACAGCATAGATTGAGTTAATCTCCGGCTTTTTCTCACAGTACATAGTACGACAAGTCGGGTGATTACAGCAAGGAAACTTATTTGGATGCCTTTATATAGTTTGTTTCATGAGCCACTGTTAGGATCGATTAAATTTAGGTCTAGCTCCTGTCCTTTTTCAGTGGAGTTGTGGTGATTTGTAATCATGAGCAAGAAAAAGACTGTTCAATTTAGGGTAAGAATGCACCATGATTACACACTGTAGCAAAACTACTTCTGCTCTCTTTGAATCTAGACATTGAACAAAAACCAAAACCTTTACCAAACAGAAATGCACATCATTGAAAAACAGTTAACTATAGCCTTAAGTGTGTAATAGCAGTCAAACCCCTTTTTAGTAATTCCAAAAAAGTGATGAATTTCAACAAATTGTTTTGAAATAAAGTTGACATGTCATTTTCAGGAAAGCGTAAATAAACATTCCAATCTGAAATGGATCATTAGCTGATTTCCACATTAGAATGAATAGAAATAATAAGAATACATTTCGCTCTTTCCTCCTAAACAAAATAACCTGTCACTTTGAGTGGCGACTTTCTACACTTATTACCGTATCTCATGCTTCTATAAAATAAATTGTATTTTGAGACATTTTACTGGGAGTGTATACTGTCTTTTAAAAACTAGGCCAGGACATAAATTCATACTCATAGGCTTTGGCATTACCTGGCCCTATTTCACAATAAACTGCTAAGCAGAAATTATTGCTTAGCAAACTTATCTGCTTAGCGGAATTTAGCTGAGAACCTGCCAGCAGCAATAAGCATAACATGACAATTTGGCTGGGAAATCTGTTTTTGCTAAACATAACTTTTCGGTACTTAGCAGCTCTGTGAAATTGGCCCTTAGTCTGATTCAATTTCATCAGTTTCTCAGAAGTGTTTGTGCTTAGCTGGAATTGTCACTGATTAGTTTCTATAATACAAACATATTGTTTGATCTTTGAGAAGTATTCATGCATAATAATCCCTTAATTGGAAGTGTATATCAAAGTCTGAATTCATTGACATAGATCATGTAACATTACACTTGAAATGTATCTTATATCAGCAATATTTGCTTCAGGCTCTGTATGTTCTGTGTCCTGGGCAAATTATAACCTTCAATTGTGATAATTATATCAAACTGACGACAGCCAGAGCATACTTTCCGAAACATTGAGAACAAAACCGGCTCTTCTCAGAGCCAACACCTCTACTTTAGAGATTTGTTACATGGTACTTGCGAAAACTTTCCTAATAATGAATCACAGTTCTTAAAGGTAAGTTAAAGGATTGGTAATATAAGAATAACCACTTCAAGTCAATATGTAATGTACATGTATAACTTACTTAGTGTAAAGCTGATGATGGTGAAAGTCTGTCAACTGTCAGTTTGAAAGAAAAAGTGAAATCATTTCTAGTTTGAAGTTATGAAAGAGTACTCTTCTTAATTCTGCATTAGTACAAGAACAGTACTTTATCATGAACGACACAACGGAATACGCTGAAACTTTCACAGGGTGGTTTTTAAGTAAAGACTCAATTTGAAAGAAAAGGTGAAAGAATTTCCAGTTCGAATTGAGGCAAGAGTACTCTTTCCTTAATTCCACATTAGAATGAGAATGAAGTATCCTGAAAAAATGCATTTTCAGTATTTTATCATGAATAATAATAATAATAATAATAATACCTCACAGGTACACATTTACCCCTGGGTGGAGAGAAGCAATCATGGTAAAGTGTCTTGCTCAAGGACACATGCACCACGGTCGCGGTTGGGATTCGAACCCACATTCTGACGACTCAGCCATCAGAACACAAATCCGATGCACGAAACTGCTCGACCATGGCACAACAGAAGAGTCTTTATTTAACCTTTTCAACATGCAAAGCTACTAGTCTGTATACTTGTTTTCAATGTGATTTAGATAGAGTAAGCATACCCTTTGAAACAGATTTGTCAACATAACCAACGCTGTACCTTCCCTTTAATGAGGGTCATAGTTACTTTCTGTTGGTGAAGATTTTCAAAGACAGTTATTCTCATATAAATTACCAGAGTATAAACACTTGGGAGTACAAGACTGATTGCCATCCTATATTGTAATGGTCTGTTCCAAGAAAAGGTTGCATTTTTTTTGCACCATCTGTCAGGTTAATATTGAGTCAACCGTGCAATACTTTGTGGAGATATTTTTCATAATTATTGGCTGCATTGTAATAGTTACAAATTAGATTCACGCAAGATTTTGAATGTTTTTAAGGACATTTAGCTTATAGATCGTAGCACTGCAAGATGCAAAAGTTAGAAAATAAGCTTGTTTTCTCCAGGGCAACCAACAATGAAATCTCATGTTGATCCCCCCCCCCCCCCAGCCACTTTTCTTGGTCATGAAACATGCACAACTTGGTGCCGTTATTTTGTTTCTCCAAGACTTGATGAATGGTATGGTCCACCTTGATGAATATTTATGTACATTTAAAAAAAAAAGTCTTTGAACTTTGGAATCAAATAAAAAAAATAACGCACTTGGCTAATTACATTGTAATAACCTGTTTGAGCTTTACAAATTTTGTTTGTTTGTTTTAACTGGTATTTGATTTGACAATTTTATTTTGTTGAGGTTGCCCGACCGTTCACTTGTTGGCTCAATGACTGGGGAGGGAAGGGAAGATACAAACATTGGAAATAATAATAATAATAATAATAATAATAATAATAATAATAATAATAATAATAGTAATAATAATGTGGACTTATATAGCGCACGTATCCACCAAACTGGTGCTCAAGGCACATTACATTATTACCCCTGCTCATCAGGCTCATAAATCATTCCTGAAACCATCTCAGCTCCCTGGGGAGTACAGTATACAGCTCATCGATTGCTGCCATTACAGCGCATATAGGCTAATCAAACACAACAACCAACTCTGCCCTCACAGGTACCCATTTACCCCTGGGTGGAGAGAAGCAATTATGGTAAAGTGTCTTGGACACAAGTACCATGGTCACGGCTGGGATTCGAACCCACATTCTGACGACTCAGCCATCAGAACACAAATCCGATGCACTAAACCGCTTGACCATGGCACTCCATATAATAACCAGATGATTTAATTAACAAATTATTACCTAAAAAAAAAATACTTGGCATAAAGTTGGTCAATCATCCTGAGAAATTATTCCAGTCTTAAATGAAAAAAGGTATGTCAAATTTACAAAAGGTACCGTCTGGCAACATTAAAAACATTTATCAATTAAATAATAATAATAATGAACATTTGTAATGCGCCAGTATCCGTCAAAAGAGACGCTCATGGCGCAGTGACACATCAGTGTAAACAAGAAAACAAAATACATGGTAAGAACAATGCAATATAAAATTACAAGGAACAATGGTTGTAAAAATAGGCAGACTGGCCCTGGTCAGAATATGCTAGGCAAAGACGATATTCTGACAACAAGGAAAAACCCTGCATACACAACCATGGAAACAAGGATGATTTGCAAAAAAATGTAAACACCAAAGCGATGCTCTTCACATTCTCTTCACCAGTTGTTTGTTGTTTTCCCATGAGCACCTATTGTGATGAAACATTCAGTTAGTTTTATGATAATATCTCTCAACAACTAGAGAATTAATTGATTTAATTTTGCCCTACACCGACGTGTGTATAGCACTGTATACTCAGTGCTTTCCGAGTGTCTGTGAAAAAAATACACAGGCACTAGTAAGCAGGAGGTCGTGGGTTCGAATCCCGCCCGAGTCGCCTGTGTAGTTTTTTCACAGACACTCGGAAAGCACTGAGTATACAGTGCTATACACACGTCGGTGTAGGGCAAAATTAAATCAATTGTTTATCTCCCGACGCAAGAATTTCACCAACCTATAAACTAGAGAATTGAAATGAACTTGCAAAATCCCAAATACTGTACCTTCCCTTATAAATTTCACACACTGCACTGTGGCATGGGAAATTCTCCGAAAGTTGGGCTGTCAGTATTAATATTGACAAAAGCAATTAACAGTTTCATACACTGGTTTTACTGGGCTGAGTAGAAGAGAACCCCCCCCCCAAAAAAAAACCAAAAACCCCCCAAAAACCACTGCCTTGGAACATTAATTTCCGGTCATGGCTACTCTGCAGTATACTGACTTTAATATTCCGTTCTTGTCGTCAACGAAAACAATGATTAACTCACAGAATTTGGTCCCCTTCCATTGCAATTATAAAGAAAGGTGACATAATGACAGGGAGAAGAGATTGAATGTCCTGTTTAATGGGTGTTTGCATACACTTTAGGGAGTGATTACCGGATTACAACATTACTGAATTATAATCCAGCAACATGACTCTTATAATGTAAGTTTTTGGGGGCACCCAAGTGAATCGTGATGCCCCAAACATCTTGATAAATTATTCAGTCAATTTACATGCTGTCATTTATTAACAAGAAATGTAGTGTAAATTTGTAGATGGATCACAGCCGCAATCCATTTTCTTCATTAACTGTTATCCTGCGTGGAGCCACGATCGTGGCTGCGGTGTCCCGTGCGGAAAGCCACGATCGTGGCTTTCAACAACACTGTGAAAATGATGTTACGTGGCTTGTGATTGGTTAACGCTACCTACCAAGGTTTACATTAGCCAATACCAGACACTTTTAGGAAGCCAATGGAAAGCCGATGTCATGAAGTGAGCGTTCTAAAATCAGCTATTTGTAGGCCAAATGATGTAATTCATGAAAAAACAACAACGCTCGTTTCATTACAAGCATGACAGAGTCGCGGTATACTAGTACTACCAAACACTGTGAATAGTCTGGTGACAGTAACTTTTCGTGAATTTTATATCGGAATATATGAAAACTCCGCACACTGTATTGATTTTGTGTACTGAACTCCGCAGGATAACAGTTAAATGAATGAAAAACAACCCACTAGTTTTTCTTGTTAATGATACAGTGAAATGAGCTGTATGTTTATCTTGATTCTGATAAAGTATGGATGAATTTATAGACACCTTACCAATGGTGTGCAGTTCCTTTTAAGAGAAGATGCAACGTTTCTATTCTTGGGTCTTTGCTCCTTGATTTATATGTGAAATAATAAACTTAAAACAACTGACACTCGAAAGATTCAGCATAATTTTGTTCTGTCGTAAACTACGAAAGTAATGAAAATGCATTCAGATTTTGATCGGCAAACAGGATTTTTTTATCGGGTTCTTGCGGGTACACCATGTAATAATCTCTTCTTGGAAGAAGTCTCCCGACGACGGCTAGAGCACACTAGTCGAAACATTGAGAATAAACTAACCGGCTCTTCTGAGAGCCACCACTTCTTCCAAGAAGAGATTATTACATGGTGTACCCGAAAGAACTCAATAATATCTATCTCCACCATGCAAAGCCTCACATCCTACAAACAGGATTTTCATACTCCTTTGAATGTGGAATTTTGATCTGCTATCAGATTTTTATTCAGTTAAGAATAAATAATGAGGAAATTATTTGATTCATTCCACTAAAATGATTGAAGACGGAAAGATTTCAAGGAATGTTTTATTCCATCATCAGCATTATTTGTTTATATATAGTTGTGTGATCCCCGCTACTGCCGTTACCCAGGTTGTTTGCATCTGACCGGGGCTTGATCCCTGGCTACTCGATAGATATGGTTTGGCCTCTGACCTGGCCCCATAGAGCAATAGATAATTGGCATAAGTGGACCGCTCACCAACATAGGGGCTGGTTAGCTCAGTTGGTAGAGCGCTCGTATGGTATTCGAGAGGTCGCGGGTTCGAGTCTGGCATCAGCCAAATTTCTTTGCTCGCTTCCCTTATACATGTATATATATATATATTTAAATAATTTAGTTTTAATGCCAAGAATTCATAATACTAGTTTTGCAGTTTTGAAGTTTGTAAACAACATCCAGCAAACTGACTCAGAACCACAAGAACTAAATTTCAGCAATTACAGGTCATCCCCAAATCAGTGTACAAATTGATAGCATCTCTGGTTAAGTGGATTTGTGATCCAATCAGTCCCTAGATTGCACTTAGATAACCCTGGGTTAGGAAATGTCATTGGTTTGTGGTTTTGAATCAGTTGTCCAGTGTACCACTAACGTACTGCAGTAGCTAATTCAATCAATGCGACCATTTTGAGAGTCCCGTTTACCTAGAGAAGATGAATCATAGAAGGAACAGTTCTCTTTGAGGGTCAGCGACAGATGCAGGAGGCAGAAAAGCAGGAGGGGAAAAAAGGAATGGCACTGTGGCCTGAATCATTAACATAGGACTTGCCCAGCGCATCTAGCAACACATACCCCAGTTGTGGTTACATTTTGTGGCTCCCAGATTGGACTCTTCCTTCATCTTCAGACCTTCAGTCGTGGGGGGGGGGGGGGGGGGGGATATGACATACTTGACTGTGATGGACTGCCGATAAATGACGAGAATACTTCAAACGGACCTGATGACTTATTCCCGAAATTGATGAAGTAGGACACGGACTTATTAACTCTAGTTGCACTCATGATTGGACTGAATGTTGCCCAAATCTCATCACTTTGCTTAATAACAGACCATATCAGATTTATAGGCTATACAATAGACCTTTATTATTACAGTGCAGTCACCTTGTCTTTACTTCCATACAAATCCATGTGACCAAAGCGAGGCTGGAAGGGAAAAAAATAGTCTGGCTCCTTTTTAATAAAATCCGAATCATTGCATATAAAGGGAATCTTCCATAGATACCACAGTGTGATACAAGAATTCACATTACATCATGGTCACTGAGTCTGCCCTTTAAGCATTAACCTTCCTACTACTACAAGGGTCAAAATCAGTCAAAATGTTGATACATTTGCCAAGGTATATCTAATGCACTTAAAAGTCAAACACTGTCAAACTTTACGTGTAGTAAGTACATTTACAGGTCAAAACGAGTCAACCGTTTTTGATTGGAAAAAGCAATGTCTGGTATTGTTGAGGGTGGTCAAAAAACCAATTAAAAATGCCCATGTATGCACATTTGGGTCAGCAGTCAATACAGGCAGTTGATTGGTTTTGACCTCTATAGCTACTTCCCACAGTGCCACACCAAAGACCTTTGGCAGTACCACCCAGACACAGCATATGTTACATCTCATCCAGCAATTAATTATCTTATTTCTCTATAAATATTTCTAAGCATGTTTATTTTTTTTAAACTCTCACAGGACCCGATACTCCTGATGGGTGACAAGCTACCCCCAATGCCCAAGGTTGACCACGATGAGATCGAGAAACTACTCGGGGAGGTCCCCGTCGTCCCATTCAGACAGAAGTTTGCGCAGCAGCTGTATGGCCAAGTGGATTTTGATGCGGAGGCCACCAGCCGCTACAATCGGAGGTTCAGTGAGAATGACTTCCATAGTAAGTTGTCATCCAGAAAAAGCCCCTGACCTCATTCTTACTAGGAAATTGTTCTTATTTTACCAGATTGCTTTGTTGTAAAGGCTTGTGGGAGACTAAGCTTTGGAACAAACTGGAAATTTGAAACTGAACATTTGAAACTAGTGTAGATTAACTATGGCACTCGCAGAAGCCACAGTATATAGGTAGGGATTATATGGTGTGGGAAATTGATCCTGAAAAGTCATTAAAGGTTCTATAAATAAATGCTGTTCTTACTTCTGAAACACTGCTACCAAATAATTCAAGTTCGTGTGTATGTGTACAGGCTAGTTCATACTCCAATGTGAATGTGAAGTGAATTTTTTTTGTCATAATTTGGTGACAAAAGATAATCGCTCAAGTTGAAATGTATTAAACTTCTGTGTATCATTCGTGTTAACCTCATTTTTTTTTTACATACAAATGTGCGTATGAACTAGCCTTCATTATATCTTACCTTCTATGACTGCAAGTGTCAAAACCAGTCAAAATGTTGATATACATGTATTATTCGCCAAGGTATATCTAGTGCACTTAAAAGTTGAACAATGTCAAACCTTACGTGTAGTAAGTACATTTACAGGTCAAATGTATGAGTCAAGTATTGTAAAAGCATTTATCTTGTATTGTTGACGGTGGTCAAAATCACAGTCAAAACCAGTCAAAAATGCCCCAGTGTGTGCACAGTTGGTTCAACAGTCAAAACAGGCAGTTGACTGATTTTGACCTCTATAGCTACTTGCCACTAAAGTTCAGCTATAGTAGGAGGAATGTGTTTAAAGTAAATTGTCAGTTTGTACAAATGCCACGTACATAACAGCTCAATGATTTTTCTGAAATTGGTCATCACAGCAGTCAAATTAAGTTTTCCAACGCAGTTGTACAGTCACGGAACTACAGCTTACGCACACTTCTCAGAAAGTCATTTCAGGGATTATTATTAATCAGTGCACGTATGTATTGTGTACATCCAATGCCTATGTAATTTGAGACATACATGTACCCCCCTTGTGTAAAATCCCCTTTATGCATAGTGTTATTGCCTCCCTTGGGCACTTATATTCAAGACCCGTTCCGTTCTGTAGCATCTCTCTAATGGCCCATTTAGCTCATTCGTTATATTTTCTTCATCAACTCCTTACAGTCACAAGTTTTCCTCTTTTGCTGTCAACGTCGCCGACATTTAACACAGAAGAGTGAAATGGTTTTTTGTATGCATTTTAAATGTCATGTAGCCGGAGGGATCCATAATTATATACATAACAGCAAAAGAAACATCACCCCTAAAAATATTTATTATTTTCATTTTATAATTAATATAATTTGTTTAATGAAGAATATTATGAGTATGGAGTGTAACACGAAC
The DNA here is from genome assembly GCA_029582265.1 of Zoroaster sp. YZ-2022. NCBI lineage: Eukaryota > Metazoa > Echinodermata > Asteroidea > Forcipulatida > Zoroasteridae > Zoroaster > Zoroaster sp. YZ-2022. Next base: position 27,701,972 of record CM055828.1, on the reverse strand, counting down.
ACAATGTTGCAAATTTGGTTGACCTCAAAATTCTTCATGCATGACATCTGAGGACACATAAGCTAAACATGTTCTCATACTTTAGGGGGTGACGTTTCTTTTGCTGTTATGTATATATATCAACAACAAAAAAGATTAATGAATTTTTGATTATCACAGATTCTACCTGGGTTCAGTTATCAAAATGTGGATTGGGTTTTCTTTCCCTTCCATTTATATCTTCCCAGGATATTTTTGTGGGATTTTTCTCCCACTTCCCAAAAACTTGAAATTTCTGGATTATCTGTTAATTCCAAACTACAGGCCCTTCCTGGGGCTAGAGCAGTCTAAGCCACAAGGGGGTGGGGTTACACTGTCTAAAGTAAATTCATCACTCATAAAATATCACCTTCAAAATGTTGCATCTCTAGAGCAAAGTTTACAAATATCTTCACTAAGATTATTCTATCAATGATATAGCATTACTTATTACCACCAGGTCATAGGGCAACACCTTCAAAAGGTCACCGAACCCACTACAGTAACTCCCTGTCCTGCAATCCCAACCGGGATGCAGGGTTACCGTGGCGACGAGCGGTCACCATCCACGGAGTCCCCAAAAACTCCAAGAGATATGCGTCCAGCAGAAATGCCAAGGAGAACTGCGGAAGCGCTGCCCCGACGATTTTGAAGAAATGTCGGACTGCCGAAGAGCCACTGACTCTGATTAAGGAGAGTGGCAATCCGGATGCCACAGCCGCTCGGAGAGAAGCAATAAGGAGAACTAGCGAGAAGGAGATGGACGAGTCGGATGCAGGGATTACCGCAGAGGAGAAGGATGCGGAAGAAGATAAGGATGATGGAAGTGGGAAGGAGAGTTTGCTTGAGTTGAGGATCAAGGAGGATGATGAGGTTACTCAAGAGGAGGAGCAAGAAACGGATGAACAAAAAGAGGAGAAAATCAAGGTGAACAACAAACTCAGACAATCTGGGATGACTTTTGAAAATCAAGTCGCATTTTTTAAGGCCAGAAGTAAAAGTCTCCGGTTTCTGGTCTCTGTGCGCATCGCCTCAGACCCATGCGTCAGCATTTTTAATTTTCTTTTTTTTTGCTGTGAAACAGTGGCCAATTGCAGCCAAAATTGCTGGATCGATTGGAATTCTGCCGTGCTGTGTTTTAAACGACTTTTTCACATAGGGGTATGAACATTTGCCCGATTTGTGAGGCCTCTCTTAGCCACCATACTTTGTGTATGGGAAATTTGGTCCCTGCATGTACATGTATTATGTATTTCCCTGTTGGCAAAAAAAAGATTACCAAAAAAAAAACAAAAAAAAAAAAAAACGTGTCACAGCACAAATTTTGAAGCCAGAAACCAGAGACTTTATTTTTTTGGCCTAAGGAAAAAAGGTAAAAACCCACTTCAGCTGTTGAGGTTAGACCACTGTGGGCGAAAGGGCAGGGATAGTGTGTCGCGTTTTGCGTATTTTGCAGTTGATGTGCATACGCGCAGAATATCTCCAGTGTTCATTGGCTGACAGAAGTAAATATGCACTTAGTACCATAACATACGCACATAAAGTGTACGCACAACGCTCAAACAATGCCAAAGTGTGCAAATTCACCGCTAGAGGGCTACGATGTGCACGGAGCGGATATAATTGGTCATTCAAAAATAACCAAATGATTGTAATTTTAATGTGAAACTTACTATGGTGGAATCATTCTTTCCTTGAAATAATTTTGCCTGATGTGTTATTACTTTAAGGAGTTAAGTGAAGTTATATCTAGCCCTAATCCTGCAAAATCCTCCAAGGGGCACTTTTTTGGGGAAAAATTCAGCAGTGTTGGAAACTGGTACTTTCACCTCTTCAAATGGGACACAATTACTACCTGGCATGAAGTACAGGTGCATTTTGAAGATAAGGGCATGTTTCCAAAAGTGCACTGATGGATTTTGGAGAATTCAGGAAGGTTCCTAGCCAGAATACCTAGGGGGTTAGGGCTAGTTTGAATTAATAAAAAAAAGTAATCTTTCCTAAATTTCAAGTGAATACAAAAAAATCTGATTACATTTTTACTGATTACATGTTAAAGCTGAAACTTTCAGAGGTCGGATGTTTAGATCGATTCAAAGAGAGTAAGCATCTCGTAAAAAAGCAGATTTGTCAATAATACCAATGTTGTACCTTCCCTTTACACAATCATTGCCCTATAGATCAAGTGTGGATGTAAAACTAGTGTAAGTCCTATATCGCTTGTCGTCCGCTTACCATTTTACTTGAAAACAATCCGTTCCCATCCCCTTCACTGCTGACTGAGTACGTAGACTCGTCCACTGACCATTTTACTTGAAAACAATCCGTTCCCGTCCCCTTCACTGCTGACTGAGTACGTAGACTCGTCCACTGACCATTTGGGACCGTACTCAAGTTCCCTCAGCCCTATGTTCCCTCATCCCAAAATAGACCCTATGTTCCCTCAGCCCTATGTTCCCTCATCCCAAAATAGACCCTATTTTGGGATGAGGAACTATAGTTAAATATAGGTTGAGGGAACATAGGGCCTAATTTGGATTTTAAAAAAATGTTAGGCATTGAGGGAACATAGGGCTGAGGGAACATAGGGCTGAGGGAACATAGGCATGACCCCGACCATTTTACTTGAAAACAATCCGTTCCCGTCCCCTTCACTGCTGACTGAGTACGTAGACTCGTCCACTGACCATTTTACTTGAAAACAATCCGTTCCCGTCCCCTTCACTGCTGACTGAGTACGTAGACTCGTCCACTGACCATTTTACTTGAAAACAATCCGTTCCCGTCCCCTTCAATGCTGACTGAGTACGTAGACTCGTCCACTGACCATTTTACTTGGTGCCTCCACGTACACCATTTGAGGAAATATGATGCACAGAGTCACGGCAGAACATATGAATAGTTTCATAGCAAAACGCGATAAATGCCATATTTAAAACTTTTGCACCAACACCAATCAGACATCGTTCACAGGTAGGCAAACACAAGTTCCAACTCAGTTTTTAGCAAAATGCAATATAACCACTATATAAGCTCAATCACGTTTTATTCCAAACCGCAATAAACGCCACGCCAGCTTCTCTGCAGTCTGCAATATATCCTCTCAGCCAAATGGATATATAGCATTTTTCTATGAAACTCTTTATATACTTGCTCAACAGCAATATCACAGATAATATTTCGACAGATTATACATGTAGATCTATGACAAACCCAACATCCAACAGCTATGTGGGGTGGGGGGATGGGTAGTGAATATAGGTTGTCTACATGTTCCAGTAGTTTTGCCCACGTAGGTTAATGTACACCATATGTCGTCTGCCATTCTGGTTGGTATTAATAATAATAATAATAATGTGGACTTACATGTATATAGCGCACGTATACACCAAACTGGTGCTCAAGGCGCATTATTTTCTGTTGCCCTAATGTAAGCAAACAAGTATCATGATCAACCTCATAACACTACCTTAATATTCTTCATTTATCTTGGGGTGGACGGAAATGTCAGATCATGATTAAGTATTCAAATGTTTTTTCTTTGATCGGTAGAATTGTATTCCTACTCAGATATTAATGTCATTTACATTTTAGAGGAAGTGTTAGGCCTATACTCAAATGTCAGCTGCATACTTAGCCAGACATTTCGTGCCATAAACCATGAATAATTTGGTATCATTTTACGATTTGTTCTGCACACTGTGACACTTTTTGGCAGTTAAAAATTCATGGGCGGTACCATCTGAAAGCCCACTGTTTGTAAGTCTTAGGCAAAAACAAAAAAAGTCTCTGGTTTCTGGTCTCTGGTCTCTGCACGTGTCGCCTCAGACCCGCGCGTAGGCATTTTTAATTTTCTTTTTTTTGTTGCTATGAAACGATGTTCAATTGCAGCCAAAATTGTTGGATTAATTGTAATTCTGCCGTGCTGTGCTTTAAACAACTTTTTCACATAGGGGTATGAACGTTTGCCTGATTTGTGAGGCCTCTCTTAGCCACTATACATGTACTTTGTATATGGGAAATTTGGTCCTCGTGTATACAATGTATTACGTATTTCACTGTTGGCAAAAGAAAAAGATGGCCGGGAAAAAAACAAAACGAGCATCACCACATCGATTTTGAAGCATCGATTTTGTGGTTTGGTTCTTTCTCCGTTCAGTGGATATTTCTCTTTCTCATAGTATTAAAGAGACAATATCGCCACGACCAACAGGGCATGGAATAAATAATGTCGGGCATTTTAAAGCGCTCTTACACAAGGTATCACAGCGCTGTACATTATTACCCCTGCTCAACAGGCGCATAAATCATTCCTGAAACCATCTCAGCTCCCTGGGGAGTATACAGCTCAATTGCTGCCATTTCGGCGCATATGGACTAATCAAACACAACAACCAACTCTGCCCTCACAGGTACCCATTTACTCCTGGGTGGAGAGAAGCAATTATGGTAAAGTGTCTTGCTCAAGGACACAAGTACCATGGTCACAGACGGGATTCGAACCCACATTCTGACGACTCAGCCGCCAGAACACAAATCCGATGCACTAAACCGCTCGACCATGACACTCCATGGAATAGGAGTGCTAGTTTTAGATTAACTCAGTGACTGAAAATAATACCCACATAAGGTCACATTACCATTACTGCTGCATAAATGATCCAGTAATTTTCAGTCACTGTGTGTTCATCTTAAACTAGGACACCGATTCCATACCCTGTTGAAAGTCTGCTCTGATCGTGACGATACTGGCCCTTTAAGGACTTGTTATTTTGTTTACGTCAAATATTATTTGTATACTTATAAATTTATTATATTTCTGAAAGATCATTAATATTATAAATATAGTGGGGTGCCATGGTCGAGCGGTTTAGTGCATCGGATTTGTGTTCTGATGGCTGAGTCGTCAGAGTGTGTGGGTTCGAAGCCTTGCCGCGACCATGGTGCTTGTGTCCTTGAGCAAGACACTTTACCATATAATTGCTGTGAGGGGCGAATTGAACCCAGCCACTGGGGATGTACAAGCCAGTGCATGCTTAGTGCCGGTCCCAAGCCCGGATAAATGGGAGGGTTGCGTCAGGAAGGGCATCCGGCGTAAAAACCTATATGTATGCCAAATCAAATATGCGGATCATGATCCGCTGTGGCAACCTCTAACGGGAGCAGCCGAAAGAGGACAACAACATTAATATTATAAATTATATATTTATAACTATTCCTAAAATAATTATATTTAAAAGAAAAATATTATTGATATTATATATTAAGATTTGAAGCTTTGCAAATCTCCTGAAGACGATCAGAGCATACTGATCGAAACGTTGTGTTGTAACCAGCAGTTCTTTTCAGAACTAATTACAACTCAGAACAGAATTTTTGACATGGTGTCACCGCAAACATTCTTTACTGATATTACATATTATTGTATTATTTACAGAATTTCTCTTTTATCCAATCAATTTCTTCTCTTATTGGTCTTCTCATTGGTTACTACCCTTCAGTCCTGAATCATATCCTCGTACATGTAAATACTTTCCTGCTGTTTTTCCTTGTAAATGGATCTGTTTTATTATTGTATTTTGTATGTGGTTCTGAAGAAGGTCTGGTTCGAATTGAAAGCTAAGGCTGCCCTCGCACCTTGTAACAAATTATCTATATGCATCCAAACATCATAAATCTACGTGAATGTTCACAGCACAATACTATATATGAAGGCTTATGACGGACATCACTCAAAAATTGTGTATCCATCTTTCATTTAAAACACATTTGTTTTCAGTCAAAATGTGTACAATAATGCATAAATATTGATATTTTAATTTTGTATTTATTCATTTTTTTTGTGGAGCCTTTCCTAGTTTTTTTTTCTTCTTTCTTTTTTCTGTCAGACTATTCATTTGTCACAAAAAATTAAGATAAATTTAAATATAACAGTATTCGTAAATGTTCGTTCACAGAGGTTGTCACCAGTATTAACCCCAAGTGCAAGTTACCGACACCGAAAAAGGTTAGTTGAATTTGTTTCATAAAAGTAATTGTCCAGACTGGCCTCATCCCCTCTTTTTAAGTGTCCAAAACATATTCTTTTTAAGACTTCCTTCATTTAGTCTAAAAAAAAGTCAGGAAATTATATAATATTTCAATTATCATGTTTTGAAACTTTTGAAAATGACGTAAAAGATAGACGGCTCCCAAATTGACTGTAAAAAAGAACCATTTTAACACTTATTCTTTTTTGTTTTGTGTCGTCCCAGGTCTTCCAGCCGTAGGCATAAACCCCCAAGAATTCGTGATCTCCCCCTGTATGCTGAAACCTTAGAAGGGGAGAATTTCTCCGACAACGGGCCCACCTCACCCCAGAAGCTGACAGAGATAACGGACCTGGAGGAGGCGTCCAGACTAGACCAGCATGCCCTGCAACGAATTGCAAGTGAGTGCGTCCGCGTTCAAATCTCAAAACCCAGTATACAGTTTTCTTTGGTTGATGATGATGATGATGAAGACGATGACGACAATGATGGTGGCGACGGCGAATATGGCGGCGGTGGGCAATCGAAAATCAAGGGGAGTTCACGTAAGGAAAAATGCGGCCCCCGTCTGAGCTTTCAGTTGGGCGATGGCGAGGAGGTCGGGCCATATCGCGAGGAGAAAAAGGGGTCGGTAGGTTGTCTGAAGATACCGGGCAAAGAGAGCGCCATCCCGACTGGGGATTCTGTCCAGAAAAAGTGGTTACGCCACCATATGGAGGGTAAAGATGACAAATTATCTTATGTGCCTGACCTTTGGGAATGTCAAATAATGTTCTTGACTTCATAGCTACCTAGTAGTTGACTTGTATAGTTGCACGCCTTTCTGACATTCAGATACGAATGCCGAAATGTGACATACCTTAGTGAGCACTTAAGCTAGAGATGTGATGAAGATATACTCATATTATTAATCTAGCCCATCATTCACTGTCTCTCTTCTCACCTTTCCTTTCCTGTGTTGTCCCCCTCCCCACCTGTTAATAGATATAGGGGTCAAAGGTGGACAAAGGCCTATGAATCTTTTGGAGCATCCCACATGTAAATTTGCCATAAGATTTCATGTGTGAAACCCCCCCCCCCCATTTTTATTTACCCTTGATTCACCCCTGCCCCTATCCTCTTCACCCTCTCCTCCTTTGATACATCTCCTTCCTCTTCATTTTCTCTGTCCCCCTCCCCCTGCCCCCCAAATTATAATTAATTTTGGGGGGTCAACGCGTTGCTGTGTCAAAGATTTATGTTAGTTTTAGCGACTAACCACTGAGAAGCGACAATGCTTATAACAACCATTAACATAAAAAAAGAACAGCCATTCTCGAAATTTAACATTTCTTGGATAGATATTTCATCAACTTTGTTTGGTTAGTGAATAAATATAAAGGAAAAAAAATGCATTGGATATTTTATACTGGGTGCATTGTCTTTGGTAGAGGTTAAAGCCTGAAGTCTTCAGATAATAGATATTCATTTTGGAAATTTTATTGTATTTCACTAAATTTACTAAAAATGATAGCACCTGAAACAAAAATACTTCACAGGATGTTTGATACAATCATCAACTTTACACCAAGTAAGTGTGACGTAAAACTATGATAAATAATGTTTTTTCTTCGAGAATACCCATAGTGTATAATGGCTTTAACCTACATATAGTGGTCGCACAAAGGGATTAGTTGGAGATTGTCCACATTAGAAAGGTTGGCTCCCTACAATGTCCAGGGTTGCACCGTACCACATGAAATTCCATCCGAGGCTCTCCCTATTAAAGCACAAGAGTGCCCTAGTTATACAAAGCCTTTTAAAGTCAACCAGCCCCAATGTCATGATGCTGCTTACTGACTATTAAGCTAAAAATCCACACCTATGACTATTCACATCGAGCATGATTAGCTGTTGAGGGCATGTCTTGTTAGATCACTGAGCAACGAAAGTGCGTTGCGTTTGGTGTATTTTGCAGGAAATATCTACATCAACCATTGGCTGGCAGATGTACGCGCACACGTAGGACCATAACAAACGCACATGTATGAATTGTAACTACAATGCTCTTTTGACGCTAAAGTGGCTATCAACAAGATACTGAGTGCACGTTCACTGCAATTTTACTTGTGCTCATACATACTTCGCATAAGTAAGGATAGCTGCTTTTTTTGGGTTTTTTTTTAAAGATGTTTTTGAAAAAAAACAGAAAATTGCATATTCTGGTTCTGTAGCATAATACACACCTGTAATCTGAAATGAAGTCACAAATTTATGTATGAATGTTGGAATGCAACAATCACAATCATGTTAGTTTTTGTCCGTGGTGATTTTTTATTTTTTTTTTTATTTTTTATTTTTGTGGATGTTTTACAGGGATACTTGAATGATTTTTATGCAAGTTTTGTGCATCAATAGGCATTTGTTACAATATTTCTGATTATGTAAATTTGCATTTGTCGTTGGTTTCTTCCATTGTCCACATTTTGTCTGTCCAAGGCCTGATTTGACAAAACCCGTCTTAACTTGTGATGATGAGTCACAGACATGATGAATCACAGACATCACCACATGCATTGAGCCATAAACACATCTTAAGGATGAAAAACAAATGAAACGGGGCTAAAACGTTTTGTCTGATTTCCTCAAAAAAGAACAATTCATTCAAAATAAAACTGCGGACAATTTTTACAGACATCATCAAAAATGGTGAATACTATCATGATAATTGACACATATAATTAACCAAGATAACTAAAAAAAAGTGTTCACAGATAATGTATAATGGAGGTTTATAAATCATTTGACTGATTTACTTCTCCACAAATTCTTCACCCTCTGAAAAGCGATGATAATTTCCTTCGTAACTTTAGATGATGGTAGTGGTCATCTTAACTTAAAACAAGGAATGCATTGTCAGTTTAACTTTACGTCTCGTTTAACTTCTACGTCTTGTTTTATGTTGGCTGAAATTGTTCCGAAGACGCATTGGAAGTTACAACGTGTAAGTCTTCTTCACTCCACTTAAGTCGTGTCTTAGCGCTTCTTGAAATAAGGGTCAGATCACGTTGTCAGTGTTTGTTGCTTTGTGAATTACTAGACCTTCACTATTGATTTAGAGTTGCCTTGTCGATCTGTGCATTTTTTTTCTGCTACCGTACATCTCCACGATGGTCACTTATTTAAAATTCTATTTGTGCTAGCATTTGACTTTCTCTTTTGATTTGTTTTGTTGTGTTTTGGTCTGTTCTGTGTCATCTTAGTTTATTTTGTTCTGTTCTATTCCATTCTTCTATTTGTTGCATTTCTTCTGGTATTTAAAAAAAAATGTTTTGTTCGTTTCCATTATTTGCTCTTCCATTTCATTCTGTTCCATTTCATTTTATTCCATTCATTTCAGTCTGCATTGTCATTTCCCTCATGTTATTTTCTGTTCTGTTGCATTTCTTTCTGTTCTGTTCCATTTCCCTTCTTGTTTCATTCTCTTGTTTATATCCATTTTGTTTATTTTAATTTTGTTTTTGGTGCACCTCAATTGTCTTATTCAATTCCGTTCAATTTTACTTTTCCCTATTCCATTCTGTTCGCTTTCAGTCTTTTGTACTCTGTACCCATTTGTCAGTTCTGTTTCGTTCTGTTTTGTTCCGTTCTATTTTGTTCTGTGTTTTAGTCCATACCGTGTCTTTCTCTTGTCAAGAACCTATTTGTATTAGTCAGGTATTAATGCATCGTACTATTAGGGATGTTGTCCTCATCCTGTTGTGATAAGTTGATCTGTAAGTGGATGATAGGCTGGTGTGGACCTTAACTTTTATCCAACAAAAGCCAGCCTGGCAGGTATTAAATACAAAAATCGGCCAGTCGGACAATTTTTTTTCCCAGCCTGACGCAAGTATTTGGCAATCCACCAGTGCTGCTATTCTCTTAAAATGTTATCCACAAGCCAGGCTGGTTGTTTTCAAGTTTTACCTGCCCAACAGGTAAATTAACCCGTCTCTAGCAGTGGGGCTGGTGTTAAGGTCCACCCCTGATGATAGGTCAAGATTTGATGTTTACCTCACGATTAGCCATCAAGAAATCTGTCACAAGAAACCAACAGAGGATTTTTTTGTCAAGAGCAGGACATTATAACTCATTGAATTGAACGTGTGATTTCTGTCCTAGTGTAAGGTTGAACAAGCTGAATCAATGAAATGTCTTAATTATTTATGTCTGTCTTTATTCAGTTTACACGTATATTAGAGTAACTTTTACCTTCACTGTCCAGTATATGACTGTGATGCACCTCACTGTTTGATCTGCATGGTCTTAAATATTTTGACAAATAATGTCCGATTTTGAAATTCGATGTTTTTATCCCTCAATATCAGGCAATAAGACTGTTTAGATCCTTGTTTTTGGATGGTTGGCCAGATTATATTACATGCAAAACTGCAAAACATACAAACTGGCTGGCTTGCTTGCAGGCTAACTGGCCATCGTGTTTTTCAACTCGCTAATATAAAGCATATAAATTTGCCTAACGTCTTGCAGCAAAATTCCTAACCAGTTGGCAGCTGTTGCTTCAACTCCTGCCCAAAAGAATTTTGCGGCAGCAACATTGTTTTTTTTAAATGCAAATTATTGCCTTCAGGGCTGTTCATTATTTTTCACCATTAAAGCATACAAAGACAGTGTTACAAGACTGATGATATTGGGATGGGAAAGGGTTGTATTCAGACCCATGCATGTAAGCTTTTTATCCAAAAGCGATCTGATTTCCAATCCTTTTTTTTTGTATGAATTTAAAAAGGGAGAAAGGGATGTCTTAAAACATGTTTTGTGTGCCTTTCAAATTGATGAAATCAACGAACAGCACATTGTTTTTTTGTGTGTATATATACAGTATGTCCCAAAAAAAGTCACTCTAACTATTTCTGAAAATATACCAAAACCCCGAAATACATTTTGGAACTTTTTCAATTGCACAGATACTCCTAATCCTTGGCCTAAACACCTGTGAGTTTTATGTAATTTCTCACATAAAGGATTAGGAGTATCTGTGCAATTGAAAAAGTTCCAAAATTTATTTCGTGGTTTTGGTATATTTTCAGAAATAGTTAGAGTGACACTTTTTTGGGACATACTGTATATATATATATATATATATATATATATATATATATAAAACCATGAATCATGCTACAGTTGATGAAATCAGCGCTTGATTTTTTTGGGTCAATTTTAGCCTTGACCATGAATCATGCTACAATGCATGCCTTCCTATCTTTGGTTTCATGCTGCATGTCTTTGGTGATCTCCTTGCATGTTCTTGCTCATCTCATTACTCATGTTATAGCAGGCGGCGACCTCCATCATACCCAAGGAACTCCCAAGATGGGCAAGAAACACCCTAAACTGGAGAGTAAAAGTAGTCTTCCAGGTGAGATGCCCTATGTTCGTAGCTATTCTTAGATCCAACCCCCCTCCGCACGCACAGTAGATAACGGGTAAGATGTTGCAACCACTGTGAGAATACAGGAGCAGATTCATAGGAGAGTGTTGAACAAGGTTACGGCATTGTCTATAGCCTTGTGGTAACAAAAAGGTGGACACTGCCCCCCCCCCCAACAAAAAATGGCACACAACAATTGTTGGTAAATTTACATACACAGCTACAAACAATGAGGCAAGTGTCCGCTCCCCCCCCCCCCCCCAACCCTGATCCGCTGATGTAAACTAACAAGTTCGACAAGTTTTACCCACATGACTATTAAGTTTTAACCACATGACTTTTTGTGCCAGCTGGGTGTGTTGGGCCCTCAGTTTATAGAGGGAGTGGATTTACGAGAGCTTGCTTGCATGGGCTGTTATATAGGCTTTTATTTGCATCTCTATGCATGATCGGAGCTTGAGCCTACTTTTGTTTCTGCATTAACTTCATCCATTTGACCTATTCAAACAGGTATTTTAGGCGAAAAAAACGGTCTGTGGTTTCTGGTCATAGGTCGGCTTCAAAATCGGTGTGGTGACCCGCTTTTTTTTTTTTTTTTTTTTTTTTTTTTTGCCAGCCAGTGAAATACGTGATACATGTATACGCGGTTATTGGAACCAGACCAAACTTCCCATACACAAAGTATGGTGGCTAAGAGAGGCAACACAAATCGGGCAAACGTTCATACCCCTATGTGAAAAAAGTCACTTAAAACACAGCACGGCAGAATTCCAATGGATCCAGCAATTTTGGCTGCAATTGGACATTGTATCAAGGCAAAAAAAAAAAAAACTAAAAATGCTGATGCATGGGTCTGGAACGACACGCGCTGAGACCAGAAACCAGAGAGAATTTGTTTTCTTTTCGCCTTGAAGCCACATTCCAATCCTGTTGTGTTTCACTTATTAGGCATACTGCGCTCATGCATCAGGTTTCTTCCAAGTTGTGAACTCGAGTGAGCAATAACCACCTCCAGTTCATGACTCATGAACTGGGAATTATGAGACAATCAGAACACAGCACCATAGAACAGATATGCATTTTACTTTGATTTATTATATTGTGTTGGAGGTCTCGACTGAGGTCTTGGTCTCAGACTAGTCTCACGGAAAGATTTGATATTAATTATTATTATTTTTTATTTTTTTATAGAAATTTGCCATTCACTGGCATTACATAATTCCAACAAATAATACACTACAATTATTCAAAGTTCAAATTTCAATAGTTTCCCCGTTTAATCTTCTTAAGTACATTTGAATATCAGTCTTGTGACAATTCATCACAAGATTTCTAAATATTGTTCTCATTTTGGTTGTGGCAAACGAAGCCATTAGGGCCTACATCGGGATGAATCAAGCATTTTAACTCTTTTATGAGCTTGCAGCAGTCGTATATTTCTCTGGAGAAAATGCCAGAGGTACCAGGAAACAACAACTTGAATTTCATGCTGGAATTAGTATTAAATAACAATGAAATCGCCATGGGGATGAAATCATTATTTATGAACTTTCAGGGCAGTGCTATGTGGAACAGTATCATCTAGCATCTCTTAGTTGACACAAATTGCAATTTGGCAATAAAAAAAAAGTAGCCCACAATATTAAAACTGACAACCATTTGTATGTCAGTGAAATATGATACAAAAATAAGCTGTTGTTCAAAAATGTTCTTGGGTAAAAAATAAAAGGATCCATCAGACTTTATCAATTCCATCAAAATTTATGAAATGAAAAATGGCCTGATTCAGTTTATCATATGATCAGTATATATATATATATATATATATATATATATATATATATATATATATACAGGCAGTGAGCAAAGAAAAATTGGCTGATGTCGGACTATATATATATATATATATATATATATAACTCCGAATCTTAATGGAATCTTAATGCAATCATAGCATACTATAGTATCGTGGAAAATTTTTAATAGTACTAGCCAGTAATCTTTTGAGACCAGCTGAGCCCTAAGGACAGGATTGTCGAGACCCATATTGGATCCTATACCGGTATATATAGAGAGAGAGGAGGGGTTGATGGTGGGGTAGACAGAGATGTTACCCAAGCAGATCAATCAACAAAACTATTTTTTTCTCTGGGGCATTTTCCTGAAATCTGTCACATCTGTCAGTGTGAGCCGCGTTACACGGCCCTCTGAAATGAGCATCGCTCCAAGGGATTCTTGTACTATCGATGCGCATTGCTCGAAACATCAACATTTGAATTACTGCGTACGGTGGCAGCATTAATGTACTCCACACAGGCCAGTGAATGGCGCCCAGGGGTGGATCTATGTCTCAGATTGGGCAAGAGCTGAATTCATTTGGAATGATTTCATTGCGGTAAAGGTAGCGTGTTGCTTGAGGCCATTATAGAGCGAATAAGACTTAAGAGAGTTTATTACATGGTGTCACTGTAAACCTTATCTGTTTTAACTTTTAAACATTTAAAAACCTGATTTTTTGGCAGAAAACCATTTTGTGAGAAGTGTCCCCTGTAAATACTAAATGCTATAAGCCAAGCCAACATGGCAGTCTTTAAACGGCCTTTGTAGTGTTGAAATGCTATCTGTAGGGCTTATAATTGCACAGGTATCATGTTACATTCATGTCAATTACTTATTGCAGTGATTCAATGCAAACTTCATAATAAGCTCTGCCAGATGGCGTATGAGTTAAACTTGACATAATTCTTTAAACTGGGACCATGGAACGAGCTGCAATTTGCCTGGTGAAGGATTGCGATTGCGGTCACTTTCAAAAGAAACATTTTGTTTCAGTTTTGTGTGTTGATTTGTCTAGATTATTTCAGATAACACCCCAAGAGTCAGTTTTGAAATTGAAATTTCTGAAAAATGGTCATGCCACACTCGGGTGATAATTATATAATTATCTTGACCTTTCAGAGCTGAAATAATTTGGGCAAAGTAAAGGGAAGGTACAACATTTGAAATGTTGGAAAAACTGCTTTCATGAGAATGCTTACCGGTACTCTCTTTGAATCAAGATATACATTAAACAACCAAACAATCTGGTGAAAGTTTTGTTTATCTCAGTGCCGAGTATTATTGATGAGAAAAGTGTGAAAAAGCATTCACAAGTTTCACAGAAATCACTTGATCAAATTTATTTTGAAAATATGCTTTTAAATGTTTTTGTGTCTTCTCTTAAATAAGAGCACTTAATTCAGACGGAATATTTTTTTCCAGGGTGACCAGTACCATTACCAATTTCACATCAAGTTTTTGCTTTTGGATAATAATTTCTTAATTTGTAATGAGGTATTTACCAGTGTTGTACCATCCCTTTATCAAATAAACTAAGCTAAAACTAAACAAAACGTCGCTTTTCTTTCCCCCACTCATGCCAAGTCTCATCTGTTTGTACGTTCACTAAAAGATGCATGATTTGTATTTCATTTCTTTATTTTTGTTGTCCTTGCTGACTGCTTTGCATAATACTGCTCCCGCATGCTTGCTTGACTTACACACATGCCAACCATCAACCATGCAATATTTCCCATGTTTCTATACTACTAGGTGATGTGTTTTTACTTGACTTTGAACGAAAACCCAACCGAAAAGTTGCATTTATTGACAGCTGCAGAGACTCCTCAGATGGTGAAGGTTATTGTTTCTATTTGTATTAAAAGTTTCGTGAGATGCTGTAGAATTTGTATGTTGAGATCTGAAGAGCAGATGTTCATTTTAAGAGCGTTTGGCCAGGAAGTTCTCTCATACCAAGGCGGAAGTTTCCCTCACTCATCAGTAGTTTGTTCCGCAATGCTGTATAATTTCCCCACAATGTTTACAATCTCCCTGCCACTGCTTAAAACTTCCATGCCACCCTAAAGCATTGTACTCAATCCAATGTAGGAATCTTCTATCCACTTTCTTTAACTTGATTAAATTGCATTCCATAGAGTCAGTGGCTTTATTCTGGCATGAGTTGGGGCACAAGAGTTAGTTATCATACAGGTAGCCATGTTGGTTTCCTTACCACATCACACTGTCAATGAGAATCAGAACCAGGCGTCTGTTCAAAAATAGTCGGGTGCCTTCAATGTGGTGAGCTTTATACCCCATAGTGATCTGTGCTATTGCCTTCATGGCACATGACTGTGGTGCCTACATTGTAGCCAGACAGTTATCATTATCCTTAATTACAGACACGTCTGACCATAACAAAGTTCACTGTTGCAATGTGCAAAGGAGGACATGAAATGTATAAATGCCAAAATAGTAGTTATAGTGTCCTCACATTTTGACCAGGGGCCATTTTCATAGATGCTAAGCAGACAATTTTGCTAAGCAATATAAAACAGACCACCAGGCAAAATACATACATTTTGTATGAAAGTTTGGCTGGTAACCAAACAAATCCACTAAGTAATTTTTTTCTGCTTAGCAGCTTTATGAAGTAGGATCTTTTCCCAAAAGCAAACATTTAAGACTTAAGTATTGTGCAGTGAGAGCCAGGAAAACTCAACAGGACCTATACATCTGCATGCATGTGAGCCCTGTCTGTAAGACCATGCTTTTTTTCTTTGAACAGACACACAACCAAGCACACTTGCAGAAGCCAGCACCAGAAAGTCAAAACTTGTATGGTATTCAATGTAGTAGTTTTTGTACTTAGTCTAGATACGGTAGATTTGTATTTAAAAATGGTGGGGATTATCCCCCCCCCCCCCGCCCCCAAGGCTTATGCTCATGATGGTAGTGTCCAAACAATCAATGTACATGATACTATGCATGTATACTTATTACAGGTATTCTTTACCTGTATCCCGCTGTCTTATTGATTTGTACCAAATCAAATCAAATCAAATCAAATCAAATCCTGCTTCCCTAACATCTATAATCTTTCCGCCAATTTGCTGCGACTCCTACTCTAAATTTTTTCTTTTGTAGTCCCCATCTTGAGTTCGGCCTTGGTGATGATTGAGCAGCCCCTACAAAAACATAAATTTCACAAAATGAGATTCAAGAAATATGTAAACAACCTACAAAGAATACACCAATCCATATTACCAGCCCACCTGGAAATCTCAGTGAAGACCCTGTATGAAAGCAGTACGCATACAGGAGCATCTTCCACGGAAAGGCGTGACCCTATTGGTTAATCTGCCGTATTAGTCTCAATTAGAGTGTGTATTTCTGTGAAAGGCGTGAACATTCAGTGACAAATTCTGACTGCAAATCCATGTAAATTGATGATTTTTCTCGGCTCAATTAAAGGAAACACATCAAACAGATGTTAATTTGATGGACATTCAGGCAATGTATCATTTATTTCAAATTCATCAGTGTACATGTCTGCCTGATACCTAAGTCACAATTAAAGCGGAGCCCGGGCGGCGTGTGCGATTTCTAGGCATCGACCGGCGTGTAGAGGTCGGCGAAAGATCGCGCGATAGGGCGGTCACAGTCACAATTAAAAGTGCCCCGCACGCTGCCATGACGGGGCCAGGGGGGTCGCCGGCCTGCGATCGGCCGACTTTCCTGGAAATGGGGTCGAATTCTTGGCCCATTTATCGGCCGCTGTCCGGCAGGCACTCGTCCGATGTTCTGCCTATGTCCCTGCGATACCCCTGCGGTATCCGGCCGGGCGCCGCCAAGTCGGCCGGACGCCGGGCGGGTCCCGGCCGGCGTCTGAGCGGCGTCTGGGCGGCGCCCGGCCGGCACATGGCTGGCACATGGCTGATATATGGATTGTCTGGGTTGTCCAAAATTTGGCCTGGCACCCGCCCGATGTGTGCGATGCCCTGCCGGACATCGGCCAGGCATAGGCCGAGTTATTGGCGATCAGTTTGCGATGCGAAACGCCGCACCAGGTTTTAAGTCCGAGTTAAAAGTAACTCGATGCCCGCCCGATGCCCAAAAATGACCCGGCAGCCGCAAGGAGTCCCGTGGGGCCCCGGCCGAAAATGCCTAGAAATCCGTCGCAAACTACTCGCAAACCCATCGCAAGCTAATTGTGACTGGGGTATTACATAGATGGCACTAGATAGATGGTGGTTTTTACCAGTGTGAATCATGATATAATATTTGCAGTCTAATCAGACATGTAGAATATTTCAGTAAATTTTTCAGTCGGTAAATTTAGGGGATATTTCCCCTTTTTTTTTTAGACTGAGGATCCCATGTTTCATGTCTGTGGTTAGAAATGCTCCATTTTAAAAGAAAAACAGCAGAACATGTAAGTGTGAAAAGATATTCTTGTAAGACATGTAGGTGAGTATGAAATATAGTGTGTGTATTGTGGTATTGTGTAGCGTTTTGTCTTTGTCAATGTAAAACTGTTATTTTGAAGAAAAATTTTTTTAGAGAGAGAGAGAGAGAGTATTTTGCATTATTTAACTATGATTACCTGATATTTTATTGAAAGGTCATCGCTATGATGATGTAGGCATCAGCCGCCGGAAATCTAAGATCTTAAAGACCCCATCACCATCATCAAGGACATTAAGTTATCCCAGCACACGCAGCCACAAACCACATGAGGTATTTCAGTCCTCTTCCTTGCCTTATTATTTGCTCAGTATTTCATGTAATGTATCGGATAAAATTGCTCCTGGCTGTTGGGTCAATTATGTTCTTGAAAACGTTCCGAGGTCCCTCAGAGAATATACAGCCCCATGCTGCTGTAGCGCTCGATGGCTAATCAAACGTAATAACCATCCATACCCTGACAGGCCGACACATACCCATGTTTCCTCCTAGGTTGAGAGCAGTGCATACATTACTAAAGCCAAACATCCCTTTTTCATTCTTTTCCTACAACACCAAGGCTTAAAATTGAACACCTCTGTTATCCTTAAAGTGGTTTGACCACATAGATCCATTTAATCCACTTGTTTTAATTATTTTTTATTTAAACAAGAAGAAAGCCTGAACTGAAAGAGAAGTCAATGAAGAATGTGATGTGAGAGGAAAACATCAGATAACTATGATGTATATAGATTCATGAAATTCTTGCTTAAGGTGATAAACAATTGATTTGATTCTGCCCTTACATTGTATAAAGCACTGTATACTCAGTGCTTTCTGAGTGTCTGTGAAAAAAAAAAGGCGACTCGGGCGGGATTCGAACCCACAACCTCCTGCTTACTACTGTGATGTAAATACCCATGTTATTAGATCAGAACTGATGACCCAATCCACAGAGGTGAAAATTAAACCACCTGACCCCTCTTCATTTTGCATTCCAAAAACTAAATTATTAATTTTGTTTTGCTGTTTCAGCTATTCGTCCAGCTAGATGAACTCCAACGCAGCGAGCAGTACGCAGGAATCGGCGCCAGCAGCATCCACTGGAAGGAGAAGGCTCGTTGGATCAAGTTCGAAGAGGACCGGGAGGAGGGGTCGGACCGATGGGGTAAGCCCCACGTCGCTTACCTGACATTCAACAGCCTCCCACAGTTACGGAAGGGGCTTGAGCACGGTAAAACATCGGTTTTTCATCTTCAGTACAGTAGAATACTGCTTTGAAAAACACCACTGTAATGAGCATTTGGTTCTATCGATCATAACCATTGGCTCCCAAGTTTATGACAGGATCCATCGTAAATTAATTTCAGGACATATAACTGTAAAATAATTTTGTTTGGTGACATATATCTTTTTAAAGCATTTGTTTTCTTAAGTTAAAAAAAATCCTGATGAAAAAAAAATCAATTTTCCAGATATTATCGGTAAAATAGTGAAAAGCACAGGTGAAACAGCTTCAAGTAGCAGTAGTTTTGTTAACAATACTGTAATACTAGATTTGGACATATTACTTGAGCTGACCGTTATAGATAGATTTGTAGACTATGGACAAACATACACATGTAAAGGAGACAGGCTGAGGTTGTGTCTTTGGGCTTATATTATCAGAGTATATTTATTTATTTATTTATTTATTACATTTATTTACCCAGGGTATGCCCAAACAGTTAAAAACTGGTTTCCATTGGGGCCCTGCATATGTCAACTTTAAAAATTAAAACATACAGAAAATACGACAATCCACGTAAAAAATAACAATTAGATACAACATCACAAAAGTAATTAAAATTGTACATAGATTAAGATCAACAATTATAAGCTGTGTGAAATCTTAACATACAAATTTGGGCACCAACATATACGCCGAGTACGGGAAGGGCGAAAACCCCGCGAAAACCCTTCTTGGGGAAAAAAGCGAGGAAATTCCCTTCCGGCTCCGAAATTTCGCGGCAACCAAGTTTATAAACTCCGTAAGTCAGCACAGAAATAATTAATTTTTATTGACAGCGTTAAGTACATATAATAATGCCTTGTATCTCAGCTTCACGTTAGTTGAGATAAACACATGGTGTTACCGCAAACCGAAACGATATCGATATTCCACCATGCAAAGCCTCAAAACTTATGCCTTGTATACAGTATAAACATTATTGGATGAACGTTTTACGAAGTTCAACTTTGAACGAACCCAGTGAATTTATGGCTCTTAGTTGGGCATTCAAGTTATTCCATATGTGCGCACCTTTTACAGCAAAGCTCATAAAGTAGGATTCCTTCTTCGCAAAAGGAACCCTTAGTGCCGAGTCAGTGGATCGTCTCGTTTCACGAATCTGTGTAAGCGGTGTGAATAGATTAGTCATGTACAGAGGACCCATTTTGTTTATGCATTTGTAAACAAGAACAGCTTTTTTGTACATAACTATTTCAGAAAATGAGAGCCAATTAAGTTTAGCAAACATTTCAGATGATGGTGTAAGAAAGTCACACTTCAGAATTATCCGTGCGGCCCTTTTCAGGCATTTGTTAAGAATAACATTGTGAGATATGTATCGATCTCCCCAAACAGTACAACAGTAATCTAAGGATGGCTTAACTAAGCTTACAAACAGAATTTGCAGGCAGCTTTGTGGAACACAATCGCGAATTCTATTTAACATACCCAGTTTAGAAGCGACCTTAGTCTTGACGTATTCAACGTGAGGAGTCCAACTTAAAGTTTCATCAATAATAACACCCAAACATTTACATGAATTCACCTTTACAATTGGACCATCGTCAATGCTTACATTAAGGCCAGTGTTTGAAACCTTTTGCCTGGATCCAATGAGCATGGATTTAGTTTTGGTGGCATTTATTGTAAGTTTGTTTTTGACGCACCAATCATGGATTCTGACTAGGGCTATATTCAAGATATTCTCTATTTCATTAACACTGGAGGAACTACAAGTTAGTGTAGAGTCATCTGCATACATGAACAAACTGCAGTTTGTGGGGATACAAAGTGGAAGATCACTAGTATAAATAATGAATAACAGAGGGCCTAGGATTGAACCCTGCGGCACGCCAACATTTAATGGCAAGGCCTTAGATATATTACCATCGATTTTCACAGATTGACTACGTTCACTCAGATATGATTTAAACCATTGAATTACAGAAGTTGACATATTCAACTGTTTAAGTTTCTCTAGCAGAATGTTATGATTAACAGAATCGAATGCTTTACTGAGATCTATAAAGACTGTGCCTGTCATTTCCCCACGTTCCATAGCTTGAAAACATTTATTTCATCTGCGGCTTTTACAAAGATATATATATATATTCGACAGGATTTCTAGCTTACAATACCAATGGTGTCTTATGGCATTACACTGATCTTTAAATTTGATACTATCCAGGGCTGGTGTTGCTGGATATCTCCGACTGCCAGTTGTCTGCGATCTTCAATGCCATGGTCGAGGGCATGCTTAATGCCGAGCTGATCCAACCTGAACATCACGGCTTGGTCTTAAGAATTCTACACCAGGCACTCAGGAAGTATGATCATAGAACTCATTCAAAGTCAGTCACTGTGGCATATCAAATACCAGGGCCGGATCTACCATATGGGCACTTTGGGCACGTGCCCAGGGGCCCCTGGGCATCAGGGGGCCCTCCATGGTGGTCGAAAAAAAAAATTGGAAAAAAAAAAATTCCAAAATTTTTTTTTCCAAAATTTTTTTTTCCCAAAAATGTTTTTATCTAATTTATTTTATTTATCTAATAGATAAAAAAAAGTTATCTAATCCGAATCCGTCCACCCCCCCCCCCCGAAATAAATTAGTCAAAATGAGTGTTTTATTGTTGGTGAGAATGCTGCTGGAAAGTGCCGATTGTGTGTTAAACCAGTAACAATGGGCTAGATTGGCTGTTTGATGTTCAAGGACCTTGAACATCAAACAGCCAATCTGAGCCAATCTAGCGCAAGGTGGGTGGGCCGTGTGACGTCAGGTGGAGAGGCAGGTGGTTCTGTAGGTCAGGTGTTATCACTAGTGAACGCGCTAAAATCAAAGCAGGAAGCAGGATAAAATGGACACCAGTAAACATTGACAATCACCAAATTGTGAATATTTAGAGGAAAATGAAAAAAAAAAACTCAAAATTTTGCGCGCAGCAGCGTATATTGCGACGGCCGCTGCGGCACACGCGAACGACCCGTGCCCGTGGGGGGGCCCTTGGAGTTTCAGGTGCCCAGGGGCCCTCAGAGGTGTTAATCCTGCCCTGTCAAATACTATATGACATAAAACACAATAAAGGGGGCCACTTTGCATCCGTCACGTTAGCAGTTTTTCCAATGGTTGTTATTTATTTTTAAGTACCTGAAACCGACCAAAAAGTGTTTCAACATGTGAATGGACATGCAGACTTATACTAGAACTAATTTGAGTTGATTTATTTTATTTATTTAAAAAAAAAAATTTTTTTTTACCCTAAAATTGGACGGAAAAAGTTACCTCACTTTTCCGTCCATTTGTTGATGGAAATTTTAGGGTAATTAAAAAAATAATAGTAATAATCAACTCAAATTATCTTTAGGATAAGCATGCATGTCTATTCAAATGTTGAAATTCTTTTTGGGTGGTTTCAGATATTTAAAAAAAAATTACAACCATTAGAAAAACTGCAAACGTGACAGAAGGAAAGTGGCCCCCTTTATTGTGTTTTATGTCATATATATATTGTTATCATGAGTTCTTTCGGGTACACCATGTCATAATCTCTTCTTGGAAGAAGTGGTGGTTCTGAGAAGAGCCGGTTGGTTTATTCTCAACGTTGTGACAAGTGTGCTCTAGCCGTCATCAGGAGACTGAACGAATTTTACGAGGGCAGGAGCTTCGATCTTGTGTTGGAGGATCTTGCTGTCGGCCGGAACTGCTGTGGTTGGTGCTCGGTGAAATGTGTCAGCTAGCTGTCACCACTTCTTCCAAGAAGCGATTATTACATGGTGTACTGGAAAGAATTCACAATTTCTATCTCCATCATGCAAAACCTCAAATCCTATATCTATTGTCATTCTTGCAGAAAGTACTTACTAAAATGATTGACAATCTAATACACACAATTAAACTGAATATTGGGAAATTCTTGCATCGGGTGATAAACAATTGATTTAATTTTGCCCTACACCGACATGTGTATAGCACTGCATACTCAGTGCTTTCCGAGTGTCTGTGGAAAAAACTTCACATGCGACTCGGGTGGGATTCGAACCCACAACCTCCTGCTTACTAATGCAGACGTCTTAACCTTTCGACCACCGAGAGGTTAAGACACATGTTGGTGGAGGGCAAAATTAAATCAGTTGTTTATCACCCGACGCAAGAATTTCACCAACATACATGTATCGCGGAACCCGCTGCTATATATAGGATTCTAGCTGGCCAATCGTCATCGGGCAAGCTCGGTGGTCAAGAGGTTAGGACGTCTGCGCTAGTAAGCAGGAGGTCATGGGCTCGAATCCCACCCTAGTTGCCTGTGAAGTTTTTTCACAGACACTCGGAAAGCACCAAGTATGCAGTGCTATACACATGTCGGTGTAGGGCAAAATTAAATCAATTGAATTTTAGGATCTGATCAAATTGGATTCCTAGATGATCTTGGTCAAGGTCAAGGTCAAGTATAATGCTTCAGGAAGTATGACTACATTAAAACTGCCACTGTCATGTTTTATTTTTTAGGTGTTCGGGTATGTGCCCGAAACACCTCTTGTTTTTGTTCGTTTTTTTTTTTTTTTTTTACTTCTTCTTCTTCTTCTCCCCCGCATTTGTCCACAAAAAAACACATACTTGCAAACTTCACATGAACTTGAAACTTGGCATGTACTTAGAACTTAACAAGTAGATGAAACTCGAGTTGTGAGTGACCCCAATTTGACCTTACTTCCTGTCCAAACCAGAAGTCAAAGTTTAATATTTAAAAAAATCATATCTCAACAACCACAAGAGGTAAATTTACATTTTTGCACCATTGTATAGATTGTTAATTGTCGAAAAATATTTACAAAAACATGACCCTAATTTGACCTTACTTCCTGTCAAAGTTTAATATTTAAAAAAATCATATCTGAGCAACCACAAGAGGTAAATTAAAAAATTTTGCACCATTGTACAGATCGTTAATTGTCACAAAATATTTAAACAAAGTTGACCCCAATTTGACCTTACACCCTCCCGAACACCTAGAGTTTGTAGGTAAAACTTGTAGCTTTGCATGGTGAGGATGATAAGTAAGACTAATTGCGGTGACACCATGTGGAATCTCAATTGAGTAGTAATTAGTTCTGAAAAGAACTGGTGGTACAACTCGACGTTTCGATCAGTATGCTCTGATCGTATGCTCTGAGGACGATCAGAGCATACTGATCGAAACGTCGAGTTGTACCACCAGTTCTTTTCAGAACTAATTACTACTCAATTGAGATTCCACATGGTGTCACCGCAATTAGTCTTACTTACCTAGAGTTTGTGTCAAGACAAACTCTGAATCTCTAGTTGTTTTTTTGTATTCTGTCAGGAAGAACATTCAAATGAATGATAGCCTGTCCCAGCTGTAACACTGTATCATTAACTTTGTTAATGATACAGTTAATTGAATCATTAACTGTGTACTTTGGTAAGGATGTTGATTAAATGGGAATTAATTGGTGTGAATGCTGCTAATGCACGCAATCATACCGAATGTACGTTCCAAATGATTAGACTGCTTGCATGCAGGGTCAAAAGTCCAACAGGATTTGCTTGTCCCATTAACGTCATGGCAGAGAATTTGTTTTATGATCTTTCTCAAGAAGCAAACTGATGTTACAAATAAATGAATCTAAATTTATAAACATATTGACCCTCTACATTCATCTTGTAAATACACTGAGTGGCTTTATTCAAGTGAATATATATATATAATAATAATAATGAGGTTTTGTTATGCACCAGTATCCGTAATAAAAAATGCTCATGGCGTGTACTGGATTAACCCTCCTACTACTACAAGGGTCAAAATCAGTCAAAATGTTGATATACTTGCCAAGGTATATCCAGTGCACTTAAAAGTCAAACACTGTCAAACCTTTCGTACCAGGTACATTTACAGGTTAAAATGAGTCGACTGTTTTTGACTGGTAAAAGCATTGTCTGGTATTGTTCAGGGTGGTCAAAATGACAATAAAAACCAGTCAAAAATGCACCTGTGTGCAACTTCCCACGAAAGTGCAGCTATGTAATAGGAGGGTTAAGGTAATGCACGTAAAAGATCCCCAGACACTTATTGTGGAAGAGTAGGTGTTTCTGTTTCACAATGCAAGCGCCCTTGTTTACAGGTTTCCTCAAGCTTCTGAGAGTGCTTAAGTGTGCCTTTGAGGCATCCTTGGTTTCATTACCAGAAATGTATAATAATACTACTACAACAACAACAACAACAACAACAACAACAACAACAACAAAAACAACAACATCAACATCAACAACATCATCAACAACAACAACAACAACAACAACAACAAGAGTGTACCCCCTCCCCTTTTTTGGCAGTGTGTCACCCCCTTTTGGAGACCCCGCCCCAATTTAATTATCTTTCTTCAAAGATGTGTTCCTCAATGACCTCCACATTTCTTCCAGGAACATCTCTGAACAAGTGGGTCTCTTCCAGGCCTCCGTAAGACGTCTTTCAATGTACGCCACCTCCGAGCCTCGTAATGCGTCTCTGAATGCCTCTCCGACGAGTAACGCCACGCTCTTACCTCCCTTTGTGGATACCCATGCAAATGGAGTAAGGATTTTAAAAAGAAAGATCGCTTTCTCGGATTGCTGATAAATTGCTTGACTCTTGATTCTCAAGTTGGGGGTACAAAATAGAGAAAAACAATGCAAGTAGAGAACATAGATATTTATAACATTTCTTATTGTCAAATTTTATTGTTAAACTTTACGGGTCTTGATGGTGTCAATCTTCCCTATAAATGATTTTTTTGTGGATCTAAATAATCACATATCTTGCTCAAAAACACAAACACCATGATTCTTACATGGTATAGGAACCCACTTGCTGACAACTCAGCAACAGAGCACGAGTCTTATGCCATGTTAACCATGCATGGCAATCCATAAGCATGGCATTCTTTTAGTGTATCACAATAAATATCTTGATTCACTAATATCGCAGCCAGTGGTGTAAATCCATGTCCAAAGGGGGTGGGGGGGGGTGGGGGGAGATGAAATTTATTTGCATAATATACTACTCAAAACAATTTAGGGAACACCGGATTTTTAACATCAAATAGGTTTGAAATGTTCCATGAACCGGGATTTTCATTTGCAACCCCCCTCTCTCTTTCTGTAGTCATGTCATGAAATGTGTAATCACTACATGCATCCTTTATCATCTGTTTCATTGTGCAGTTGTTTCTCATCAATTCTGTGAAACATTGTGTTTATCTGAAATAAATGATCTTGCTTTAACTGAGATTATTCCGGTGTTCCCTAAATTGTTTTAAGTAGTATATAATGTTGCTTTTACTTAAACAATTTTTTTGTTAAATGGCAGGCCCGTGGGGGGGTTGAACTGGACAAAGAAACAGACAAGAAATATTTAAACAAACTAAATTTCCCCTTTTTGGCACAAATTATTTACTTAATAATATTTTTTTTACCGTATGAACAATTCTGGGGGGGGGGGGGGGGGGATATCGTCCAATGGACTACCCCCATCCCAGGATTTATGCCTGTGATCACAGCAATGCAGAAAGTCAGGTTTCAACTCACTAATTTTCACAATTGGATTACTTCTCAGTTTATTAGATTATATATCAGGATTCAGAGGTTAAGAACAGAGTTTTAATGATTGTGTAAGTTCAGACTGGGTTCACAGGATTTATGTTCAATCTCATTTGTCTAGATTTTGATAATTAGCTGGGAATATTGAATCTATTTGGCTGGACATACTCTGTGGAATTGAAGCACTTAAAGAGTTCATAGTAATCGTCACGATCAACAGGGCGTGGAATTGGAGTGCTAGTTTTAGATTAACTCAGTGACTGAAAATAATAGCCCACATGATAAAGTCATACTAGTATTACCATTGCTGCTGCATAAATGAGCCAGTAAAGTTCAGTCACTGTGTTCGTCTTAAACTAGGACACTGATTCCCTGTTGAAATTCTCCTCTGATCGTGACGATAGTGTACCTTTAATTAGCTGGCACGCCTGCAGTTTATTATTTGCAATTGTTTATAGTGTTCATGTGTTTTATACGTCTTGTTGGAAAAATCAACTCAATGATTTCCAATCACAAAGAAATTCATTGCATTTTACATGATCTGAAGTTAACAGTTAGCTCTTCACGTTAATAGTTTGAACCCATTTTGCCATCCTATCTCATGAATGACAAACGGTAAACAACCTTTGGGAAGGGGGAAGGGGAAAGGGGAATTCTTTATGAAATAATTCCAGCCTAAACTACTGCTGTATTTTGTTTAGCCAGAAAATTTAGAGAAAAAATATTAAGTCTTTTGCACTTTTTCAAAACAAAAAAAAATACTACCCAAGCAAATTTTGTTTTAATGTGGATATATTATGGAGTGCCATGGCCGAGCGGTTTAGTGCATCGGATTTGTGTTCTGGTGGCTGAGTCGTCAGAACATGGGTTCGAATCCCGACCATGGCCATGGGGTAAATGGGTACCTGTGAGGGCAGAGTTGGTTGTTGTGTTTGATTAGCCCAATATGCACCGAAATGGCAGCAATTGAGCTGTATACTCCCCAGGGAGCTGAGATGGTTTCAGGAATGATTTATGAGCCTGATGAGCAGGGGTAATAATGTAATGCACCTTGAGCACCAGTTTGGTGGATACATGCGCTATATAAGTCCACGTTATTATTATTATTATTATTAAAATATAACTATTTTAAAATGTTTCTGTTGACATACAAGGCAGACGAGGTGCGTATATCTATGCTTGAGAACAACAACAACAGCAACGTAGACCTGCCCCTCAGCAGACGCCAAACTATGCATTTTGAAGGCATCATGCGGAAGATCCCCGCCGGAGCCGAGGCAGCCATTGTCATGGTAGCCAGGGAGGAATCGTTTGAGGAGCCGGTTATGGCCCTCGTCCGGCTGGAAGAAGCAACGGTGTTTGAGAACTTTCTTGAAGTGCCTCTGCCACTGCGGTTCATTTTCGTCTTGGTAGGACCCAGTTTTAGCGATACGGACTACCACGAGGTGGGCCGTGCGATGGCCACGCTGTTTTCAGATGAGGTAGGGGTTAGGGAGGGAGGGTGGGGGTGGTGTTGAAGGAATAGAATTGTTATCCTTGACAGTTCATAACATGACTCTTGGCAGTCAGCGACCGGGGGCCAATTTCTCAGCAATTTCTGAGTTGGTTAGCCAAAATTGGCTACCAGTCAAATGTATATTGCTTGTAGCAAGGTTCTCAGCTTAAATTTGCTTGGCAGATTTGCTAAGCAATATTTTCTAGACAGCTCTATGTAATTGTGTCCTGTAGCACCTTATTTTAAGTAAACTTGGTAATGCCAATTCTACAACGTCTGGCTTTGTATCAAATTTTATGTTTGAAATTTGTGGAATCTGTTCACACTCACTGGCCAAAAGTATTGCAACATGCTCAAAATAGCACTTTACAAGTAACAGGTGAGATGATCATTTAATCCGATTTCATTGATCGTTTATTACATAATTTCCGAGCAAGAACAGTGTAAAAGAACATTGAATTCAAAACACAGGCACTTTCAAGAAGTGTTAAGTAGTGTAAATAAAATAAAATAAATTATTGTAACACAGTTCTCCAAACTGAACTTTGGGGATGTTGCAATACTTATGGCCAGTGAGTGTATTTTCAAACCAGTGCTAGGAAAAAAAAAAATGTTTTGGTTACGTAGGTCTTTCGTGATATTGCCTACTCCGGCTTGGACAAGCACGACATCCTGAAAGGCATCAGCGAGTTCCTCAACGACACCATGGTGCTGCCTCCGGGTGACTGGGACCGTGAGCTGCTCCTGCCCATCACCCGCATCCAGAAGAAGGAGCAGGCCAAGGTGATGAGGAGACGCAAGACACTCAAACCGACCAAGGAGGACACCGACGGTGGGTAGTCAGAATTAGGATTCATCCCCTGAATGCCAGTTTGAGGGTCAGAGGGATGATCGTGGCTGGTGATGATTGTCGATTCGCTCAGTCTAATTTTATATTTGTTTTTACTGTTTGAATGTGTATTTTTGCGTTGGTATATGTTTCTTGAAGATAAGGTAACAGGATTAACCAAACGGTTGAATTTTAATGTGAAATTTAGTGTAAAGCTGATGATGGTATCAATCTTCCCTAGAAATAATGCGCTGTCACTTTTAAGTTGCCTCATGTTTCGACCCCTGCAGATTTTTTTTTTTAAAGGCTGTTATAGTATAAATGCTATCAATGTATATTCATTCCAATGTGGAATTTCTGTCTTCAGATGGCAGAAATTCAGAATGGAAATTCTTTTACTAGTTTTACTTAAATGATAGCACCTGAGAGAGAAATATTTCAAGGGATGTTATTTAAAATAAAAATAAAACGTCTCTGGTTTCTGGTCTCCACGTGCATCGCCTCAGACCCACGCATCGGCATTTTTAGTTTTCTTTGTTTTTGCTATGAAACGATGTCCAATTGCAGCCAAAATTGCTGGATCGATTGGAATTCTGCCGCCATGTGTTTTAGACGACGTTTTCACATAGGGGTATGAACGTTTACCTGATTTGTGCCACCATACTTTGTGTATGGGAAATTTGGTCTGGTTCCAATAACCGTGTATACATGTATCACGTATTTCACTGGTTGGCACCGCACTGATTTTGGAGCCGACCTATGATGTGAAACCGGACATTCTTTTGGGGGCTATAGATACCAACATCAACTTTACACCAAGTTAGTTTCATGTAAGGCCAAAAAAAAGAAGTCTCCGGTTTCTGGTCATCGGTCAGTTTCAAAATCGGTGCAGTGAGGGGCTTATTTTTTTTTTTTTTTTTTTTTTTTTGGTAATCTTTCTTCTTTTTTTCCAACAGGCCTCACAAATCGGGCAAGCATACATACCCCTATGTGAAAGAGTCGTTTAAAACGCAGCACGGCAGAATTCCAATCGATCCAGCAATTTTGGCTGCAATTAGACATCGTTTCATAGAAGAAAAAAAATTGAAAATTAAAAATGCTGACGCGTGGGTCTGAGGCGACACGCGCGGAGACCAGAAACCAGACACTTTTTGTTTTGGCCTAAAAACTTCTTTTTTCAAGATGACCAATAGTGTATAGTGACTTAAACTATGGAGTGCCATGGTCGAGCGGTTTAGTGCATCGGATTTGTGTTCTGATGGCTGAGTCGTCAGAATGTGGGTTCGAATCCTGACCGCGACCATGGTGCTTGTGTCCTTCAGCAAGACACTTTACCACAATTGCTTCTCTCCACCCAGGGGTAAATGGGCACCTGTGAGGGCAGAGTTGGTTGTTGTGTTTGATTAGCCCTATATGCGCTGTAATGGCAGCAATTTAGCTGTATACTCCCCAGGGAGCTGAGATGGTTTCAGGAATGATTTATGAGCCTGATGAGCAGGGGTAATAATATAATGTGCCTTGAGCACCAGTTTGGTGGATACGTGCGCTATATAAGTCCACATTATTATTATCATTATTATTATTATTATTATTAAACTTGTATTTTTAAATTTTGTTGTTATTGTAGCTGTTATCGCTTTTACAAAAAAGATTCAACTGGAACTAAACCTTGATCCTCTCCGTCGGACAAAGCGTATCTTCGGTGGTCTAGTCAATGATGTCAAACGTCGCTACCCTCACTATTGGAGTGACATAACCGATGCCCTCAACTTTCAGTGCCTGGCTGCCTTTGTGTTCATCTACGTTGCATGTTTGTCCCCTGCGATCACATTTGGTGGTCTTTTGAGTGAGAAAAACCATCTTTTTAATTTCCCTGAATGCTCCCAACCTCATCTCCTCCATGTACACCCTTGGGGACTATACTACTCAAAACAATTTAGGGAACACCGGATTTTTAACATCAAATAGGTTTGAAATGTTCCATGAACCGGGATTTTCATTTGCAACCCCCTCTCTCTTTCAGTAGTCATGTCATGAAATGTGTAATCACTACATGCATCCTTCATCATCTGTTTCATTGTGCAGTTGTTTCTCATCAATTCTGTGAAACATTGTGTTTAATCTGGAATAAATGATCTTGCTTTAACTGAGATTATTCCGGTGTTCCCTAAATTGTTTTGAGTAGTATATATTATCTTATTTCACCTTTATGACTTTTCTAAACATATGTAGACATTCCCCAAAATCAGTAACTTTCAGTCGTTATTGTCATACATGAAAGATGCACAAACAAACATATAAACAAAAAAAGATTAATATCACATATACATATATTAAAGGGAAAGTACAGCATTGGTAATGTTGGCAAAACTGCTCCTATGAATATGCTTACCGTCTTTGAATCAAGATTTACATGAAACAACTAACCTGTGAAAGTTTTAGTCATGAGAAAAGTGTGAAAGCATTAAAACAAAAATTTAACAGAAAACACTTGAAAATGTGCATATTTGTTCTTTGTTTTCTCTGAAATGAAAGCATTACAGACGAGCATTTTTCAGGATAATTGTTCCCTTTTTACCAATTTCACAATGAGTTACCTTTTCGATGGAAATTTTGTAATCAGGTAATTACCAATGTTTGCACCTTCTCTTTGAGCGACATATGACCCCTTGGTCCCTGTTCTACTGTGTCTTCTTATTCTCATCAATTTTGTTGACAGGTGAGAAAACTCAGAAGTGGATGGGAGTGAGTGAGATGATCGTGTCGACGTCCATCTGTGGAATGCTATTTTCCTTGTTCTCTGGCCAGCCTCTGATCATCATAGGAGGCACTGGGCCATTTCTTGTATTTGAAGAACAAATGTTTGTTGTAAGTTTGACAATGTTTTTATTTTATTTATTTTTTTGACGAAAGCAGTGGGATGGACATCATTACCTTTGACCTACTGCGAAAGCAAAGTGATTTACATGACGTGAATTTGCATTGTTATGAATTATGAACTGGCCGTTGGGATGACTTAAAAATGATCAGGGATATTGCCAAAATGCAGATGTTTTGATTGTTGATTTTTTTTTTGTCTATTGCCGTTCTGAGAAATTATCCCTAATTCCCACCCATTTTTGATACCCTAGTTCTGTGAGAAGATAGGCATTGAGCTCCTTCCGTTCCGGACGTGGGTGGGATTCTGGATCTTTGTGATATCAATCGTTGTCGTTGCCTTTGAGGGCAGCATTCTGGTACGATATTTTACCCGCTTCACAGAGGAGATATTCTCCACACTCATCTCGCTGATCTTCTTGTACGAGACCTACCTAGGCCTATATCATGTGAGTTGGATTTAATGCATATAAATAGGATTGGCTTTAAGATGCTTTTAACTCCTACAATCAGTGCAATTTTTGAAACAACCCATTCAGGCCACTCCAAGCCATTAGCTGTTGCCAGTGGCTTCCTATGGTTACCCTTCTGTGCACTGTCACACCACTGAGATTACAGGGTAAAGTGGTCTCCCATTGATACATTGTAGGCCATACTAATATGTTCAAACATTTACAGTGGCCTTGGGTGGCACACAGTTGATTTTGTAAGATTACTTGGAAAGGACAGCAGGCTTGTACATGTATGTACTGAAGGTTGCTCAAGAACAGAATTTTGTGGATCGGAGTGGCCTCCATGTGTAGGAGGGTTAAGCCTTGATATATTTTCCAAGATATTAAAATATCCTGCTTAATAAAATTGTAATAATAATTTTTTTTTAAATAAATAAATAGTGACTAAATATTCTAAGGCTAACTCCTTCACGTTGTGATCTCCCTGAGCGCTTTACATTATACATTTGCAGTTCTTACCCTTTGACCTTTGCTGGGAAACCTCGCATTTCTTACCCTTTGGCCTTTGCTGGGAAACCCTCGCATTTCTTACCCTTTGGCCTTTGCTGGGAAATCCTCTCATTTCTTACCCTTTGACCTTTGCTGGGAAACCCTCGCATTTCTTACCCTTTGACCTTTGCTGGGAAACCCTCGCATTTCTTACCCTTTGACCTTTGCTGGGAAACCCTCGCATTTCTTACCCTTTGACTTTTGCTGGGACATACCTTCACATCAGTTATATTCTAGAAGCCTTGTTGGAATATCTTAATAGTTCTTACCGTTAAACCATTGCTCTCTTTCAGACAGTCTGTGCCAATCCTTTGCTTCCAGAGTATTGTTTCGGTGACAACCATTCGTCTAATTACAGTGGAGATCCCCACTTTGAAGGGAACTACACGGCCAATGGCACTGCTCCGATTGAATACTATGTACCTTCCACAATGCCTTACCCATCATACACCACCCACCATGCAACCATCACACCATCACACCATGGCCCAATCTGTTCAGATACTAACGAGTCGGAATCGTTTCACGGTGATACGTATTCGCCAGGGCACTGGACACCACGTCCCAATACTGCATTATTGTCCATCATCCTAACATGCGGCACGTTCTTCATCGCATACTTTTTACGGATACTTCGTAATAGTAGCTTCCTCGGAAGAACAGTGAGTAGAAGTTTGTTTTACAGGACCAAATCATTTCCCTTCAGGATTGTTGCTTATTGAGGACAGCAAGTCATTGATCAGAAAAAATTTGATCTACTTCGACCATTGTGCGCCCGCTATTTTAGTCAGCGTCTTCATTTGGGGACCTGTCATTTCACGCTTGGTCCAAAACCGACATGATCATCAGAGAAAAGGTCCGACACAGCTACGCAACAAGATACCTGGATATAACATTACGAAGGTCGGACCTTTGTATGAGGTCTTTTGTTGAATGCACGGCAGTGCGTTACCTGATATTTAAGCTAACAGCCATGGTTGCTTTGTATGTGTCACGTATACTCAAGTCACTTATTTTTTATTGAGAAACTGTTTGGGATCTCACAAATTCTTAAACCACATCTGATGAGGTGTTTGAAAGTTTCTTTTTAATTTTATTTTGTAATCATGAAATACAGCAACAGGGAAACAGACTAGGTCTGGATAGCTCAGTTTGATAGAGCACCAGTACGGTAATCCAGAGGTAAAACAGGTTTGATATTCTGTTATTCAGATAACTGGTCACTTTCTATTCTTCTCTTCAATAGTCCCGTCGTGCCATGGGTAATTTCGGCATAGCTATTGCAATTGTTTTGATGGTGACTTTGGATTATCTTATAAAGAACACGTACACACAGGTATGTTTGCTTTTGCGTTTATTTAGTCATTCCTTATGCCCATCTGTACGCAGTTCTTAATCTTACTTGACATAAATACATGTCTGTATAGTAGTGCAGGGATCAGGGATGAGATTTCTGGTGTGAATTCGTAGAATTCTGTGATTTTTGTAATTCTTTGCAAATAAAGTTTTGTTAATTGTTTACGATATTTTGTAGTGCTGTTATTGCCCATATTGCTTATTCTCTGTTTAACCCTAACCCCCTAGGTATTCTGGCTAGGAACCTTCCTGAACCCTAACCCTCTATAGGTATTCTAGCTAGGAACCTTAATTAACCCTAACCCCTTAGTTATTCTGGCTAGGAACCTTCCTGAATCCTCCAAAATCCATCAGTGCACTTTTGGAAACATGCCCTTATCTTCAAAATGCACCATGCATTTTCATTGATCTTTCATATTCAGCACTTATGACCTGTACTTCTTGCCAGGTAGTAATTTTGCCCCATTTGAAGAGGTGAAAGTACCAGTTTCCAACAGTGCTGAATTTTCCCCAAAAAAGTGCCCCTTGGAGGATTTTGCAGGATATGGGGGTGGTTAGGGTTAAAGGAAGGTACAACAATAGATATTGCATAATTACAAAAAATACTGAATGGTTATCCAAAAGCCATCAATTTTTTATTTTTTGAAATGACAAAGAGAAATATTGATATCATTTTGATGAATGTAGACGAGGGGGGGAGGGGTAGTCAAATTACAGTGAATGGGCAAAATATAATGACAGATAGAAGACATATGGGATTTCAGACATTTTTTGTATTACCTCTCCCCCTCTCTATGACATCTGGATTCACTGCTGGTCATGCACAAAACCTCTACTCAAGTCAGTTCAATTTTATTCGTCATAACCAGCATGAACATGTTCATCTCGTTCTGCACATATAAATCCGTCCCGAATTTGCCATAGTGACCAATCCGACTTTTTTCAATTTTAAGTTTTCCCGCCCATTAGTACATTCAGGAAAAGACCTACCATTGTATCTAATCTACATGCATGTATTTCTTATAGTTTTGGAGATAGAGCATGCATTCAAATGACGAATGCTCTAACTGGCTATTTTTGTAATTTGGCAAAGTGACCAATACCGCATTGGTCACTATGGCAAATTAGGGACAAATCGTCCATAAAATTATTTGTAAAAACTATACAGAATATAATAAAAGAGTCCAAGGCAAAAAATCAAATACTTAAAAACATTTTGAATTTCTTCATCAAATGTTCTTGTTTTTTTTGTGCAGAAACTAAGCATCACAGAGGGCTTCACCCCAACGGACCCTTGTAAGCGAGGTTGGTTTATTAACCCTTTGGGTCTCAAGCACAACCTCCCAGTGGGTGCTGTCTTTGGGGCCATTGTCCCCGCTTTTCTACTCTCCATCCTACTGTATATGGAAATTTTGTTGACTGGGTAGGTACAGTATTAAATGGGAGAAGGAAATGGTACAACATTGGTTATTGTTGCTAAACTGCTTCTGGACGAGTATAATTACTCTCTTTAAATCAAGATAAACAACCGACCTGTGAAAGTTTCAGCTCAGTGCAGAGTCTTGGTCATGAGAAAGTTACATTGTTGCCTGGCAACATTTTGAAAGTGCATTTTTTTTTCTTCTTCGCTTTTATGAGAGCACCACAATAGTTTTCACAGGATGATTGAAAGTGTGCGCTCAGATTTCAGTGAATACAAACAATCTGAATGCATTTTTACTATTTTCTCATCAACGATACCATTTGAAATAAGCTTACAAGATGGTTTGTTTACATACATCATGAATCTTACAAAGGTTGGATGCATTTATAGACATTCTACCCAAAGTGTATATTGCCTTTAAGGCTCAAAAAAAGAATTCTCCGGTTTCTGGTCTCTGAGAGCATCACCTCAGACCCGCGCGTCGGCATTTTTAATTTTCTTTTTTTTGTTGCTATGAAACAATGTCCAATTGCAGCCAAATTGCTGGATCGATTGGAATTCTGCCGTACTGTGTTTTAAAGGACTTTTTCACATAGGGGTATGAATGTTTGCCTGATGTGTAAGGCCTTGCTTAGCCACCTTACCTTTGTATATGGGAAATTTGGTCCCCGTGTATACATGTATAATGTATTTCCCTGTTAATAATAATAATAATAATGTGTGGACTTATATAGCGCACATATCCACCAACTGAGTGGTGCTCAAGGTGCATATTATTACCCCTGCTCATAAGGCTCATAAATCATTCCTGAAACCATCTCAGCTCCCTGGGGAGTATACAGCTCAATTGCTGCCATTACAGCGCATATAGGGCTAATCAACTAACTCTGCCCTCACAGGTACCCATTTAACCCCTGGGTGGAGAGAAGCAGTTATGGTTAAGTGTCTTGCTCAAGGACACAAGTGTCATGGCCGGGTTTCGAACCCACATTCTACTTGAGTCCGGTAAACTAAACCGCTCGGCCACGACACTCCACTGTTGGCCACTCCACTGTTGGCCAAAAAAAAAAGATTACCCAAAAAATTTAAAATTAAAAACCCATCACGCACCTATTTTGAAGCCGACCAATGACCAGAAACTTGAGACTTTTTTTGTTTGGCTTTAATGCCATTGCTAATGTTTTAATAACATGTGTGAAAGGGTTGCCCATTACTTCTTGGTAGTTTTACCGTGTGTACAAAACATGCTTTTTCCAAGGGCCCCTTCCCCTTAAACAAGTTTTTGACCACAAACTGATGAAAAGGTAATTTGTTACTGTTTCAAAGAAAACACAAAGTCTGACCCTTGAACTCTCACCCTCCCCCCATCGTACAATTTGAAAAATGGAAACAAAAATTGTAAACCCTTAGGATTATACAATAATGTTTTTATAAATAAACAAGTTTCTAGTTTCATGACATCAAAAAATCTCTGGTTTTTTTTTCAAGTACACAATTATCTTGTCCAAACTCCCAAAACAGGCAATACGTGAGTAAGAAGGAACACAAGCTACGCAAGGGGACGGGATTCCATCTGGACATCTTCCTGATGGGAGCCCTCTCCCTCCTGGCCGGTCTCTTTGGTCTGCCGTGGATGTGTGCCGGCACGGTGCGTACCGTATCCCACCTTGGTAGTCTGAGCGTGCTGACCAGGACGGAAGCCCCCGGTGTCAAGCCGAGATTGGACCACATTAAGGACCAACGAATGACCAATTTTACCGTCAGTTTGCTTATAGGTAAAGTTTTTTTATTTTTTATTTTTTTTAAATTTTTATAATTAAAGGAAAGGTTCAACAGCGGTATTTGGAAATGTTCATTTCATTTTAGGTGCTCATGTTTTTCAGAAAACAAAGACAAAATCCTTTTTAAAAGCACCTAGGCTGTGGAACTCCCGACCAGAAGACCTCAGGGAAATACAAAATATCTCTCTCTTTCAGCAGCGACTCAAAACATATCTGTTTCACTTGCTTTCACTTGTGGAGTGTCGTGGCCGAGCGGTCTAGCTTACCGGACTCAAGTTCTGGTGTTAGCAGCAGAATGTGGGTTCGAAACCCGGTCGTGACACTTGTGTCCTTGAGCAAGACACTTAACCATAATTGCTTCTCTCCACCCAGGGGTTAAATGGGTACCTGTGAGGGCAGAGTTGGTTGATTAGCCCTATATGCACTGTAATGGCAGCAATTGAGCTGTATATTCCCCAGGGAGCTGAGGAATGATTTATGAGCCTTATGAGCAGGGGTAATAATATAATGCGCCTTGAGCACCACTCAGTTGGTGGATACGTGCGCTATATAAGTCCACACATTATTATTATTATTATTTTATATCTATTTGAGAATTTTCTTTTCCATTTAGACCGGCGCCTTTGAATGTTTTACAGAGTAAGTGCGCCTTACAAATGCTGTGATATTATTATTATTATTACTTCAGATCTAATTTGTAAGACCGATTGATACAAACTTTACACCAACTGTTAGCATTTTTAGAATAATTTGTTAATTTCACAGTCTTGTTATTACCAATGTTGTACTTTCTCTTTAATCCGAGTTCCTAATCATTTTATATTTCTGTTAATGAAACTATAAAGGATTTTATCAAAATGTTTAACTGTATCTCACAAGTCTGAGGAAACTTGTGAAGAGGAGACAATGAAGAAAAGGAAGATTCCCGAACGAACATGTCTCTAACAAAGCCAACTTGTATGTATTATAAAAACTTGTACAAAACGACAAGTGCAGTGAGAAACAGGCCTGTGATTTCTCAGGATTTTTTACAAGTCTCCCTTTGCCTCAACATTTTCTTGAAAGAAAAGAAGTAGCCACCAAGGAAAGAAAAGAAGTAGCCACCAAGGAAAGAAAGAAGTAGCCTGTATTGTGTCCAAACTTCTAGTTTCTCGTTTGTGTGGGGATGTGGAGAGTCTGTAAATCCTCCAAAATTAAACATCCAGGAGGTTCAGGGGGGCTTTGTCCTCGAGACCAAAGGGAGACCCAGGCTTGCTACCCATTTTTTTTCAGGATTTTTTACTTTTTTCAAATCACACCCCTGGAGAATTTGTCGGACTTGATGTCCTGGTGATGTGCAGGTATTATTATGCATGTTGGGCACATTACCTTTTAATGAACCTGATTAGTCAACTGTAGAAGTCTTGATTGACAGATGTTGATTAGCCAATTAAAGTACTGTTTGACTGATTTCAGGGTTGACTCATTTCATAGCGCCTCTCCTGCGAGAGGTGCCCATAGCTGTCCTCTATGGTGTCTTCCTGTATCTTGGTTTGAGCTCCTTGAGTGGCATCCAGATTATCGAGAGAATCAAGATCATCTTCATGCCGGGCAAGCACCATCCCGACAAGAAATATGTTCGGATGGTTAGTATTCTCAGTGAAATCCTAAACTTTTTACGTCTGTCTTATCATTTATTTATGTATATATGTGAATAAACACCACACCCGCCAGTCACTGTTTAGGAAAAGACAAACAAGATATGTTTTTAGTAGTTTTCCAATTGTTGAGGTGATTTCTGGGTATGTAAGCAAGGAGTATGGGCATTGATTTTGCTTCCCAAATTCTTGTGAATTGTTTTAGATTTGTTGCTGAAACCAACCCTGGTTTGATAAAATTAGCTCCACAAAAATTTTGCTTATTTATTGTAGGATGCTCTTTATATACACAATTGTATTAAAAGTAATTTTTTTAAATCAATATGACAATTTATGCTTTACTCCCCCCCCCCCCCTCATTTCGTATTTTGTCACTAAGTCAAGGCATAAAAGATTGCCCTCATCATCCTCACCATAATGCTAATATATATTCCATCTCTCCTCTCTGTGGCTAGGTCAAGGCATGGAAGATGCACATCTTCACCTTGATCCAGATCATCTGTCTAGTGGTCTTGTGGGTAATTAAGACATCCGTCATCGCCATGGCATTCCCCTTTGGTCTCATCCTCCTCGTCATCATGAGGCGGAAAATCCTGGGTTTCTTCTACACCTGGCCGGAGCTAGAAGCGGTGAGTGTCGAGCGTTGCTGAACCAGGAGTAGGTCCTATTCAAGGATCCGATGTCATAGAGCTTCTCTGAGCAGAATATTTTATTTCCTTATTCCTACAGAATTTGATCGGTCCTCAGTTTTAGATTGCTTGGCAAAAAAAAGGTGCCCAGCAAAGTATATGCTACCCACTCCGCCCCCTGCCCCCCGACCCCCGCCCCCCCACCCCCCTTTTTTTGGCTTTAGCCACATTGGGCTATACCATTAGTGGATCCAGGGGGGAGTACATTCCCGCTTGTTGATAATTATGCTTGTTAATTAACCAGATGTTTTTATGGGTTTCCCCTTTTGTGTCAGTGTGGCCCCCCCCCCCCCCAATTTGGTGTGCTTGCCCCTTTGTTGCCACCCTGGGCTTTGCCCAATGAATTCACCAAGACTCTGTGATTAATGCAAAACTCTGAGTGATAGGCAACTGGCCATCTTGCCTTTCTGTCTTATACTGATACAATGCTTTCATTTCCCCCCCACAGCTGGACAGTGAAGAAGAAGAACATGAAGGGTATAATGTGTCTGAAGAGCCGTAAGGTTTCCTCATCTGCCCAGCAATCTTGGACAGATCTTGTTGGAGACAAGCCTCAAAACAGCAAGATTTGCTTGACCAAAAATTGTTTTTTTTTCTTTGGGAAAAGGAACACAAATTTATATATTTTTTAATAGCAATGTTTTTTGCTTGGACAGTGAAATGAGAAGGATGTGTTTCCAGTCACCCAATCTATCTGTGGTCCCCGTCTGTAATTTCAGAATGATCATAAATATAATCTTCAGAAATTAGGGTTTTTTTAAATCTGAAAACAGCTGTGTATGTGTGAACTTAAAATCACACAATATGGGGTTGAGAATGAGTACAAAAAATTTTGAGCAATTGGTAAAATGTTTTGTCTGCATTGAAGTATCTATGAAACACTGTATACCCAGTGCTTTCTGTGAAAAAAACATCCACAGGCAACTCAGGTTGGAATCAACTCACGACTGCAGAAAACATGGAATATACACAGGCATGGTATTCTTCCTACTTTTGGAGGAAATCCTTCCTTTTGATTTTGAAAATCCTACCAATGAAACCGGGTTCTGACTAACTTCAGACCATGGAAACTTTCCTTGCGTATCATTTTATTGTAAATACCGAGATAAAAAACAGTTTCCTTGCTATATATGGCTATAGAGGTAAACTACTGTATGCTAGTATATACCTAATGGCAAACATTTTTCCAACCTTTTCATTTTCTCACAATATCATCCCTGTATGCAGTGCTTTTTAGATACGTGTTAGGCAAAAATCATTTGTTCAATAACCCAAAATATCATCAATAAACACATTCTTACATACCTTCTTTGTATTTTCACATAATTTGTTAGTCTTGTTTGCAAGCAGTCATTGGCGGATATATATGTGACACCTGCCCCAAAATATTTATGAACATTTTAACATGCATGTATATACCATTTTTGTACAAGTAAAACTGCACATCCCTGCCTGCATGGCTACAACATACATTCAGAGTATGTATGTCACCCCCTGAAAACCCTCAACCCTCCTGAAAACCCTCAACCCTCCTCCTGAAAACCCTCAACCCTCCTCCTGAAAACCCTCAACCCTCCCCCTGAAAACCCTCAACCCTCCTCCTGAAAACCCTCAACCCTCCTCCTGAAAACCCTCAACCTTCCCCTCTGAAAAACCCTCAACCTTCCCCCCTGAAAAACCCTCAACCTTCCCCCCTGAAAACCCCAACCTTCCCCCAGAAAACTCCCAACCTTCCCCCTGAAAAACCCTCAACCCTCCCCTGAAACCTTCAACCTTACCCCCTGAAAACACTCAACCTTACCCTCTGAAAACCCTCAACCTCCCCCCTGAAAACCCTCAACCTTTCCCCTGAAAATTCAACCTTCCCCTCTGAAAACCCTCAACCTTCCCCATCCCACCTCCTCCAGAAAACCCTAAACCCAGCCCAACCCAAGAATGAATTATCGCTAGCTGCGGTCGTTTGATATACAAATGTAGCATGTGTAATAGTATTCTGTGCATAAGCTGCTCTCTTTGTAAAACAAAATATGTAAGAAAGAAAACAAATATATGCAATTTTATCACACAAATTTGATTAAAGACGGGCACAAATATGTCGTCCCTTTTATTTTTGTAGATGACTTTGGTTACTGTAAATGTCATAGTCAAGTTTATTAATCCTCTTTTTTATAATCATCATTATTGTTTTCTCATAAAGTTTATATAAAATAAAAAAACATGACAACAATATTACGCCAAATAAGAACCCCCCCTTTTTTCTGACTGCATGTAGTTATAGCTTCATTTACCTTTGGAACTTTCAATTTAAAACTTTCTACTGAGCCGTTTAGAACAAAATGATCATTATTGACCCATATTTAGTAATTAAAAAAAAAGACATTTCATGTAACTTCTCACAAACTCTCTATCTCAAGAATTTAAGTAGACCACGCATGCACTTGCCCTTCACAAGCCTGTTGGAAATTATGGCTTTGTAATTTATGTTTTATGAATTTGAAAAATCATTGATTGTAAAACAATCTGCACAATACATGTATTATACACATGGTAACCTATGCTGGGCCGGTAATAAATTCTGGTTGGCCTAAGTGGTTTTGATAAACAGTTATAAATCAATTTTCCAATTTTTATCAACTTTCCACTTTCCACAGTTTCTAACTTTATTGGGAAACCTGGATGGCATTTCTGATTTTCAAAAAGTTAATTTTGTCTCTGATAGAGAGACTACCATGGTCAAGGTGGGAATACCAGTGGGAATACACTTATATGTATGCACAGTGCGTGTACATGCATGACTTCCGCGAGGGCGCCCTTCGGGAATGTGACATCATATGCAACTGGCCTGCAATTAAAATTAATCGTTATGATCTGCATAAAAAAGGTTGCATGCTTAAAACTATGAGATTGCATCCGACCTTTGTGAAG
The DNA here is from genome assembly GCA_029582265.1 of Zoroaster sp. YZ-2022. NCBI lineage: Eukaryota > Metazoa > Echinodermata > Asteroidea > Forcipulatida > Zoroasteridae > Zoroaster > Zoroaster sp. YZ-2022. Next base: position 27,659,371 of record CM055828.1, on the reverse strand, counting down.
TTGTAACCATCTTAGGTGTATTCCCATATCTGATTAAACTAATTAACTACCTCTCAATATGCAGAAAAACAAAACAATGAAGTTTAATGTTTGTTTATTTTTTATTTGTATAAAAAACAGTTATGAAATAAGTTGCAGTAATTCTTCAGGAGCTGTTGTTATTGGCATTATCAGATATATTTTATTTGACATTTAGAACATCAATATACCCGGAAGTGAATGTTGTAACAATTATGTTGAAAAGGGAACAGTATTTTGTTTTATTATTCAGATTTGATATATAATATCAACAGTTGAAAGATTTGATGCTATAAATGTTAGAAACTGAGAGTTATGAATGCTTTGCTTTTCACTGCATGACAACGAGTTAGGAAAATAATAAGGAAATTAATGCACTACAGTGAATAACATATTTAAAAAAAAAAAGAACATCATTTGGCAAATTGTCTAAATTTCATTTTGAAATAAGCGTTAAATCTATAAAATTTTCTCAAATACTTTAGAAAATTATAATTTGTATAACTATTACGTTTCTCTTCTACCCTTCAAATGAACAACAATGTTGCAATATATTTTGTTTTCTCCTTTAATGGTTTCATTTTAATATTTAAGGCTGAATATTTAATGTTTAGGGATGAGTCTAGACTGATGAAAGCAAAATCACCGAAGAGGATCTAGGAACTATGACATAGGATTTCTGAAATTTACCATACATGTGTGCGTATAAAAATCACTGAATTCAGCTAATTAACTGAAAAGACTGAATCCGTGATTATTTTAAAAATAAATTATATATTTATTTCAGCAGTATTAAAGACACATATTCTGTGTGGATTCTTAGTTATCTGTCAATTTTGGTTTCATTCTGCACTTTGCTCTTTTCTTAGAAGAAAATTATTATTACTTCCCTAATGGATCATTTCTAAAAAAATAATAATTGACGAGGACATTGATATAGAGTAATTAAGTAAATAAATTAATTTATGACACAGACGTCGCAGTGCGATAAATTCATTGCTGGTCAAATTGAGCAATGCTTTGTTCAGTTATTGTGTGGAATATCTCTTTTGAAAGTAATTATATAGAAATGTATGAACTGAGACAAAAATTGCCTGCGAAATATCGAAAAACACAGAATATGAATCTTTAAAGAGTGTTTTAAATTGTTATCCATTTTACAGTGAAGCTTCTGAGGTATATATATATATGGATTCTGACAAATATGCAATAAAATAAATTAAGACTTTTGTAATTATTGTTAGATGACATATGAGTATTCCAAAAAATTTCAAATTTGTTCTCTGTAGCTGTTTCATGAACTACAATGGTTTGTTAGGAGGTTTTCATCTACATTTGCAGTCGGCATCAAATAGTCACTGGACAAAAATACAATGTGAAATTACAGCATTCATCCTTTGTGCAACATTCTCTATTAAAACCCTTGTATAATTAGATCCCTCAAAACATTGAAAAACAAATGGTTTTGAGAATAGGAGGGTTTTAAAGAGTGTATGCTAGCTCTTTGGGTTAATAATTTCAGCTAGTAGTCTTTATTCCAGACGTTTTGTATTTATGGTTTCCAAACCCACATCACTAAGTTGCTGGTAATAGATGCCAATTCATGATTGACTTTGTACAGCAGATACTGTTTTAACTAGATAGGAAATTGTTACAGAATTCTTGAATCAAGAATATTACTACAATTGCTCTGGAATCAGTAAGATGTTGAAAGTGTCAAACTGAATGAAATTGTATGTATGCCTATTATGAAAAAGTGCAAAGAAATGTAAAGTAATCAAAACATCATTTGAAGCAATTTGAAATTGGACAATAAAAGAAAACTTCACATTTAAAAAAATTTATATAATGCTGGTTGTGTGCACATTGGTGTGAGACTGGGGTGAAAATGTGAGGATTTGGAGGATATGTATGGGTGGAGTGTGGATGTTGCATGGATGTGTGGGGAGGGGTTGGGTGTGACAGTGAGGTTATGTGTGAGTGATGAGGGTATGGGCGTGGAGGGTATGGGCGTGGAGGTTCTATATGTGTGGGGTGAGGTGTAGGTGTGACAGTGAGATATGCATGGGTTTGGAGGGTTGCAGTGAGTGTGAGGTTATGTATGGGTGGGTGTGGAGGTTGGATGCGTGTGTGAGGGGTGCGGGTGTGACAGGTTATGTATGAGTGGTGCGGTTGTGGACGTGGAGGGTGCTATATGTTTGGGGAGAGGTATAGGTGTGACAGGTATGTATGGTTGATGTGGGTGTGGAGGGTAGGTGTGACAGTGAGGTTATGTATGAGTGGGCGTGGAGGGTACGTGCATGGGTATGTAGGGAGAAGTGTGTGAGTGAGATGCATATGGGTGGTGTTGGCCATGAGCATGGAGGGTGCATGAATGTATGCTTGGGGAGAGGTGTAGGTTTGCCGAGTGAGGTTATATATGGGTGGTTTGGGTATTGAGGGAGTATGCACGTATGTGTGACAGCGAGGTTGGGTGGTGTGGGTGTGGTGGGTGCATGTATGTTTGGGAGAGGTGTAGGTTTGAAAGTGAGGGTATTTATGGATGGCTGTGGATGAGGTTTTAGAGGGTGCAAGTTTGTGTGGGAAAGAATGTAGGTGTGACAGTGAGGTTAGGTATGTGTGGGAAGGGGTGTAGGTGGAATGGTGAGGTATGGTTGTGTGTGTGTGTGTGTTCAAGCACTGGCCGCGTTATGGGGACAGAGAACAAAAGAGGGATCCGGAATTACTTAGCTGTGGGGACATTTTGTGTGTCCCCACAACGTTTTTAATCCCCAAAATCCTTTGTATTTTGTCCCCACAACGCCCCGTGCGGGATTGTGTGTGTGTGTGTAGAGGGTGTATGTATGTATGTATGTTTGGGGAGAGGTTCAGATGTGACAGTGAGGATATGTATTGTTGGCTGTAGTTGATATTTGTGTTTGATGGGATGGTTGGAGTAGAAGAGGGTACGAAGAGTGGGGAGAGGTGTAGGTGTGAAGTATGGATGGTGTGGGTATAAACTGTAAAGGGTGCATGGGTGTGTGAAGATAAGTGTGTGACAGTAATATGTAATATGTATGGATGAGGTTCTGGGGGTGCATGTATGTGTGGTGAAGGGTGTATTGGCCTAGGTGTGAGATTGAAGTTGTGTATGTGTTGGATGGATGAGGCTGTGGAGGGTTTATGTGTTGCTGTGAAAGTTAGGTTATTATTTTATGGGTTGTGTGGATGAGGGTGCGTGGGGTGTAGGTGTGAAAATGAGGTTATGTATGGGTGGATCGAGTAAAGGGGGTTGTGTGAGGCATGTGTATGGGATGTTTTTGCATGTATAGGTATGGGTTATGTATAGGTGGAATGAGGAGGATGTTGAGGGAATGGTTGAAGTTGTGACAGTGAGGTTTTGCATGGGTGGAGTGTGTAAACCGGATGAAGATCTAAAACTTTGCATCTGAAGATAAACTGATGCTTGATGAAGAATCTATCTCAAGATATTCTATGAACAATTCATATATGAGAAACATTTTGTAATTCACTTTATTTCACTTAAATATGTATTGTCTGCATTTTCTGATCGGTAATTTCTAGATTATTACTTTGAATCATTAAAAGGGAAATCAAATAATTTAAAATGAGAAATTTTCACAGAGGCTTTGTTTAGCAGTATTTTCAGTGCCCAAAAAATTTAAATGGGACCCCGTAATGAGTTTACAGGGCTTTAATTACTGAAAAAATAGGAATATTCTGATTAAAAAGAAAATTACCATAAATTGAAAGAAAATTATCATAAATTAAAAGAAAATTGTCATAAATTGTTTTTAGCATATACCCCCACCTTAGGTTGTGCACTCCCCCTCACATTTTGTACTATGAAATCGCCTGTCACTGCCCTTGAAAAATGCTTTTTTAAACCGTAGCTATACCTTCAAAGGATTTTAATAATTGTAGTTATTACAAAAAGAAAGCAAGTTATATCTCAAGTTACATACATTTTCCATAACTTATAATCCAGCAGACAGACCCTTAATAGACTTGCATACAGAATCAGTGAATTTTGTAATTATGAAGTAAACGAAATATCAGTATAGTTCTAACTTTTAATTGTTCCCATTTTTATTTTATTTAAGGCTTGAACAACCTGTACATTTTAGGAGTGCCTGATAATTACATAAAAGTAATTGTTTTAGTTATTATGATTTTATTGAAGAAATACTCAGAATGTAATTATTTATATGACTTGACTCAAAGAAGTATTAATGTATATCTCAGGATCGTACTATCCAGGAGGTTTTGAGAGTGAAATAAATCACAAAATTATTCAAAGAAATTATCCTGCATTTCCTCATCATTTATGTTACAGTGTCGTTTGGTACACACAGTGAGTGATGGTCAAAATGACCATTGATGACCGGTCCTAATATCATGGCATTGCAAATTTTATTTCAGTTCATTTATTATTGTGCATGAATGAAATACACACAACAAGGAATGATCAAGGTGTGATTGCTATCACTTTTCGACATCTGTAAGTGATTTAATTCCAATGCAACTAAAAGTGTATTCATATTTTATTATTTATAGAAGAGTGTGTTACATTACATGTCTCTTTTTAATAGTGTGATCTTCGAGTTGTTTTCAAAACTGCAAACCATGAACTCTTTTTTATTTGTTTCATTCTTGGAATTTGACAGATTCGATGTGGTAATATGATGAGTTTAATGACAGATTGTGTTTATCAGGGAGTACTTTTTACTTACTTATACTTTTTATAGTAAACTGCTCGTCCTGGTAGCTGACATTCACCTGTAAAGGACACGATTAATTATGCGACTGGTATATTCCGTCCAACATCGATCCGTCCGGCCGTCCCGTTAACAATGTCAATGACTGACGCGTGCTTGTAAACATAGCGCATGTGCTTTTTTTTGTTATCATGACCTTCTTCGCTTAAAACGTCATCGACCTCGCTCGCTGCATAATCATTATTCTCATCAGCTGATCAAATTTCACTATGTTCATTGGCTGGAAGTCATTTCCAAAATGGCGCGTGGAGTATACTAGTATTAGTAAGGTAGGCGTTTTTCATCCCGACCAGTGATTTCGAGAAATTTCAGCATTGGTGCCGCAATGGTGGTTCACAAAGATGATTAAAAAGCACCTTCTGAGAGAGTGTAAGTATTTTTGTTTCATCTGTGTATGAATTTAGGGACACTTTTTAATATCTGTTGAACTAACGGTGAGAATATTAAGGCCTTTACGGTGGTCCTCTCAACTCAACCAGCTAAGGCTAACGTAAGGCTTAGCGAACGTTATTTACTAATACTATTAACTAACGTTCCAGCATAGGCCTACGTATTGTATTCGTTTACAATAATTTGCGCAACAACCTTTCCCTTTCCCTTCGTTTATTGTAATTTGTTTTCAAAACACACTGAAAATTTTCGGGTAGAATGTCGTATCCGACCGCTACTTTTTAAGGGTTTTGGGGGTATTTTTTTGCAACCACTAACCAGTTAAAAAATGGGAAAGAATGTCGTACTCGTAATATCCGACCGCCACTTTTTAACTCAGAACTTAGGTTTTTTGGATTGTTTTTTGCAACCACTAACTAGTTAAAAAATGATTCTATCGATTTTTGGGGGTACAGAAAGCAAAAACTATCTTTAAAATCCACTTTTATGATGGTTTCAGACTTTATTTCCCTTCTAAAAAATCCTCCCCTTAGAAGTTAGATGGATCCTATAGTTGCCACTGCGGAATACAGGTCAACTCGTACGCGTGCCAACTCGTACACACCAACTCGTACACGCACCAACTCGTACGCACACCAACTCGTACGCGTGATTTACCAACGGGAGTGTGATACGAAGTAATGTGTTGTGTTATTGAAATTATCCTACATAGTTTTGCTTTATGTGGCGTATAGACAGGTTAATCCAAGTAGGATCGTTGTGTTATTGAAGTGTAACTAGTAGTAGTTTAAAAGCTGGAAGTAATAATTGAAGTTTAACAGTATTAATGTTTTTTGTTGTGTTTCCGTAAAGCTTGAATTAATAATTTTGCTTTGAAGCAATGTGAATTAAAAAAAGTAAAAAAAAAAAATCAATTTAATTGTTTGGCTGTTTATTTATTTCACGTAAGGACCGTTGTGTTTCGAAGGACATTTTTTTTTTTAGATATAAATAAATATATAAGGACCGATTGTTTTTTTGTTCGACGTGACATAATAATCTCTTTTGGAAATGTGTGGCCCTGAGAAGGGCCGGTTTGTTCTTGTTTTCGTCGCTCACTCAGTGATGTCTACATCGCAGGACCATGAAAATGACTGCAGGCTGCCAACAGCCCGGAAGTCTTGAGGGACCCCACTTGGTAATCACCCCACAGCTTGAAAACTCTGCCTTGTACTTGTCTTGTGCTTCGCCTCTGGTTTCTGCACATTTTCGATTCCTTCACCAGCGTCATCTGCAGGTTGATGAGCTTTGCCTCGTTGTACAGGAGAGGAATTAGCCTGTACAACGGAAGCCCGGTTGTCAACCAGTATAGCATTTCCCCGTTGGGTTCCGCCTTCCAAGATCTGGTACGTGTTAACTTGAACCTCTCCGCCATTTGGCAGGACGTCAGGTAGCGGAGCTTCTGCGATGCTGCCCTCCTCTGGCGGTTGTGGCACATGGAAACTACCGGGGACGTTGAACGACTTGGCCGATTCCTCATTACCAGAACGGACGAGTGTCTCGTCAACTTCCATCACATCGTCAACAACTTCAGCAGGAGATTGTTCAAAAGCGGATGCTCTAGAACTTTCTCCAACTGGAATTGGAAACTCAGTGACAGAAATTGAGCAGAGTGCACAATGCCACGATCCAAGCTCTGAGGAGTCATTCAAGAAAAGTTCATAGTCCTCGGTAGAAAACCCAGTGTCACAGGCCAGATGCTGCCATCTATTGCAGCGGTCGCAGCAGAGTGCTTTCTGGTTTCTTCGTACCGACTTGGTGCAAACAACGCAGGGGTACTTCATGATGATCTTGAAATCTTGAAATCTTGAAATCTTGAAACAGGAACGTCTTGATAGCTTGGGGTAGTTGATACAACTGACTCAATTGGTGCTAGCATAACAGACTTTATACACAAATTAACTAGCCTGAGTGGACCGTCATAGAATGCCAACAACATTAAAGCCCTCTCTTTAGCGGTGAGATAAAAGGTTGCAATAGCTTGGCCGCCCAACCGTGTCAAGGGACTAGTTATCGATAGACGGCGTCTTCAAAAACATGCCCGCTCAAGATCAATGCACTCAATTAAACCCAATTAACGAGCGGCAATTGCTATTGTTGGGTTGTATAGCTTTATTTAATTGAACGATGATTGACAGTTTGGGTGCATGCCACATAATGCTACTGCGTATCCTTAAGCTGCCGTGAATTACCCCAAAAATACTTCGTAGGCCTACCTACTCGCATCAAAATATCCTACTGCGTACGAGTTGGTTTGCGTACGAGTTGGTGTGTGTACGGGTTGGTGTGTGTACGGATTGGTGCGTGTACGAGTTGGTACGTGTACGAGTTGACCAATATGCGCACGAGTTGGTCCGTGTACGAGTTGGCGTGCGTACGAGTTGACCTGCTTCGCCACTGCGCATGTAGATTGTAGGCCTACAATGACCGTGTTGGTCACTAACGTTAACAGGGAAGTTGACAAGATCAGACTGACATGACTATGAGGAAGTCATTGTATACCAAAAATGCCTGATTTTTCATGAAATAAATATACTGGAATAATTTGAAATATATGTCCATCATCATCCATATGTTCTCCACCCTACTGGGTAGGAAAGAATACATTGGTTAGCCTATATTGAATGAGACAAAGTGGCAGTCGGATACAACATTCTACCCAAAAAATGATTCTATCGATTTTGTGGGGGTACAGAAAACGAAAACTAACTGTTAATGTGTTATCTTTAAAATCCACATTTATGATAGTTTTCGGACTTTATTTCCCTTCTAAAAAAATCCTCCCCTTCAGAAAATAGAAGGATCCTATTATAGTTGCCACTGCACATGTTCAATGGCCGTGTTGGTCACTAATGGTGAGTTGACAAGATCTGACTGACATGACTGAGGAAGTCATCGTATACCAAAAATGCCAGATTTTTCATGAAATAAATATCCAGGAATAATTTGAAGTATATGTCCATTATCATCCATATATATGTTCTCCACTTTACTGGGTAGGTAAGATTACATTATTGGTTATATTGAATGAGAAAAAGTGGCGGTTGGATACAACATTCTACCCACAAAATGTAACGCTTCATGCTGTTATAATGTTGGGTTGTGAAATAATGTAAATTATTTAGTGAAAATTTGGAGATTGAATTTACACCCTGCAATAAAAGTGAATTTTTTACGTGATCATGACCTCCCATGGTGTGTCACGCAACCTCAGAACATGCGTCAGACTTCACATCTGTCACTTGTTTGTGTAATGGTATTTGACTCGATGTGCCTGCAAGAACATGCAGACCCAAGAATGAGTAAAGCAGGCAAGTCTAATACCATTAACCCTCCTACTGATAGACCATTTGAAACCATTCAAAATTTCCACTTTCAAAAATGCCTATTGGTTTTGTACACTCATGGTGATACCATTTGAACAGTGTTGGTAGCAAGCTTTACTACCATTCAAATCCATTCAAATCCATTGATTCACCACTTAGAAGTATCCAAACAAGGTTTTGTATTAGCTGTACTACCATTTGGAAAGATCCAAACAAGGTTTTGTATTAGCTGACCTACCATTCAAAACCATTTGGAGGAATCAATACTGTACACAGTTATTTCACCATTCAAAACCACAAAAGCTAATGGTTTCAAAAGGTGCATCAACTTGTATGAAAAAGGTACCAAAAGTAGGAGGGTTAATTATCGCAAAGAAGCAACAGATGGGAGTCATGCAATATGTAGAAAGGAGTCCGATCTGGGTTACTATAGCTTCGCAAACTGAAGGACGCCATCTTTAGCGGCAAAAGAAGATCATTCATTGTTTCATGTATGCAAGCTGCACTTAGATGCACTCACTGGCCAAGCACGTGTATGCAGAGTGCGCATACATGAACCAATGAGTGACCTTTTTGGGCCACTGAATAAGGGTGGCCTTCAGTATGTAATATCATATGCACGGCCTATAGATTAAAAATAATAATAATGTGGGCTTATATAGCACACACGTATCCACCAAACTAGTGCTCAAGGCGCATTATATTATTAGGCTATGATCATCTTAAATTGTTTTAACCTTCTTACTAAAGCTGAACTTTTGTGGTAAGTAGTTGTGGTCAAAAAATCAGTCAGTTTACTTTTTTGATTGTTGAACCAACTCTGCACACATGGGTATTTTAGACTGGTTTTGACTGTCATTTTGACCACCCTCAACAATACCAGACAATGTGTTAACCAGTCAAAAATGGTCAACTCATTTTGACCTGTAAATGTACTTACTACATGCAAGGTTTGATAGTGTTCAAATTTTAAGCGCACTAGATATACCCTGGCAAATATATCAACATTTTGACTGATTTTGACTCTTGCAGTCACAGAAGGGTTAATGAAACAAAATAAACCTAAACATAGATCACATTCACAGTATAACTATCTGTCACTTATAATGGCGATGCAGCCTTCAGCATGTACACGAATCAAGATATAATGCTTGGCATTCACACATAGGGCATATTGGCTACACAACATTCTTTACTAATTAGGGGACCTATACCTAAACACGACCAGAAACATGTACGTAACCAGAACCTAACAATCATTTTATCATTTTAAAACAAATAAAAAACAAAACCAATTGTGCTTTTGACCACACGGATAGACTTTGTGCACTAGTGATGGCAGTATACTCCTTGTAATGGTTTATAATGTGTAGCTCAGTATGTTTTACCACTGTTAGTTTCACGTGGTCAGAGAATGATGAAACAAGGTCACCAATCACTATTCCATATTGACATGTTAGATGACCTTGTTTCACCCCATTGACAATGAAATGACTGACCCTGTTGGGCAGGTGAGTCATATCAGATTAAATGTGGAATTTTCAGCAGGATTTATATATTAATTTAACATATTTTGTTAGCTTTTCCCATTACTCGGGTAAAAAAAAATTATTCGATTTCAAGCTGATCTTAATTCGAAATATAGGGCATATTTTCATCACCTTTTTAAAATCAGATTCTGTATGGGAAATAGCTAGCTGATTCACTCTTGATCATAGTATGAAATAATTTGCTGACATACATGCGTCATACATGTAATGTAGACGTTTGTGGCTATGTTGCACCACTTATTGCATCCTCGGTTTTCTGTTTTCGGCATTAGGGCATGCTCACCAACTCTTCAACAGAACATGCTCCATTGATGTAACGTTCAATATGTTTGTGTTTTGTTTTTTCTATTCTTGTCGAGTTGCTTTGCAATGTATTTTAAATGAGAAAAATAAAATAAAATAAAACCCCTAAAATTTAGAAAGCAAAAGTACAAATAGTGACAGACTGATTATTTTAAATAGTTTTAAATTCATAACATAATGACATAAATAAATGTTCTTATGGTAATATGTGTGGTACTACCAAGAATTGATGGCTAGTTCTGCATGGTTGCCACGTGGTTCTGGAACAACCAACTTTGTTTCAAAGGGTAATGCTATCTGATATTTCATCACAAATATGCCAAAAATCGATGCACAATCACTACCCTATCGATCAGTAGTGATCTAAAACAAGCCTTCCTGGTACAGATACAACAATGCACCGTGCCTATCGTTCACAAAATTCTCATGATGTAATGCTCATCAGCGCTCACAGTGGACATCCTGTGTGCTGCGAGTGTGAGTAATTTATCTGTGGATTGAGATGACACTCCCAACCTTTATGTTTCCTGTGGTTTTCCTGTTTCACCTTAAACTTCTATCTGTCTACTCTGGAAAGCAATCATCAGCAGTTCTGGCCATCAGCCCAACTACACGTACGTTCTGAGGCAAAGTTTAGCTTGTGCGCATGCGCGACTTCAAGGCTTATTAGCATACTAAGTAGGCGATGTAAACAAACGAGGTTTTCGTGGGGTTTTTTGTCATCACTGTTAGCCGCATTATTCATGATTGTATCAGTGTATTGACCCTTATTATGTTAACAAGGCTTCTTTCACGTCATGTTGAGCCTAATTTCCACAAAATCCAAACAGAAAATCCCTGCGAATTTGTTCGTGGATAAAATAGTCAACTTGGGGACATTTTTGTCATTGGATATTAAGGCACTTCTATTTGGGCTATAAAAACGATGTTAAAGTTTTTAGGTAAAAATAAAAAAATTGAAATGATTCATGAGGGTATGAAGTTCCCGGATGTGTAAACATTGCGTTACTACCATTTTTCTTTTGGTAGTGACTAGACGTTTGCATATATTGAAAATTCTGTTGTTACCCCTCCCGATTGATGTAGTTTGTCTTTAGTACATGGGTGGCAATTCTCTCTATATCCTTTGTGATGGGAGCTGTCAGGGGCCTTTGTAAGATTTGTTCAATCTCTGTTGGTTGATCCAAATGTCTCGTAGGGTCAGTTGCTGCTGGCCTTCCTCGCTTTCTCTTGTATGACCTACCACCTATGCTTTGCTGTGAAAACTCCCGGCAAATTTCACAAGGATTTCCATGTTCAGGCCAATGGAGACGGGGTATCTCTGGGTATTTGCGGTTTTTGCTGATTTTTGACAGACAGCTTAAGCAGATATGAGAAGGGTGCTGCTGTGGGTTATCACATGTCAAATCTAGTGAGAAAGTGTCCTTGATCCTTGCATACAAACGCGGCTTGAGTTTGGTGTAGAGTTCTCTCGTACAAGTGATTGTAAATGACTTCGCGCGAAGTACGGGGTTTATCGATTGAGCCAAAGATTGAATAAACACACAACAATGAGACAGGATTACCAGTTGACGATCACTTATTTTATTAGTCACTGATGCAAACTCATCAGTTCCTCTCTTTATCCCAATCAATCTCCCAGTCCGACTGACTTCTTACTCCATCAGCAAACATATTTAAACTCTTTACTTATTATTTTCATTCTAGAACAAAATATTATTTTCTTAGATAGAAAGATCAACTCACGCATACGCTTACGCACGCATGCAGCTCGCGTGTAAAGCAAGGGAATCATTTTAATAACAATAAATAATTTTCTGATTAATTTATGTTATATCACCATATCACTACAAGTTACAACTGTTTTAGATTTTTGCTTCGCTTTATAGGCTGAGCTCATTTGTCTGTTTCCACAGATTCGACAAAGTGCTTCCAGAACAGTAAGATGATGCTCCATTTTATAGTTTCTAAAATGCCCCAAAAAGGAAAAGGAAAAAATGTAGTAAGAAAGTGTAAGCGTGTTTGTAAATTCAAACCATTCATCTCGTGAAAACTATTTTCCAATTCTTCACAAAAACTTTTGAAACTGAGAAATTATGGATTTAAATTAAGTGTTTTTTAACCCTTACTTTTTAAAAAATAATTACCTTAGCAACCAATTTCTGGTCCATTACACATCTTCTTGGTAGTTTTGTCACTCAATGTGCTTGTGTGTCGTTTATTCATGAGTTGGAGTGTTTATAACGTCAATTTGAAGGAAAAGTTATTTAAACTCGGCGCGCTAGATAGGGTCAAAGTTGATTGTTTACATGAGGGCGACCTCGTTGTCAAGGAATGTTGCAGTACCGCGGGAACTGTACTTGCCTGCGCGGGTACCAGCACGCTGGTGCACGATTCTAAACTAAATATTGCAGGGCCAATGGGAGCAGAACGTACGTGACTATAGCCAGGGTGCAAAATTATTCCATGGCAAACACAATTCGGTCACCTATATGAACAAAATAATGAAACATGAATATATTGTGTTCAGGTGCAGTTATTTTTTACCCCGAGACACTGAGAAACTTCCTGACAGTCGACTTAAATGTGTACCCAATATTTCACAAAAACGTTATACGTATTTTACGCATCTATGCAGGAGACGGTCATAAATGCATCCATTTTGGTGTAATGGTCATCCAATTCCATTCACTTAAAACATTTGTGAAATGGGTTTGGGGGGGGGGGGTATTTACAGGGGTTATTTGCCTTTCAATATGTTAAGACTTGGCATTTACATTTTATATTGTATGTTATTAGCCTCCTAGTATGCAAAGCTCATTTTAATGAATCCCTTCTGCCTATTTGGAGATCATGTGTAGTCATGACCTTGTGACCCTATCTGTCTGAATTACTGCTCAGCAGTATAGTACATGTACTTGACAGTAAATAGCACTGTGATATTTCACTCTATTGGAGGATTATATTCTATGGCTGCTTTGACTATGATGTGACAGCCACTCCGCTGTAAGGCCCCAAAAATGTCTCCGGTTTCAGGTCCCCGCACGTGTCGCCTCAAACCCGCAGGTCGGCATTTTGTTTTAAACGACTTTTTCACATAGGAGTATGAATGTTTGCCCGATTTATGCGGCCTCTCTTAGCCACCATACTTTGTGTATGGGAAATTTGGTCAGGTTCCAATTACATCTTTTTGTAAAAAATACAAAAAAATAAAAGTGCATCACCACACCGATTTTGAAGTCGACCTATGACCAGAAACCAGAGACTTTTTTTTTTGGCCTAACCTCCAATGCCACTTGAAGTAACACACATTCATGTCTAGGTAAAACTTGTAGCTTTGCATGGTGAGGAGGATAAGTAAGACTAATTGCGGTGACACCATGTGAAATTCTCTATTGAGTGGTAATTAGTTCTGAAAAGAACTGGAGGTTACAACTCGACGTTTCGATCAAGTATGCTCTGATCGTCCTCTTCTCCTGAGGACGATCAGAGCATACTGATCGAAACGTCGAGTTGTAACCTCCATTTCTTTTCAGAACTAATTACCACTCAATAGAGAATTTCACATGGTGTCAATGCAATTAGTCTTATTCATTCATGTCTAGTACATCATTCCTGAATAGTCGTATATTTTTTCAAAGTCAGCTATTTGCAGATCACACGGGTGGCAAAAGTCGATCACATGACTACAAGTCACATGACTACAAGTGATCACGCACTGAATAACAATAGTGACTCATTCCAAACCCACAAGTCACATGACTCAAATCACTCCGTGTGGTTAATGCTAGACTTGCAGTCACACCAGCTGTTTGACTGCAAGTATTTTATAAGGCCAAAAGGTTATGAGCCCTGCTATTGGTTGAACCCCTTAGAGGAAAGTGTGCCATGGGTTTTGATTGGTGGTTGTAAAGTTCTGCTAAATAAAACCCAGGAGTTGCTTATTTCTGTTGTCAATTACGTTATGTTATGTCATGTTATGTCTTAATTGGGGTCTGCCGAACACAGCAGTTCAGTTTGGAAGTTACTCATTTTATCTTCAAAAGGTAAGGCATTAGCTAAAGGATTCATAAACTGTACTTGTGTGATTACGCATTATGAGAGTTTTCTCCAATTATAAATGTTTTGCTAAATCCTTCCACATGTATTAATAAAAGATTTGGCTGGTTAAACTTTTAACAACATTTCTTTCAGGTCATTCCAGACAGCAACAGGATGTAGCAGGTTTACTCAGCTAAAGTCAATTGATAATGATATGTTTAATTTGTTTTCTTAAAAAACAAAAACAGCCGCTTATACATGTAACACATAACACACATGAACTTTCGGTATACATACAGTACATATGTGTTCCATTAAGGCCAAACAAAATAACAAAATAACAAAACAAAAACAAAGAAAAACAATAAAATTTAGTTTCTGGTCATAGCTCAGCTTTCAAAGCTTTTTATTTAATTTTTTTAGCCATAAATTTACATAATACATAATAATCAAAATTGTTTTCCACAGAGGATGTCTCATGTAACTATGATTAATAATAAATTGGCATTTTTATTATTCAGTGTCAGTGAAAGATGTGGCTTGTACGCTTCACAAAATTCACAATTTGGTAATCAAAATTCAGGATTTGCTAGTCAAAATCAACATTGCACACACACAAATGTTGCTATAATAATAATAATATTGGAGTCTTATTTAGCGAAACATCTATCATGATGTGATACTCAGCACTTTACATTATTACACCCTGGTCATTGGGCTAATATCAATCCTTAAACTTTCTCAACTCCCTGGGGAGTATACAGCACAACATTCATAATTTGATCATCAAAATTCAAGATTTGCTATGCAAAATTAGCATTGTATACACATACAAATATTTCTGCCTATTAAGTTATTCTATGCAACTGTTGACAAAATGTTTGAATGTTTCCATTCCCTGATATTATTTTTATTGCTTGGTCAGCTTTTGTAAAATTGTATTAGTTTTTAAGTTTTTCATTCTATAATATATTGGCCCCCAAAAATATGATTGGCAAATGGCAATATTAAAGCAACAAAAATTAATGAAAAAATTACCGGCTTGGAGATCTGGATGACAATGGTGATATGCAGGGGAACCAGAAAGGAGAGCCTTTTTCTGACATTTATCACATAAATTGTATTTCTGACAACAATGCATATTACAAATCATACTGTATGTATACACAGTTGTAGGTAACAATAAAGATATATCCATTCACCAGGGGAAAAAAAATGCCCTAGGTGTTAAGAATAAGGGATCAATGCATCATTTGGAATGTTTTGTGCATTTTCCTCATCCCTGGGGGAGTATGTACAGCTTCTTCTTTTTTGACCTAATGCAATGCTGCACAAAATTTATAATTTGATAATCAAAATTCAAGATTTACTATGCAAAATTAGCATTGTATACACATACAAATATTTCTGCCTATAAGTTATTCTATACAGCTGTTGGCAAAATGTTTGAATGTTTCCATTCCCTGATATTATTTTATTGCTTGGTCAGCTTTTGTAAAATTTTATTAGTTTTTAAGTTTTTCATTCTATAATATATTGGCCCTCAAAAATATGATTGGCAAATGGTAATATTAAAGCAACAAAAATTAATTAAAAAATTACCGGCTTGGAGATCCGGATGACAATGGTGATATGCAGGGGAACCAGAAAGGAGAGCCTTGTTTCTGACATTTATCACATAAATTGTATTTCTGACAACAATGCATATTACAAATCATACTGTATGTATACACAGATATATCCTTTCACCAGCAAAAAAAACAAAAAACAAAAACAAAAACAAAACGCCCTGGGTGTTAAGAATAAGGGATCAATGCATCATTTGGAATGTTTTGCGCATTTTCCTCATCCAAACTGTCATGTCCCCTCAGGGCAGTGAATGGGCCAACCAGCCAAAGTGCATTCTAAAAATAACCGTGAAGACTAATTTATCATCAGATTATTATTAATGATCCACAACAACAGCAGCTCCCACACAGGCAACAAAAGGAAAGTAAAAAACAGCATTCTCCAATCTGGCCTCATGCCAGATGTTTAACAACAACACTCCAGTAAATTTGTTATTATTTTTAATTTCTAGTACTCCCACAGAGTGTATTTGATGACAGCTCTTCCGTGCATAGCTTCCATAATAAAATGTGCACCATCAACTACATGAAGTAATATTTGTAGCTTTGCATGGTGAAAAGGATAAGACTAATTGCGGTGACACCATGTGAAATTCTCATATTGAGTAGTAATTGGTTCTGAAAAGAACTAGAGGTTACAATTCTTTCATTGAACATCAAGTTACATGTACATGATGGTCAAGTTTACCAAGTAATACATGCATGTATTATCAAGAACTGTGTTTACAACTGATTGGGGCAATTCTCTTGTCTGTTTGCAGACGTTTCTATCTGAAGGGAAATACACCAGCTGGATTGAAGACAGCATAACAACAACAAGGCTTAACATATCAGGAACGGAACCGTGCCAACATGGAGGACAGTGTGGCCATCAATATGAAGGAGGTGAGATTGTAGTTTTTTGCAGGGCTATTAAAAGTGATTGTTTTCATCTGAATATGATGGGCCAGTAAACCAGGGTGAGGGTTGGGGCAGGGTTCTTACATGGCGCATATCACCGTCAGGTCCCTATGCACTTCATACACACCATTGACATATAAATATTGATTTGTTATGTGTATTGTAAATAAAACAATGTATATCTACTAAATGGGGCATCTAAAAGACATTCCGACACATTGTTGATTCGTGTGTTTTTTCATGGATTGAGAACACTGTTGTATCACAGATGGGGTTTATTTATTTATTCTGTTCGTTGATTTGACAGACTATGGCCAATCGAGATTCCAATGCTGAAATTATGAGATTCATGATTCTCAGGTTCAGGGCTCGAATTTCAGGGCTCGAATTTCAGGGAACAGTCTAGTACAATAACTCACAATTGTTTACAAGACCAGTGCCAAATAATAAGAGAAACACACTTGAGTGTAATTTTTTGTTTTATATCAGTGAAAGAAAAAAAACATCAGTGCAGTCATCCAGCTGCACAGGACTGATGATTAAATCACTAGACTCAGTTTAGCAGTCTGGTTGGTATTTCGAGCCCTGACATTAAAAATCGGATAAGTCCTGCTCTGTTTTTTTGTTTTAATTGTAAATTCACACATGAATATTCACATTGATTGTAGCTGTCCCACTCGGCGTCCACTGACTCAGCACGGGAACGTAACCCAGAGCTGGACGCAGAAATGGAGAAGGTCTTCCAGACCCCGGCCAAATTTGAGATCATTGACACGTCGGTGGAAGTGCAGCCGGGACATAACGTACATTATGATGAGCATGACTATGAAAGTAAGTGCAAACATTGAAGGGGCATAGGCAATACTTTCTTTATGAAGGGCATTTCCTATTAGGAAATCCATATGTCTATGGGAAACATTTCAAGGAGCAACAAGACTAAGAACAGGGGCCAATTTCATAGAGCTGC
This sequence comes from Zoroaster sp. YZ-2022, assembly GCA_029582265.1. NCBI lineage: Eukaryota > Metazoa > Echinodermata > Asteroidea > Forcipulatida > Zoroasteridae > Zoroaster > Zoroaster sp. YZ-2022. The sequence continues at coordinate 27,641,431 of CM055828.1, read as the reverse complement.
TAAACAGAGAATTTTGCTAAGCAGATATTTTCGCTAAGCATTTTGAAACGGACTACCGGCGAAAATACACACATTTTGTGTGGAAGTTTTTGGCCGGTAACCAACAAAATCCGCTAAGCAAATATTTCTTGTAAGCATTTTATTTCCTGCTTAGCAGCTCTATGAAATTGGGCCATGTGACAATGGAGGCAATTGCCCTGGTAGACTGGTCCTCTGTCTATATCCTGTCAAGGATATAGACAGGCTCCAGGCGTAACACTCAAAGGATTTCATTGGATACGTTAACGCGTTGTGATGAAGATCTGACGTCGCACTTCCAGGCTTGCGTGCATGCTAGCTACCAACCAAGGTCAAAGTTTAGCATCGTGAAAATATGGCGGCTGCACGGCCAGTATCTGGCGTAATTCACGTGCCTCTAGCTCAAAGCGTGACGTCAGATATTCAGGCTATTGCCCTGGTTGTCTTTGTGAAGTTCAAGGACTTGTATAACTCATGATGTGTACTGAAGTCTGTCTCAACTTACACTTTTTAATCATACTTGGTCACAATGTACCTTGGTAATGTTGGCAAAACTGCTTGTGTGAGTATGCTTGCTCTCTTTAAAACAAGATATACATTAAATGGAAGGTACAACATTGGTAATATTGGCAAAACTACTTCTGTGAGGATGCTTACTCTCTTTGAAACAAGTACATCTAAAAAAAAAAAAAATTAAATTAAAAAAAAAAAAATGCGAAAGCCTCAGCTTATTACATTGTGGTGTCAAGGAGAAAATTTTGCAAAATACGTTTAGATGTTTCATCTTCATTTTAATGTGTTCATATTGGGAAGTATTTTACTGGGTAGACTAAATTATTTCTAAGGAAGATTGATACCATCATCAGGTTAAAACCAAGTAAGTTTCACATTAAAATTCAATTATTTGGTTATTTTCAAATTACCAATCCTGTACTTTATAGGTAATGTTTTCTGTTCAAATGGTAGAGAAATTTACTTGAAGTTGTTTTAAATCCACTAAGGACATCGTCACTCCGACCATCACCACCACCACCATCCCCTCAGCCATCTCCGCAGAAACAAGAGCCTTCCAAAGATGGGGACACCTGGCCATCACCACCACGACCATGCCTCGGCCGGCCACTCCCGGTCGGGCAAGTCCAGCTTCGAGCGCACCGAGTTCAGCCCCATAGCGGAGGGGGAGACAGAGGTTGACAACGATGTGGTGGGGGAGAGAGAAGTGTCCCCTGACATCGAGGAGGAGGAGAAGGAAGAGCCAAGAAGAAACATACCCAAGGTACATTTGGATCTTAAATCACACTGTGCCCATCTTTGTTAGATTCCCTGGATGCTAGACAGTGATTTATAGTGTTGATTTTCAGTGCGGATTTGTAGTTTTGATAGGTAAGAACTCTGTAAATCTTCTCTAGCATGCACTAGTCGTGAATATCAGGAGACAGCCGTGATATTTCACCATTGCAAAGCCTAACATCTCTCTCAATATAATGCATATGATGTCACAAAGAAGGTCACTCATTGGTTGATCTGTGCGCACTTTGCGTTTGTGAGGGCGTCCTTCAATTTGTGATGTCAATGCGTAAGGTCTATACGGTGTCCCCATGAGAGATTTCATTTCATGTGCAGGAACATTGTGCGTGTGAACTTGTGCAATGCCATTTTTTTTATGTATGAGTGACGTGTTTTGTTCCTATTCGGCAGTTCATCATCGGTGACCCTGACCAGGATCAGGAGGAGGAGGAGGCTAGCTCTCAGTTCACTGAGGGTCTGGAGCCGGAGACTATGGAGGACTCTCAGCATGGAGACGATGCTGAGTCGAGAAAACACAACCGACATCACCATCATCATCATCATCATCACCGCCACCATCAGCACAATGACAAAGAAAGTCTGACGTAAGTCCTTGCATGGCATACGGGATTGTCCGTTTTTATTATGTAAAAATACTCATTGGTGATCTCATTGGTGATATCATTGGTGATCAGAGCCAACCAAATTTTTATTTATGTCTTTAAATTATCAGTCTAATAATTTTGTCCAAGATTCAGTCCAATAATTGATTCAATAATTTAAAAAAAAGTTCACTGGCGGTTTATATCTCTCTCCCATATTGACCATGGAACGGAAAGTTATCCCTTAGTCTGACTGACTTTCCCTTAACAAGACTGCAGATTTTTGTGTACATATTTTTTTACAGAAACATATTTGACAATCAAGGTATTATTAAGTGTAGATATGTTTTGCTCGGATCTTCATCAGACATAGATTTACAATTATTGTATAGAGTAATCCTCTGACCATTCCTCTGGGCGGCCACCATAACTGTTGTGGTATCAATGTTCTGTGAAAAGTGAAAAAAATGCATATTTAAGGATGCATGTGGTTCCACTGCAGTTAAGTTGAAAAAAAAAATAGAAACGGTCAGCCGATTAGTCTATAGACTAAGAATGTTGACAGGGTGAAAAATTCATCCCCAAATCTTTGTTTGCTATCTTTTGTACAAATATCATTTCAACATATATGTCTTTGAATCATTACAGTCCTGATGATCCTGCCCATCATCATCACCGTCATCACCATCACCACCGGAAGCATAACACCCCTGATGTGCCGGAGTTGCGCTACCGAAAGGGAAGCCACGTCAACCTGGAGGGTCTGACGAGGGTGCCGACGGAGCTAGACGAAGCCATGACGCTCAAGGAGGCAGACCTTGATGATATGGCTAGTGAGTCGTTACCCCCACTCCCACACCACACCCACCCCTTGTGTCTTGCTCATATATTTTTCTCACTCCTATTCCTTTATCTATGTCTCCTGTGCATTATAGCGCCCCTATCTCAAGTCTCAATGATGCTGTTTCTCTTCCTTCATCACTGAAGTCTGATTTTCTCCCGTTTCTAAGCATTTTTCCTTTTGTCTATTCGTCTTTTAAAAAAAATCATATTATAACAATTGTTTTGCGGGGCAAACAGGATTCAAACCTGTAACCTTCTGTTTACTCTACCCATGCATTACAGACATAGCTATAAAGGCCAGTGGTTGATAGTATTTTATTTTATTTTTTTATTTATTTTTTTTAAAATTTCATTTGTGCTATTTTATGTGGAAAAACAATACATCAAAATTCACAAAATATGTGTGGAAAGGCTTTTATTGTCAAGTCAGGTCACTTCAGTGAGTTGTAGATGTGTTATTTTACTGCCCTAAACATGATACATTTCATACCACAGTTCATCGTCTAGCCGATGCACCTGGTGTACATCGGCACAGGGTCACCAAAAAAGTGAGTTCCATGATCCACATCGGCCAGCGTGCGTCGGAAGTATCACTCAAAGCACCCAAGGAGTTTGACCGTCGGCCACATGAGGTGAGATTGTCCCAAGGATCTTTCAGTTGTTCCAGTTGTTGTTGGTCTGTCCGTCTGTTTGTCTGTTATTGTGTGTCTGTTTGTTTCTTGCCCCATTACTTTGCTCTCTAGCATACATTTTATTATGATGTTTATCTTATATATGGCAGGTTCTTCAAAAGGTGGACCAATTTACTACCTCATTTGAAATTTTTCAAAAATCAGTTATTTATTCCAAATAATATTTTACATTTTGAAATGCACCTTAAAGTTTCTAAAAATGTATTTGTGGGGATAATTTAGTTGAATTTTGGCTTGATATGACCGTTTTAGCATCTGTAGTATTTATCTATCAAAGTCAAAGCAATTACAAGTTTTATGTCAAATTGGTGCAGCAGTCGTTAAGAACCAATAAAATGTTTTTCTGCTAGTGCCTATGAGTGTACTTTCAAATAAAAGTTACAAATATCAAAGGAAATAACACACACACAAAATTCAGCATGATAAAGAAGTGCATAATTTTGACGGAAAATCAAGACAAATATTGACTTGCATTTATTTATTACTGGCAGAACACAAATGCAATTTGCCATGCATGTTAACAATCCTTTGTACCTTACTTCAATCAAAAACAATCACTTTGTCAGGTTGTTTAAAAAAGATACGATGTCTTGAACGCCGTTGTTTCGAACGTCATAATTGACGGATTTACGATGACGTTCGAAAATTTTGACAGACATTGAATGACGTTCGATACAATGACGTTCGAGATTTTTGAACAATGTAAAATGTTCCAGTATCAATGTTTACTTCTGGCGTTGTTGCAAACAGGGCTTCAATGTTTTGTTCCAGATCTTTTTCAAGTTTCAGATTTGTTAAAACAACAAATCATTTTCATAAAATCATTTATTGGCAGCTTCAAAACGTCTAGACGTCTTGCAAAAAACCACTCCGCACTGCCATTATTGTCCGTCACCGCCACGATGTTTCCTGTAGACTGGTACCCTGCAGATCGTTAGTTTCATGGCTTTAGTGTGGTATTCCAGCCGGGTACCATTGATACAGTGCGCATTGATGGAAGTAAATGACGTTCGCGAATTTTACTCGGACACTTTTCGTACCTATACCTCGTGTTCATTGACACTCATTGTGGTAGGCTACCTGATGCAACGGAAGACGGTATCTTCGACATGAAGAAAATTTGTTTGACCTGTCGCTGTTTGGTGAATAGTTAGTTACACAGAAGTTTCTCCATATTCCCGAGCTTCTCTGAGATTATGAGTTCGCCCAAGTACGGTTCAAAGGAAGCGAAATTTACCGAGTCGAACAAATCCCCTATATCAAACGGGGACGCAAAGAATATTTCAGTGACGTTGATAAAATGAATCGTTATAAATCGGGCGTAACAATGATAATTAAAACTCAAAATGTCAATGAGAAAACGCTTTTATTTCGTCGTCCTTCCATAGTTTCTTTGACATGAACATTTTGTAATGGCTATAATTGTTTTCCGATTTTTCACTGAAAATAATCCTGCACGGGCCGGGACCAGAAAACTTTGTATATTCCCGACATCAACTGGTTTTAAACAGCAACAATAATCAATAATGAACTTTAATGAATTAACAACTTCTACAACGTTGGCAAAAATCAACAGTCAAATATTTAAAAACTTCAGTCATCATTGTTACATCTTTCCTGGAATATAGTGACACCACCCCCTTGTTGCAAGACAATTTGCACTTTAAGTGTACCGATTGGACTCCCAAAATTACTAACATGATAGATACATGTACATGCCGCGTCTGCAAGTGGTCTTATATACCAATGATTAATTGGTCGATTTAGAGGGTAAAACACCATAGACATACCTTTACTAGGCCTACAACAAAAGTAACGTCGATCCTTTTTATGCTGACTGGTATTAATAGTATTAATGGTATTTACTACATACCAAAAGTAATAACCATCTACGTTAACAATTTAATGCATTCATTGCAACTCTCAGTTATCAAAGGCAGAAATAGATTTTATTTAATAATAGCATTGTGAAAATTTACGTTCCTTTCTATCGATGAACGGCACAATTGTTTGGGTCCATGAGCATACTTCTACATTTGTAATCTGTCATTTTCACTGGTTTAATTAAACCAACTTAATTTATGTCCGTCAATATGACGTTCGATAATCCTGACGTTCGATACTTTTTTTAATAGTCTGTCAAATAAATGACGTTAGAAAACAAATGTCAAAAAACTGACGTTCGCAACATCATTGTGTCGTACGCACTGCGCACGAATATTCCACGTAATGGCCGGTCAATTCGCTAGCTGTCAACGTTCATGTGCTACGAATTTATAGTTCCGGTTATGCTTCGGCGGCATTCTGAATATAAATCTGGTGGTGTGAATCGGTTCTCTTACGTCATCTTTGTCGAACGTCAGTTTTTTGACAGATATTTATTAAGATGACCTATCGTACCCAGGGGAAATAGCAGAGTTCGTTACTTACCGATGTGAGAGTTGCTAGTAATGCATAAAAAGAAAGATGTGTGCGTCGTCATGGTTGGGGTCAAGTTTAACACGAAAACCAGGATTAACGTTCGATCGAACGTCAGTTGATCGTTGGACGGACGAGGCAGTTTTTGCGTTGTAGAAAAAGTTCAGTTTCTTTAGCGTGAATTGCTTAGTAGTAAATAATTTTGTTGATATTTTGAATAAATCTGAATAGTTTTAAATATAAAACAGCAAATCAGCGAGTTCGTGGAATTTTTTATTTCTTGTCAAATTTCACATTTTTCTTATTGTTGACATCTTGACGGAAATCCATGACGTTCGCAACTTTTAAAAATAACGGCAACTGTGTGGATTCTTGAACTTCATTTAATTCATTCCATGTCATGAATACACAGAAATAGATCATCTACAACCTTTCTATTCTGAAAAAATCAAATCCTCAGCAATCCATGAGGTTTTATTTAAAATCTAATAAAAGAAAAAAAATTCAGGTAGTGAATTTCCGTCAAAAATACTGACGTTCGAGAATTTTTTTTCGAATTCCAGATGAAGTGAGGGGATTGAAATACCAATGTTGTACATAATGATTAATCATGTGTCTGTTAACCTGTTATTCGGACATAATTGGTTTTAAAATACACAGCTTAAAAAATCTGAGCAGTGTTTCCCCATTACTATATATTGGACCATATTTTGAAGAACCTGCCATATACTGAGACGCAATAGAAACTTACCACTTGTTTTGGAATAGAATCAAATTGAAATGGTTCAAAATAAGACAACACAACAATTTGGATTAGAAATGTTGGCATTTTATTGAGGAAATGTCCATGTTTTGTCCACTGTACTCGATCACATCTGTATCCACTTCACCGCGAAATGTCAGAGGGTCACGTTGCTAAAATAAGTGCACATATTACATTTGTGCATTGTGATTACTGATAATTTAAGGTCGAAAAAGTGGTAAGTTTCTATTGCGTCTCAGTATATCATGTTTTTCTTTACCATTTCAAAATCCTCCACAGATGTTAATGCACTCCCATGTGTTCACATATCATTCAGTCAGATTTTCTAAACAGTCATGGGTATTTATAAATTTCTATTAAAACTTGTACAGTCTTATCCTGATCATACGCACATATCCAAGAGAGTACGATCTCCCAACACAAATTCAGTCATTTCGCTTGTTTTTCGCCTTCTTTTTCGCACCCAGGTCTTCGTCGAGTTGGACGAGCTCTTCAAGGTCGAGGGTCATGACATGCAATGGAAGGAGAAGGCTCGTTGGATCAAGTTTGAGGAGGATGTGGAGGAGGGGTCGGACCGATGGGGCAAGCCCCACGTCGCTTCCCTGACGTTCCATAGCTTGATAGAGCTACGCAAACACTTGTCTCATGGTAAGGTGATGGTTGGTTGCACTCTGCTTTGATGCAGGTGCGTAGCCAGAAATTTGTCAAAGGAGGGGTGGTGGAAACATTTTTGAAAAAAAAAGTAGCCCTCCAGAAAATGTTTGCTAAGAAAATATTTTAATTTGAAGTCACAGAACAATTCCCCCTCCCCTCCCTTCTTCAAGCCCCATTTGTTGTATTTCAGTTGTTAACTGCAACATTCTATATATCAAATACCTGGTAGCCTGATCAGATACCAATCCAGAATGAAGCTCAAATACAAGTGCAAAGAATATATATGAAAATTCTATATCATAGATTTTGAGAAGAATAATTTTTCAATTAAACGCCAACATTTCCACACCGTTACTTTTTACATTTCAAAGCTTCAGATCTTATATTGAAGTTGATGCACTTCATCTTTTTCGATGTTCGAAATTCTCAAATTATTTTTGTTCCTTATTTCTTAAAGGGTCTACTCTTTTGGATCTGGAGGAGAAACACTTATCGGACATCTTCCACCGCATCGTGGAGCAGATGATCACGACCGATCAGATACTGGAGGACAACCGAGGGGACATCATGAGGGCTCTGCTTCTCAAACACAAGTAGGAAAACTGCAAACTCATTCAATTTTATTCCATACATTCTGGGGAAAACCAATTCCAATCCGTGACTTTGATTTTTGTACTGGTGGAGATGTCGTTGAAGTGGGCTGGTAATACTCAGGTAGAATCCTAATTGTTTTGTAGAGATGTCATTCGATTTATTTGATTGACGAAAACAATTATCCGTATCACTGTATTTTGTGTCATCAGTTATATTGTTACTATTAATTAGTAAAAATAATGAATGTTTATGAGTGCAATGGTGAGAACATTTTCATGAGTTGAAAGATGGAATGTTCCATTCAACGAGGTGAAGCCGAGTTGAATGGAACATTCCATCTTTCAACAAATGAAAATATTCTCTCCATTGCACGAATGCAAAACATTCATTATTTGTTTTATATAACAGATCTTTGTCATTTGATTGGAGGATAAAACTATAAGAATAAACAAAATATACAAGATTGTATTCTGGCATCCATTACTTTATTTTTCGGCTTATGACGCATGGTGTGCTCGAATGGTTGTCTTGTCAAAAGAGGGCATTTTGTACTGCTGTGTACATAACGCATGATGTGGTTTAGCGTGCAATAGATCAAATGAGATGGAACAAAAATGCACGGTGAATGGAACCAAAATGCATGGTTTATGACGTAGGCCTTGTAATGGTTTAATTAATGAATGCCGTGTGACCTACAATCCTCCAATCAAATGACAAGGATCTACTTGGGTGTTATATAATGTTGTCTACACAATACTGCATGTGCACATTGCGCTTGTTACTGCACTAACACTTACAATTTTTGCTTTGTTGTGATGAGTTTTTGGAACAACCATTTTATTTTATTTATTTTTTTTTAAATTCAGAATTACACAGAATGCCCTTATCTTCCTTTAGTTCCCCTAAGTTATATGTCATCTGACACTGACACCTCTCCCCCCCCCACCTGTCTTGCCCTCCAACCATTATGAATGTGCTTTTGTGAAATGTTAACAAAATATTATGCATATTTGTGCAATAAGTTTGTTTTAATTTTGTATGTTTTCAAGTGCATTGACTTGACAAATAACTGCTATGTTAAGGTTTGAATTTGTGTGTTTAACCCATGAATGATTACTTCCCTGAATCGCATGTTTTGGAGGTTGATTTTGGAGAGGTTCCCAAACATTTCAATTGAACCTGTATTGTAATTTATTGTGAAATAATTGTTGACAATTCCTCATGAAGCCAATATGATTTTTTTATCTTAACCCTAACAATTCCAAACTCATCAAATTCAAACTTTTAGTTTTGTTGTATTTTGTTGGACTGTATATCCCAGCCTGGGATACTTTACATGGGGCTGGGTGTTATATATCCCAGCCAGGGATACTTTATATGGGGCCGGGTGTTCCAATTCCATCAAAGTTCCAACAGTTGGGGGAATTCAGGAAGATTTGAGCCAAAATATCTAGGTGTTCTAGAGTTAACAAACAACCTCACAATAAACATTTCAAGTGAACTCAATAAGATCTATTAAGTCCCAAAATTTTAGACTTTCACATTTTCTGAATATACTTCAAATAATAAGAAAGTTCTAGTTTGGCTTGTAGTCTGAAAAAAATGTCCACCTTTCCACAGGTTTAGTTCATTCTTTCATTAGAGATGTTTTTCTGTATTCTGTTTAAATTTGGCATGATTTGTTAAATTATGCATGAATGGTTAATTTGTAAGTGCTGACTATGGACACAGTATGAACCGATAGAAATCTGCAAAAGAATTACTGGAATTAATCCTGAATAACCCATGATTCAGTCATTGGAATTGATGACCCTTGACCTTGCCATGACCTTCCCCTGACCTCAGGCATGTGAATGAGCGTCACGGCCTGTTGAAGAACCTATCCACAGTCAGCCTGACATCCATGATGGGACATCAGCATGACGACATGCAACGGAACGCCAAATCCGAAGTTAACTTCAGGTGTGGATTTTGGTGCCAAATCATGCACCTTTTTTTTTCTTACTAGTGGGGGGAGGTTATAGAACCTCTAGAATATGGTATCTTAAGGCTGTAGTGCCTCGTGGTCATTCAGAAATTATATTTCAAATGTCTAAGTTAGCTATCCTTCAATTTTTGCTAGGAGATGCTAGGATTTTACTGTCAGATTTAAATCACTGTCTTCGTTTGATCTGTTTAGGGTTAAAACATGTCCAATAAGCAAGCGGGAAAAAAATGAATGAAATAAATGCATGAATGAATGAATGATGTCCGGCTACATAGTACACATGCACAGTACAGCTGCTTAGTAATTGTAAAGCATTACTGCTAAAAAAAAAAAATTGTAAACACTGCTAAAAAAAAAAAGGTTCTATTGATGCATTCTTTCATGCAGTATGTTCTCATTCTCACCTTGTTCTCATGATTTGCATGTATTTTTAAAATTCATTTTTACACCAGGGTCATGTTCTTTCTTGCAAGGTTTACATTGAAAAATATCACATTGTGTTCTCTGTCCACAAACGAAAGGAAAGTGTTCTTTTGCGAGTTGCACTATTTCTAAGAAAAATCTTGATTTCTTTCTGTTAATCTTTATTATATTTATTTTGTTATTCGTTTCTAAAATATGTGTGTACACACACAGTATGTAATAATATTAGGATCCTTAATGACATATAAATCATCAAGGATCCTTCTGCAATGAATTGAATGCATATTTGTAGTACACATCTCCAGCAAATGTATCCCAAAATGATGTAATGACGCCAATATATTGTGATGCATCAATTAGAATATGTATGAGAAAGGTTTGCATCTGTCACAGGCCCGAAGGGCGCCCTCACTGAGGTCAAAAGAAGTTCTCACATTAGACCAGTCCCCTGTCTTTGTCCTCAACAATAAAGACAGGCTCCTTGGCACAGCATTCCAGGGATTTCATTGGATACGCCGTGTTGAAGATCGGACGTCACGCTTCGAGGCTCGTGCACTAGCTACCAACCAAGGTCAATGTTGAATCTCCGGGAAGCAAACATGGTGGCCGCACGGCTGGTACCAGGCATAATTCGCGAGCCTCAAAGTGTGATGTCAGATCTTCAGGATAGTCTCACATCGGCTCATGTACATGTGTGTTTGACGTCGATCAATTTCAAACACTCCATTAGATTATTTTGTACATAAAGCTGTTTTCCCTCTTATTGCCCCCATCTTGTAGACACCAAATAGCTTGAGACTTGGCAATTACAGTAAGTAATTGGATTAATTTGTTTATACTTTGTCTTGTTCCCATTGTCATACCCCCATCTTGTAGACACATGAAAGAAAGGCATGGTATTCTGAAGAATGTGTCGGAGGCCAGTCTGAGCGGGAACCTAGACAACGAAAATACGATGAAGAAACATGCAACGGACCCGGCAGACATTGAATTACACTTCCAGGTATAATAAGTTAAGAGCAGCACATGCACATTTGGTTATAATTCCCGATGTCGGACTACTCAGTCATACTTTTAGTCGTAGCTTTCGTGGAAAATTAGTTTGCACTATTCCTTCAGTTCACATTTTAGCCCTCTAGCAGTAAATTCGCATCCAGTATCTTGCTGATAATCCGTTTGGTGTCAAGTGAGTGTTGAGCGTACAGGTATATCATGGTACTGCATGCTCGCATACTACTGCCAGCCAATGATCGCTTGAGATATTCCACACTTGAGATATTCCACGCACATCAACTGAAAAATACGCCAAACGCAATGCTATTGCTGCCCTTTCGATCAACAGTGATCTAACGACATTGCCCTCATTAGCTCATGCACGGTTCAAATAATTAGTATTGATCGCTGTTAGCACATTGTAATTCCAGAGGTAGTGTTTGTGAAGTCATTACCACACTGTACTATTGTGATTGAACACATCTTGTCCAATGAACAAGTGCTTCAACAGCAGTTGTATCTGATTTACTTTCAGACCATAGTATTAGCCAGAGGGGTGTCTGGGTGTCTTTTGGACACCCTGTTTCAATTTTGGACACCCTATTTCATCTGCCATTTACACCCTGTTTTGAAATTTCCAGCAAATTTGGACACCCTATTTCTAAATCCTGGCTAATACCTTGTTTCAGAATGAAGTGAACTCTCCCATGCTGATGCCCTCACGGGAGGAACTGGACATAACGGCCATCGACAATGAAGCACCCTTCAACTCCACCCATCACACCCCCCATCGACCCCTGCATCTCTCCCGCTCTGTCGGCAGGAAGCTGGACCAGATGCGCGTGGAGGGTATCATGAGGAAGATCCCCCCCGGTGCGGAGGCCACCACAGTACTGGTCGGTGAGGTGGACTTCCTGAAGAAGCCGGCGCTGGTATTCGTCCGGTTGGCCAAGGGGACCATTCTGGAGAACTTCACGGAAGTGCCGATCCCCGTGCGGTTTGTCTTTGTGTTGCTGGGGCCGAGCACCATGACTGTTGACTACCACGAGATTGGACGATGCTTCTCAACGCTAATGTCTAGCGAGGTAGGTTGATTGGCAATGCAGACTTGTTATTTGCCGCAGCATTTTCTAAATTTAAGGATAGGGAGCCAGGAATAACGTGTGAATTTGCAACTGTGGCCTGGGCCCCTTTCATAGAGCTGCTTAACCAGTTCGCGTTGGAGGCCGTGTATACACGCAATTTTTTTTTGCACCACGGATCGGAAAGCGTCTAAACACGCCATAGGAAACTCCGGAATATTTGTATGCATGCTCGGTTGAGCCACGCGTGTACGGTGACATGCTCGGAAGACGTGGCCACGCGCTGTGGAAGCTTCCATTAACGTGTGTGTGGGGAAAAGAAACCCGCACAGGGGCCAGAAAAACTTTTTTATTCCCGACGCGAACTGGTTAACAGAAAAAAATTGCTTACAAGAAATATTTGCTTAGCAGATTTTGTTGGTTACCAGCCCAACTTCCACACGAAATGTGTGTATTTTGGCTGGTAGTGTTTTATGTTGCTTAGCGAAAAAATTTGCTTAGCAAAATGCTCTGCTTAGCAGCTCTATGAGATTGGCTCCTGGTGTTTGTCAAAGCAACTTGTTAAATATTATATTTACAAGTCACAACCAGTGTTTACCATGACATTTTGTTATTGGAGGTCTTCTAGAATTATTATTCTTCTCAACAATACCATATTACCATTCCAGATCAGATCAGTTTTATGCGCTAATCAGTCGTTCCCAGCCCTCCTTTTCCCTCATACTTTCCGAGGTCAGACCTGGAGATTAAGTCAAATATTAAAGCCCAATGGGGGGAGGGGGGGCTGGGCTGTGATTTTGGTAATGTAAAAACAATTTGTTTGACTACACTGGTCAACAATTTTTTTTAAGTTGTCTGCTTCGGAGATAAAATGTGCTATTTATTATGGATTTTGATGTGCTGAATTCAAATATGACAATTAAAATTGCTGATTGGCTACTGTTTCCAAGATATTTAAGTTTTTACATTTTACGTACTATGTATATGGTGTACATAGCAGATTTTTAATCATGAATTATACGCTATTCCTATACGTGTACACATGTACATGTAGATCTTGAAAACTGGAGCCAATCAACAATTTTAAGCATCATTTCCATTCTCAGTGACCCATAATTAGTCAAGTTTGACTTCATTTGTTTCGGAAGCATTTTGGCTGTAGACCAGTGCTATCTTTAAAAAAAATTCTTATTTTTGTGATATATGGAGATATTTCTGACAATGTACAAATGCAAAACCATTAACGTAGTTAATCCAAACACTGCGTTTAATTACAAACTTCTTTGGAGAACGTTTAAAAGTGAAATCGAATTCACGCACTGCATTATACCAAATTTCAAAACATTTGTCTGTTAATTTGTAATGCTCCTGTTCTTTCTTTTGTTATGTATAATTGTGTGTTTTGATATGAAATTGTATTGATGGATAAACAATAAAACACCTGGAAAAGGCAAAAAAATAAATAAAAATTCTTACAATCCTTAGCGTGGATGTGGGGTGGTATGGGAAGGGAGGGTGGGGACAACAATTGTAAGTGGCTTGAGGCTTGTAAAGTTTCTCATTTCGCTCATTTTTTTAAAAAGAGTAATGGAACCATTGATGAATTCAAATCATTTCCTGCCTCGTTTAGCATTTTCATGAGACGGCCTACAGCGCCGACTGCATGGAGGACTTACTGAGTGCTATGAACGAGTTCATTGATGACTCGGTTGTCCTGCCGGCCGGCAACTGGGACAAGGACCTCCTGTTGCCTATCCTCCGCACCCAGAACATCAAGATGAAACAGCGGATGCAGAAACAGGAAGCCATCCTGGAGGAGGAAGAGGCTGAGTTGATTGAGAGGGAACTGACGACAGTGCATTGTAAGTTAGAGAAGGGAAAATATTACTGTTATACTTGTAGAACCAGAGGGTTATATATGTAAGGTCATATCTTGAGGTCATGACTTGAGGTCATATCTTATATCTCTAAGGTGGCCTGTATTTACCCTTAGCCTTTCCAAATTGTACTTCTTAAAGACAGGGAGAAGGAGAAGCCTCGGAAGAGGCCAGCTAAGTTCATTGACCCCTTGAAGCGGACGGGTTGCCTCTTTGGGGGTCTCATCAACGATGTGAAGAGGCGGTATCCGTGGTACCTCAGCGATCTCAAGGATGCGGTCAATCTCCAGTGCATTGCTGCCGTCTTCTTCATCTACTTCGCTGCACTCTCGCCGGCTATCACATTCGGAGGTCTGCTCGGTAAGTTCATCCGTCATTTTTACAGGTTTGCCTCTGAGGCAGGATACAGCATGTAGTAATTAACCTGAATGCAAAAAAAAAAAAATTATCATCCGAAAGTGTACTCGGTTTGAAGTTGGCGATGATATCACACATCCTAAGATCTATATAATATTATTTGAAGTGCTTTAATTTTTTTCTGGTGAAAATGGGGAAATTGCAATTTCAAAAAGTTGCCATTTTAGTGACTTTTAATAGTCATTACTTCCCACTTGAGTACCTCTCCTGTTGTTAACATTTCCTGATTTTCTGTGAAACTTGTCAACTAATTGAGCTGAAATTGCCACTGACTAATGGCTATGAATAAACATGATAACCTTTAAAAACGCTATTTATATCACCGAATATTTCTGAAAGATGTTCTTCTTTTTCTGTTCCAATAGCGGATAAAACCAACAACCTGATGGGTGTGTCAGAGATGATATTGGGTACCTCTGTTTGTGGGGTGGTGTTTGCTATCTTCTCTGGTCAGCCACTCATCATCATCGGCTCTACCGGCCCGATTCTGGTCTTTGAAGAAAACTTGTACTCGGTGAGCAACACTCTTTAATCTAATCCAAGCATGAACTTCTTAAACGGTTAGCAGCTAATATTCTACAATTATTTTGTCTTCTTTCTACTTAATTTCTATTTTTTGCATTCTATAATGATTTTGTTGTGCTGCTTACCAAAAATATTCGCCTTTTTAAATATGCTCATTGAGAAAAAAGCATGATTCAATGTCCTTTCCAGCCTAGAATGGTCCAAGAAGTTATAGATGTTGATGTTAAACATCCCTTGAAATATTTGTGTCTCAGGTGCTATCATTTAAGTTAAATTTCTCAATTAATTTCCGAAATGAATTTCTGTCATCCGAATACAGAAATTCCATGTTGGAATGAATACAAACAACCTAATGTTTGGTTTTCCAACATCTTGATAATAATAATAATAATAATAATAATAATAATAATAATAATAATAATAATAATAATAATAATAATAATAATAATAATAATAATAATAATAATAATAATAATAATAATAATAATAATAATAATAATAATAATAATAATAATAATAATAATAATAATAATAATAATAATAATAATAATAATAATAATAATAATAATAATAATAATAATAATAATAATAATAATAATAATAATAATAATAATAATAATAATAATAATAATAATAATAATAATAATAATAATAATAATAATAATAATAATAATAATAATAATAATAATAATAATAATAATAATAATAATAATAATAATAATAATAATAATAATAATAATAATAATAATAATAATAATAATAATAATAATAATAATAATAATAATAATAATAATAATAATAATAATAATAATAATAATAATAATAATAATAATAATAATAATAATAATAATAATAATAATAATAATAATAATAATAATAATAATAATAATAATAATGTGTGGACTTGTTATATAGCGCACGTATCCACCAACTGAGTGGTGCTCAAGGCGCATTATATTATTACCCCTGCTCATAAGGCTCATAAATCATTCCTGAAACCATCTCAGCTCCCTGGGGCGTATACAGCTCAATTGCTGCCATTACAGCGCATATAGGGCTAATCAACCAACTCTGCCCTCACAGGTACCCATTTAACTCCTGGGTGGAGAGAAGCAATTATGGTTAAGTGTCTTGCTCAAGGACACAAGTGTCACGGCCGGGTTATAAAGTATGGATGCATGTACAGACATTTGACCAATAATGTATACTGGCTTTAAAGGGCCAGTATCATCACGATTAGAGCAGACTTTCAACAGGGCATGGAATTGGTGTCCTCGTTTAAGATGAACACAGTGACTGAAAATTACTGGCTCATATATATGCAGCATCAATGGTACTGTGAGCTGATCTTATTACGTGGGGTATTATTTTCAGTCACTAAGTTAATCTAAAACTATCCCTCATATTCCATGCCCTGTGGATCCTGATTTCAGGATTTGTTACAAATCTCCATTTGCCTAAATATTTTCTTGAAAGAAGAGAAGTAGCCACGTCCAAGGAAGGCAAGATGTAGCCAGTACTGTGTGGGGATGTGGAGAGTCAGTAATTCCTCAAAAATTAAACATCCAGGAGGGTTTTGCCTTGTAGACCAAGGGAAGACCCAGGCCTACTACCCATTTTTCCGGATTTTTTTACTTTTGTCAAATCACACCCCTGGTTGATCATGACAATATTGTCAATTTAAAGTAATTTTTGTTTGTGGTAAATGATTATTTTTTAAAGCTTTTTACTTTGCTTTTTTTTTTCCAGTTCTGTGCCAGTAATGACATAGAGTATCTCCCGTTCCGAGCCTGGGTAGGCATCTGGATATTCCTCATCAGTACGGTGACAGTGGCTCTTGAGGGCAGTGTTCTCGTACGGTACTTCACGCGATTCACAATGGAGATCTTTGCCTTTCTCATATCGCTCATCTTCATCTATGAAGTCTTTAAGAAGTTATTCAATGTAAGTTTGATTATTTTATTTGGTTGGCTGTATTCCTCCCCCCCCCCCCCTTTGTGTTGCTCTACACACTTCGGCAAATCTTTTTTTTTTAAATTGTCAATTCGTCTGACATTTCACATCAATGAAATGGTAGTACTGCATAATTGCAGATGTCACATGACTGTCCACATGCTTCTTAACTGACCAATCCTGTTGGTAAGGCAATACGTAATACACGCGCGCATTGCTATTATACGCGTGTGCATTGCTACTTCCGCTGTGTGTAATTTAACCTAAATTCCTTGATTTTAACATTCAAAACGATTCTTGAGGCAAAAATTGACTTTGTTAATAAGATTTTTGAGTCTTTACAACACATACGTTAAATGAATGTCCCAAACTTGCTAATTAATTGCGTAAATTCTCACAGAAAAGGGTGGTCAATGCAGTTTCCAATAGGCTTCTGATGATCGTTAGAGCCAGCACGTGTGAAGTGGGCCGTGGTTTATGTTGGAATTACGTCACACTTACTAACAGGATACCGTTGTTATCAGAACCTCCATCACAGTTTATAGTGATAGTTGAGGTTATCGATGTGGCGTTAAGATACTCAATGCCACAAATTACCACACCAATACCAATACTCCACCATGCAAAGTCATGAATTGTTCACACAAGTTTTAACCTGTTGTTTCCCTGATTGCAATTCTTTTGAAGACCACTTACATTTAAGCCATTATATAAACTTTTGGTAATCTTTTAAAAAAACAAAAAATATCCACATATCCACCACGCTGGTGCTCATCAGGCTCATGAATCATCCGTGAAACCATCTCAGCTCCCTGGGGAGTATACAGCTCAATTGCAGCCGTTTTGACTCATATATAAGGCCAAACACAACAACCAACTCTGCCCTCACAGGTACCCATTTACTTGGTGTAAAGGTGATGGTGGTATCAAGCATACCTTGAAATAAGCAAAGACTGTTTGCGGTGACACCATATGAAATTCTCGATTGAGTAGTCATTAGTTCTGAAAGGAACTGGTGGTTACAACTCGACGTTTTGATCAGTATGCTCTGATCGTCCTCTTTCTCCTGAGGACGATCAGAGCATCCTGATCGAAACGTCGAGTTGTAACCTCCAGTTCTTTTCAGAACTAGTTACTACTCAATTTGAGAATTTCACATGGTGTCTTTGCTTATGGAGTGCTATGGTCAAGTGGTTTAGTGCATCGGATTTGTGTTCTGATGGCTGAGTCATCTGAATGTGGGTTCGGATCCCAACCGCGACCATGGTGCTTGTGTCCTTGAGCAAGATACTTTACCATAATTGCTTCTCTCCACCCAGGGGTAAATGGGTACCTGTGAGGGCAGAGTTGGTTGTTGTGTTTGATTAGCCCTATATGCGCTGTAATGGCAGCAATTGAGCTGTATACTCCCCAGGGAGCTGAGATGGTTCCAGGAATGATTTATGCGCCTGATGAGCAGGGGTAATAATATAATGCGCCTTGACCACCAATTTGGTGGATACGTGCGCTATATAAGTCTACATTATTATTATTATTATTATTATTATTATTATTATTATTATTATTATTATTATTATTATTATTATTATTATTGTGTGTGTGTGTGTGTGTGTGTGTGTGTGTGTGTGTGTGTGTGTGTGTGTGTGTGTGTGTGTGTGTGTGTGTGTGTGTGTGTGTGTGTGTGTGTGTGTGTGTGTGTGTGTGTGTGTGTGTGTGTGTGTGTGTGTGTTTTCACCATGCAAAGCTACAAATATTACATGCCTTGAAATACTTATTTCCTTTGTAACTTGTAGGGCGCTGTTCATGTGTCCTTGTAGAATGCTCTGTCTAAATGCCTTGTATTTTTATGAATAAAACAAAAAAGAAGTACAAAATGTGTAACAATTTTATACGTTGTGTAATGACATAAATTTGAGTATGTGATGAGAAGTTTTTTAGAAAGTACAATCTTTGCTCTTGCTAGTTTGAAGTCATCCATGTAATACTTCAGCTACTCAATGTGCAAGGTATCTTAACTTCTCTTCTACTTGCACAATAGCATATTGGTTATTTTTCCTTCTTGCCTGCACGCTTGAATGTTGCATGTTCAAACTGCTTTTCTCCCTGCCTGTCAGATGAGCTGAGCTACTTGTTGCCTGCATGCTGCTGCCAGCCTACTTGACAGCTTGTTGCCTGCCTGCCACCAGCCTTTTTGACTCCCTGTTGCCTGCCTTACCTCCTTGCTTGTCACTTGCCTCTTGCCTGCCTTACCTCCTTGCTTGTCACTTGCCTCTTGCCTGCCTTACCTCCTTGCTTGTCACTTGCCTCTTGCCTGCCTTACCCCCCTTGCTTGTCACTTGCCTCTTGCCTGCCTTACCCCCCTTGCTTGTCACATGCCTCTCGCCTGCATGTTGCATTGCTCATCAGTCCACCTTTCCTCTTAAGATTGCATTCATTTTCCTTCTAAACTGTCTTTGAGGTGTCTAATGAGTTCAAAGGAAACTGAAGACAATCAGAGTATACTGATCGAAACGTCGAGTTGCAAAACATCGGTTCTTCTCAGAACCCACAGATTTTACAGCTCAAAACGGAGAATTTACGTGGCGCATGCTGGCATAGTTTCTTGTTTTTAACACCTTACATTGTGAAAAATCAGTTTCACTTCAGCCAGCCGAATTCAAATCTTTTAAATGAAGTCCCAACTCTATGATACTTCTTGCCAGATATTTGAAAGACATCCTCTTCTTGAGAGCTATTGCCCCAACGCAACAAACCTGACAGAAGCCTACACTGTGTATACACCACTAGACAACAGTACTGCAATGTATACCAATGGGTCAGCCAATGATACTGAAATATGTGGAGTGTTGCCCGAAGGGAAGACGAACATGCCAAATACGGCACTCCTGTCCACGATCTTGATGCTGGGAATGTTTTTCCTGGCTTATTTCCTGCGCATTTTGAGAAATAGCCGGTTTTTGGGCAGAGGGGTAAGTGAATACGAATAGACTATGAAATGGTTGAGCCATTCAGTAAGCGATTTTTGCTTAGTATTACATAGAAAACTGTTGCACACATGTCACAATTTGCTATTGCATTGCATACACACAAAAATAGTTCCGCCTGTACATTTCGCTCTGCATAATTTTTGAAAAAAATCTTCCTCTGGCCATTCCATTAAAACCCTCCTATAGGTTTAACAATCAAAGACACTCAAAATTTGTGTGTAACTCCCAACCCATTGACTTTGTGCAGTGCACTCAAATAAATGCAAGGACATGTGGCTATGGTAGGAGGTCAAGCCAAAACCACTCGAGTGTATACGAGTCTGCTGCTAACTTATGCAGTACATACACAGCTCTGTGTGACTCTGCATATAACTTATGTAGGACATACACAAGTGTATTTGACTTTGCCACTAACTCCAGCACTCTTAGAGAAAAATACACATGTGTGAACAATTGGCAATGCAACCAAAAATACTCAAGTGACTGTCTGTGGGTGCGGTGCTTACTGGGCCAAATTTCAGCCTAGGCATAGGAGGGTTAAAGCTTTGAAAAACGTTCTCATCAAAGCTGATTTAAATAGCAAAAACAAATACAAATTATAGCTATTGTTTCTAAGACAAAACTTTGTCAATAAATAATCAAAATATTAACTCTGGAGTGACTTCAAAGTTGCTTAACCATCCTACTATAACTGCACTTTAGTGGCGAGGTCAAAATCAGTCAATTGCGTGTTTTGACTGTTGACCCAAATGTGCACACAGGGGCATTTTTGACTGGTTTTTACTGTCATTTTGACCACCCTGAACAATACCAGACAATGCTTTTACCAGTCAAAAACGGTCGACTCATTTTGACCTATAAATGTTCTTGACTACATATTTGACAAGGTTTCGACTTTTAAGTGCATTAGATATACCTTGTCAAGTATATCAACATTTTAACTGATTTTAACAGGCACAGAAGGGTTAAAACAGTATTTTGACTGATGAGGACGTAATAACAATTCCATATATTAAGCAAATTTGCTCTTCTGATTTTGCAATGATATTACAATTTCTTTCCCTCTCCCCCAGGCACGTAAGACCATTGGTGATTTTGGCATTCCCATTGCCATTATCGCCATGGTTATGCTGGATTTTTTAATTTCTTCAAGAACGTACACTCAGGTAAGCTCCCTCTTGGGTTTCCTTTTTTTATAACTTTTTTTTCAGCTCTACAAGGAGTCAAAGATGCGTAGCTCACTTCTTTTGTTAATCGGAACATCCTGATGTACTTTTTCCTCTCTGTTGTTAATTGTTTGAAAAATATTAGCCAAAGGGTTGTAAAGGGCTCTAAACATGGATGGACTTAAAAGTCTATTAACCCTAACCACCCCAAATCCTGCAAAATCCTCCAAGGGGCACTTTTGGGGGAAAATTCAGCACTGTTGGAAACTGGTACTTTCACCTCTTCAAATGGGCCAAAATTACTACCTGGCAAGAAGTACAGGCCATAAGTGCTGAATATGAAAGATCAACAAAAATACATGGTGCATTTTGAAGATAAGGACATGTTTCCAAAAGTAAACTGATGGATTTTGGAGGATTCAGGACGGTTCCTAGCCAGAATACCTAGGGGGTTAGGGTTAAAGAAGGTTCCTAGCCATAATACATATAGGGGGTTAGGGTTCAGGAAGGTTCCTAGCCAGAATACCTAGGGGGTTAGGGTTAAAGAGACAATAAAGTGTCTATTAACGGGACAGTATCGTCACGATCAACAGGGCATGGAATCAGAGTGCTAGTTTTAGATTAACTCAGTGGCTGAAAATAATACCCCACATGATAACCTCATATTGCCGCTGCTGCTGCATAAATGAGCCAGTAATTTGCAGTCACTGTGTTCATCTTAACGTAGGACATCGATTCCATGCCCTGTTGAAAGTCTGCTCTGATCGTGACGATAGTGTCCCTTTAATGTATCCATGCTTTATAAGAATGAAGAGATATGTACAGAAACCAACCAATGTCTGTAAATGCATCCATACTTGATAAGAATCAAGAGATATGTACAGAAACCAACCAATGTCTGTAAATGCATCCATACTTGATAAGAATGAAGAGATATGTACAGAAACCAACCAATGTCTGTAAATGCATCCATACTTTATAAGAATCAAGAGATATGTACAGAAACCAACCAATGTCTGTAAATGCATCCATACTTTATAAGAATCAAGAGATATGTACAGAAACCACCCAATGTCTGTAAATGTATCCATACTTTATAAGAATGAAGAGATATGTACAGAAACCAACCAATGTCTGTAAATGCATCCAAGAGATGTATAGAAACCAACCAATGTCTGTAAATGCATCAAAGAGATGTATAGAAACCAACCAATGTCTGTAAATGCATCCAAGAGATGTATAGAAACCAACCAATGTCTGTAAATGCATCCATACTTGATAAGAATGAAGAGATATGTACAGAAACCAACCAATGTCTGTAAATGCATCCATACTTTATAAGAATCAAGAGATATGTACAGAAACCAACCAATGTCTGTAAATGCATCCATACTTTATAAGAATGAAGAGATATGTACAGAAACCAACCAATGTCTGTAAATGTATCCATACTTTATAAGAATCAAGAGATATGTACATAAACCAACCAATGTCTGTAAATGCATCCATACTTTATAAGAATCAAGAGATATGTACAGAAACCAACCAATGTCTGTAAATGCATCCATACTTTATAAGAATCAAGAGATATGTACAGAAACCAACCAATGTCTGTAAATGTATCCATACTTTATAAGAATCAAGAGATATGTACAGAAACCAACCAATGTCTGTAAATGCATCCATACTTTATAAGAATCAAGAGATATGTACAGAAACCAACCAATGTCTGTAAATGCATCCATACTTTATAAGAATCAAGAGATGTATAGAAACCAACCAATGTCTGTAAATGCATCCATACTTTATAAGAATCAAGAGATATGTACAGAAACCAACCAGTGTCTGTAAATGCATCCATACTTTATAAGAATCAAGAGATATGTACAGAAACCAACCAATGTCTGTAAATGTATCCATACTTTATAAGAATCAAGAGATATGTACAGAAACCAACCAATGTCTGTAAATGCATCCATACTTGATAAGAATCAAGAGATATGTACAGAAACCAACCAATGTCTATAAATGCATCCATACTTTATAAGAATCAAGAGATATGTACAGAAACCAACCAATGTCTGTAAATGCATCCATACTTGATAAGAATCAAGAGATATGTACAGAAACCAACCAATGTCTGTAAATGCATCCATACTTTATAAGAATCAAGAGATATGTACAGAAACCAACCAATGTCTATAAATGCATCCATACTTTATAAGAATCAAGAGATATGTACAGAAATCAACCATGTCTGTAAATGCATCCAAGAGACATGTACAGAAACCAACCAATGTCTATAAATGCATCCATACTTTATAAGAATCAAGAGATATGTACAGAAACCAACCGATGTCTGTAAATGCATCCACACTTTATAACAATGAAGAGATATGTACAGAAACCAACCGATGTCTGTAAATGCATCCACACTTTATAAGAATGAAGAGATATGTACAGAAACCAACCGATGTCTGTAAATGCATCCATACTTTATAAGAATCAAGAGATATGTACAGAAACCAACCAATGTCTGTAAATGCATCCATACTTTATAAGAATCAAGAGATATGTACAGAAACCAACCGATGTCTGTAAATGCATCCATACTTTATAAGAATCAAGAGATATGTACAGAAACCAACCGATGTCTGTAAATGTATCCATACTTTATAAGAATGAAGAGATATGTACAGAAACCAACCGATGTCTGTAAATGCATCCACACTTTATAAGAATCAAGAGATATGTACAGAAACCAACCGATGTCTGTAAATGCATCCACACTTTATAAGAATCAAGAGATATGTACAGAAACCAACCAATGTCTGTAAATGCATCCACACTTTATAAGAATCAAGAGATATGTACAGAAACCAACCGATGTCTGTAAATGCATCCACACTTTATAAGAATCAAGAGATATGTACAGAAACCAACCGATGTCTGTAAATGCATCCACACTTTATAAGAATGAAGAGATATGTACAGAAACCAACCGATGTCTGTAAATGCATCCATACTTTATAAGAATCAAGAGATATGTACAGAAACCAACCGATGTCTGTAAATGCATCCATACTTTATAAGAATGAAGAGATATGTACAGAAACCAACCATGTCTGTAAATGCATCCATACTTTATAAGAATCAAGAGATATGTACAGAAACCAACCAATGTCTGTAAATGCATCCATACTTTATAAGAATCAAGAGATATGTACAGAAACCAACCAATGTCTGTAAATGCATCCATACTTTATAAGAATCAAGAGATATGTACAGAAACCAACCAATGTCTGTAAATGCATCCATACTTTATAAGAATCAAGAGATATGTACAGAAACCAACCAATGTCTGTAAATGCATCCATACTTTATAAGAATCAAGAGATATGTACAGAAACCAACCAATGTCTGTAAATGCATCCATACTTTATAAGAATCAAGAGATATGTACAGAAACCAACCAATGTCTGTAATTGTATCCATACTTTATAAGAATGAAGAGATATGTACAGAAACCAACCAATGTCTGTAAATGCATCCATACTTTATAAGAATCAAGAGATATGTACAGAAACCAACCAATGTCTGTAATTGTATCCATACTTTATAAGAATCAAGAGATATGTACAGAAACCAACCAATGTCTATAAATGCATCCATACTTTATAAGAATCAAGAGATATGTACAGAAACCAACCAATGTCTGTAATTGTATCCATACTTTATAAGAATCAAGAGATATGTACAGAAACCAACCAATGTCTGTAAATGCATCCATACTTTATAAGAATGAAGAGATATGTACAGAAACCAACCAATGTCTGTAAATGCATCCATACTTTATAAGAATCAAGAGATATGTACAGAAACCAACCAATGTCTGTAAATGCATCCATACTTTATAAGAATGAAGAGATATGTACAGAAACCAACCAATGTCTGTAAATGCATCCATACTTTATAAGAATCAAGAGATATGTACAGAAACCAACCAATGTCTATAAATGCATCCATACTTTATAAGAATCAAGAGATATGTATAAAAACCAACCAATGTCTGTAAATGCATCCATACTTTATAAGAGTCAAGAGATGTGTATAAAAACCAACCAATGTCTGTAAATGCATCCATACTTTATAAGAATGAAGAGATATGTACAGAAACCAACCAATGTCTATAAATGCATCCATACTTTATAAGAATCAAGAGATATGTACAGAAACCAACCAATGTCTGTAAATGCATCCATACTTTATAAGAATGAAGAGATATGTACAGAAACCAACCAATGTCTGTAAATGCATCCATACTTTATAAGAATGAAGAGATATGTACAGAAACCAACCAATGTCTATAAATGCATCCATACTTTATAAGAATCAAGAGATATGTACAGAAACCAACCGATGTCTGTAAATGCATCCATACTTTATAAGAATCAAGAGATATGTACAGAAACCAACCAATGTCTGTAAATGCATCCATACTTTATAAGAATCAAGAGATATGTACAGAAACCAACCGATGTCTGTAAATGCATCCATACTTTATAAGAATCAAGAGATATGTACAGAAACCAACCTGTGAAAGTTTCAGCTTATTATTAAGAAAATGGTGAAAATGCATTCAGATTTGTATGTATGCATTCTAATGTGGAAAATGGATCATGGCTGTTTTCAAATTTGTAATACAAGTCACTTCCCCCCCCCCCCCCCAAACAATTTTTTTTTTTTACAGCATTACTCAGGTGGTACCATCACCAACGTCTCGTCAAGTGAAGTTTTTAGATTATAATTCAGTGATTTTTTTAAAATGGGTTATTAACTCCCTTAAATAAACCTGATATTATTGATTCAAATATTTCCTTCACAGAAACTCGATGTGCCGGAAGGTTTGGTGCCGACGGATAGCTGTGAGCGTGAGTGGTTCATCAACCCCCTAGGAATCAAACGGCCCATCGGTGCTGGCCTGGTATTTGCAGCTATCATCCCAGCTTTCCTTGCCTTCATTCTCATATACATGGAATCACAAATAACTAGGTAACTATGGGTTGATATTTTTATTTGTAGAATAGTTTGTATTTCTCCTTCCATGGGCATCTTGATTTTTCTTCCATTTCTGTACACTTAAGTAATTAACAAGGTTGTGCATAGTAATTCCTAATAGGTTTTTTTTTTACATATAAAGTGTACAGACTTATATCTTACAAGCCGAGCCTATGGGGAATTACCACACACACCATCCATGCTCAATATTCCCTAAATTGTGTATTTCAGGGGTCTGTGATATGGTAAACAAAACCAGAAAAAAGTTCACTGAGCTATGGGAAGATGTGTACATTACGAGAAACAGTTTCTGATGTAACAGCTTAGAATAAGGTGCCGACTAAGGTCTGGGTATAATGCAACTACTGTGAAAAAACTGATGAGTGAAATATATGTTATGGCATTAAGAGTGGGCCCAGTACCTAAAAAATGTAACGTGAGTAACCGTGGAATTGCCCTTATTATGTGTCTTGTGAATAGTTGCAACCGTTTATTTTTTACTATTGTTGCAGTCTTATAGTTAACAAGAAAGATAACAAGCTCAAGAAGGGTTCTGGTTTCCACTTGGACATGTTCATCCTTGGTTGTTTAGCCTGCTTCAACTCAATCTTCGGTCTTCCATGGGTGTGCTCGGCCACCGTACGGTCCATAACGCACACGGGTAGCCTGACTATGTATAGCAGGACGCACGCCCCTGGAGAGAAGTCGCAGATTGTCGGCGTTCGGGAACAGCGAGTCACCGGCTTCATTGTGAATTCTTTGATAGGTAAATTATCTTGATTCCTGAATTAAATCAGGCCTGTGATTTCTCAGGATTTTTCATGATTTCAGGATTTTTTACAAACTCACTTTACCTAAAAAAAATTCTTGAAAGAAGAGAAGTAGCCACCAAGGAAAGAAAGAAGTAGCCTACATTGTGTCCAAACTTCTAGTTTCTTGTTCGTGGGGATGTGGAGAGTCTGTTAATCCTCTAAAATTAAACATCCAGGAGGTTCAGGGGGCTTTGTCCTCTAGACCAAAGGAAGACCCTGGCCCGCTACCCATTTTTCAGGATTTTTGCTTTGGTCAAATCACACCCCTGTTGAATCTTTTGCTGTAGTTAGGGTTTATGAAACATACTTCCTGGATATTTTTCTTAATGCAATAGCAAGTACCATTATCAAGTTCTGTGCTTTGAATTTCCCCTGTGTCCAAGTAGAGAAGCTTACTTATTTGTCAATTATTGCAACTTTCCAAATTATTGAACAGAAACCACAGAGAAAAAGATGCATTGTTCTGCATCCGGGGAAAAGAATTCCAGATGGAACTTTTAAAGGATATCCAGGGACTTTGTTTTACTGGATATCCAGGGACTTTGTTTTACTGGATATCCAGGGACTTTGTTTTACTGGATATCCAGGGACTTTGTTTTACTGGATATCCAGGGACTTTGTTTTACTGTTACATGCTGTGCAGCCATAAAGAAAATCACAAGATCTGAATGATTATCACAATATATACTGAGACGCAATAGAAACTTACCACTTTTTCGACCTTAAATTATCAGTAATCACAATGCACAAATGTAATATGTGCACTCGCGGTGAAGTGGATACAGATGGGATCGAGTACAGTGGACAAAACGTGGACATTTCCTCAATAAAATGCCAACATTTCTAATCCAAATTGTTGTGTTGTCTTATTTTGAACCATTTCAATTTTATGCTATTCCAAAACAAGTGGTAAGTTTCTATTGCGTCTCAGTATATAAATCAAGATTTGTGTGAATGAGCTCCCTGTCCTATAGTGTAGGTCCATTGCAGTTATTCTTTTTAACAGTAGTTCTATGCAAAATTGCCTGGGAATTTCTGTAATATTTGTACAGAAATTTGTAAAGAAGTTCTGAAAATTCAACATAACAATTCGTATGTAGTCTACTAATTATAAGATGAAAGCCCTTCAGACAAACTTATTTCTCAGGGTGATTTCTACGTATACCAACTTTTACAATAATACATTTGATAATCTGGTAATTACCAACCTTGTACCTTCCCGTTGAAAGAAATTACCAGCGTTATAATTACTTTGCATTATCTTGTTTTAATGTGCATTTTCATATGTATGTTGTATGTATATTCCCCAATGGAAATCAGTTTTTAACTGTTTGGGAATACCCTGGGTAAATAAATGAAATACATTTTTTAAAAATGAAATGGACTGCCCACCCATGGAATTGACACAGTTGCCGATTAGCATTTGCCCCTTGTTGGTGTTTGCAGGTCTGTCTATTGCCCTGGCTCCGCTGTTAAGGCAAGTTCCTCTGGCCGTGCTCTTTGGTGTGTTCCTGTACATGGGTATAGTGTCTCTTAACGGCATCCAAATGGTCGACCGTGTCCTCCTCATGTTGATGCCTGTCAAACACCACCCTGACGTTTCCTATACCCGAAAGGTGAGTGAATCTTTATAGATCGTTTGTTTGGAATGGACAACGACAAATTGACGAGAGTGGGATTTGAACATGCGACCTCCAGATTGATGTGCCGGTGCTCTACCACCCACTGAGCTATCTAGCCCTGTGGTCTTCACAATGACTATAAAATGACTGATTAACACCCCCCCCCCCCTCCCCCACATACACATGATTCCTGGCCGGTCAGTGTTTATTCTCCTGAATGTTGGAACAATCTTCCTGTTCCACATCACCAACACCAATCCCATTGATCATTCAAACAGGCATGTGATTTATCAGGATTTTTCCTGATTTCAGGAATTTTTTTAGAAATCTCCCTTTGCCTCAAAATTATCTCGAAAAAAGAGAAGTAGCCACCATTGAAAAAAAAAATTGCCTGTATTGTGTCCAAACCTCTAATTTCTTGGTTGTGGGGACGTGGAGAGTCTGTAAATCCTCCAAAATTAAACATCCAGGAGGTTCAGGGGGCCTTGTCCTCTAGATCAAAAGGAGAACCAGGCCCGCTACCCAATGTTCAGGATTTTTTTCTTTTGTCAAATCACATTTCTGTTCATGTTTTCTCTCCTTGTTTCTCTGTTCAAATTTATATTGTACTTAATTATGCACCATTACTTCTTATTTTGTAAATTATAATTGTAGTCAATTTGACTATCTCAAACCTGGAAAAGAATGAATGAACGAACCATGAGTGTCATACAGAATAATAAGGACTATTAACTCTCTTACTATAGCTGAACTTCAGTGGCTAGGTCAAAATCAGTCAACTGCCTGTTTTGACTGTTGAACCAACTTTGCACACAGGGGCATTTTTGACTGGTTTTTCTGTCATTTTGACCACCCTGAACAATACAAGACAATGCTTTTACCAGTCAATGCTTTTACCCTGTAAATGTACTTACTACGTCACGTAAGGTTTGACAGTGTTTGACTTTTAAGTGCACTAGATATACCTCAATGTGGCAAGTACATCAACATTTTGACTGATTTTGACCCTTGCAGTCATAGGAGGGTTAACATGGTTCAATAATTGGTACTTTCATAATAGGTTAAAACTCTACGCATGCACATCTTCACCACTGTCCAACTGATATGCCTTGCCGTGTTGTGGGTTGTGAAGAGTACACCAGCGGCCTTAGCTTTCCCCTTCTTCCTGATCATGTTGGTTCCTGTACGCCAGCTGCTCAAGAGGATATTTGTAACCTCGGAATTAGATGCAGTAAGTAGCTTTTCAAAACTGCTTAATATACATTTTTTAGACGTGATCATCTGGAGGATATTTGTAACCTCGGAATTAGATGTACTCAGTAGCTTTTTCAAAATTGCTTAAAAATGTATCGTCCATGTTTTATCAGCAATTTCCACAAAAATTTGTTTATCTTTGGCATATTGAAAATTTCATGTTAAAAAGTAAAACAGATACTTTGAAATGAGATATTTCACATAATAGTTTTTGGACGTTTAACAGTAAAAAAAAAGTGTAAAAATTCATTTATAATGTGACCCACCATAAATTAATTTCAGTAAATATTTACTGTGAAACCATGTTTCTCAAGATTATTTTGAGAAATGTGTGATTTTACAGCAGTTGTTTTCACTTCCTCGAGTAAAATATCAATGTTTTGATGAAAAATAAAATGTTCAAAGTTGCCATTAAAATAGCGAAAAATATGAGTGATACATCTTCAATATACATTTGTTAGACTTGATCTTCTAGTCTTTTAAATAATAATCACAGAGACTTTCAGGGAAGGATTTTGTTGAAAAGCAACAATTTTTGGCAGAGATATTTAGTTTGTGTTTGTAACGCTAATTTTGACTAGACCATTTCACACAGGCCTCGGTAATCTTGCTAAGCCTAATTAGCATATTGATCACATAGCACACTTCTGAAAAGTTTGTAGGCAGTCAAACAAAATGTCTGGGGCGATGTTTGTACTATCACCGCTGTTTTAACCCTAACCCTCCAGGGTATTTTGGCTAGAAACCCTGCCAAACGCAGCAACGTGCACCATTTGTCAAAACGACAAGCCTGCCCAGTGCAGCAAGATCCATCTGTAGATTGGTGAAATTCTTGCATCGGGAGATAAACAATTGATTTAATTTTGCCCTACACCGATGTGTGTATAGCACTGTATGCTCAGTGCTTTCCGAGTGTCTGTGAAAAAACTACACAGGCGACTCGGGCGGGATTCGAACCCACGACCTCCTGCTTACTAGTGCAGACGTCTTACCTCTCGACCACCGAGCTTGCCCGATGACGATTGGCCGGCTAGAATCCTATATAGCAGCGGGTTCCGCAATATATATAGATTGGTGAAATTCTTGCGTCTGGTCACAAATCTCAAGGCCGAACTGCCTCAGAGTCTGTGGTCACCCAATGCAGCAGGATACAACTCTGGCATTGTTCAATGGGACCAGCTCTCAATAGCCTCAGACTTGGCTGCTTATGCACTGGTGTTGACAGCTGAATGCATCAAAGTGCACCAGACTTTTCCACCTGATGCACTGTGCTGCGTCTGGCAGGGTTAGGGTTAAACATGGCAAAAAAACATAGTTTAAAACAGAGAGCTAATTTGATTGAATCTGACCTTAATGAGCAACTGTAGCCACATAGTGGAGGTTTTCTCATTGCATTTGATAATTAACCTGTGATGTTACTTTCACAGACTTATTGGCTCTTACAGCTCCAAACGATACAACCTGTTCATGTTTCTGTGAGTTAGGTTTTATTTAGGCCATGAGAATGAAAGTCATAGATTTGCGTCCACCGCCCGCATGTCCCAAAAGCTACCGCCTAAATTTTTCATTATTTGCCAAAAAAATCATTATTTGCACAAAAAAGGTATTTCCACCAAACAAATTTAGTTCCAAATAATCCACATCAGTAAAACGAAGTTTTTACCAAATTTCCACCAGTACATGTATGTGCGCTATAATCATTAGCACATGCTCTCTTACAGTCTTAGTCCTGCGTACATCGTTCACAAAAAAGGTCGCATCGTGCTAAAACTGTATGGTAAACTCCGTCCGATCCGCACCTGCAACTGTACCGCCTTCACATGCACAACACGTTCGCTGTTGAGCCTTTGTATCTTATGCCTGTGTGTGCGGCCCGCACGTATAATGGATGCACGTACGTACACAGGCGACCATACGTACAGCGACACGTCAAATTAGAAGAAACATCTTGTGATTGCGCTGTTATTAACCCTAACTCCCGAAGCATTGTTACTGAACAATAAAAATCCTTCAAAATAATGAATAATGAAAAAAAGCCTCATGTGTTTTCGAAATTTCCCGGACGCAAATCTATGACTTTCATTCTCTTGGCCTTAGCTATGTACATTGGCATAGCATTGTTTGGTTGTTGACTTGAACCAGCCTGTGATTCCTCCGGATTTTTCCTGAGAAATCCCATTTTTTGTACAAATGTCCTCTTTCCCTCAGAATTTTCTTGAAAGAAGTAGCCACCAAGGAAAGAAAGAAGTAGCCTGTATTGTGTCTGAACCTCTAGTTTCTTGTTTGTGTGGGGATGTGGAGAGTCTGTAAATCCTCCAAAATTAAACATCCAGGAGGTTCAGGGGGGCTTTGTCCTCTAGACCAAGGGAAACCCAGGCCCGCTACCCATTTTTTCAGGATTTTTACTTTTGTCAAATCACACCCATTACAAATTGTGCTGTATTTGACTACCAACAAGTCAGATGTTTCCATGGAAGATCGTCAGAACAAAATCATGTATGAAATGGGCTACAGCAAATCTTGAATTTTGAGCAGCATATTTGTATATTTTGTGGAAAGAAAACAAAATTGCATTGTGAAAAACTTTTTTTTTAAATGTTTTTTTTAATTTGAATTCTCTGTAGCTTGACAGCGAGGAAACTGAAATGGATGCAGAAGAGAAAGATGAATACGAAGTGGCTCACATGCCTGCTTAAGGTACTTGGGAGAATTTGATTGTGAAGACAATATGTCTGGTCTGAGTGCACAACTGAATTCTCCTTACGTTATCCTACCACTTCAGCTGCCTCTTCATGGCTCGGGTATATGGAATTTAAATGCAAGTATTAATCCTGAGTTATGTAGTATGACTGAAGCAGTATAAATTCTCTATACATGTTGAGAATTACCAATGCATGTGCTGTAAATAGCAACATTTTCAAATATATTCAACTTTTTTGTTTGAGTAAATACCATAAGAACTATTTTTGTATATCAGTGCTACGAATAGAAACCAAATTTGAAACCAAAGTCTTTAAAAGACCTGTTTACTCTCTAAAGCCTTTTAAATTGCAGTGGTTGGAAAATTGCTGTCCATAATATTGTTTTACCTCGGCAAAAATGGTAAATCTTTCTGTAGTGGACAGGTGCTCACAGCGTCCAGGTTATAAAGGATGTACTGTGTAACCTTTATATTGTTGACACCCAAGGAACCGATGAAGTGGCCACATTAGACAGGTGCCCACAGTGTACAAGTTATAAAGGATGTACTGTGTAACCTTTATACTGTAGACACCCAAGGAACCGATGAAGTGGCCACATTAAACAGGTGCCCACAGCGTCCAGGTTCATGCAGAATGTACACTCTGACCTATATATTACGGACGCCCAAGGAACCGATGAAAAGTGTCCAACACATTCACCAGTGTTGAAACCATCTATAATTGTTGACATTATTATTCAGATAGTAACATAAACTTAAAAAGAGTGATTTTGCTCGAGGATTTTTGGATTTTGACCTAAAAAGAACTATAAGACAAATACAGGCCATTCATACAGGATGCATCAGTAGTTGACTTCCAGAAAGTTGGGTCAGACTGTGCCAATCTACCACAGTACTGCTACAATAAACCAATAAACCAAATGTAAATTAATTGAAAAGAAATAAGAAATTAACGAATCATACTGTCCTGTTTTAGATGTTGCTTTATACTATTTAAAAGTGCCTTATAAACTTAAATTGGCACAGCATGAAAAGAAAGATCTTGTTTTCCTTTCTGCCGGTTACACCTCAAGTCAAGGTACGTCCCGTAGCCTTAGATCTCGAGTGTCTTTCGCAGAATCCTTGCAGTCCCTAAAGCCCTTTTCACACGAGCACCGATAACAAACGTCCTTGGTAATGGGCGCCAGTTGTCGGTCGCCTCGGTCGTTTGCGATTTTTTAACAAACTTTCACACGACTTCCACTCACGCCAAAACTAACGTCCCTCGTTTTCCATGGAGGGTTAAAGGTCATGATTGTGCAATCCAATATTTCACTGGTACAGCACGCAGAGCTTATTCACTGAATGCTTTCGTCTACGTTACCAGTTTTCTCGCGAAGATATACGCGTTGTGCGAAGTCAACCGTTACTTTCTCCCACATTTTGTTTTCATTTCCTTCCCATTTCCCGACAATTTTATTCTCGTTTTATTATGGATATCGAATCAAGTATACTTGCAACAATTCTGACGGATTCACAGAGCCAGATTTCTAACGTAAGGCCATCCAACGAGAAAAATAAACGTGTCCGGGCCAAGAAAGTCTCTTGGAGTTACGATGAAACCGTTTCATTCACTGATCAACGTGATAGGGATGTACAAGTTGTTTACCAACACACATCCGGGATTATTGCAAGCTGATCTAGCGAAATGATACCGCCAAAGCAAGGGTCCCCTGTTAGGGCGCACTAAGCGTTTCACATGACCTATCGTGGCGATTTTAACATCGTTGTGATTTTTTGGAGGTCTCGATCTCTGTTATAAATAACGAGGGTCCGTGGTAATTATTTAACAAGGATAGCTTTCACACGACTGGGATTTGCTATTTTTTAACATGGATGCGATTTATAGTCAAGGTCCGTTGTTAAAACGGTCTCGTTCTTCAGAGACAATGGCTAGTTATTGTTTCATCCTACTGTATTGCATGAAAACAAATGCCTTAATTACAACTCAAGACTTTAGACGCAGTATTAAACATTGTATTAATAATCCTTCAATTTCTTTATTAATCATGTAAAGAAATATAGCTTTAAGACATATATCATCGTGTCAGTGCAACAACGTTGTATCTCCGAGTTACGACGTTTTTGCACAAAACCAGTTTGTGTCAGTGCAAAAAGGTTGTATGTAACAAGTTCCCGGATGAATGCACAAAAACAATGGCTGGGATACGACGTTTTTGCACAAACATTTTTTAATGTATGCAAATTCATGCATATTGACGATGCGCTGTACATACGACCTTATTGCGTACATACGACATTTTTGCACTGACACGACGATATTATACTGAATAAAAAAATCCTTGAATAGCATATAAGGTTATACAAACACTGTAACCCTGATACTTTTTATAAAATACTTTCAATGGATCACTAACATCTAAGTTATTCAAATGACAAATATTTCAAAATAAAAAGCTACAAGTTTTACCTATAAAATAACAGTTTTTGTTTCTTGTAATTCCATTCATCACCTTCAACGTTTGTTATTTTGTTTTGTGCCAAATTTTAGTTGACTTGTTTTCATACAGGGTGATTAATTTTCTAATTGACACATTTATGTTTTTATTCTTTTGGCGCAGTCGACTCGTTCATTAGAACTTGGAAAAAGTTGATCTACCAGAAGCAAAGACTTTTCATTGGTCCAAGCCAAAAACAAAATAAAATAAACATATTACTGTATATTACTGTTCTTATATGATTTCCATGGTTACTTGTTCTGGTAAATGAAATACCCACCGTTGCTTGTTCCTTCAGATTGGTGATGTGATTAAATATATATATATATATATATATATTTTCCCTGTAAAATACTTGTACCTATTTTGTTCCTTAAATTTGACAAATGAAATATTAATAAGTGTATAAGACCGTTGCATTTCCTTAACATATTTATTTTTGTATCGAATGTGGTTTGATAAAAACGTGCAGTTTATTGAAATTTGTGTTACTATGTAAATTATATACCTGAAAATCTCATATTATATAGTTTCAACATATTATGTACATATGTTAAAAAGGTAATGATATCATGTTACTAAAAAGTACTGATATTTAATATTGTTCAGTAACATTTTGAAAACGTTTTGAATAAATACAGATATTAAACTGTTTGAAAAACATGTTGAAAACATGACTTAAAAAAGTAGAGGTAATGTATGAGTTTGTTGTAGTCGGAATAGTTTCTTGACTGAATGTTATTCATTTAAGTCTGCAATACTTCTAGATATTTAAGTACAGGCAGTTGCAGAGAAAAGGTGGGGGAAAGCACAAATTGATTAAAAGATTTTAATAGATGGATTACACTGGTCAACAATTTTTTTAAAGTTGTCTGCTTCGGAGATAAAATGTGCTATTTATTATGGATTTTGATGTGCTGAATTCAAATATGACAATTAAAATTGCTAATTGCTGATTGGCTACTGTTTCCAAGATATTTAAGTTTACATTTTATGTACTATGTATATGGTGTACATAGCAGATTTTTAATCATGAATTGTAAACCTAGGTCTTTTCATGTGTTTATGTAACACTTACTATGTATCAGTTCATAGTTCAGTCATTATTCAGTGTCTACTCTGCGCTTCTTGGCTTGTCTCTTGTAGTCATTAAATGGTACCATATCTTGAAAACGAGCCAATCAACAATTTTAAGCATTATTTCCATTCTCAGTCAAGTTTGACTTCATTTGTTTCGGAAGCATTTTGGCTGTAGACCAGTGTTATTTAATAATAATAATACAACAATCGGGCACCTGGATGGATCAAGAGAAATCTCTTGATCCACCCATGGAATTCAAAACCTTGACAATGAGAAAAAGTGATCTAATTCTATCCGCTCGGTGCACATCGTAGCTCTCTAGTGGTGAATTTGCACTCATTGTCTTGATGATAGCCACTAAGGCGTCAAGTGAGCATTGTGCGTACACTTTATGCGTGCATGTTATGGTACCAAGTGCGCGTGTACTTCTACCAGCCAATGATTGCTGGTAATATTCCGCGCGTAAGCACATCAACTGCAAAATACGCCAAACGCGACATACTTTCGCCCACAGTGGTCTAACAACATGTGCCCTCAACAGCTCATGCACGGTAAGAATAATCACAGATTCCATTGGGAAGTAAGGGGCACTGGCTATGTCTAGAAGCTAAACTGCTTTTACTTCAACATTGCTAGCAGTTGTCAAAAATGCCCTATTCAGAAAAAAAACAACCCAAGGATTTCTTGTTTGTAAGTCGATACGAAATATGCACACGCATTTGTTAGTACACGCATTCTTGTCACTACTTTCCAGTTCCAAAGCTGGCGTACGTTTGTGTGTAATTTTAACCTAAATCCCTTGATTTTAACGTTCAAAAGTCGTTCTTGAGGCAGAATTTGACTTTGTTAATAAGATTATGAGCCTTTAATCACAACACGAATGTTAAATGCAAGTCGCAAGCTTTCTGATTTCTTGCATAAATCTTTAAAGAAATGGGTGGTCAATGCAATTTCCAATGGGCTTCTGATGATCATTGGAGCTAGCATGTGTGTGGTTTATGTTATGTCACACTTAACCAACAGCATACTCTACTGTTAACCTGCTAATTAACATACCCTGAAGATTAAAAAAAAAACATACATTACTTTTAATCATTTTATTACAATTGCCAAAAAAATATATATATTATAACAAAAAAAACACCATGCCAAGCTCACTGTCAGCTGTTCCATCTAGTTTGTCCTTCAAATCTAATGTTCATGTTCATCATCATCATCCGATTAATCCGCAGCCTGCTCAGAATAAGTTAACTTTAGCTTGGGCATCCCTCATGCTTCTTGTTCTCTTGGGCAGTGTTTAAATTAATATCAACATTGTCTTTTGAATAAGAAAGGATTCTATATCTCTAACCCCCCCCCCCCCAAAAAAAAGTTATTCAAAAACTTTTTTCAGGAAGGACACTGTATTATAAGGCTCTGATAAATGTAAACACTCACAAAAAAGTATTTCAAAATATATCTGCGATATTTTACAATGATGAATTCCTTACATATACATAACCTCTGTATTGCGACATAAAAAAGTTATAAAACGACAAGCAATTGGTGTTAGCACAAGTGAGGAAACACCCTTAATCGGTTAATTCATGAAAATTAGAATTATGTACTTCTTGAATAATCTCAATAAATCAATTGAATAATCTCCTTTCATACCTACAAATATTAGCTACTATCACAAGTATAAATGCACCTCAATATAACAAAAAATTCCATGACAAGTATCACAAATCGCACAGAAAAAATGTTTAGAGTTACTTTCTAACTAGTCAGGTAGCCTCACAACTGTAATTACATTGGTATTATGTGACACTCTGGTGCCAGACATCACAGATTAATCCAGATTATCCAGTTTCTGGGTACACATTGTTAACGGCTGTGGCTAACGTCTGTGGAAGAAATTTTCTGTGGATATGACTTATCCACAGACTACACTGTCCAAACAATCTTGACAAGACATCACACGGTGAGGCTTGTGACTGAAGCCTGATATAAGCTACCATCCTCGGACTCATTTTCGTTATACTTTGATCTGTTTAAAATGGTTGGTAACATGCACAGCTTATAGTATGCTGTGGATACACACAAGCTTCCGATAAGTCAGGGAGAGGTTTCGTTCAAAATGCTGCGTAGCAAATATTTGATGCAGAAATTTGTGTGTGGTGTGTGTGTAATGCTAATGTTTGAATAGCAAATCTAAAATTTAGATTTAAGCAAATTGTGTATGTGCCGTGCCTACTCCAACCAATGATATCCAGTATGTGAAGTACCAGGAGCCTATCAAAAATTAGAGCAGTTAACCCCCTCCAAGATACCTAGCTATTAATTAGCAGTGTAACCATACACTGGTCCTGTCACCAATGAATTGAAGTTGACTGACATGAACACGTTGGTGTGGTCCCGCAGCATTCTTATATAATTCAGTGATGCCTTCTGTTCCTGACTAGTTATACCGAGGTCGGTGTAGATCTTGGCCAGACCCCGACTGTGGGCATCCTCCACAATGGAGCGGGCTTCAGCCTCCGCCCGCGAGGTCAACAGAGCGGCCTGGGCAGTTGCATTCTGGGTGATCTCCTCGGCCATGTTTTCAGTGTTCCTCACCTAATTGACAAATTAAAACATAAATTTAAAAAAATTAATTCCTGATTAGAAATATAAAATTGTTAATTGCACTCGGATATTCTTCGGTTATGAAATATGTTATATTGTACATTACTGTTTTTATTTATTTATTTTAATAATATTCGCCCTGAACAAGCCTAAAAGCCACTCAAGGTACAGGGCTACAATAGAAGACAAATAAAAATTAAATAGACTCAAGAGGAGCTGAATGTGGGAATTGAGATTCCTCTTGAAACAGGATAGATCGTAGGATGGAGGGAAACATGCACCAGGCAAGGAATTCCAAAGAGATGCAGCACGTGGGAAAAAAGCTATTAGTATAGCTTGTTGTTCTACAAATTATTATCACTTCATCATGTGCCCGGGCAAGAAAGTAGATCAAAAATGCACAAAATGACCGTAATTTGATCATGATTTGGGCTTTCTTTTGATATATGCATATTATATTGAAATACATTGTACTAAAGTAATTATTACTCAAAAGGTTGAGATTAACAAGAAGGGGCACAAACTGGAGGAAGAAAGGAAAAATCCTTGAAGGTGAGCATTTCTGATTCAGATGTTGACAACTATGACAAGTATTAAACCCTTACGTACGGAATTATTTTTACAAAGAGTGAAGTTGATTGCGGCCAACCACGGAACGTCTGTGGGGCCATGGAGCGCCTGGTCAAACCCAGCCGTGGCAATGTGCACAACTCCGCTGTTCAGCCAAGCGTATAGACCGAACAATAAGCGGGCAAGCTAAGCCGGGCATACCCTATTCATCGTACGTGAAGTCCCCACATAGCGTAATTGAAAGGCCAGTGTTCAGAAATCTCATGAAAAGGCTGTATTCAGAATGCTCTCGAAAGCCCAATCTGTTATATAACACTCCATTTCAAGAACAATATGGTTCACCAAACTATCAGCCTTCTTGAAGATTTCAATTCAAGGCGAATTCTCAGCAAATGCAGCTGGAAAATCAACTGTACGCAAGGGGTTAAGAGTTCATACAACCTTGTGCCAGGAACAAAGGAATAAATTGAAAATGTGGAAGTCTGTGAGCATGTTCCTTTGAAGATTTTTGTTTTCATCGAAACATCAATAATTTCCTTATAGAAAGGGGGAAAAAATACTTTGAAATGTAATCATTCACAAAATAACAGTAAGAAGCTTAGTTTTACAGTAAATAATTTATGATGGGACTGGGACCCACCATAAATTCATATTTATTGTAAAACCATGATTTTCATTATTACTTCGAGAAATCCGTTTTCTTTTCCTTGAATAAAATATCAATGTCAGGGGTGTGAATGGGCATAAATTTTGCTAGGGGTATTGGGGCCGCTGTTGTGAACAGCGCCAGGGTGAAATCTATAGTTCTGAGCGTTTGCTTTCCTTAATTGCTTAAATCTTTAAAATCCGGAGGATCACATCATTGCGATTTGTAAAAATCCAAAAATTCGGACAAATCACATCCCTGCAATGTTCCGATGAAATAGAACATTTTCAGCAGTAAAACACTGGCAAAACATCTGTAAGCCCTTCTACTGGGGTGCTCAATGACTTACTATCTCTTCCGTCGACTTTCTTTCGAGCTGAGCCTTCTGTACGTATTTCTCACGGATGCCGTCTTCTAGCTGCGTGAGGGTCTGCAGGTTATGGCTCAGTACGTCGTTGGGAATGTCTACAAAGCCGAGCTGGAAATAGCGCACATCGGCAAAGAATCCCTTGTCCTCAATGGTACAGTCTGCAAACGGTTTGCAGTCGGCTTCACAACCTAACAACGGTGATTGGATTCAGTTTGGAGAAAAAGTCAGAATTCAGAAAGCTGGTTTCTTAAAGACACAATTTGCAGAATATTTTTATGTTCTCCCCGATCGTAAACAGAAAGTACAACATTGGTTATGACTCCATTATCTGGAAACTGAAGAACTGGTAGTGGGAATAGTTCTAACTACTACCTTGTATATCTCACTACTACAAAAATTGTAACATGTTTGTTTATGTTTAAATGTTTTACAAAAAGTTTTGTTAATGCGAAACAATTCCTGTTTTTAGGATGAAGATGTCCGCTCATAATTTTTCAGGATGACCGATACTTCTGCCAGAACAAAAAGGCTGGAAATTGCCAGTAAAATAATGTGATATATTTTAACATTTTAAATAAATTAAAGATGTATTGACGTGATTTGACAGCAATTTCTGACAAATTTCTTTTTCATCAGAATATCTACTCGAGGAAGGGATAACAAATGCTTTATTAAATGCTTTATTAATTTCTCAAAATAAGAAGTACGGTTTTTACAGTAAAGATTTCCCAAAATTGAATTTATGGTGGGTCCCATCATAAATTACTTAAGCACTGTTAAACTTATCTTTGGACTTTATTTTGTAAAATATCTAATTGTTTCCATTTTCATAAGAAAAACTTTCTGGAAATTGCTGATTAAATTGCAGACGAACACTAGCCCAGGTGTGTGATTTGACAAAAATAAAATATCCTGGAAAATGGGTAGTACCCTTTGGTTTAGAGGACAAAGCCCCCCTGAACCTCCCGGATGTTTAATTTTGGAGGATTTACAGACTCTCCACATCCCCACAAACAAGAAACTATAGGTTTGGACACAATACAGGCTACTTCTTTCTTTCCTTGGTGGTTACTTCTCTTCTTTCAAGAAAATGTTGAGTTAAAGGGAGACTTGTAAAAAAAATCCTGAAATCAGGAAATAACCCGAGAAATCACAGGCCTTGCAGCCATACACAATGCAGACAATGAGCTTTTCCCCACTGACATTCAACGACCTACCCTTAGGCAAATTTTTGCATCCAAACTTGCAACAGTTTCCCCCCAAGCGCTTCCTGACGGCTTCAAACAATGACTTCTCAATTGTGGCCCGAATCTCCTCAAATTGGCGGGTGCTGTAGTCCTTGGTGGCACCCTTTAGCTCATCGATGGCATTGTTGCGCAGTACCTCCTTGTAGTAGATGTCGTAGGTATCATGAAGATTCTTTAGGTCCATCTTACGGAGGAAGTACTGGAAAGTGCAGTCCATGGTCACCTATGGAGGGCAAGATGAAGGATTTTTTTTAAGTACAAATTTCAACAGCAACAGGGCACATTCACAGGCTTAACCCTCCTACACATGGAGGCCATTCAGATCCACTAAATTTTCAATATGTTTTTCATCAACCTTTAGTACATACAAGCCTGCTGTCCTTTCCAAGTAATCTTACAAAATCAACTGTGTGCCACCCAAGGCCACTGTAAATGTTTGGACATAATAGTATGGCCTGCAATGTATCAATGGGAGACCACCTTATATATATATATAATTACGCAGCAATCTCAGTGCACAGGAGGGTAACCATAGGAGGCCACTGGCAACAGCTAATGGCTTGGAGTGGCCTGAATGGGTTGTTTCAAAAATTGCACTGATTGTAGGAGGGTGGGCTAAGTATCACTCGTCATATATGTACATATAATAATAATGTACTGTGATAAAACACATGGCAGAATGCTGCCCATAAAATTAAACCGAGTCAAAACAAAGAATTTACATTACCTCCAATCTATCACTAGTGAACACAGCAATG
This sequence comes from Zoroaster sp. YZ-2022, assembly GCA_029582265.1. Taxonomy (NCBI): domain Eukaryota; kingdom Metazoa; phylum Echinodermata; class Asteroidea; order Forcipulatida; family Zoroasteridae; genus Zoroaster; species Zoroaster sp. YZ-2022. The sequence goes on along the minus strand of CM055828.1, from coordinate 27,598,926 downwards.
GATGACAACTGAACCATATGAGCATCGGCCTCAAATACCTTGAATTCATGGTCAATCCCAATGAGATAGTGTCCACCTGTGAACACTGTGTCCGTGTCCACAGTCCCTGTAGACTTCCTCCGACTAAAGCCATACTGTAACAGAACAAAAAAGTAAAGTGTGAAGATTTCGCTTTAAGCTGTGTCAAGTGTTCTAACTTGCCTATGCAGTGAAGTGCTTTACCAACCAATAATGTATGGACTTTGTTGAAATGTCTGCATGCTGCACAGGATGCTTACACGTATGCGTTCAACAATACTTAAGTCATTTCCCGTCAAGATGGACAGTTGATTATAAAGCCATGTTAGGTTATTCAAATTAATAATACTGGTGCTCAAGGCGCATTATATTATTACCCCTGCTCATCACGCGCATAAATCATTCCTGAAAACCATCTCAGCTCCCTGGGGAGTATACAGCTCAATTGTTGCCATTTCGGTGCATATGGGCTAATCAAACACAACAACCAACTCTGCCCTCACAGGTACCCATTTACCCCTGGGTGGAGAGAAGCAATTATGGTAAAGTGTCTTGCTCAAGGACACAAGTACCACGGTCGTGGTCGGGATTTGAACCCCCATTCTGACGACTCAGCCATCAGAACACAAATCCGATGCACTAAACCGCTCGGCCATGGCACTCCATTAGATAAATGATGGATAATTTAGTGAAAATACCCATTCAAATATAATTATGAAAGTCAGAATTCTACAGTGCACACCTCTCTAGTCAAAAGATAGTGAAACAAAAGGGAAGACAACAGAACGATGGTTGAATGGAAATACAAGTAATGAAAATAAAATGATGGGTATTTTACCTGGTAATACTCAACCCCATGGAATGATGACGGCACAAGAATAATGATAAGTAGCACGATGATACACCCGATGACAAGGGAAATTTTGATGCAATCCTCTGACCCCATTCCACTCACGGTCCCACAAAAAACCTCAATCAATCAATTGCTGACGTTCACTGTTGACCAAAAATCAACTCAGCTGGAAAAAAATCATCAAAAAAGACAAAGAAACTGATTCAAGACGCATGTTCTGTGTGTTCCGTGTGTTCAAGACCATTTAACCAGTAAGAATTATTATTTGACCAGGATGGTATTCATCAGGCAGCACCAATCTTCTCTTTTTGTACACAAAATGCTGTCAGCGGACATTTCTGTCTGGAAATAACATACTACTCAAAACAATTTAGGGAACACCGGATTTTTAACATCAAATAGGTTTGAAATGTTCCATGAACCAGGATTTTCATTTGCAACCCCCTCTCTCTTTCAGTAGTCATGTCATGAAATGTGTAATCACTACATGCATCCTTTATCATCTGTTTCATTGTGCAGTTGTTTCTCATCAATTCTGTGAAACATTGTGTTTATCTGAAATAAATGATCTTGCTTTAACTGAGATTATTCCGGTGTTCCCTAAATTGTTTTGAGTAGTATATATAGTTTATATATATATATAAACATCTTTGAGCATCCATAAATATTGGGTGCCTTAGAAATCAATGGGCACATTTATTATATCATGAGGTAACATCTGGACTGTTCCAAGAGGTACTTTTTTTTATTCTTTCCCCAGTTTTTGTTTGCTTTGTTGACGGGGTCTTTGAGTCTAATGCTCAGTTTTGTTTATTACAATGTAGGTGTTCGTGCGACAGCGCGAACACCTCTTTGAAATTGTTTGTTTTTTTGGGTTTTTATTGCTTCTTCCTCTTCTTCTTCCTCCTCGTGAAACTTATCAAAAAAAAAAAAACATAGTTGCAAAGTTAACAGATCCTTCAAATTTGGCACATACTTAGACCATAACATGTAGTTGTCAATAAAGTTGTGATATATAGTTTCAGCTATCAAATTACACTAAATCAAATTTTAATATTTCAAAAAATCATATCTCATGAACCACAAAAGATATTTACACAATCTTTGCATCATCTTATAGATCATGAATTATGTGACATTTCGTACACAGACATGACCCCAATTTGACCTCTCCTTCCGGTCAAAACCGGAAGTTTAAGTGAAAAAATATTCTGAAGCACTTTTATAGGGTCTATGATATGGTATTTGGACATGCTTTCAGTGGAAGAAATTACTATTGACATGTGACCTTTTTTTAAATGTGACTAATGGGGACAGGTTGAGAAAAATAATAATTTTCTATCTGAAAAACCATAGGAAATTTGAATATGACTAGTTAATAAAGTGACTAGTGACATCTTATCTTTTCAAAAAATGTTTGATGACGTCATCAAAGTTCAGAGCATCCCCTAGCAGCAGTTTTAAAAAGGGATTATTTTTCAGTGTCAGAAATTGAACCAAAGCAGGTACATTACTAACGTTATTTTTTCATGATCATGAGGAGGTCATATATAGTGACCTTTAAATCACCTGATCTGACTTTTACTTCTAGTCCAAACAGTTCAAATTCAACACATTCTAACGCAAAATTGATGTCTTTTGAATATGAAATTAATATCGTTATTATAAAAGATGATACACCTTTGCAAAATATGATATTGACATCATCGATGATAATTTGATCGAGCCGGAAGTTCACACAAACACTGTGTTTGTTCCAACAAACACTTGAGCACTAGTCATTTAAAACTTTTTTTTTTTACCATAGCAGGGGGAGGTGAGGGGGGAGGGTGAGGGACGAGGGTGAGGGAGGAGGGTGAGGGAGGAGGGGGAGGGTGATGGGGAAGGTGAGTGGGAGGGTGAGGGGGAGGGTGAGGGGGGCGGGTGAGGGAGGAGGGTGAGGGAGGAGGGTGAGGGGGGAGGGTGAGGTGGGTTAGGATTGCTGATTTTGGGGGTATAAGGATGAAATGGTAGCTTGGCAGCTTCAGAACTTCGGTCCTTGTGTTTCTTCATGTATCATGGCGATGACCTGAATCACTGGGACCGGGGTTTTACTTGGCAGAGCTTCTGTTTTATTTGCAATGTATGTGCAATAATATGTTGAATTACTGCATTTGCTATAGGGATGCTCTTGTACTATCTTACAATCTTTCGGAGCGAAGGCGCAATGCCAATTGCAAAACTTGTGGATGGCACGTGATGTATTCTACCAATCAAATGACAAGGATCTGTGTGTGGTTACAAACATGTATCCACCTGAATGTTTATGATACAAATACAATGTATATCGTTAATTCAGTGGAGTAGCCCAGAGCTAGGGAGATTAGCACCGAGGTGCAGTCAGGGCAAGGTCAGTAGTCACTTCATACTAGTACTAATGTTAGTAGTAGGAAGTGACTGTACAGTTGGAGTTAATACTAGCCTTGATAGGATGCTATCTACAGTGCAAGGTACACTTCCGATTGGGTCCTTAACAACAGTACTTTTCGGTTGTACACCTGTAAAGTGCTTTTACCCGTCTCCATGGGATAGGGTCAAGGGAATGCAGGGACTATAACTTTTTAACTGCCTCTTGGAGACACTGAAACTGTACAAGATGTATAAAAAAAACTGATTTCCCAGACATTTCTCAGGGCAATTGCCAATCTCTGTACAAACTTGTCCTGTCATTCATGTTGAATAATGCACATGAGCGATGATCTGGTGCGATGAACATCGATTGCGCAAGGGTAACAGGACAGGCAGCACAGGCGACCGGTGACCTGTTATCAGTGCAGTGTGCACATGCAATAAGTATCACCCCAAAGTTGTACTTATTTGCTGTCAAATGTGTCTGTTTGGGCAAGCTTATCTAATCACAACATTTTACTTAGATCGTAGCCCCATTCTACGGCCAATACACTGGACTCCCTCCGTATCCTTGTACCACATTTACAAAAAAGGAGGGATTTTTCTTTATTTTCAACTTTTGATCTGCTAATTATTACAACCTAAAACTTAGTGATTAGGTAACCTTGCCCAAGTAGACACTTTTGGCATAAAATCTGTTATTCTGGGATAGGCCTAGGCTATTATCTTATTTTCATGAAATTTTCGAAACGTTTTTGAAATTAAAAAAAAAATAATAATACTAGGCCTAACATTAAAATTTCACCAAAATTACTGATCTCACAATAGCAAACATCATGCCAAAAGTGTCTGCATGGGCAAGCTTACCTAATCACAAAATTTTAGATCAAAAGTTGAAAAATCGTTAGAAATAGAATGGGGCTGTCACTCTACTCAGGGTTCGAGCTCGAGTGATAGCCCCATTCCAGTACGAGTCGTACTCATGTGGAATGGAAGTGGAACTTGGAAGCGAAATCCAATTTAAAAAAACACTGGTGCAACAATTAACATTAACATTAAATGACAAGAAAAGGAACAATAATAACTTACAATTCAAGATCTAACGTGTCGTTAAAACATTTCCAATCCTCGTGTTAGTTGACTCTCTTCTGGTCAAATGAAACTAGTATTAGTACACACCACTGATCGTCAATATCACGTCGATAAAGAAAAAATATGTGATTGTTTGTATAACACAAGAGGGCGCAACAGCACGGTCGCGTACGCGGGATTTTCTAGGATACATTGTCGCGCTACAAGTTGTTCTGTCCACAGAGATTATGCAGTCGGAAGTACAGTGGGCATGAGTTGAAACTTGAAAACTCCTTAACGTATGTGTTGCAAAGACTCAAAATCTTATTTAATTAATAGTGTCAAATTCTGCCTCAAGAATCATCGCTTTTGAACGTTAAAATCAAGGAATATGAGAGCATACTGATCGAAACGTCGAGTTGTAACCTCCAGTTCTTTTCAGAACTAATTACTACTCAATAGAGAATTTCACGTGGTACCGCAATTTAATTAGTCTTTACTTATCATAATCACCATGCAAAGCTACAAGTTTTACCTAAATATCTATCCTGTTTGTAAGTTGATACGTAAAACGTATACATGTTAAATGCAATGCATTTTTTTGCTGTATAGCCAATGCACACGCACGTCCTGTACGTGATAGCCATAGCAGGCGATTGAGTTCAGTATTTATCCTGATCCAGATCCAAAAAGTTTTCTAATTTCTTGCGTAAATCTTTACATAAAACTGGTGGTAAATGCATTTTCAATGGGATTCTGATGATCGCTGGAGCCAGCAGGTGCGAAGTGGGGCGTGGTTTATGTTGGAATTATATTACACTAACCGTGCACTAACAGCAACAGTACGGCTTGGCGACAATTAATATTTTCTGAAACATTTACATGACTGTTTAATTCCCGTCACATTGACAAAGCGAAGGTAAGTTTTTCTGAAAGACCTGTTTATCCATACATATTTTCAAATTTACTGCAGTAATTCAAAAATATTTTCAAAAGTAAATTTTTCTAAAACTGAAATTTTCGTAAACAATTATCAATGTTTTTATAAACAAATCTCTCGAAATTGGGAATTGTTTTCCCTTTATTCAATAAATAAGATCAAATATTTAAATCAACATTTAACATTTAAACGTTATTAACAATCGAACATAAAAACCGAAAATATTTTTTCCCAAAGTAAGGTTCTGATGTGTCATATTTTTTTAAATATGCCATTAAAAAAAAAATGACACTCACAGCTCATTTTATATGCAAAGATCAATGTTCTGCGCTCGTGATGTGCATTATAATTACATTTCCAAATGACACAAAACATTTTTTTAGAAGTTGAGCATGCATGAACTTCCACGGGAACTTACAGGGGCGTGGTTGAGCGCAGTACAGTAGTAGGAAGTTAAATGCGACAGAATTCCCCGCGGCACATTCGACGTCGTTGGTGGCGCCACACATTATAGCCATAATCGATCTTCCCCACTGTACTAGCACTGCGGATATAAGATGCCGCATAATCAGCGTAGAAGTGGACGATAAACAAGCCTATAGGCCTACAAGGAATGATTTTTAATTTACGGCACCTACTGCATCTGTGAGTTTATAGATCAAAGCATTTGGAGAATTTGTTCAGGCTTATCGTTAAAGAGAACAAATAAAGAACTGAAACTACCATCGACTGTTGTTTGACAACATTTATTTTTGTGCGGCTGCTGTCTGTGAATCGATCACGCGATCTGCCATGTTTACGTTTGTCATGCCGCGCCGTTGCCCGCCGTCCTGTCCAACGTTAATTCTGCATCATTGCTAAAAGTTAGACTACCTTGCTACCTGTAGCTTTGGACGTATTGTGGAAACTGACCGCTAATTTTAAAGACCTTTTATTTCGATGCAAAAGGAACCATTCTAACGTTAAACCCGACAATGGCTACAGCTTCACCAGGCAGAACTGCTTCCAAAAGAGGTGCAAAAGAAATGCCCGACAGAGTGGACGAAAATAATGCTAAAATTGTTGCATTTTTTCTTCTTGTTCTTGTGCTTGCTGGTCACGGTATCAATTATCTTTTGTATGGTAAGTAGATACGTCATTTAAAAAAATAAATAATGTAGAATACCACTACTTTTCTATCCAAATATGACAAATATCCAGAATATCACACTTCACTAGTCTTAACCCTAACTAGCCCCATGCTAGGGCCAATGCACTGGACTCCGTATCCTTGGCTCTAGCGCCACATGTACAAAAATGGAGTGATTTTTCAACTTTTGATCTGCTATTGCTAATTATTACGATCTAAAACTTTGTGATTAGATAAGCTTGCCCAAGCAGACACTTTTGGCATAAAGTTTACTATTGTGAAATCGGTAATTTTGGTGAAATTTAAATTTTATTATTTAGGCCTAGGCCCTATAGTATTTGTTTTTTATTTCAAAAATTTTATGAAAGTGAGATATCCCAGAATAATGGATTTAATGCCAAAAGTGTCAGCTTGGGCAAGGTTACCTATAAATCACTAAGTTTTAGGTTGTAATAATTAGCAGATCGAAAGTTGAAAAAAGGAGAAAAATCGCTCCATTTTTGTACATGTGGCACTAGCTAGGGCCAATGATACGGAGGGAGTCCAGTGTATTGGCCCTAGAATGGGGCTAAACCCTAACTAGGCCTACCCCAAATCTTCCAAAATCCTTCTCCTGGTTTAGTCCAGTGAATAGAGCATGTAGATGTTGTGCGCAATCTAGGGATTAAGCAAATTCGTCACAATCTCAAGATTTGCCCATCCTCATGATGACAGGTGTGTAATAACTTCAGGTGACAACTTGTATGTATCCCACAAGAATTTTGAGATACAAAAATCTAAGAACTCTGCTTGTTTTGGAGTGACTGTTTGGAGTAACTGTTTATTACCTACACAACTTCCCTGTAGAACTTGTAAAAGTATTTATTTTGTTGTCCAATGTCATTAACCCTAACTCCCTAGTCCCATTTGCTTACACATAACCTGAATCCTCCAAAATCCTTCAGTAGTAAAGCAAGCATATGACATGTATGCACACATGTGTTTCTAATCTGTGATACATGGCCAGGGATCCTCCCTGCATGCATGGAGCAATAAACAGTGCCCACTGACCCAAGCACTGACCTTGTAAGTTGTAATCACTTCAATATGCAAAACCATTAACTTTCATTTAAGAAATCTGTCGCAAGTTCGTATCTTTATTGATGAAATCACTTGTCATCATGCAGTCCGTGCTCTGGTCACAGCACGTTTGGACTATGCAAATTCACTTCTCCAAGGATCCTCTAGCAAAGAGATCAAACGTCTTCAACAGCTTCAAAATCGTGCTGCAAAATTAATTTTCAAGGCTAAAAAGTATGACCATGTGTCCCCTCTCCTACGACAGCTTCACTGGCTTCCCGTTCAAGACCGGATTGATTTCAAAACATTGACTATTGCCTATAAATGTGTTACTGACTCTGCGCCATCCTATATCTGTGAGCTTATTACACCATACCAACCTAACCACAGTGGACTCCGTTCAAATTCTGATTCCCGGATCTTCAAAAAGCCAACTACACATTTAACTGCGGCTAACAAGGGTTTCTATACTGCTGCACCCAGCATTTGGAATGAACTACCATCTGGTATCCGTCATGCTTCTTCATTGAGTCAATTTAAAACATCTCTCAAGACTCATTTATTTTAGGCACTGTGTATTTTTAAATTGTACTTGCATCTCACTGTAAAGCGCTGTGATACCGTTTGTGTAAGAGCGCTATATAAATGCCTTCATTGTATTGTATTGTATTGTACAACAAACATGGATGTACATGTACCATGGAAAGGCAAGTATGCCTAATAACCTCAATCTTCCAAAATCCTTCACTTTAGCAAAGGGCATGTAGCATGTAACCTCAATCCTTCAAAATCCTTCACTTTAGCAAAGAGGATTTTGGAGGATTTGGGAAGGTTAGGGTTAATGTATGATGCATACATTTTTTCATGTATTTAAAAAATCTGCATATTGAGACGATAATATTGTATATCGCCAATATCATGGCCGTCGATAATTGACTATAAAAAAATCACCCCTAGATATCACCATTTGAAAGCCTATGTTATTAATGAGATATATTCCACTATAGTTAATGACTTTCTGTTTAGAATGAGCAATTTAAAACCAAAACTGTCATGCAAGACGGTAACACCTTTTTGGCTGAAGTGGTTTTCAAAAAGAAATAGATTTACATGTATGTATTTATGTTTTTGTTTATTTTTAATTTGCATTAATTTGTTTTATTGTTGATGCATTACTTTTTTGTGCATAAGAGAAACAAATCTGCAATGCCTTTCTGATCACTAAAATTATATTGCAGAACATAAATATGATACCCAATTATTTGTCTAGGTTCTGTTAAATATTTGTAACACTGGTTGTATTTGCACCGACCCAGGTATAAGATTATTTATCACGCCCAAGGCAGAATTTAAAAAATAAATAAATAAATGAACTAGTCATGAGAGCATATTCTTATTTGTCATGATCATTTTCATGATCGTGTAAACAATACACTCTATTAACCCTAACCACCCCAAATCCTGCAAAATCCCTAAAGGGGCACTTTTTGGGAAAAATTCAGCACTGTTGGAAATTGGTACTTTCACCTCTTCAAATGGGGAAAAATTACTACCTGGCAAGAAGTACAGGTCATAAGTGCTGAATATGAAAGATCAATAAAAATGCACGGTGCATTTTGAAGATAAGGGCATGTTTCCAAAATTGCACTGGAGGATTTTGGAGGATTCAGAAAAGTTCCTAGCCAGAATACCTAGGGAGTTAGGGTTAATTATGACATTCAATAACCCATTTGAAATCATAGATTGCCATTTACAAGAAATCTGGCAATTTAATCAATGAATTTCAGTTCAACTGCTCTACTTGGAAACGACCTTTTAACCCTCCTAGTTCTGGTGCCTTTTTCAGACAAGTTGATGCACCATTTGAAACCATTCGTTTTGTGAAACACACCAAGGTGTTGTGTATCCACCATTCAAAACCATTTGAATGATTTATAAGCCACTGTGTAGTACATTCACCATTTGAAACCATTCGGCTATGGAAACACACCAAGGTGTAGTGTATCCACCATTCAAAAACCATTTGAATGGATTTGAATGGTAGTAAAGCTTGCTACCAACACTTTTCAAATGGTATCACCATGTGTGTACAAAACCAATGGCCATTTTGGTAAGTGGAAATTTTGAATGGTTTCAAATGGTCAAACAATAGGAGGATTAATGAGTGGAGCAGAAAATAATAATCAAGATGGAAAACACATTCAGCCTTAAGCCCTTTTCACACGAGCACCGATAACAAAGGTCCTTGGTAATGGGCGCCAGTTGTCTGTCGCCTCGGTCGTTTGCGATTTTTTAACAAACTTTCACACGACTTCCACTCACGCCAAAACTAACATCCCTTGTTTTCCATGGAGGGTCAAAGGTCATGATTGTGCAATCCAATATTTCACTGGTACCGCGCGCAGAGCTTATTCATTGAACGCTTTCTTCTACGTTACCAGTGGTAGTCCTGCGAAGATATACATATTGTGCGAAGTCTAACGTTACTTTCTCCCACATTTTGTTTTTATTTCCTTCCCATTTCCCGACAATTTTATTCTCGTTTTATTATGGATATCGAATCAAGTATACTTGCAACAATTCAGACGGATTCACAGAGCCAGATTTCTAACGTAAGGCCATCCAACAAGAAAAATAAACGTGTCCGGGCCAAGAAAGTCTCTTGGAGTTACGATGAAACCATTTCATTCACTGATCAACGTGCGTGGTGGACGTACAAGTTGTTTACCAACACACATCCGGGATTATTGCAAGCTGATCTAGTGACGCATTCTGCGCATGCGAAATGATACCGCCAAAGCAAGGGTCCCCTGTTTGGGCGCACTAAGCGTTTCACACGACCTATCGTGGCGATTTTAACATCGTTGCTATATTAACATCGTTGCTATTTTTTGGAGGAGGTCTCGATCTCTGTTATAAATAACGAGGGTCCGTGGTAATTATTTAACAAGGATAGCTTTCACACGACTGGGATTTGCTATTTTTAACATGGATGCGATTTTTAGTCAAGATCCCTTGTTAAAATGGTCTCGTGTGAAAGGGCCTTTATTGATTCGGAGAACGAACGAACGAAAGAAATATTTGGTGTTATTGATGCTTGATTTCAGTGTGCATAAGAAAACCAAACTATAATGCCTTTCTGACTACTAAAAGTACATTGTATTTAATTTAAAAATTTAATAACAACAAAATAATATTTGATCCCATTTTGTTCTGTGACCTCAATTAAAATATTTTCTGGTGGAAAATTGTCCTGGGAACCAGAGGTTTGCAGACACAATGTGCCAGACATAATAATAAAAATAATAATAAAGATTTGTAGCACGCACATATCCACCCTGCTGGGCGCTCAAGGCGCGGAAACAAAGAAAAAAAACATGAATACAAACAATATACAATGATAGCATAGAAAACAAATTATGTACCGAGATACATACACCTACAATGCAATTACAAATATACATCATCTTTGAAGAATTGTGACATAAGATGAGTTTTAAGCAGCGACTTAAATCTAGTTATACTGTGACAAGATTTGAGTTTAGTTGGAAGATGATTCCATAGTCTCGAAGCCGCGACAGAAAAAGACCTATCACCCCAGTTCCGTTTTGAAGTTGGTTCCTTTAGGAGTGACATGTTGCTGGAGCGCAAATTGCGTGATGGAGTGTAGACTTTAAGCAGTTCAGAAATATAAATTGGAGCAATGTTATTGAAAGATTTGTGAACAATTAGCATAAGTTTAAAAACAATTCTCTGTGAAACAGGAAGCCAGTGCAGTTCTTTCAAGATTGGAGTGATATGGCATGACTTTCTGGACAAAGTTACAACACGAGCTGCTGTGTTTTGTATGTGCTGAAGATGTGATATTTGATTCTGCGGGAGACCGTAAAGGAGAGCATTCCCGTTATCGAGCTGTGATGTGACAAACGCATATATATTTGTTCAGCAGCACTTTGATTCAAGTATTTCCTTATTCGGCCAATATTTCTGATATAAAATAATGGTATGCGGACAATGTTGGAGATACATGTATGAGGTTTTAAAGTCATTGTTGAGTCAAATATAACACCCAAATTACGTGCTTGTGATGAGGGGGTTATCTGTGAGTCACCAATTGTAATAAATGGAAGAGAAACTTTTGATAATTGCTGACGCGATCCAAATAGAACAAATTATGTTTTTTCGTCTTTCAATTTCAAGAAGTTTCGTCTCATCCAACTACGAATCTCTTGAATACATTTCTCCAGCATTGTAATACACGAATCGGCAGGTTCTTGAGAAGATTTAAAAGTAATGTAAAGCTGCGTGTCATCAGCGTAGACATGGTAATTTAAATTATACTTCAAAATGATATCACGAACCAGAAAGGTACCCCACTAAAACACCTAGATAATAATCCGTATGGTAATATCTCAGATAAGTAAAACTAATATTTTGATCTGCAATCAAACATTACCTAAAAGGGAATGAATCACATGCCTTTTGTAAACCGTTTGTGAATTTTTCGCAAATAATTAAATTCTCGGTGAGCCTTCAGTTCAATTTTTAAAACCATTTTAGAAGGATTGTCATTGGGTCATCAGACAGTAAGACTTAGTTTAGAGCTTGGTAAATTAAAAAAAATAATAATAAATTGAAATTTCACCAAAATTACCGATCTCACAATAGCGAACTTCATGCGAAAAGTGTCTGCTTGGGCAAGCTTACCTAATCATAACATTTTAGATTGAAATAATTAGCAGATTAAAAGTTGAAAAAAATTGTCACTTTTTTGTACATATGTGGGATTAGGGCCAAGGATACAGAGTCCAGTGTATTGGCCCTAGAATGGGGCTAAAAACAACTATGCATTGTCCCCCCCCCCCTTCCCCCTTCCCTCTGGGCTCATGGGCTGCCTCAAGTTTAGGTAACCTACTCCATATTAAAGGCCATGGTTTGTATTATTGTAGTGATCATTGAAGACTCTTGGGTTGGGTATTGCTGCTGCATATAGGGCCAATATGCCCTGCCAAAACCTGGAAAGATTTGTCCAAGGTGACTGCTTCACCTGGCTATGGCCTTTGTATCTGTAATATGCAAGCTGGGGCACAAATCTGACTAGTGGACTGTTGGTACATGTAGGTGGCTAGCAAATCTCTCTCTCATTCTCATTCTCATTCTCATTCTCATTCTCATTCTTCTAGTGTTTAAATTTACCCTCCTTTGCTCACTCTTTCCATGCAAATAAAGGATATCTGGAACTTGGGGTGCAGCTACAATTTCTGCTGCTATCTTATTGTGTATATTCACAAGATCCTACAGTACAGTATTGTATAAGTAAGACCTACAAAAACTGGGTTTTAACAAAAGGAATCTTTACACAACATAACTGTACAATGCACAATGACAATTAGGAAACCGTGGCCTGATGTAGCCTCACTTTGTTATACCAAACTAGAGTGAGGTTATACTACTTTGGACTGATCTATTTTATTTACAGGTAAGTTTTAAATCGGGACTAAACCATTTTGTTTAAAGGTAAGTAAAAGAAATAAACATTCCAAAATGGATGTGACAAAGCAATTTTACATGAATGTCTTGCTCATGGACACAAGTGCCGAGACCAGCCAGGCCGGGATTCGAATCCACATTCCGTTGCTACCAGAACTTGAGTCCAGTGCACTAGACCACTTGGCAATGACAATCCACAAACACTCTGACAGTGATAATACCCTCCACAGACAATTGGCCAATCAAATTGGCCAATCAAATTGTGGAATTTTCACCTTTTTTCTTTGTATCGTTGACATCGTTGAAAATGCGTTCAGATTGTTTGTAGTCATACCAACATTGAATTGTTTTCTTTGGATGACAGAAATTAATTTTGAAAATTATGTCACTTATTTTACTGAAACAACAGCACCTGTGACTCATGCTGAGGTGGTTAATCGACCGAAACTGCACTAAACATTTAGAAATTTACTAATTGGCTAACTGAAACCAATATTTAAAAAAAATAATAAATAAATAAATTTTGGAAGAATTTGCCAGTGATTTAGTGATTTTTTGCCGCAGTGGTTATTAAAAACAATCATTGTGGGAAGTTTATTGATGTTTCCTTATTGAAAAGTTATATACACATTGTTTCATTTGCCGACTATCTGGTTTGTGTGGCTGTTGGGTGTCGACTTTCAGTTACCCAACCTTGAAAATTTCAGTAGCAAACTAACCAAGCACTTCCCATAACAGTACCTAATGCACAGGGTGTTTGATATCTTCCTCAGTTTTACACCAAGTAAGTTGTATGTAAAAAAAATGATCATTTATAAGCTTTTCGAGATTACTCCAAGCTTTAAGTTATAACTCTGAATTGTATGAAATGCGCATGCATAATTCAGTGATGGTTAAAAATTAACCCAGATGTGCAGTGTATGTAGTCTGATTTGTCCCATTTTAGATTCCAGAAATCAAGTTTACAGTTTGTATGCATGAACCATGTGTTATCTACATGTACACGGGCTGTGTAGATATAAAATCATGTTTGTCACATGCTGCTCGTGCAAAATTGTATTAGCTTGGTGGGAATCACATATAATTTGTATTTAGACATGCATACTAAGGCTGTGTGTTTTCGGTTATTTCGGGAACCGGATACTCGAAATTGGAAATCTTCGGATACCCGGGTACCCGTAAACAATTTTGTAAAAACAAATAAATTATACTCCCGAGTGTATAAAATAACCAATATGAACACAAGTGTCTCTTGTTTTATAAGAGTCATAATAAATGTGGACCCACTTTAATAATTTCCCACCTCTATATTACCCTTCTACACATGGAGGCCACTCCGATCCACAAAATTCTGCTCTTGAGCAACCTTCAGTACATACATGTACAAGCCTGCTGTCCTTTGCAAGTAATCTTACAAAATCAACTGTGTGCTACCCAAGGCCACTGTAAATGTTTGAACATATTAGTATGGCCTGCAATGTATCAATGGGAGACCACTTTACCCTGCAATCTCAGTGGTGTGACAGTGCACAGAAGGGTAACCATAGGAGGCCACTGGCAACAGCTAATGGCTTGGAGTGGCCTGAATGGGTTGTTTCAAAAATTGCACTGATTATAGGAGGGTTAAAATCGACTCGTAGCATCCCCATTCCCCACACTAGAATTCCACATAAGAATGAATACAAACAATTGGAATGCATTTTCACTATTTTCATGTTAACGACATAAATAAGCTGAAACTTTTCACATTTATTGGATTTATGTATTTGTTGATTCTTATTTATAAAGTATGGATGCATTTACAGACATTTTGCTATTTACAATACTGGCAAATCTTATTTTCACCATAATTTAATATTACAGATGGAAACATTGTTTTTCGCTCTGTTTATTCTACAGGCATTATTGATTGGGTTTCCAAATAATGTACAAAAATATACAAAGGTACAGGACATCCATCATGTTCATCAGACTGTGTATTAATTAAAACCCTTCTATAACTGCAAGTTTCAATATCAGTCAAAATGCCAAGGTATATCTAGTGCACTTAAAAGTCGATCACTGTCAAACCTTATGTGTAGTAAGTACATTTACAGGTCAAAATGAGTCGACCGTTTTTGACTGGTTCAAAAGTTCCCCTGTGTGCTCAATTGTTTCAACAGTCAAAAAAAAAAGTCAGTTGACTGATTTTGGTCACTGTAGCTACTTGCCACTAAAGTTCAGCTGTAATAGGAGGGTTTTAATTAAAGATACATATAGGTCGATCGTCTTGTTTCCTAACAACACAATGATGCTTCAAATCTGTTTTTATTATGCTTCAAATGCATTATGCTTCAAATGCATTATGCTTCAAATGCATTATGCTTCAAATGCATTTTGTTTTTATAATTTTGGCTCACTGTGTTAATCGAGATCCATGGACATGTCAAATTACATCGTCATTACAATCTAAATACTCAGTCAAAAATTTCAGAAATGTATTTTACACAAACTGATGTATTGTTTGTAAAAAAGACCCAGATATGTACATTAAAGCGTTTTAAAAAGCCAGTGTTCAAATTCGTAAAATGTCTATAAATGCATATTATATACTTTATAAGACCAACCTTATATTTTTATTGTGTTGTTACCAATAAAATAGCATTATGCATTCAGATTGTTCGTAATCATTTCAGTATGGAATTTGTCTTCAAATAATTATAGAGCGGCAGCCCAGAGCATTTT
Organism: Zoroaster sp. YZ-2022; assembly: GCA_029582265.1. Classification (NCBI taxonomy): domain Eukaryota; kingdom Metazoa; phylum Echinodermata; class Asteroidea; order Forcipulatida; family Zoroasteridae; genus Zoroaster; species Zoroaster sp. YZ-2022. The sequence continues at coordinate 27,583,254 of CM055828.1, read as the reverse complement.
GGTCAAACGAACAAGGTACCAATATCCGAGTACAGGAACATTTATTGTGTAACCTAACATATTCAGATATGGATGTCTGCCGGGGACCCCCTGCTGCGTGTGGCCCTAGGGCCCCCAAAAAGGGACCCAATAATGGGCTGGATCAAACATAGGAGGTACCACATGAAACCAAGATAAAATGAACAATTACACTCTACTAAGTATAAAATATCCATTGCCAGACAAATTGTCTGCTGCATAAGGCCCGCCAGACACCCCCCAAAAGTTGACCCTGTGTACACTATGATAGAATTGGGCTAGAAGATATATTAAAAGTACCGGTACCACATGAAAGTAAGTTTAAATGAACATGTACATCTCACAGAGTACAGAATGGCCCCTACCAGACAAATTTTCCTCTGCATAAGGAGTACCAGACAATCTGCCTAAGGTCCACCAGACCAGGGCCGGATTAACCTTGGGGCACAGGCCCCGGGCCCCCCACATGAAGGGGGCCCCCCACCAAATGAACTGTCAAATGTCAATTTAAATTCATGTTCTTATTGTAGCTGGTAAAAGCCTACAAAACATTGTCTAATTTGTCAAATTGTCTTCCTATATTTTAGTTACAATAGCAGAGCCTGAAATAACGGTCAGACATCGGACAATTTCCGACCAAATTAAAGTTTTTCCGACCAAACGTTCAATTGGTCGGAAATGTTGTCCAGACAAATTTACTTGTAGACTTGCCACATGTCGACTTCTTTTTCTTTTTCACTTGAAAGAGCCCTCTCGCAAAGCGAAAGGTCGAGCGACCGAAGGCGGCTCAGCAAAATCGAAAAAACAGTGCGATCAGTTTTCTTCAATAAGACTGGGTCTGAGCTCAGCATACCGCAAAGAATGCGGGCTCAGGAAACAAGATGGCAGCGTGGCTGTCAAATTTTTGATCTGTCAAAAAGTGAGTCTACGAAATGATCTAGTATACTATTATACTATTATACTATTACACAAATTAAAAAGCACTGTTAGTGTTTAGCATAAAGAATGTTTACTGCATGGCGGGATTTACCCAACGGAGGGAGTCAAAATGAATCGAAAATATAAGTCCGATAAAATCTGAAAATGTCCGATTAAATTTCATTTTGGCCGGACATTTTGTCCGGGCAAATTTTGACCATTATTTCAAGCTCTGCAATAGTAAAGTATATCGCACACTCCATTGCAAATTGCAATCCGAAAATGTTGATCCCGTTTCGAATTCATCCTGACCCGTGCAAATGTAGACGTTCAGGTAACAAGTGGTAATATAGGGACCCCCACCAGACGAGTGCCCCAGTGCCCCCCACAAGCTTAATCCGGCCCTGGAGTCAACAATGGTCAATGTCATGTTTTGTTTTTAAAGATGGAAGGATTTTCTTTGAGATGAAATCATGTAAGTCAATTAAGCAATGAGCTTAAATGGAATAATCACATAATAGATTAGGCCTAGTGTCAAAAAGTCATGAAAATGGCATGAACCTGTTTCTTGATCTTGTGAATATCTGATCAGATAATGAAAGCAGGCCTGCTGTAGGCCCTAGGCTAGGCCATGCTCAGCAAGGCATGTACACATTTTCCCAGTCATTTGACACAGTTTTACGTGTCTGGCCTCATTGACATCCTTCACGTCACCCTTCATGCCATCCAAGGAACAGACGAACTCTACTGCTTTACTCTGAATGCAGTGGTGAAGAATGCAGTGAAGTCAGAGCCGGTAAATACATGAAGACCTGGCATGGCTATAGCTAGTCCCTTCTGCTTTGACTCCAGGGCGGTGGCAATGCTGCTGACATCAATATGTCGACGGCTATTCCCTGATCCACAATCCATGCGACTGTATAACGTAGCTCTGTGACTTGTCAGGTGCATTCCTATCATTCCTAGGAGGATAACTAAGACGTCAGTATCGGAGGCTCTGATCACTGCATTTCCAGTAACACTGGATGCATGGAATGCAAGGAGAATGTCTGCCTCCTCATGACTACCCTGGAGATGGGCTGGATGTCCAACATACATCTTCAAATCAAGCTCATTGAATGTGAGACGTATACAGTATATAGTTCACCTGCATGCTAACAGAGGGCTAGGTAGGCGTAAGCCTTGTCTCTCTCTCTCTCTCTCTCTCTGTATCAATGGATGCTGTGTGGATAAACCTATGAGACTTGATGACACATAACTTGTAGATGTCTGACACACTTAAAATGTTCAAGTGCTATTGAGACCTCCATCCACTCTCCAAATTGTCATGAACCATTCTGCAACCCATATGAGCTAACCTATATCAGGTAGGCTACAAATGTGTACATGCCTTGCTGAGCATGACCTAGCCTTTGGGCCTATAGCAGGCCTGCTTTCATTATCTGATCAGATATTCACAAGAAACAGGTTCATGCCATTTTCATGACTTTTTAACAGTAGGCCTAATCTATTATGTGATTATTCCATTTAAGCTCATTGCTTAATTGACTTACATGATTTCATCTCAAAGAAAATCCTTTCATCTTTAAAAACAAAACATGACATTGACCATTGTTGACTCCAGGGCCGGATTAAGCTTGTGGGGCCCTGGGGCACTCGTCTGGTGGGGGCCCTGTATGACCACTTGTTACCTGAACGACTACATTTGCACGGATCAGGATTAATTCGAAACGGGATCAAATTTTTCGGATTGCAATGTAGTGTGCGATATACTTAACTATTGCAGAGCCTGAAATAATGGTCAAAATTTGCCCGGACAAAATGTCCGGCCAAAATGAAATTTGATCGGACTTATTTTTTTTGATTCATTTTGACCCCCTCCGTTGGGTAAATCCCGCCATGCAGTACAATAATTCTTTATGCTAAACACTAACATTGCTTTTTAATTTGTGTAATAGTATACTAGTATAATAGTATACTAGATCATTTCGTAGACTCACCTTTTGACAGATCAAAAATTTGACAGCCACGTTGCCATCTTGTTTCCTGAGCCCGCATTCTTTGCGGTATGCTGAGCTCAGACCCAGTCTTATTGAAGAAAACTGATCGCACTGTTTTTTCAAATTTAAATAGACATTTGATTTTGCTGAGATGCCCTTCGGTCGCTCGACCTTTCGCTTTGCGAGAGGGTTCTTTTAAGTGAAAAAGAAAAAGAAGTCGACTTGTGGCAAGTCTACAAGTAAATTTGTCTATACAAAATTTTCGACCAATTAAACGTTTGGTTGGAAAAACTGTAATTTGATCGGAAATCGTCCGATGTCCGACCGTTATTTCAGGCTCTGCTATGTATTGTAACTAAAATATAGGAAGACAATTTGACAAATTAGACAATATTTTGTAGGCTACCAGCTACAATAAGAACATGAATTTAAATAGACATTTGACGTGAAATTCACATAACGGTTTATTTGGTGGGGCCCCCTTCATGGGGGCGGGGCCTGTGCCCCAAGTGCCCCTAGGTTAATCCGGCCCTGGTCTCTTTGGACGTCTGGTGGACCTTATGCAGATTGTCTGGTGCAGAGGAAAATTTGTAGGGGCCATTCTGTACACTACGTGAGATGTACATGTTCATTTAAACTTACTTTCATGTGGTACCGGTACTTTTAATATATCTTCTAGCCCAATTCTATCATAGTGTACACAGGGTCAACTTTTGGGGGGTGTCTGGCGGGCCTTATGCAGCAGACAATTTGTCTGGCAATGGATATTTTATACTTAGTAGAGTGTAATTGTTCATTTTAACTTGGTTTCATGTGGTACCTCCTATGTTTGATCTAGCCCAAATTTTGAGACCCTTTTGGGGGTGTCTGGCGGGCCTTATGCAGCAGACAATTTGTCTGGCAATGGATATTTTATACTTAGTAGAGTGTAATTGTTCATTTTATCTTGGTTTCAGGTGGTACCTCCTATGTTTGATCCAGCCCATTATTGGGTCCCTTTTTGGGGGCCCCGGGGGCCACACGCAGCAGGGGGTCCCCGGCAGACATCCATATCTGAATATATTAGGTTACACAATAAATGTTCCTGTACTCGGATATTGGTACCTTGTTCGTTTGACCAAAATGCTCTGGGCTGCCGGTCTATTACTATCACCAACTCTACACCAAGTACGTTTAATGTAAAAATGTGATCATTAAATGTGTTTTTCGAAAAAACTAGTACACAGTATGTAACAAGTTACAGTGAATTTAATGTTCCGCAGTATGTATTGTACAATAACTCATAAACGTACATACCTGTAGTATGTATATGTACGCTTGAAGTATACATGTACTGCCTGTCATGTCAAATCAGACAAAATATTTAGAGCAAAAGCAGTGGATAATTTTTTATTTAACATGGCATAGCATCTTTTTTGGTATTAACCCTCCTCCTATAGGTGCGCTTTAGTGGGAAGTTGCTATAGAGGTCAAAATCAGTCTGAGTGTCGTAGCCGAGCGGTCTAGCTTACCGGACTCAAGTTCTGGTGTTAGCAGCAGAATGTGGGTTCAAATCCCGGCCGTGACACTTGTGTCCTTGAGCAAGACACTTAACCATAATTGCTTCTCTCCACCCAGGGGTTAAATGGGTACCTGTGAGGGCAGAGCTGGTTGATTAGCCCTATATGCGCTGTAATGGCAGCAATTGAGCTGTATACTCCCCAGGGAGCTGAGATGGTTTCAGGAATGATTTATGAGCCTTATGAGCAGGGGTAATAATATAATGCGCCTTGAGTACCACTCAGTTGGTGGATACGTGCGCTATATAAGTCCACACATTATTATTATTATTATTAACTGCCTGTTTTGACTGTTGACCCAAGTGTGCACACAGCGGGCATTTTTTGACTGGTTTTGACTGTCATTTTGAGTTTGACCACCCTGAACAATACCAGACGATGCTTTTCACCAGCCAAAAACGGTCACCTCATTTTGACTTGTAAATGTACTTATTACACATAAGGTTGAACAGTGTTTGACTTTTAAGTGCACTAGATATACCTTGGCAAGTATATCAACATTTTGACTGATTTTGACCATTGTAGTAGTAGGAGGGTTAAACAGTGATACATGTACATACAGCCAGCTTTACTTTTAACTACATGTAGTTTCACTGGTCTGCTAGTTTTCAGTCAGCTTTACTTACATACAAATGTACATGATGGTGTTTCACTAGTTGGTTAGTTTTTCACATAGATTACATTTTATTTTTGTAAACTTTGGCATCCTGGGTCATTTGGCACAGCAGAATGATTGACAGGTTTATTGTAATCAACACCTGATAAAATCCTAGCTCAGGAATTTGTGGCTAAAACATGATGTACATGTACTTTTAAAGGAAACTACATATAGCTTCTTTCCTAAATAGTTGAACCATGGTGGAAGGAAGACCCAAGTTTCCATGTAGGTAGCAGTACAGTCTTTGTTAGGAAAATCTTTGTCCTTAATTGGATCACCTTTTAAGGTCCAATCCTGTGTTGTAACTTGATCAGGTTTTTTGCCTGTTTTTTTAATTTTTTATTTATTTAAATTTTACGGTTAATTTTGTTAAATTTTTAAACAAAACATTTGTATTTTGCCACAGGACAGGAAATGATAACGGACTCTACAAAACAGTTTTGAAAAATATGGTTTTGCAATAGTTGAAGTCCAATAATTGATTTATGTTGAGTTGCATAAATAGCATTTGGCCAGGGAGGGCTACTTCATAATAATTAAGTACTGTCAAACCACTCATCTGACTGTTAATTTGTGAGACATCTCATTTGAAAATATTTGGGTTTCCATTTTCAAATGTCCTCTTTCAAAAGGAAATTAACAGTGTTCCAATAAAAAACTAATTACTTTTAAAATAATGTAAGAACACAGATAACACACCTTTAATAGAAGGCAGGGAAGTATTTGTTACTTAGATTTACGCACGTACATATACATGTACTATGTAGAGCAGGGAGTTGGCTATCAGGTGTTACTTGCATACAATATTTGTACCCTGTTACAACTAGCTCACAATGCATTCATGTGGATTGTACTCGTACTGATTGGACTGTATGTGTCGTACAGGTCTTCAGTACCACCAGCTTGTGTGGAGTGGCCCAGTCTATACTGGGTTGGAACTTGCAGTACTAAGACAATTAGGAAATACATGTTGGAGCTAGCGAGTGGATTTAATTGATTGTGAGGGAATTCACAGAAATAGGAATTATCAAAGTGGTAAGGAGAAAAAAAGGGGGAAAAAAGTGACACTGGACATGCAGACTAAGCCAATTCTGCATTTGACAGTGACTTGAAGATAGCAAGGCCATGGGCAAGCCGCGGGGCAACACTTTGGCTCGAACTGCCTCTGAAAAAACTGCTTACTCTATATTGAATGAGACCCGTGCAAAGGCAGTTGCTGTTAGTGTCTTAGTGTTGGTGCTAGCGGGTCACGGAATCACCCGCTTCATCTACGGTAAGTCTGTGCATGGAGGGCTGCTCTACCTCTGTGGTCTGTGTGCACGGATATCACAATTTCTTTCACAGAATGTGTGTGTTTCCCTACACCCTCCCCCACCCCCCCCCCCCCCCAAACTCATTTGTTGCTTGTTCGGTTGGAGGGCTATTTCCTCAATTCTGTTTATACCAGTAATTATGTACCCACACCTGAAAAAAAAAGGGATCATTGTACACCATTGTTGAAATACATGTATACATGTATGTAAATGCAATGTGTGTGGATGGGATACGTACAAAAACTAACCTGTGACAGTTTCAGTTCATTTCATTGTCATTTAACCAAAAAAAAGTTAAAATAGTTCAAGGACGTGATCCGTTTCAAATCTGTAATACGTTTCAAGTTTTCTCAAAAGTGTCCGCATGTCTGACAAAATAACTTCTCGGAATGTTTGGTACCATCACCAACTTCAGCAACGTAATAATTCAGTAATGTTGCAATCGGGTTATTACCCAAGGTGTACACTCTTTGAAAACAAATACGGCCTCTTGTTTTCTGACATTTCTTTTGTCTTTTTGTGCCATTTTCATTTGTTTTTTTCTCTCTCGTCATTCTACAGGCAAAGACACATGTATGGATCTGTTGAAAGAGGGACGGTACCTGGGACCACATGTGTGGCAGCCAGCTGGTTGCATGATGCATAAGTACAGTCAAACGTAAGTCCTACATTCTAGCTTGCCATGAACAATTGAAAGTTATTTACTTTTGAATGTTTCCAGCAAGGTAGTTTCTCTTATGTCTAAGGCCAAAAAGTCTCTGGGTTTCTGGTCATCGGTCGGCTTCAAAATCGGTGCAGTGAAGCGCTTTTTTTTCCTTTTTTTTTTGCCATTTTTATTTATTTATTTTTTTTGCCATTTTTATTTATTTATTTTTTTGGCCAACAGGGAAATACGTGATACATTGTATACGCAGGGACCAAATTTCCCATATACAAAGTATGGTGGGCTAAGAGAGGCCTCACAAATCGGGCAAACGTTCATACCCCTGTGTGAAAAAGTCTAAATTTAAAACACAGCACGGCAGAATTCCAATTGATCCCACAATTTTGGCTGCAATTGAACATTGTTTCATTGCAAAAAGAAAAGAAAATTAAAAATGCCTACGTGCGGGTCTGAGGCGACGTGCGCGGAGACCAGTAAACGGAGACTTTTTCTTTTTTTGGCCTTATGGAAGCCTGTTCCATTCTGCAAATTTTCTTGGCATAAATCAGTACCTGATTCAAAGCAGACTTCCTTGGTTGGTTGATGATTAAACAGGGTTTAGCAAATAAGGTTTCATGGAATAAAATCTTTGCAAATTCAATATATTTTGGGCATTGGCAAAAGGTATAGTATAGGATTAGTAATTAAAAAATAACCACATTGTCTAATTTTAATGTAAAACTTAATGAGGGAATAAAATATTGTCGCGCGCTTGTTACCGCAGGTTAATGACTGGGTTTGGGCATGGTTACAGGCAATAAGGACAGAGCTGAAGGCCTGATTGCCTGATTTCGATTTCGGTTTCAAAATGTAAAAAATTTTTACTTTTGTTTTACATTTGATTTGCTTGTTAGTTTCTTTGTCTGTTTTATTCTTCTCCCTTTCTGACTCTTTCATTTTCACTCATGTTTTGCATTCTTCTTTCAACCATAAACTGCGGCTCTCCCTGCACCTTGATCTATTCACGTTTAATCCCTCTTTTGTCCGGTCCCAGGACCAGTACATGACTTTACTTCTTGTACCCTATTCTTCTTGCGTTCCCTTCACACCTCACTTACCTCTGCCTACTCATGTGTTCAGTTTGTGTGCATGTCTGTACATCGTTCATTTTAACTTTGAAAAAGAACTTTCTAGGTTCAAAACGTAAGGCCATCAACTACTGTTTTGCATTTATACTACAGGTCCTTTAGGTGGGTAAGCAGTTTGCAACAGCTAATTCTCTATTTATGTAAAAAGAAAAAAAAGAAAAAATTGTATTTTTTGATGAATAAAGCCAAATAGAAAAGTGCAAATTCACATTTTGGGGACACACGAAACATGTACATGAATGAGTCTGGTGTGTGATACAAAACAAACTTCGTCACAATGATTGGCTCAAATCCACGTCGTGTGTCACACAAAACAGCTGGCCAACAGCTGGCCTACATGTATACATGCTGCTCTGATTTTGATAAGCCATGTCTTTACCATCTGTTAATACACCCCCATGTGGTTATGTTTTGTCCAGTCAGATTGTCTAAACTGTCTTGGGCATTTATGAATTAGTATTAAGCTTTTGATGGTATTAATATTTTCTAGAAAGATACTGCATACGTGTATGTTTACATCGCTTTGTGAAGATTAAATTTTCTAACGCAATTATTGAAATGCAAAACTTTTTTTTTCTTCTGTAGTAGCCAATCGGAATAGTATAATACATGTATTTTAAAACCAAATAGTGACAACATTTTAAATCGAAAAAGCTTTCATATTTGACTTCCCATCCCTTGTATTGGTTTTCAATGTGTAATGTTTAATTTCTTCAGCGAAACTCTTGTATAATGGATTTATGTATATACTTCCACTGTTACATTGTATCCATGAACTCTGATTCACTCTGTTACATGTAATTTATAAAGATACATCATGTATCTAGATAACTAATGTCTTGGATGACGTTCATACGATATGCAAGTACTGAATTGCCTTTGTTTCACTGCGCATCTCATCAAAGTGTGGTGGGTGTGTGTTCAAAGCAAAGACGTCATGGTACATTTGCATACATAAATCTTTTAAAGTAGCATAGAAAAAATAAACCATTACCGCAATTTCTGTAAATTTTTATATTGTTAATAGTATTGACTTGCCCATATGCATTAACAGTATGTGCGACAGTACAAATTTTGTTTCAATTATTACAGAGAATTTAAAAAAAATTTGTGTGAATAAGAAAATGGAGATCAATGTCTTCATTGTCCTGTATTGCTTTATGGTTAATTATTTTCTTTATTTTTCTTTAATTTTTTTTTTGGTCTTCTCTGAATAGAGAATCTAAAAAATGTTTTGAAGGGCAACAAGTGGTTTTCATTGGCGATTCCCGGGTACGCCAGCTGTATTTCAAATTCACGAAGAGCATAACATCGGACCATGTACAAGAAGGAATATTTGTGAGTATTAAGCAGGGTTTTTCTAGCTCTTGTAAAGGCAAGGTTTTTTTGTTCATGTGGCCATGCAGCTGATCATACACCGTACAACTTTATCGATTAATTATTCAGGAAATTCAGTACTTTTCACCACTGGCAAACGATTTCTAAGTTGAAGGGAAAATTTCATCTCATCTCTGAATTGACAGACCAAAATACATTTTTTTTTTTCATAGATATATCACACATGTAGATGGAAATGATGGATAATTTTTATTATAATAATATTACAATATTATTCTGTCTGATATGGTGTTATTTTTTTTTTTAAACCATTAAATTTATTATAAATTGAAAATGGATCACGGTCATGGTCCATTTGGCAAATTTCCCACAGTTTTCTTGGGAATGTAAAGTGAAAGTGATACTTTCACATGTTGGTTTCAATGTACATCTCTCAATCATTTCTGTATGGATGCATTACATTTCCTTTAAATATGAACTGGACTCTACACACGTATGAACTTGGGGTGAACATGGGTATACTAGGGAGGGTCTTGGGGCGAGGGGGGGAAATCCCCTACAACTCCCAACCTTGGGAAGTTGAAACCAATATTGTACACAGGTACATTAAAAATGTTTTTTTGTTTTACACAGTATGTGCACGTTATGTTAATATGCCCAATGAGACTCTTACGTCAGTTTCCATTGTACATGTATGTACATGACTACATGTACACGTGTACGTATACGTGTGAACTTGATTTGAGCCAACCCATCGCAGATGCAATTCAGCACAATCCAATTGGACATAATTTAATTATCTGCTACAGGGCACATATGGTGACACTATGTACACACTACAATGTAATACATGTAACAAAATATGCAACAGATAATAACTGTACAGGCCCCCTTGTCTGCCCTGAACACAGAAGGCTGATAAAACATAATTGAAATACATTCACAGGTCTACACATAATCCCCCCCCCCCCCCCATAGACCATATAGGTGCTCCTTGATTCTTTAATTATCTGTCACTGGATGTACACATTAGACAAACACAGATACTTGTATGGCTTTTGACAGTGACTGTGTAGAATGCATACATAGTACACATGTACGTGTGCATGGTTATTCTGTTTTTACATGTATCTTCAACAGCTACAATCCCGGCTGGGCCCCCTCGTTGGGGGCCCCAGCCCCCGGACAATGTTGGCTCTCATTGCGCGGTGTGAGCTCCGGCTGGAGATAACAACATTGGTGAGGGTAGCGGGGGACAGGGGGAGTGGGGGAACGGGGGACAGGGGGAACGGGGGACAGGGGGAACGGGGGACAGGGGAACGGGGGGGACAGGGGAACGGGGGGGACAGGGGAACGGGGGGGACAGGGGAGTGGGGGACGGGGGAGTGGGGGACAGGGGAGTGGGGGAACGGGGGAACGGGGGACAGGGGAGTGGGGGAACGGGGGACAGGGGAGTGGGGGAACGGGGGAGGTGGGGACAGGGGGACAGGGGGACAGGGGGAGGTGGGGGGGCAGGGGGACAGGGGGAGTGGGGGGGGCAGGGGGACAGGGGGAGTGGGGGGGGCAGGGGAGCAGGGGATGGGAGAGCAGGGGAGGGTATGTTTATTGTCACGTGTCCCAACTATTTTGGCCGGGATTGTCTGAATTTCTCTTGGTTTATCTATGAAGCCATGACCAGACGTGGACAAACCACAAACTGTCTTTGTCGTTGTCTCAGGGACAATACATTGAAGCGGCCCGGGGGACAGGGGAGAGTATGTTTATTGTCACGCGTCCCAACTATTTTGGCCGGGATTGTAGTTCTATCTCGGATGGCAAGGCTTGCACTAGTTAGTTTATGTTAAATCTCTCTCCAAAAATAAACGGATTGTTCTCACACATTAGTTGGAGGCCTGTTATAATGTAAATTGTGAATGACATGCACACTACTGTGTGTGCACATGTATGTCAGATCATAGAGCATGGTCAGATATTTTTCATACAGTGTGCGGCATTTCCTGTTTAATTCAGAAAACTACCCTTTTCCTTGTGGGAAGAAAAGCAAACATTTTTAAATTTGATGTTTCACAAAATAATTGTCAAAAGTTCCTGCTACATTCAAGAACATAAAGTACATTTCATTAACAAAACTGTAAAATTCCGAAAACCTTGACAACAATTTATTGAACAAAAAGAAACAAAAAATAATTATAATTTTGTTTTAAAAAATCACATGTGCATGTCGTTTGTTTTCATATTTATTTATTCATCATTGAAGTTTTACTCTTTTTCTTACAGCATCAAGACCTACAGCACATCGATGCAGTTACGAAAGCGAGATCTGTAAGTGATGCCTGAAGCTCTCAAATGAAGCTCTCAAATCCAGCTCTCAAATCTGCTTTTCGGCTAGTAGAAAAGTAGAAAAATTTATTTGTCAAAAACGTTCAATCTACTTTTCGGGTTGTAGGAAACCAGAAAAGCAGATGTCCACTGTTTGACCGCCAGTGTAGGTGAAAAAGTAAAATCTGCTTTTCGTGAAACTGAAAAGCATAAAAGTAGAAAAACGGATGTTACCAAAATGTTCAATCTACTTTTTAGGTGGAAGAAAAGCAGAAAAGTAGAAAAATGCACTAGCCAACAACGTTCAATCTGCTTTTGCATTATTTAGAAAGCTGAAAAGCAGATGTCCACTTTTTGACCTCCATAACGCCCTCGTGCAAGCTGATGATTAAAACAGTGACCCATCATTTTATATTAATTTGAGTTTGTTATGTACTGGTACTAATCTTTGACAGCTATACACTACCGGTCAGAGCAATATTAACAAGCAGTTTTACTACTAGACCTTGGCTGATGAATTTGGCGAATTTAAATTCCGTCAGATAAATTGGGAGTTGGAATTATGTGCTGTCGGAATAATCAGCAGTCCTTAAGTAATATATATTTTTTTTTTCCTTGCTTATGTTATTTTCTCCCAAAAGCCCAACTTCTATACGCCACTGCTGCATTTGTTTATCATAAAACACAAAGACATGTCGAAATTGACTTGGAACCATACGGTTAAATTCCCCAAACTAATCCATCAACACTTAACCAGTTCGCGTCGGAGGCCGTGTATACACGCAATTTTTTTTTGCACCGCGGAGAGCATCTAAACACGCCATAGGAAACTCGGGAATATTTGTATGCATGCTCGGTTGACGTGGCAACCGAGCATGCAGTGACATGCTCGGTAGACGTGGCCACGCGCTGTGGAAGCTTCCATTAACGTGTTTGTGTGGGAAAAAGAAACCCGCACAGGGGCCCAGAAAAACTTTTTTATTCCCGACGCGAACTGGTTAAAATGCTAAATTAAGCCTTAGTCTTACCATCGTAAACTTTTATCATCACGAATTAAGCGCATTAAAGGCTTTCATCCCAAAAGTAATACGGCAGTCATTTAATTGGCAATTTCTTCAATAAATTGACATATTGCCAATTTTTCTCAGACCATATTTTCTTAAACCCTCGCTTGTTGGATTAGGAGATTTTTAGTATGTGTGTATATTCCCCCAGGCGATAGCCCAGGCTCAGTGCACTATAGTTATGGACCTAAGATTATTTACCGGTACTCAAATTCAAAATTTCACTCCGTAAGTTTCTTGAGTTTGCTCCTGTTTTTTGGAAAAATTGTTCACCTTGTTTCCTGACAATATTTACTCCTAGTTTCCCAACAATTTTCTCTTCGTTTCTCGACAAATACCACTATGGATATTGGCTCAAGTATTCTTGCAGAAACTTTGACAATTGATTCTCCAAGTGATTGGGAGTCAGAGTAGGCCGAACGTTAATGTTAATTCTCAAAAACGTTGCTCCTATCTTTTTGACAATTGTTACACCTTGTTTCCCGACAATTTTTACTCATAATTTCCCGACAATTTTCTCCTCATTTCTAAACAATTATCACTATGGACATCGGCTCAAGTATTCTTGCAGAAACTCTGACAATCAATTATATCAGAGCCTAACGTTAACTTTAATTCTTCATCAATAAACAAGATGAAGACAACCGGGAAAGTCGCACAGGTTGTTTACACATCTGGGATTGCAAGCTGGTATAGTGACGCGTTCTGCGCATGCGAAATGATACCGCCAAAGCAAGGGTCCCCTGTTTGGGCGCAATGAAGTGTTCACATGACTTATCGCCGCAATTTTAACATCGTTGCGATTTATTATTTTTTTTGGAGGAGGTCTCGATCTCTGTTATGAAAAATGAGGGTCCGTGGTAATTACATAACAAGGATAGCTTTTACACGACTGGGATTTGCTATTAATCATTGATTGTCAAGGTCCTTTGTTAAAAATGTCTTGTGTGAAACGGCCTCTACACACTGACTTAATGTGAAGGTAAATCATATGTACCCGAGTCGCCTGTGTAGTTTTTTCACAGACACTCGAAAAGCACTGAGCATACAGTGCTTATACACACTGGTGTAGGGCAAAATTAAATCAATTGTTTATCTCCCGACGCAAGAATTTCACCAATCTAAATCATATGTAATTGGTGTAAACATCAGTCAGGTGCTCACATTCTTGAGAAAATAATGAAAAATTGTTACATTGTTTTATATGTTTTACTAAAGTATTGAGTATATTTAATTTAATTATCCGGTAATTACCAATGTTGTAACCATCCCTATAAACTGTTATTCCGTTCCCATTCTGACACTTTTAGGAGTTTTTATGGCAACCTGAAGTAAACAACTCACTTATCAAGGAATACACAAGAAAGATTTTGGTGAGTCTACATCGTTGTGGTACTGGCAGTTGAAAAAACAAATTGTTTTTGGAGTTTAAGAAAAACAAAAGTGTGATACTGATAGCTGATGACAGTTGGTATTCAGGGAACTGTTGCTGCATCACATGGTCATACCCACCTTGGGACAATTTCATAGAGGTTCTCAGCACAAATTCACTGAGCACTGAGAATTTATGCTTAGCAAAAATAGGTTACCAGCCAAATTACCATGTATTGCTTCCTGGCAGGCTCTAAGCTAAATTTGGCTTAGCAGTTTTAATATGATGATGATGATGATGATGATGATGATGATGATGATGATGATGATGATGATTGATGATGATTGATGATGATTGATGATGAAATGATGATGATTGATGATGATTGATGATGATTGATGATTGATTGATTGATGATTGATTGATGATTGATTGATTGATGATTGATTGATGATGATTGATGTGACAACCTTCACGTGGTCCACCCTGTTTCAACTAATGTCATCAAACTGATGTATGCAGCTACTAGCACTCTAAGCTGCTCATCATCATACGAAAGAAGAAGATGATGATTGATGATGATTGATGATGATTGATGATGCTGCCAGATGTGTAGCGCAACAAGCTTAATCAAACACAGTTACCATTTCTGCCCTCAAAGGCCCCATTTATAGTCCTGGGTGAAGAGAAGCAATTATTATTTTGTTCAAGCGTAATTGCATCCAGTTGTCAGGCTAAGAAGTATACCATGGACACGGACAAAAAGTAACATGTCATGTGGGGAAAGTAACAAAGCTAAACCACGTACAAGTAAATAGTGCTCACCAAGAGACACTTTCATAGAGCTAAGCAGAAAAAATTGCTTACCAGAAAAATTCGCTTAGTGGATTTCTTTGATTACCAGCAAAACTTTCATACAAAGTGTATGCATTTTGGTTGGTAGTCTGTTTTATACTACAGGGGTGTGATTTGTTCGGATTTTTACAAATCGCATTGTTGTAATCCTCCGGATTTTAAAGATGTAAGCAATAAAGGAAAGCAAAGCAAATGCTCAGAACTATAGATTTCACCCTGGTATTGTTCACAACAGCAGCCCCAATACCCCTAGCAAAATTTACGTGGATTTTTCAAAACTGCCCAATCACACCCCTGACATTGATATTTTATTCAAGGAAAAGAAAACGGATTTCTCGAAGTAACCATGAAAATCATGGTTTTTACAATAAATATGAATTTATGGTGGGTCCCAGTCCCATCATAAATTATTTACTGTAAAACTAAGCTTCTTACTGTTATTTTGTGAATGATTACATTTCAAAGTATTTTCCCGCCTTTCTATAAGGAAATTATTGATGTTCCGATGAAAACAAAAATTTCCAGTAAAATAGTGGAAAAAAACCCACCCCAGATACTACTTAGCAAAAATATTTGCTTAGCACAGTTTTCTACTTAGCAGTTCTGTGAAATTGTGGTATTTTCACCTCGGAAAGTGGGATACCCTTCCATTTTCATCTATAGTGGGTGTCAATGGTCTGCAGGCCTGTGATTTCTCAGGATTTTTTACAGCTCTCTCTTTGCCTCAAAATTTTCTTAAAAAAGAAAAAAAAAGAAGTAGCCACCTTGGAAAGAAAGAAGTAGCCTGTATTGTGTCCAAACCTCTAGTTTCTTGTTTTTCAGGATTCAGGGGGCTTTGTCTCTCTAGACCAAAGGGAGACACAGGCACTGCTACCCATTTTTCAGTATTTTTTACTTTTGTCAAATCACACTGCTGGGGCAAACAAATGAAAAGGTTTAACAGAAACAGGAACATATTTTATGCATGAACAAAAGGGACACACAGGCCTGCTACCCATTTTTCAGGATTTGTTTGCCGAATCACACTCCTACCTCTGGTTCTGACAGTATTAGAGAAATATCCTCATATTTTGAACACGTATCAACTGCTTTGAAGCAATTTCTATGTATTTTAATAATAATAACAATAATAAATGGGTATTTATATAGCGCTTTTAACAAGATCAAAGCGCTTAACAAATCAAGAAAGAAAGAAAACCTGGCAATGGCTACAAAGGAAGTAAAAAGAGAAAGGTTTTGAGAAGTTTTTTTTTAAATCTGGAGTGAAGAAGAGTTTCTGATGTGAACAGGGAGTTTGTTCCATTCCTTAGGGCCGGCTATGGCAAAAGCCTTGTCACCAGTTTTGTGTGATTTTTATATTAACATATAAACGGGATGTATCAGATGAACACCGCTATATAAATATTTTATTATTATTATGTATATTATTATTATTATTATGTATATTATTATTATTATTATTATTATTATTATTATTAAATAAGTGTACAGTGTTATTGCTAAAAACTTAAATGCATTTATTTCAATGACTTCAACTAATGTGGACATTACTTGTTTTGTTTTTTTGTCTTTGAAGTCTTCCCCCCAAGAGCCTGTATTAGTGGTCCTAGGAGGTGCAACATGGACTCTTAAGCTTAAAGATTCTTCAAAAGCCTTTGAACAATACACAGGTAGGTTTACTGAGCAGTCATGGGTTCCAATCCCACCCGAGTCGCCTGTGGAGCTTTGTTGACAGACACTCGGAAAACACTGAGTATGCAGTGCTTATATGTCAGTGTAAGGGCAAGTCAAATCAATAGCTTTACTAAGTTATGTTTTATGGGCAAACTGTGGACCTGTATTGTTTTATTGTTATGTTTTATTATCTTTTATTGTTATGTTTTATTGTTATGTTTTATTGTTATCTTTTATTGTTATCTTCTAATGTTACCTTCTATTGTTACCTTCTATTGTTACCTTCTATTGTTTCCTTCTATTGTTTCCTTCTATTGTTTCCTTCTATTGTTTCCTTCTATTGTTTCCTTCTATTGTTTCCTTCTATTGTTTCCTTCTATTGTTACATTCTATTGTTTCCTTCTATTGTTACCTTCTATTGTTACCTTTTATTGTTACCTTTTATTGTTACCTTTTATTGTTACCTTTTATTGTTACCTTTTATTGTTACCTTTTATTGTTACCTTCTATTGTTACCTTCTATTGTTACCTTCTATTGTTACCTTCTATTGTTACCTTCAGTAGTTACCTTCTTTTGTTACCTTCAGTAGTTACCTTCAATAGTTACCTCCACATAAATATATATTTTCAAATATGAGTTTCTCTTTTCTGGTAACAGATGTTCCATGTTGGAATAAATATATACAATCTGAATGTATTTTCATTATATTCTTGTTTAAAACAATACTGAATTTTCACGATAATAAAGCATTCCTTTTTTATATATTTTTGTAACATATCTCTTGATTCTTTATAAAGTTATGATCCATTTACAGACATTTTACTGAAATAGTAAACTGGCTTTAAATCGCCAAAGGTGTATAGTGGGTTTGAAGGGAAGGTACATCATTGGTATTTGTGATGTGATCTGGGAAAACCCTTCACATGGTGAAATTTGTCATTTTTGTGTTATATACATCAAATTAACGAAGACACTGCTGTTTTCAAAACTGTTTTATTCATGATTCTAGGTTGTCTATAACTTGAGTTATGCTCGCGGGAAGTTATAGCCGCCGCTGTCCTTAAAAAAATAATGGCGGAAACAAAAAACAAAGACGGCTTTTTAATTATCTGTCATATGTTTTTACATATAAAACGATGGAATTTTTATTTAATATTTTCAAGAATGGTCATTTAGATATTAACAATTAAAATGGTAACAAAAAAAATTGGGGGACTGTTTTGCCATTATTTTCAAAACAAGTTCGCCGACATCCGACGGGTTTTCCCAGATCGCATCACATTTAGTAACTTGCGTTCATTTCAACCCTCTAGTTTTCATGAAATATATCGTAAAACTAACTTGTGAAAATTTCATCACAATAGCTGCACACGTTTTTGAGAAAAACAATGACGAACTGTTGAATGTTTTTTTCTGTTTTTATGTTTTACAAAAAAGTTGCCATTCAACAACTTTTTGTAAATTGGAAATTATATCATGATAAATTCCTGTCTTCAAGATGAAAGCATATGACATGTGATTGATACATGTACCATCTTTTAGGATAATCCGCTCAGTGCACATCGTAGCCCTCTAGCAGTGACTTTGCATCCAGTGTCTTGATGATAGCCACTTTTGCGTCGTGTGAGCATTGTGCGTACACTTTATGTGCGCATGTTATGGTACTACACGCGCGTGTACTTCTGCCAGCCAATAATCGAGATATTCCGCATGTACGCACATCAACTGCAAAATATGCAAAATGCGACGCACTATACCTGCCCTTTCGCCCACAGTGCTCTAACAACATGTGCCCTAACAACATGTGCCCTCAACGGCTCATGCACGGTGTGAATAACTTGTTAATTTGATAATCTGGTCAATGTACCTTGCCTACACATTCATTCAGAATTTCTAAACTGAATCATGACAAAGTTTTAGACCGCATGAATACTTGTGAGTCACTTTATCCATATTGTTTTTTTAAATTAATTTCCATTGAAGCTGACATTTTTTATCTCTCTTTTTTGTTTGTTCAGTTAACCTTACTCAGCTTAGACCAGTGTTGGAAAAGACAAGTGAGAAAACCAAAGTGCTTTGGATGATGCAAGGTCAGTTTGATAATCATAAAATCTAAATATTTCCCCCAAAATGACAAACTATTTTAGCACACATGTTATAAAGGCTAGAGAGAGTGCTGTCAAATTTTCTCTCAACGCCAGCTGAAAGATGGTACAATAAAACTCCGCTTAAATGAACACCAATATAGAGAACATTTGGTTATAACAAACATGACCCATGGTTCCCAATTTATGTATCAGCATTACAGCCATCACAGGCATAAATCCCGGTGGTGAGGGGGACACATACTACTCAAAAAAATTTAGGGAACACCGGATTTTTAACATCAAATAGGTTTGAAATGTTCCATGAACCGGGATTTTCATTTGCAACCCCCTCTCTCTTTCAGTAGTCATGTCATGAAATGTGTAATCACTGCATGCATCCTTTATCATCTGTTTCATTGTGCAGTTGTTTCTCATCAATTCTGTAAAACATTGTGTTTTTCTGAAATAAATGATCTTGCTTTAACTGAGATTATTCCGGTGTTCCCTAAATTGTTTTGAGTAGTATATATACCCCCACTTTTTGGCCCAGGGGGATGGTCCATAGGATCAAATATGAAATATTATTTGAGTAATGATATTTTAATTAAATTTTTCTTTTGAATGTTTGGTTTCAAATAACGTTTGAAGGTTATGTAAAGAATTTGTAATAAAAAAAATCAACAAAATGGTTTTGTGAAACTTAATTGAGGAAATTAAGAAGCTTCTCTAAAAAAAAAAAAAATTATTTTGTTTGAAGTGCTGTCACTTTTAAGAAAAGTTGTTAGAATGAATACACATAACATGAATACATTTTCACTATTTTCTGTTTATTGGTCGGCTTCAAAATAGGTGTGGTGACGAACTTTTTTTTTTGTGGTAATTTTTTGTTTTCTCCAACAGGGAAATACGTGATACATTGTATACGCGGGGGACCAAATTTCCCATACACAAAGTATGGTGGCTAAGAGAGGCAAACGTTCATAACCCTATGTGAAAAGGTCATTTAAAACACAGCACGGCAGGAATCGATCCAGCAATTTTGGCTGCATTTGAACATCATTTCATTGCAAAAAAAATAATAATAATTAAAATGCTGACGTGCGGGTCTGAGGCAACACGCCCAGAAACCGGAGACCATTTTTTTTGGCCTAACGACACATACATGTTGGTTGTTTTAAAAGATTCCAAGCATATTCGTCAACATTTTGCCAACATTACCAATGTTGTAACCTTCTCTTTCAAATATGTTCAATATTTTATTTTGTTTTATTTTTGGATGTAGCTCCGGTGCAGGAATTTCTGCTTCAGAAGTCTCACAGAATGATCACCAACAAACGTTTGGATGTGTATAATGCGGCCGCAGCTGACATCTTGTAAGTCACTTCAATTCAGTAGGCCGAACCCATTTATTTAATTACGTTGACTAGACACTATGCATACCAATCAAATCAGCGAGGTGCCATAAATGTATGGAGGCCAAATCCGAATGAGCCAGGGGCCTGGATTGGATTGCTTTTTTATATGTATTATATGTATAGCACGAGCAATTATGTTGCAGTGAGAACAGATACAAATGGGTCATTCCACCAGGTTGGGGCAAGCTTTTTGATATGCTGTGTCCATCTTACATAGGTAGATTTACCATTCATTAACCTTATTATGAGTGCACATTCTCAGTTCTTCAAGTTAGAGTGAAATTAATCTCTGAATAGGAAGTTACAATAATGTCAGTAGTCATAATAAATGGTACATTTACATCCGTAACAAGGGACACCAAGGGTACGTGTAAAAATAATTCTGAAAAAAAAAATTGTTTGGTGCTGAGTAAGGTCTATGCATAATGCAACTACTGTAAAAAAAAAAAAAATTTAAAAAAAACTGATGAGTGAAATATATAAGTAAGGAAATGATGGCATTAAAAGTGGACCCAATACCTACAAAATGTAATGTGAGTAACCATAGTATTGCCCATATGCGGAGTGCCATGGTCGAGCGGTTTAGTGCATTGGATTTGTGTTCTGGTGGCTGAGTCGTCAGAATGAATGTGGATTTGAATCCCGACCACGACCATGGTGCTTGTGTCCTTGAGCAAGACACTTTACCATAATTGCTTCTGTCCACCCAGGGGTAAATGGGTGCCTGTGAGGGCAGAGTTGGTTGTTGTGTTTGATTAGCCCATATGCGCCGAAATGGCAGCAATTGAGCTGTATACTCCCCAGGGAGCTGAGATTGTTTCAGGAATGATTTATGCGCCTGATGAGCAGGGGTAATAATGTACAGCGCTGTGATACCTTGTGTAAGAGCGCTTTAAAAATGCCTCCATTATTATATCACAAGGAAGATAAACACTGGCCACCTTAAACTTGAGTTGGTTTGTTATTTGCAGAACAAACACAAATGTGAATCTATGGTATTCAGCTATAGAAACTTCCAATAAGTCTAAGTCTGACACAAAAGACGGCCTTCATGTAAGCGACGAGGCGTTAAACACGGTGAGTAATCATTAAAGGGCCAGTATCGTCACGATCAGAGCAGACTTTCAACAGGGCATGGAATCGGTGTCCTTGTTTAAGATGGACACAGTGAATGTACATTACTGGCTCGTTTATGCAGCAGCAACGGTAATATGACCTTGTCGTGTGGGGTATTATATTCAGTCACTGAGTTAATCTATAACTAGCACTTCAATTTCATGCCCTGTTGATCATGACTGTATTGTCCTGTTAATAACAAAACAACTTATCAATCTCACCGTGTTTGCCAAGCAGTATATTGCTTTGTTTAATTTATCAATATCATAAGATTATAACCTACTATTGTTTTTTTTTTTTATGACAATATATTATTTTCTCATAATATATATTTGTATTTCATAATTTGTATTTATGTGTATGTTATACAGTTAGATATACCAAATCTTTTTTTATTTTTTTATTATTATTTTTTTTTACTGTCAGTCATCCTAAACAATGCCAATAGCCACTAGAGTGTAAGGGGTTACATATATGCGATATATCATCCACCATTTAAGCAAGATTACATTTGTTGATGTTTTTCTTAAAACTTAAATAGATCATAAGTTAGTGGAAAGCAATCAGCTGGAAGGGCGTTCCATTGTAATGCTGTTCTAGGGAAGAAGCTATCCAAATAGAACTTGCTCTTGATTACTCTTAATTTGTATCTACACAAATTCTGCGCAAAAAACTTTCCTGTATTCCTTTAATACTTGGTCCTTGATTGCCTATTGAGGGAGCTATTTTTTTTTGTTACCATTAATTAATCAAAACAAACATAACAAATGTTATGTCCTGCATACACCATTTTTAAGTTATTGTTATTACTATTTTATTTCTCTCAACTATTTCCATGTAGAGGACATGGACAAAAAAAAATCCCACAAATGATATAATACCAACATGGAATAATTATATATACAAATTTATAATAAAGTGGGGATTGCCAATGCGATGGGAACCAGATCGAGGCTTGTGTCTTAAACAGACTGGTGCTTTTGGAAATGTGAATGTGGACAGTGATTGTTGGTCAGGGACCCAGATATGCGTGGAAGAAGCAGTAAAATGCTCCTGTAACAGGGATGGCCAAGGAATTCACGATAGGGGAATTCACAATATAGGTTTACAGGATCCCCCAGCCTTGAGGTACTGATTTTTCGGAATGCTTGAAATAAATTTGAATTTATTGTGCTTTCAGGATGTTCATCTATTGCTGAATTGGATGTGTAATGCTAAGGCCAAACCTCTGGCCACAACGTGTTGTACTGGAACTGACTTCACCCCAAACCTGTTGCAGATACTGACCTTTTGTGTCTTCTTGTTGTGGTTAGTTAGCTCAGCTGCAGCTAGCTCAATCTAAGTTAGCTTGTCTTACACAACCTCAGTTAGCTCGAGTTAAACTCAAGTTAGTCAACTGCAGTGAGCTCAACCCAACTTAAATTGGAGTTAGTTTAACATCTGGAGTAAGCTTTATCGTAGTAGATCTGCAGGCCCAATTTTCTAGAGCTTAGCTTCAGTATTGGTTAGCACATTTATATGCTAAGCAAATTTTAGCTGAGAACCTGCCAGAAGCTATACACATTAACCCTAACCACCCCAAATCCTGCAAAAAAACCTCCAAGGGGCACTTTTTGGGAAGAATTCAGCACTGTTGGAAACTGGTATTTTCACCTCTTCAAATGGGACAAAATTACTACTTGACAAGAAGTACAGGCCATAAGTGCTGAATATGAAAGATCAATGAAAATGCATGGTGCATTTTGAAGATAAGGGCATGTTTCCAAAAGTGCACTGATGGATTTTGGAGGATTCAGAATACCTAGGGGGTTAAGGTTAAATGACAATTTAAAATATTGTATTACACCAACTTGAATATAATATATGAGTATAAAAGAAACACTTATTTTGTTTATTATTATTTTGTTATTATGTTGTATTTTTCGGGCAATTCAGAAATTATCACACAGACATACTGTTAACAAACAAATAGTTAACAACATATCCTGGGATTGCCCAAAAGTGAACCAAATGACTTTCTAAGAAGGCACTCCCTAAAAAAACACAGAGAAACCTAGTAAATACATAATTGTATAATTAAGAATAAGTTGTTGCTAACTTGCTTACCAACCAAAATGACCTGCTATATAAATGCCAAATAGTAGTCAGTGCTTTAAGTCTCAAACCTAGCAGGATCTTAATCAAAGGCAAAAAACATAGTTTTTAATATAATTTTATATGTAATTTTATATATATCAATCGGGTCCTTTTGGATAGGACGATACAAAGGAGGTCTCATTTTCAAGGATTAGTCTGGTAACTTTCATAATTTTTATCAAGATTTAAAACTATTCTCCCATTGCAGTTTAATAATAATAATAATAATAATAATAATAATAATAAAGATTTGTAGCGCGCACATATCCACCCTGCTGGGCGCTCAAGTTTGCCCAAATTTGTCTCGACCAACATTGATTAATGATCCATTTCCATCCCACAGCGGTGTCATTTCACTCGGCCTGAAAGCCCGCCTGCGCCACATTGCCACCACCCCTCCCGAGGAGCCGTTCTCCGCCCCTGCGGAAGCCCTCCTGAATCATGTCCAGCCAACACAAGAGGGCGCTGTTTCAAGGGATCCCGAGTTGGGTGTCTGGCAGAGGAAGGTGACAGACCTTCATGTACTGGAGGCGTACAAGCTGACCAGCTCCCTGGCAAAGTTTGGCGTCATTTTGCTTTACTTCTTTCTCGCCGACAGGTAAGTTTGGACACAGTTACTTTTTTGCAGGTGAACAAAACACGTGTACACTCACAAAGTGCCATTTAGAGAAATAGAATTATACAAGACCATTAGATACATGTAGATTAAACAGGCAAAAAAAAAAAAAAAAAAGAGCAACCTGATGGCCAAAAAAAAAGTCTTCTGTTTCTGGTCTCTGTGCGCATTGCCTAAGACCCACTTGTCGGCATTTTTAATTTTCGTATTTTTTTGTTGCTATGAAACGATGGCCAATTGCAGGCAAAATTACTGGATTGATTGGAATTCTGCCATGCTGTGTTTTAAACAACTTTTTCACATAGGCAGAGATGCCAACATACACGATTTGGGCGTAGCAAATACGATTTTGAGCCGTGAATACGACTCTACGATAATACTTCATTGAAATACGCTAAACAAGCCGCCCCAGTATAATTGTATATAGTTACAATACAAGCAAACAATGAATGAACTATTAAGTGGAAATAAAAATGATGAAAAATAATTTAAAAAATGAAAAAACAAAACAAAAAAACAGCCTTTTAAATGTAAACCGCAGTGGTGGTAAAAAGCGACGATAGCGGGATTAGCGGCGAATTCACACGATTATGTACGTATCACAAGCGCGAGTGCGCTGGATTCGACTGCCTATACACCTACCACATGTACCCTGTACATCTGTACATTATTTGCAAGATCGTACCCATTGATCTCTATTACATAATGGGGAATGATGAGCATACCCGTGGGGAATGAGGTTGTCTGTGAGGTAGCTTGTGTGTACATGCGCGCATAATTGTGCTCGTACACGTGCATTACCTTAATTTCTCGAAGCTTAAAAAAGAAGGCCGGAACAATGGAGGCTCCTAAGAAAAAAAGGAGACTTTCTGAACAAAAATACCTTCCAGAATATACAACTGAGTGGCCTGTTATTGTGAGATCTAAGCTTGACAGTTTCCATGCATTCTGCGTTCTTTGCAAGTGTGACTTCAGAGTGTCAGGCATGCAGGCAATGCTTACTGCGGAATTCTGCACTTACGGCGCATAGAATCACATGCTTTTTATGGCGCCGTAAGCTCAGAATTCTGTGGTAAGCAGCGCCATGAAATTGGGCCCAGGTGAGCTAGCTAGTTATTTGCCTTCGAGACCCCAAGAAAGAGAACAGTTAGTATTATAATCAAAATTTCTAACGTGATTGATGCATGGATTACTAATACGGAAGATCATTATTGTGAGCTTTTTAAGATAAGATACGTCTAGCATTGTTATAATTTCATAATTTTTTCATTGAGTATTTTCCTCCAATTTACTTTGCCCCCGGTCCCATTACCGCCAGCGGGGTTCACACCGAGTGCGGCGCTGACTTTGCCCAAAATCCGGACATGCATTTTTTAGCGTTAGATTTTTGCGATTTTTTTTTTCAATAGATGCTACTCTTTTTTGGAATTCAATGTTGGCTTAGGGGTATGAACGTTGGTCTGTTTTGTGAGGCCTCTTGTTTCTGTGTCTTCTCTCTCGTCTAGAACGGATGTCTTACCCAAGGAGCAGAAGTACTACACCCATAGAGGTTTCTTTGTACCACTAATATACATCGTCATTCTCGGCTTATTCTTTGTTGAAAAAGTATCAAAGGTATGATATGAACGTTTTTTTTTAATGATGCCCACTCCTTTTCCAACCATTGTGTATACATACAAGAGAGAAAATACTTCTGTTGTAAGAAAGGTACAACATTGGTAATGTTGACAAAACTGCTTTGAGTATGCTTACTTTCTTTGAGTCAAGATATAACATCGTCGTGTCAGTGCAACAACGTTGTATCTCCGAGTTACGACGTTTTTGCGCAAAACCAGTTTGTGTCAGTGCAAAAAGGTCGTATGTAACAAGTTCCCGGATGAATGCACAAAAGCAATGGCTGAGATACGACGTTGTTGCACAAACATTTTTTAATGTATGTAAATTCATGCAGATTGACGACGCGCTGTACATACGACCTTATTGCATTGTGAACATACTACGTTTTTGCACTGACACGACGATATTAAAGAAGCAACCTGTAAAAGTTTCAGCTCACTGCAGAGTTTAAGTCTTGAGAAAAGTGTGAAAGAGCATTCACAGTTATTTTCAGAAGACACTTGTGTCTTTATTTAGTATATGCCTTTTTTATCCCTCCTACACATGGAGGCCACTCTGATCCACAAAATTCTGTTCTTGAGCAACCTTCAGTACATACATGTATAAGCCTGCTGTCCTTTCCAAGTAATCTTACAAAATCAACTGTGTGCCACCCAAGGCCACTGTAAATGTTTGAACATATTAGTATGGCCTGCAATGTATCGATGGGAGACCACCTTACCCTGTAATCTCAGTGGTGTGACAGTGCACAGAAGGGTAACCATAGGAGGCCACTGGCAACAGCTAATGGCTTGGAGTGGCCTGAATGGGTTGTTTCAAAAATTGCACTGATTGTAGGAGGGCTAAAGCATGTTTTTGTATGAGCAATGATTTAGCATTTGCACGCTATTCCTGGAAGGAGTCACTGAAAACAGCCATTTGTTATTCTTTGCAGCCTGTTGTGTTGAATATCCCTCAGACAACAGAATGGAAGGGTTGGATGCAACTTGTTATTCTGGTCTATCACATCATGGGAGCCAGTAAGGTAAGACAACCCTTAACCCCCTCCCCCCTTTTGATTAACTGGTTTCTAATACTGTCTAACAGATTTGTTTTGTTCCATTCTCGGCCTACAGAAAATTCCAATCTATATGCATCTCCGAGTTCTAGTGGCTAGTTATCTGTTTATGACTGCCTATGGTCAGTTCACTGCTAGTTGGGACAGAAACAAATTCGGCCTGGTCCGAGTTTGCCAGGTGAGTGTATGCCAAAATAAAACATTTTTAACAAAGTGGTTTTTTAAATGTCCTCGGAAGGGAGTCTGCCCGACAGTTTCCCTGAATTTCATTTTTTTTTTAAATTATAAATTGCCATTTACAGCTTTGTTCTATCAGTAGTATTCAAAATATTCCGAAACAGATTGTTTTTATTATTTTTCTTTTTCTTTTCATCGGATGTGTTGTTTTTTTTAAATTGACTTGATATTCTCTTTGAATTACATAATATTTCTGTTTCAGTGCCACATTACATTTTTGCCAAATATTTTCTGCACTTTTTGCAGGTGTTATTCAGACAAAATCTTCTTGTCGTCCTGCTGTGTTTAGTCATGAACAGACCCTATCAGTTTTACTATTTTGTGCCGCTGGTAACGTTCTGGTATATCATCATTTATGCGACCATGGCATTACCCCCTAGAGTCACAAGGGAATCATCTGAAGGTGAGAGAATAGGGGGAGGGGGAAAGAGAGGGGGAAAGGGATGGAGAGTGGGGAAAAGGACGCTAAGGCTACTCAATCCTGTTACGCAAGTCGATACGTAATACACCTGCGTATTGATAGTATATATTCTTTTCGCTACTTATGGTTCCAAAGCTGGCATACATTAATTATAATAATAATAATGTGGACTTATATAGCGCATGTATCCACCAAACTGGTGCTCAAGGCGCATTATATTATTACCCCTGCTCATCGGGCTCATAAATCATTCCTGAAACCATCTCAGCTCCCTGGGGAGTATACAGCTCAATTGCTGCCATTTTGGCGCATATAGGGCTAATCAAACATAACAACCAACTCTGCCCTCACAGGTACCCATTTACCCCTGGGTGGAGAGAAGCAATTATGGTAAAGTGTCTTGCTCAAGGACGCAAGCGTCGCGGTTGGGATTCGAACCCACATTCTGACGACTCAGCCATCAGAACACAAATCCGATGCACTAAACCGCTCGACCATGGCACTCCATCACACATTGTGTGCAATTTAACCGAAATTCCTTCATATTAACGTTCAAGTGTGATTCTTGGGTCGGGAATTAGCTTTCTGATTTCTTTCTGCATTTGCGGTTGAAAATTGAAACTCCTTCGTATCAGAGACGCAACGAAGTTTGAATAGACCGTATGTTTTATTATTTTCTGTAATCCTTATGTTTTTGTTTGAATCTCTTGGAACCGGTTCCGACTTGGAACTGATTTTTTTTGGGGGGGGAACCGAACCGGTTCCAGAAATTGTGGAACCGCCCAAGCCTACTTTCCTGGGAGAGCTAATCTCATGGCCGTGCTTATCAGTGAGAAACTAGCACTTACTTTAGCTGAACGTAAACAGAACAACATGTAGTCAAAAGGAAGGTACAACATTGGTAATGTTGGCAATCTGCTTCCGAGTTCTACGAGTATGTTTATTCTCTTTGATTCAAGATATACATTGCACAACCATCCTGTGAAAGTTGCGGCTTATTACGTTTTGTCGTTCACGAGAAAATAGTGAAAATGCATTTTGTGCCCCTGGCCGGCCTGCCGTAAGGCATCATGGGATTAGGCGCTTGATGTGCAAAGCTAGTTCCTAGAACTGAAGGCAATATTAAACTAGATGCAGACAAACCATTCTGTGGGGTGAACAATGGGTGAATGCGCTAAACACCTTAGCACGCACGCGAGATACAGTTCTCTCACACTCTGGGTGAGTTTCCCAGACTGCACTGCTTGTTTTTGAGACCTTGCGCGTCAGACTGTGGAACAATACGTCATGAATAGTCCAAATCCATTGTTCATGGAGTACTATGCCATGGACTAGGATAGTACACGAGTGGCACACTTCATGTAGGTATTAAATAGACTTCTGGTACTATGCCGTGGACTAGGTTAGTACATGAGTGGCACACTTCATGTAGGTAATAGACTTTTGATAATAACACTAAACAGCTCTTATTTAACACATAAGGCCGGTTCATGCTTCACGCGAAAGCGTATGTGAAGCGAAATTCGTGACGTCGACAATGGTTCACAGCAAATATTCGCGGTGAAGGTTCGCAAAAGTTGAACACATTTCAACTTGCGCGAATCATTCGCTGTGAATTTGATGACGTAAAATTCACTTCACATTCGCTTTCGCGTGAAGTATGAACCGGCCTATAGTCACTGTAAGGTCCCTATGCACTTTAAACAATTCAATTCAGTTCAATTCAAAAAACCTTATTCGTCCTTAATTAGGCAATTACATGTGATTGGACAGCTCCATATTAAAACAATGACAGCTTAGGGCTTACTAGATGACAAATAAACAATAAAAAGAAGTAAAGAAATAATGTAAAAATGGTTTTAAAAAATCCACAATTAACATTATTTAAAAATATACACATCTACATACATGTACAAAACAATCTATTATTTACACATAAAATACAAGATAGCAAGTGGGAAAACTGCAGATAGAATAACAATACATATCAAAACAGGAGGGCTCCCTCGCTCAGATGCAAAAGAAGGTCATTCATTGGTTTGTGTACATGTATGTGCCCTGTACATGCACGCACTCAAAGGCACGACACGCATACGCAAAGCACACATACATGAGCCAAATAATGACTTTCTTTTGCCTTTCAGCGAGGGCGCCCTTCACGTTTGTGACATCATTTGCAAAAAGCTATTATAGATTACCAAATCATTACAATGCTTATTTTTCATATTTTTCAGCCAAGCCATCCCATAATGCATATATGTTACTGAAGCTTGGATGTCTACTTTCTTTGTGTGTGATTCTCTCTGTATCAGAAGTGAGTTGTCATTCAGATTGTGCAGACCATGTAACCTATTTAAAGATGTATTTCCCATGTTCTACTGGCAATTTCCTGACATTTATTGTTTTCATTGCAACATTGATAATTTCCTTTCAGGCAGGAAAACAAATATTTTGACATGAGATATTTTACAAAGTAGTCGTCAGAGTATAAACACTTACAGGGTCAATGTCTACTATACTATCCTGATTGGTTTCACATTTCATCAATTTCAGTACATTTTTACTGTAAACCATGCCTCTCACGATTATTTTGAGAAATAGGTCATTTGAAAGCATTTATTTTCCCTTCTTTAACCCTCCTACTCCAGCTTACACTTCAGCAGGGAGTTGCTATAGAGGTCAAAATCAGTCAACTGCCTGTTTTGACTGTTGACCCAAATAAGCACACAGGGGCATTTTTGACTGTTTTTTTTACTGTCATTTTGACCACCCTGAACAATACCAGACTTTTACCAGTCAAAAACGGTCCAACTCATTTTGACCTGTAAATGTCCTTAATACACATAAGGTTTGACAGTGTTTGACTTTTAAGTGCGCTAGATACACCTTGGCAAGTATATCAACATTTTTGACTGATTTTGACCCTTGTAGTAGGAGGAGGGTGAAGTAAAAAATGAGGTGTTACGATTTAAAAAGAAAACTTCAGGAAATTGCTGTTAAAATAGCGAGAAACACAGGCGATACACATCTTTAACAGTCACAGCACTCCCATTGATATCTGTGGGCGTGTGGCCATTGTAGAAAGGGAGGAAGTGAAGACAGGAAGTTATCTTTGCTAAAGTCTTTGTTTAGCCTGTTAATTTATTCACGAAACAACAAGTGTACATCAGCGGCGTGGCCACTGGGTGGCCTGGGGGGGGGGGGCACGTGCCCCCCCACAAATTTCCAGTGCCCCCCCCACGAAAAATCCTCATAGTGCCCCAAAAAACAGAAAAGAAAAAGAAAGGGAAAAAACCCATACCTCCTGGGCCCCCCCACTGAAAAGCAATGTCCCCACTGAAAAGCAATGTCCCCCCCCCCCCCCCACTGAAAAAGTCCTGGCTATGCCGCTGGTGTACGTGTGCTAGTCATGCTAGTCTAGTTTGTGATTAAAATACTGCAAAACTAGCCCTAACCTTCCCAGATATCTATCAGTGTAGCAATCACACCGTACAACAGTCTACCACGCTGTTCTTGTTAGGTTATGAATGCAAGATTGTTCGCTTAGATTGTTCAATTGTTTGAATAACATACAGTAGCGCCCTCTGTTGGCAAGTGGATATTCAAAACTGGGTTAAGGTTGAGTTTTAAAAATTTGTCACAAGTAGGATTTTGTTTGTATTCGGGAAATGGTAGACTTAAACTTTATGTGAAAAATGCCTCGCTGACCCAAGATCTCGGTGATTGTGGTCAAAATGAGGAAATGTTTTAAATTGTCTTTATTTTAAATTTACATAAATAATAATTTCTACCAAAAAAACACATGTTTTTTGATGTTATCCAGAATAATTTGAATCATCTTTGAATGATTCTTTGCAGATTTTCTTCAATTCATTATTTAATTGGTGGCCACTAAACACATTGTTCTACTGGCCAGGCCAGAGCCTTTATGAATGGTGGTTTCGCTGGAGACTAGACAGATATGTGAGTATTATTTAGCATGGCCGTAAATGGGGTTGGGGTGGTTATATAGGATAATCAGAGCATACTGATCGAAACATAAAGTTGTAACCACCAGTTCTTTTAAGAACTAATTACTACTCAAAAGATAATTTTTCACATGGTGTCACCGCAAACAGTCTTTGCCATTCGTACATGTTTTAAATTTTCTGTTGTTTTTAACGTATGATGATGATTATTATCTCGTTAGCCCTAACTCCCTAGGCCCATTTGCTTACACATAACCTGAATCCTCCAAAATCCTTCAGTAGTAAAGCAAGCACATGATATGTATGCACACATGTGTTTCTAATCTGTGATACATGTACATGGCCAGGGACCCTCCCTGCATACATGGAGCAATAAACAGTGTCCACTGACCCAAGCACTGACCTTGAAATCACTACAACAAACATGGATGTACATGTACCATGGAAAGGCAAGTATGCCTAATAACCTCAATCCTCCAAAATCCTTCACTTTAGCAAAGAGCATGTAGCATGTAACCTCAATCCTCCAAAATCCTTCACTTTAGCAAAGAGCATGTAGCATGTAACCTTAATCCTTCAAAATCCTTCACTTTAGCAAAGAGCATGTAGCATGTAACCTCAATCCTTCACTTTGGCAAAGAGGATTTTGGAGGATTTGGGAAGGTTAGGGTTAATGACGTAATAATCCCAATCCTCCAAAATCCTTCACTTTAGCAAAGAGCATGTAGCATGTAACCTCAATCCTTCAAAATCCTTCACTTTAGCAAAGAGGATTTTGGAGGATTTGGGAAGGTTAGGGTTAATGAACTGTTATCACCAGTATGTGGAAATATGAAACAAACACAAATTTTCCAGGGGATATAGATAGATAGATACTTTATTATCCCAGATAATTGACAAAAGATTAAAAACAAAGATTGTAATAAGGTAGATAAGCTATCACATAATGTACATTTTCTAAGATTAGAAGGATTCATTGTATGAAACTTTCAAAGGATCTATGTTATAATATGGGATGAGAATTACCATGAATGAATCATGACATGACATAAAAGGCAAACGAAATTGCCAAACAAGAAACCATCAATGTAAATAATTCCCACAGTGGCTCATCCACTTCAGACAATTGTAAAAATGAATTGTCATTGAGAGTTACTATTGTGCAGAGTTGTAATTTTCCAGTGCAAAAGGCGACCAAAAAATATGGGACGGGAAGGATCTTTCAACATGGTTTCTCATTTATGTTTCGTACTTCAGATTATAGTCTACGGAATGCTGTTTGCCATGGGATACATCCATCTACGGGTATCCAAGAAACTACAAGACAGCCACCCGGAAAATTTATTTTCAGCGGCGTGGACGGTCGTCAGCAGCTTCGTAGGGCTTTTATTTATTGCAGTGAGTATAACTAGATAATTTTCATCTATTTCATAAACTTTGTGTGTGCTTTTCCAGAAGTAAAATTATGTAGACCATCTGAGGATACATTTAACTTTTTATGAAACCTCTGCAGAACACTTTAACCCTCCTACTGTAGCTGAACTTTAGTGGCAAGTAGCTATAGAGGTCAAAATCAGTCAACTGCCTGTTTTGACTGTTGACCCAAATGTGCAGACAGGGGCATTTTTGACTGTTTTTACTGTCATTTTGATCACCCTGAACAATAATACCAAACAATGCTTTTACCAGTCAAAAACAGTCAACTCATTTTGACCTGTAAATGTACTTACTGCACGTAAGGTTTGACAGTGTTCTACTTTTAAGTGCATTAGAAATACCTTGGCAAGTACATCAACATTTTGACTGATCTTGACCCTTGCAGTCACAGAAGGGTTAATTTTATACAAACTTTTGCTATGAACATGTTATTTCAGAAACCTGTGTTATAGGGATGTCTTTACATTAATTATCCCATTATGAAATTACAGTTTCTAAGTTATAAGAATTTATTTATTTTAGAAATAGATACAGTATGAGAAAATGGTTTAAAAATTACATATCCTTTGGATATTAGTTCTACATAAGTAAAGTTTATTTTCAGTCTCAGCAATTAAAAAAACACATTGGTACATCTAATTATGATTTAGAAGCTAAGAAAAACAATATTTTGGTGTGATAATAACATCTGTATATACAATTTTTATTTGTTGTTGTTGTTGACCAGATATACACAGTACATTCCTTCCTGTGCTTCTCCAAGCCAGAGTGCAATGAGGTACACACCTACATCAGTGTTCTGCCGGTAGGTATCATCGATCCAACATCAGCGAATGATTTCGCTTGCATTGTGTGGCCAAAGGCCAAACCAAAAAAGGCTCTGGTCTCCACGCGTGTCGTCCCAGACCCGCACGTCAGCATTTTTAGTTTTCTGTATTTGCTATGAAACGATGTCCAATTGCTGCCTAAATTGCTGGATCGATTGGAATTCTGCCGCCATGTGTTTTAAATGACTTTTCACATAGGGGTATGAACGTTTGCCTGATTTGTGCGGCCTCTCTTAGCCACCAAACTTTGTGTATGGGAAATTTGGTCTGGTTCCAATAACCGTGTATACATGTATTACGTATTTCAAAAAAGCATGTCACTGCACCGGTTGTGAAGCTGACCTATGACCACAAACCGGAGACTTTTTTTTTGGTTTTTTTTTTGGCTTAACGCAATGCTACACAAAATTCACAATTTGATAATCAAAATTCAAGATTTGCTAGTCAAAATCAACATTATACACACACAAACATCTTATCACGATGTGATACTCAAAGTACTTTACATTATTATCCCTGGTCATTGAGCCAATATCAATCCTAAAACTTTCTCAACTCCCTGGGGGAGTATGCAGCCTGAGCTACCATAGTGCTTCAGAAACATTTCAAACACAAATGTGAACCGCTCTGCGAAAAAGGGTATTAAGGGACGCTATGCTATTACCCGTAAAGGGCTGTTCTATGTGGAGAGGGTGAAAAAAAAAATTCACAACGTGATTTTTTTGTTGTTGGTTTATTGGCTTCTATTATATCAATACTTTCATAGTTTATTTACAGAAATATTATTATTGATGAGTAAAGATGAAAAAACAAAAGTTTAAATTTTACACATTATGCAAATTAGCAAAAATATTTGAAAAAAAACTTCAAGATGCTTGATAATTCAAATTTATATTGCACAAGCATTCCTAAAGGAGCTCAAAAGGAACATAACTGTTGCTATGGGCATTCAAGAGAGTTTCTTCTTAGCTCATTTCTTTTTCCACTTGCTGTGTTTAAAGGGCTGTATCTCTGAAGGCACTTCCGTTAATTTGTACAATATGAATATGCAAAAATCAGTATATCTCCAGAATGCAAAATGCCACAGGGTTCAAACCTACACCAAATTAAAGCTTATAATGTAACCAATTCAGCTATGTATGTAACTCAATTTTTTAATTTTGTCCCATAATACCCATTTTTGTGCAGCCGGTCACAAATATCAACCTAGACCCTCACAGCTATGCCAAAATTTTGAAAGAAATATTTTTCCTGTATCGTCATTTATAGAAACTTGGGGTGGGAGCGGGTCTAACAGTGAACAGTCCATTATAGGTTGATGAAATTCTTGCGTCGGATGACAAACAATTTATTTAATTTTGCCCTACACCGACGTGTGTATAGCACTGCGTACTTGGTGCTTTCCGAGTGTCTGTGAAAAAACTTGGGCGGGAGCGGGTCTAACATTATAGGTTGATGAAATTCTTGCGTCGGATGATAAACAATTGATTTAATTTTGCCCTACACCGACGTGTGTATAGCACTGCGTACTTGGTGCTTTCCGAGTGTCTGTGAAAAAACTTGAGCGGGAGCGGGTCTAACATTATAGGTTGATGAAATTCTTGCGTCGGATGATAAACAATTGATTTAATTTTGCCCTACACCGACGTGTGTATAGCACTGCGTACTTGGTGCTTTCCGAGTGTCTGTGAAAAAACTTGGGCGGGATTCAAACCCACGACTTACTGCTTACTAGTGCAGACGTCTTAATCTCTCAACCACCGAGCTTGGCCGATGACAATTGGTCGGCTAGAATCCTATATAGCAGTTAGTAACGAAATATTTATAGGTTGATAAAATGTCGGATCATAAACAATTGATTTAATTTTGCCCTAACAGTCCATTAATTAAACTTGTTTCTCCTACTTGGACTAAGCTGACATCAAACTTGTCAGTGGATATACATATACTTTATCAGGTTTTGTTTAACCCCTTGGAAATCTATTTGTAATTTTCAGTTAACGGGTTTAATTATTTTGAGGAATTCAAGTGGATATGTCCGAGCACGTTACAGTACATTCTTTGCATGGTTCGGCTCAATATCGTTGGAGGTAAGTCCAGAGGTCATTTAAAGTCAGTAAAATATCCTGACAAACATTTCATATGCGTAAAATCTATGTCACATGTGTGTTTTATCATGAAAGCTTCATTTTCAGTTACAGCGTGTAATAAAACATAAGTAATATTATTTTGAGGTTTCAAGACCTGAAATATAACATTAAATGTAAAAAAAAGCAATATTTTAGGTGGTCAAAAAGTAAAACATTGGGAAAAATATGTCTAAAATGTCGGCATTTCGAAATCCAAAATGGCAGCTGAAAATGCCAATAAAAAAATGGTACACTAGTTTGTTTTTAATTCAGCATATCAAAATTTACAAATTTAGCCTAATAAATCCATTTTGGCACATAAATCCAACTGGAATACATTACAGCCTGGACTATTAACCAGTTCGCGTCGGAGGCCGTGTATACACGCAATTTTTTTTGGACAGCGGATCGGAGAGCGTCTAAACACGCCACAGGATTCTCGGGAATATTTGTATAGATTCCCGGTCAACGTGGCAACGAGCCATAAGCATACGGTGGAAGATGCGGTCTCCCCGGTCACGCTCTGGTGAGCACCATTGGTCGTGTTTGTGCGGTAAAAATAAACCTGCCACGGGGTTCGGAAAAACTTTTTTATTCCCGGTGCGAACTGGTTAAGTAGGATTTACCAATTATTTACCTTTAAAGGGACAGTATCGTCACGATCAACAGGGCATGGAATCGGAATGCTAGTTTTAGATTAACTCAGTAACTGCTGTAATACCCCACATGATAATGTCATTATAACCGTTGCTACTGCATAAATGAACCAGTAATTTTCAGTCACTGTGTTAATCTTAAACTAGGACATCGATTCCATGCCCTGCCGAAAGTCTGCTCTGATCGTGACGATACTGCCCCTTTAACTGTCCATGATGTATATAATCAATCTCGGTATTTTAACGCAGCTACAAAAAACTCTTTCTCTGATATGCACGCAGCTTTTCATCAGCCAGTACCACATCTGGCTCGCCGAAGACACTCACGGCATCCTGGTCCTCATCCCAGGTCACCCTAGTCTCAATCTGGTCGTCTCAACGTTCATCTTCATCTTCATCTCCCATGAAATCTCCTGTCTCACGACGGTGATCACAAAGAGCGTCATCTCTGAGGACTACACCACCACCAGGAATAGAGCTCTTCTCTTTGGCGTTTTCCTGGGTGTTTTGTTAGCGTATTCAGTCTTTAGTTAAAGGTATAAATTGCCTTGCCTGGGTGGCAAAGTCCAAGTGGGTTTAGTGGTGCATCAGACTCGTGTCCTGATGGCCGAGTGGTCAGAATGTGGGTTCAAATCCTGGCCATGTTTGCGGTGCTTGTGTCTTTGAGCAAGACACGTTATACTGTGAGTGCTTCTCTCAACCCAGGAGTATAAATGGGTACCCGGCAATAGCTTGGGGAAGTAACCTGCGATAGATTGGCATCCCGTCCAGGGGAAATAAAATAATGTCTGTCACTTCACTGGAAATAAACACTGGCCTGATGATGGGACAGACTTGACTTCCTGCTTGCTGGTGGTGGTGGTGGTGATGAGCTATTTTGAGCTCCCATAATTTCGCAAGATAAGATGTAAGTGAATTCGCATCTGTATTTTATGCCTAAGACAAACTGAAGAGTTATTTTTTAAAAGAAGAAATCATGCTTTCTTCCTTTCAATGCTGTATGAATATTTTGGGATGTTTTGCAATATTGTCTGGGAATGTATAAAGAGAAAATTCATCCTATCGCTGAAATCAAAGAGTGTTAAATATCTTTATACAAGATTATATTACCTGAAATTTAAATTGTAATTGTTTGAAATGTGAAAGAATACAGTGTCTTTTTAATTCTAAAAAAAAGAGCCTTTCAGACAACAACATATAATTGTTTTTGTTTAATATCATCATTAATATTTACATGTATATATGCCATGTGTATATAACGTTCTGATTATTATAGACTTATAGCGAAGTACAGATAAAGTATGAATAGTCCAACTCTAGAGTTCTAGTCTAATGTTTTTTCCATGAGTACAAGTATAAGCACAGACAAAATATACTCAAGTAAGAGTATGAGTTGTACACCTCTTAAAGTTGTAGTCAAGTATGGGTACAGACAAAATGTACGAGTGTGAGAAAAGTATGAATTGTAGCTAAGTATTTTTCATGAGTACGAGTATGAGTACGAGTACTCCAACTCTAGATTATTATATAATTTTTTGAGGGGATGTAGTACAAGTACTTTTTCATGAATACAAGTATGAGTTCGAGTACGAATATGAGTACTCCAACTCTAGATTATTATATAATTTTTTGAGGGGATGTAGTACAAGTACTTTTTCATGAATACAAGTATGAGTACAGTCGAAATGTACGAGTATGAGAAAAGTATGAATCGTAGTCGAGTACTTTTCATGAGTTCGAGTACAAGTACGAATATGAGTACTCCAACTCGAGATTATTATATCATTTTTTGAGGGAATGGGGGAAATCACTAAAAGTTATTGAATTTGAGTTTAACTCATCTTTAGCTTAAGTTGGTGAGAAACAGCTTAATGCCACTATACACTTCGATGAAATGTCTGTAAATAAATAAGACGTAAAGGTCTGCATGGTGAAAAGTGATCATAGAATAGGTTTGTGCAGTTCCAAGAAGAACCTGTGGGTAACTCGACGTTTCGGTCAGCGTGCTCTGACCTTCTTCATGAAAAGGTCAGAGCACACTCTACCGCAAACCTACTCCGTCTGTAAATACATACACACATAAGAATTATGATTTAAAAAAAAAAAAAAAAAACTGTGGAAGTTTCAGCTTATTGTTACAAAAGAAACAGTGAAAATACATTCAGAATTGTTGTATTGATTCCAGTGTGGAATCTACATCTCCATGAGACCAACATTCATTTGCTCAATAATTATATTAATTGAAACAAAATCATAGCGCCTGAGACGGAAATATACTACTCAAAACAATTTGGGGAACACCGGAATAATCTCAGTTAAAGCAAGATCATTTATTTCAGATAAACACAATGTTTCACAGAATTGATAAGAAACAACTGCACAATGAAACAGATGATAAAGGATGCATGTAGTGATTACACATTTCATGACATGACTACTGAAAGAGAGAGGGGGTTGCAAATGAAAATCCCGGTTCATGGAACATTTCAAACCTATTTGATGTTAAAAATCCGGTGTTCCCTAAATTGTTTTGAGTAGTATATTTCCAGCGATGTTTGACACCATAATCAACTTTACACCAAGTGAGTTTCATATAAATCTATTGTGATCATTTTATGTTTTTACCAAAAGTGTATAGTGGTTTTAAATGAAGTATTTCCATTGTCAAGGCTAGGGAATTATTATTGCTCAGTCATAAACATCCCAAGAAAACAAAACTGTCAGTGCTACCCCCACACCCAACCCCTTGTATAGTCTTGGTTCAAGACTGTATTTGTATGTTTTTGATACAGGATCCATAGCTGCACACCACAGGAGGGCACTATCTCTACACAAACTGCTATCAAACACAGTCTTGGGAAACTTGTTGAAACTCCCCCAATAACGGGGAAACCACTACGCATGCATCAGTTTATGCTAGAGCGACCCACATTTTTGGGAAACAAATTAAATGGTTGTTTATAAGCGTACGCACCAAAAATGTGGGCCACGCTAGCATATCAAACTGACGCATGCGTAGTGGTTCCCCCCTCCCCCCCATTTTCGGGCGGAGATTCAACAAGTTTCCCAAGATAGCGGTTTGTGTAGAGATATCACCCTCCTGCGACGTGCGGCACTGGATCATGTATCAAAAACATTACAAACAGTCTTGAAGCAAGACTTCCCCGTGTATAGAGTCTTCATGGTTTCAGGAATGATTTATGAGCCTTATGAGCAGGGGTAATAATATAATGCACCTTGAGCATCACTCAGTTGGTAGATACGTGCGCTATATAAGTCCACACATTATTATTATTATGTTATTTTGCTGTAGTTACTAATGTCCAGTTGCCAAATTATTCCCTCAGACTGGGAAAGTTACTTGGCCTTTGAGTTTTTCAGCACACATTAAAGGCTTCAGAAACTTGTTTTTAGTACAGTTAAGTGTAAAACAGAAAATGTTTGAATGAGATGGCTGGTGCATTGTTCACGGTATGGTCTCAAAGGGAAGGTACAACATTGGTAATTACTTAATGACAAAATTACCAAATCATTATCCAAAAGTAGTAAAAGGTACAAATTATCCTGGAAAATGTTTCTGTCTGAAATTCTCTCCTCTACTTCAACCCTCCAGTTTTCAATAAATATGTAATATAAGTCACTTGTCAAAGTTTTATCACAATTTTTTATAGGTGTTTTATGTTTTTGTGTTTTTCAAACAGTTGTCAAGTAGCAACTGTTTGAAGTTCGATATAAATCTTTTTTTTCTCTAAGATGACAGCTGTTTCTCATGATTTCTCATGATTTCTCATGATTTCTCATGATGGTCTCGATACTGGTACTAGTTTTACAGCAAGTAATATTTTAGATACTATTGTGTTAAATTGATTAAGCGGTCATTTCCAATGTTGTACCTTCCCTTTTAAGTGTTGAAATTAATCGTTTTCCATTCCCAAGATACTGGTCTTACACAATAATGTAATATTTACATTTACTAAAGCTTACTCATCAAAAGGTTAAGACAAAAGTCACAACTATAATATGAATATAACATTTTAAAGGTAAGGTATATGATTAGTAATTTAGAAGATAAAAAGATTGTCACATTTTAATGTAAAACTTCCCAAGTATAAAACTGAAGATATTCTCTGTATATATATATTTTTCTGAAGTGCTGTCCTTTTGAATTATTTTTGTTTTTAAATAACTTCCAGTTCGAATTTACGAAAAAGGACTCTTCCTGAATACATTTTCGATATTTTCCCATTAACGTAATAAACTGAAATTTTCACAGGCTGGTTGTTGAATGTGTATCTTACGGCAAAGAGAGTAAGCATACATACCATCGGCATACCCAGAAAGGGGGGGGGGGGGCAGGGGCGGTCGCCCACACATGTTCACAAACATGTTGGTATCTCTGATTGACATAATTTGTCGGTTTATTTGAGTTTTGTGTTTGTAAAATTACCTCCCCCCCAAAATAAATAAATAAATAAATAAAAATCCCATCTGAAAATCCTGGCTATGGCACAGAAGCATACTGGTAGAAGCAGTTTTGCCAACATTACCAATATTGTACCTTTCCATTTAGTTGATGAAGAGAAATCAATTTATTTTAAAGATAAACTGAAATTATTTCAAATATTGACTCAAATAATTGCTCGCCCCATAATCACCCCATGCTTACATTTGTTTGCTAGTACAGTAGGTCAGTACTATTGAATTGCGGTTTTTTTCCCCAACAAAAAGCACTTTACTCTGGCCTTGAATCACAAAATGATAATTGCATTCTGTGTGTTTGATTGTGAATCAATTTTTGACCTGTATTCCAAAAATGAGTGTGCAAGGTGGAATTTGCAAGAGGCCTATGCATACGCACAGGGGTATACAGCCATTTAGCTGGCCTACGTAGTGGCAGCTGTCAAATGATGTTAATGGCACAGTTCTGGTGTTAGCAACAGAATTTGGGTTCGAATCACGGCCGTGACACTTGTGTCCTTGAGCAAGACACTTAATCATAATTGCTTTTCTCCACCCAGGGGTTAAATGGGTACCTGTGAAGGCAGAGTTGGTTTGCTCTATATGCGCTAGAAATGGCAGCAATTGAGCTGTATACTCCCCAGGGAGCTGAGATGGTTTCAGGAATGATTTATGAGCCTTATGAGCAGGGATAATAATATAATGCGCCTTGAGCACCACTTAGTTGGTGGATACGTGCGCTATATAAATCCACACATTATTATTATTATTATTATTACTTGTGAATTTTCTGTCACAATTTGTTTAACTTTGTGCATTGCTCTTCTGATAGAGGAAAGAGGAGAGAAGGTAAATTGGGCATGGATGAAGAGTACTGGTAATTAAGTGAATAAAATAATTTATGACGCAGCGTGAACAAAATCATCGCTGACCAAATAGCATCACTTTATTTTTTCAAATCTCCCTTTCCCTCAAAATATTCTTGAAAGAAGAGAAGAAGCCTTTATTTGAAGAAAGACATATCCTGTATTGTGTCCAAACTTCTAGTTTCTTGTTTGTGGGAATGTGGAGTCTGTAAAT
The DNA here is from genome assembly GCA_029582265.1 of Zoroaster sp. YZ-2022. NCBI lineage: Eukaryota > Metazoa > Echinodermata > Asteroidea > Forcipulatida > Zoroasteridae > Zoroaster > Zoroaster sp. YZ-2022. The sequence goes on along the minus strand of CM055828.1, from coordinate 27,541,117 downwards.
CCTCCAAAATTAAATATCCAGGAGGTTCAAAGGCCTTTGTCGTCTAGACCAAAGGAAGACCCAGGCCCGCTACCCATTTTTCAGGATTTTTTTTTTTACTTTTGTCAAATCACTCCTCGATAAAAAGGCTTCAGTAATTTATTTTGTAATGGTAATTTATTTTGTAATTATTTTTACATGGTGTCTCTTTACTCTCTTAAATGTTTTGGGAAATGCGTCTTGAGTGTGTGATCTGCAATCAGATTTGACTTAAGCATCCAATATATATATATATACATGTATGTATATATATATATATATATATACATATATATATATATATATACATATATATACATATACATATATATATACATATATATACATATACATATATACATATATATATATATATATATATATAATATATATAATATATATATATATATATAATATATAATATATATAATATATATAATATATAATATATATAATATATAATATATATATATATATATACATATATATACATATACATATACATACACACACACGCACACACAGCCCATGCACAACTTAATCTCAAAAATGTAATATAAATGAAACGTGTATGCTTGATAACTTTCATAATGCAATATACATGTAAAAGCTAAAAGAGAAGATACAATATTGGTATTTGGTAACGTACGCCCATTTCAACCTTGTAGTTTCATGAAACTAACCTGTGAAGGGTTTCATCACAATTTTTTTTTAAACGACAGAAAACTATTAAAATGTTTTTTTGTTAACGTTTTTATGTTTTACAAAAAAGTTGCCGAACAATTCCTGTTTTCTCTAAGATGAAAACACTTCAGGCAAAATAATTGTTCTGGATGATATTTTCACCAACTTAATAATCTTTGGTTTCTGGTCACCTTTCTTTTTTTTCTTTTTCTATGAAACGATGTCCAATTGCAACCAAAATTGCTGGATCGATTGGATTTCTGCCGTGCTGTGTTTTAAACGACCTTTTCACATAGGGGTATGAACGTTTGCCCGATTTGAGAGGCCTCTCTTAGCCACCATACTTTGTGTATGGGAAATTTGGTCCCCGCGCACACGTATTTCCCTGTTGCCGCCCCCCCCCAAAAAAAAAAAACGCGTCACCGCCCCGATTTTGAAGCCGACCGATGACCAGAAACCGCGGAAACCCTTTGTTGGCCTTACCAACAATATTTGTTTTAATTGCCTTAAATTGTAGGCGAAAAACACGGGCGATACATCTTGAATTCCTCAACAGATTATTATAAAGAAACTAATTATTAGCACAAACCACAGAATGGCAATTTATCCATTGGCATAGGCTATTTCAGTAATTTTTAAGTAAAAGAAAGTATAGAGCAAGGAGAAAAAACTAAATCTGTAGTAGTTTCGCCAGGAGTGGTACATCATACACATGTACATAATTATATAGTACAAACTCTTTACAATTCAGGTATCTTGCATTTTGGCTGCTTGAATGATGGGCTCTATTTACCAAAAGTGTGTGTGGTATTTTTAAAATATTAGACAAATGGTTTTGATTGTGCCAAAAACTAAGTTTTGTTCACATTTTACAAATATAAACGAAGAACTGAATATAATTCTGTTTTATCAATGTGTGCTGTTTGTTATGGCAGGTCTATCTGATGTTGACACATCTATTTTGGCTTCATCAGTTTAATTTGTCCAGGTCAGAGTGTGTTTTTGTAAAAGTGTCAGGAATATTTCTTATGTATTTTCATTATCTTGTAAATAATGATAGCACATTATGACTTGTATTTCATTTCCTTATTAAATTTCCTTGTTCTTATATATGTAATATTACCACAAACGTGTTTTCATAATAGTGATTGAAAAGGTACACAACGCCATTTTGTGCGCAATTGGGCGATATTTGGCATCCATCCAGTAGAACAAGCCTCAGCTGTGAACTAGTATACCGGGGGGTGAGGCACGCTGTTGTCCCCGCACTACCCAGTGTTTGACCATAGGGAAATAAACCCATAACTCTATGGTTTGACTGGGGAGTGGTACCTTGTTTAATACAATGTTCACCACCACCACCCCCCTGCCCAAACACACAGTCGTATTGTATGGACAACTTCTCTATTGTTTCATTTGTTGTTTGACTTGAACTTGTTTAAAGCAGCCCCTTTGGATTTGTACACAAGGGCAATCGAGGACCCATGCCTCCTTTGCATGTATACCCACCGACTTACAAGCAGCAACCTGATGGATCAGGGGCCAGAGAAGCAGAGAATTTTGCTAAGCAAATATGGTTACTAAGCAATATAAAACAGACTACCAGCCAAAATGCATACAGTTTGTATGAAAGTTTGGCTGGTAACCACGAAATTTGCTAAGCAAATTTTTCTAGTAAGCAATTAAATTTTTTCTGCTTAAAAATAGCAGCTCTATGAAATACGCCCCAGGTTTGTGAGGTACCACCATTGTCTTCTATTTTCTTTAGAATTTCTCTTGTGTGGTCCACAGAAACAAAGGAGACACTTTTGGGGTACATTGTCCGCATTGTGTCGGTAGGCCCACTAGGATGTGTCCGCGCCCCACAAGGATGTGTCCGTGGACTCAACCGAACGTGTTTGGTAGAGAGGTCAGGGTCGTGAGAGTGGGTCGGGTTCGTATACTATGCAACGGACGCCAGATGCAGTTCCTCTGAGAGCCGATTGTGATCGTCAACGTGCGCGTACAATGTAACATAAACCACGTCTGGCATCATGCAAGACTAGCCAATTGGCTCGTTGATCAAAATGCTATCCAACGCATCACCTGTATAAGAACTCCAAAGCCTGGCACCACGTGTCTGTGACTGGCTAAGAACGTCAATATTCTCTCCAATTAAGCCATAAGAAGAAGATCAAAATCCCCAAAAACATTGTTGAAGAAAAAAAATAAGAAGCCATTATTATTTCCGACTTTTGTACATTGTTTCATATTCGCACATGTTGTCTTCGTCGGAGTTTGTTTAGGGGGCGTGGCGTCAATTTGCCAAATTTCCCCGTCCACGTATTGTTCTCCCTCAACCGATGTACTGTGTTTATACAGTCCCCGTACGTCTATGTGCTTCTTATAATGACCTCACACATGGGATACACTGCAAGAACTTGGTTGTTAACAACTTTAACGGTTGTCTTCATAAAAAAAATTATATAGTGGGCTGCTCGCAACATAATGGCAGAGTTAAGGTGACACTAATGGTGATGTTTTAACATCCACGTTTTTGGATGGGTGTTGATATTGAAACGACACCGACAAGTTTTTACGGACGCCTCACCAGCTTGCCTGTGAGAGATCGGACGTCCTTTTGCAAGAGATCGCGGAATTCAGGGATTCTCAATACAGTGATCAGTGTGCCAATACACAACACGACTAAAGCAATGACGAAGCAGATGGCATTGATGCTAAAAGCAGTAACGAGGTTCATATTATTGTTGAAGCTCATAACGACGTTTGCAATGCACATGGGGAGCCATACCAGACCGAACGAAAAGAGGAAAATGGCGTACTGAAAGTTGCTTTTGCATGAACGAGCCTCTGGGTGGTCTTGGTGATTGTTAGTAGGTGGGTCTGGTTGAGGAGCTTCGTCGCCTCGTTCTCCGGCGGCGTTTCGGTCCCGTCTCAGTGAAGGCTGAGCCAGGAACGGAGCAACGGCATTCATCTGACGCTTTGCGATATACGCAGTGTGGATTCCTAGCGTGAAGGTGATCAAAACCATGGGTAAAACACAAACATTTATAAAGATTGCCGAGTATCTCATGAGATGGCAAAACGTGTGATAATAGGCTAAATGTTCTGTTTTAAAACGGAATGCAACTCCCAAGAATGTGCTGATTAATGGCGGGATAGACCATATCACTACTAAGCACATCAACACTTTCTTTTTTGTAACCGTTGCTACATACTTGACTGGATAGGAAAGTTTTATCCATTGGTTGATGGCAATACTTGACATATTCAATACACACGCAGATAGACTGAACGGAAACACAAACATCGTTGCAGTCATCCCCTTGTACGAGTCTTGGTAACTGTGTGAAATGGCCAAGACACAACACCCATCTAATACCACCATGACAATCTCAGACGCGCACAAGCTTGCTAAGAAAATGTTCGAGGCGGTGTGGAAAGGTCTGTTTACCACCACCTTGGTGATGACCCAAACGTTCCAAACTGTTATTAGAACCAAACACGGGACGATGAACGTATATGCAAGCAGCTGCAATTGTCTTCGACTGTAGGCGATCTCCTCCAGCGTGACGTCGGACGAAACGCTGTTGCTTTGGCATGCCATATTATATTCCCAAGTCTTTTCTGAAAAATCAGCAGGAAATATTGCTTAATGAATAAACTTGTTTTCAGTTCATAATGTCTTTCTGTTGCAGCTCACTCCTCACCAGCAGGGTACATTGTGCACGTATTTCAGACTGTTAACGTAGCAGTAGTTCTATAACAATTTTATAGCTTCAAAGGCTGCGTACCTGGAAACCCTCTCGAAATACTTTGAAGACGGACTGGTTGTTTGTTTTTTGTTTTTATTATGATTACAAATAAAGTAACAATACGCTGTAACCAGCATTGGTCTTACTAAAAAAGTATTCAGCGTGTGAGACAACGGCAGCTGACAATTGACGAGATTGAGCTTTTGTCTGACCTGATAGATGAGACCTGGGCGGCTACCCTAGACGAAAGTGATAGACTTCTGATATAAGCCAATTATATATATATAGCTGCACAACTAAATGACACTGCTCCAATACCATAATAGTAACGGCAATTTCGAACAAGGGGCTTGTCACTGGTTTCCTGTTGATTCGGTAAAGCATTATTACCTTTATTGCTTGGAACCAGTTTTACAGCAGTAGTATCTCATGGATCATGGAGTGATGACAGTGATTATATAAGTCGTTTTAATATCTCATTTTGAATCCATCTATCATAATTAGTACTTGTCAAAATGTGCTGGTCTATAATGAGTCTATATTTGTATATGCCTGCATATGCCTAATGAGAATTGAAGCTAACCCAATAAATAATAACCAAATATAAGTTGAAGGGAAGGTACCAACCATTGGTAATGTTGGTAAAACTGTTTCTACAAGTTTGTTTACTTTCTTTCAACCAAGATATACCTTAAAAACCAACCAGTGAAAGCTTCATCCTTATTGCATTGTGTCCTTTACGAGAAAATAGTGAAAATGCATTCAGATTTGTTGTATTCATCCATAGGCGGAATTTTGAAATGATTCCACTTTTCTTAAAAGTGGCAGCTAGCACTCCAGACAAAATGGTTTTTAGGTAAGTTTGATACGACTGTCAACTTTACACCAAGGTATAGCTTTCTTGTAAATCTGTGATATGTATTTTCAAAATTCTAAGTATAGTGTATAGGGGCTTTAATTATAATGTGGATGAAATTGGATTGACTTGGAATTGGATTGAGAATAATATTTACTGATGGGGGAAACTCCTGGGTTCGCCCCGCCCCTTATGTTACTGTTCCAGAAATGCGTTTGACTCATGGCCATTGATGGACTTTTTTAAAGGGAGAATCACCGTGGCAACTCTTGACGCTGGCAAGTAATTAGGAAGTACCGGTAATTACTACCACTGATGGACAGTGACGAAGAGGAAATTTTGACAGGTAATAAACGTCCAATATTACGCTCTCAACTAAAAGCTGACAGGCTTGTTGTCCAATCCGAGGCAATGAATATTGAAGGATTTTAACTGAGCAACTATACCCAACACAAACAAATAATTTAATCGAAAACGAATTTACGTTATTAGTGTATCTTGACTATGAATGCTGTTCGCCTCTCTGCTGTAAATGTGGATCTCATAATGGCCGATAGAGCCAATGGGTATGTCTGTAAGATAATGTGAATTAATATAACTTTTTTCAGATAAGTCATTTGAATCGTAACACTTATAAGCCCTCTGCAAAATAATGAAGACAATTTTGATTTTGATATGTTGTGTATGCAAACATGACTGTACTACAACATTATTATTTGTAACTGGATCCTACACTTTAAAAACAATTATTCATGGTTGGTAAAGACATCATGGCTTATCCAAATCAGAGCAGCGCGTACGTGCCACAGCTGTTCGCCAGCTCTTTTGTGCGACGAACCAATCAGAGTGATGAAGATTGTTTCGCATCACGCGCCTGACTCATGTACATGTATTTTGGAAGTGTTTCGTGTGTCCCCACAACGTGAATTTGCCCGTTTCTATCTGGCTTTATTCAACAAAAGTTAAACAATTATTACATTTTGAAAACGAAATCGATACGGTTCGGCTCCGTTCTTATCGCCTGTGACCACGCCCAAAACCGGTCATTAACCTGCGGTAAAGACCGCACGACAAACTTTTATTTCCATTATTATTAATGTTTAAACGCCTTTCAAATGACACTGACACTTTATCAACACATTTTTGCGTTTATGTTTCAACGGCTAAAACGCATTGAGGTGTTTATTTTGCATAATGAAACACGTGCGTACGTTAAAGGTACACACCGCCCTAAAAGTGCAAAAAATGGGACTGATAGAATGATAGATTATCATTTTTGGAAGGTTTTCTTCAAAAAACAAAATCCGGGTATTGTGTAATTACCGAGAAATGTCCAAAAAACAACAATAAGGTCAAAGGTCACAGGTCACGTATACGCATTTCCAGTAGTCTATACAACCATGAAACCTGTACGGCAATTGCAGATTGTAGTTAGACTGGTACCTCTGCATTGCACACCGTTGTGATTGTGACAAGAGCAACAAGGTTCCAGTCTGTACATTTTGTATCCGTTGTAAACACACGAACGATCACAGAATTCCTGGATTCGATTGCAACCAGGTGCACGTCGACGTCCAAGATCATCCAAAAATTGAGGAAAATGCCAAGTAGGCTTGATAGACCTTGGATCAACCATGGAAAAAGGCATAGACTGAACAAACCGGTGCTTAGCAGCATCTTTCTGGACATTCTGGGTGAGCATCTCAATCATGATCAATAGGTTGCATTGCTAGTATAGACAGTACATGATGAACACAATCATATGACAATGTCCCCTGGCAATTATGTGAAATTGCCCTAACCCCTGATTACATAACTCTACATATTTGACAGGAAAAAATGTTGAAAGGGAAGCTTCAATTTTGGTTTAGATTCTCATATTCTCAAAATATTATCAAACATTTTTATTTGGTCGGGACACAGGCCTAAGTTATGACCAAATTAATTTGTCCGAAGTGCTTTTATCTTAGAGAGAGAAAAAAAATAATTATGTAAAAAATACAAGAAGTTACCAGATATAACTTTGTGAAACACGAGGGGGAGCACCTATTTTTAATAAATTTTCACAGGTTAGTTTTTATGTTATTTTTCGTGAAATCTAATGTTAACATGTTACAGGGTTGAAGTTATCAAATACCAATGATGAACGTTTCATTTAGTTTTAATGGTTTTTTATTACAACAAAATTAAGGTTTAGTATAATTTGTTATTTTTTGCAACATGTATAGCAGTACTGGCATTTCAGTCCAAGAGAAGGGGTCTATCTGATAACCATCTTTCCATTCCATATCAGTTAAACAATGTTTTACCTTATTTCACAGTGATTGTTGATAATGTTGAATTTATTTAAATCTAAGCCCTTACTCCTCTTTTCACTCTTAAATCTTTTTCAGAAAGAGGACAGAAACATCTTGCTACTTCAGCTATGCAGAATTGATGCTGGGTGTGATTCTCGACATAATGAAGCACCAGTCTTCGGTCAATGGAATTGCATGGTAATTCGGAATCGAGCATATGTCTGGGCCCCTTGCTTTTATTGCTTGTTTGCCCTCCCTCCCTAGTTCTTGGATTCTGTAGTGCTGCAACGAGAGTCCAAAGAATTTTAGAAAACAAATGTGTTGGTTCATCACCAGTGGCAGTACATGCTATCACCAAGAACCTGGGGAGGCATTTATTCCAAAATTACCGATTCCAATAACAGCCCCTGAATGTCACCCATTCTGAACTGTCACTAAATCGTACAAACAGAGCGTACATTTATTATGCAGATTGATTCTGTTTTGTTGTCAACAAAGGATCATGGTTGGGTTCATTTACACTGAAGTCATTTCACTTGTTACATGTGTAAGGCCATGTACACTCATTGTTAGATTGTTTGCAATAGGTTAAACAGGTCAGCAAAGTGGTTTCAATTGATTGTGGGGGAGAAGAGTGGAACCACAAAAGTCAATTCATGAAACCAAATGGACAGTTAAAATAAATATGTATTTCATTGTTTTATTAGCAATTTACAAGCACCCATACAACTCTGATTATTTCAATGTCTAAACATTTATGTACAAAAATGGCATATGATCTTTAGCTTATAATTCTATAGATTGGATACAGCTACAGACACTTTGCCAAATATGTGTACAACCTTGAAAATGTAAAGAGCAATGTAGAATTTGTTTTCAAATTTTATAAATGATTTTTAATTATTTGCAGTATAGGTGAAAACAAAGACAATTTATAAGCATGTCACAATAAAGAGATGCTTGATTACAGTGTTACTATCATTGTCAATTTATCATTATATTTTTGTTCATTATAAACTTGAGTTGAAAGTGAAGTATATTATAAATAAAGATCACTCTTGGTATATAAACATGCAGTCCATCAATTAAATTTATGTTTGTACATTACTTAATACCAAGACATAAATACCAATGTTGGCTTCATCTAAATATAGAATTTGAAGGTTTTTCCATAAACAAAATGAAAAGGGCAAGCAATTATCAGATTTGATCAAGTGGATGTATTTACATTTAATTTTGTTTGAATTGTCAATTGGCTAATTACAACTTGTGGCCTTACTTTTGGGAATTATTTACTTTTTGACAACTCTTCAGCTGAGGGGGGGAAGAGGGAAAGCATGGATGCAAGCTTTCTTGCAACTTTATCATGTAGTAGTTATAAGCTAATGAAAGGCTAATTAGCTGATATCCATACAAGCTTTGAAGACTGCAGACATTAGCTATTTGACATAAGCTGCATTGTTTCTTGGCCACCCAATTACTATCTGAGTAGACTCTGTGGTACCTGATACAGGGTAAATTTTCCTTGGTAAATTTGGAAAAACAAAGAAAGGGGAAATGTTTATATGCTCCTCCATGCTTCAGTGTCTTCAGTAACCCCCCCCCCCCCAATCAATTTAACCCCCACTTCCTGTCCTATGAATTTGCAGCCAAGTTTAATCCAGTTATTACCATAAACCAACTTTGTGACTTTATGCCCATAATAACACTGAATAATTTGATCTGGCTTCCTAAAACCCTGGCAAACTATTTTCATATAAGTGTTTTTACATGTTGATTTATCATCTGGCATGGTTTTTGAAAAGCATGTGTTGGGCTAGTGTCAATATCATTATGCATATAATGAGGTTTGTGGTAGCACCATGTAACTATCTCTACAGTTTAATAGTGTTGGCTCTTAGAATAACCAGTGGTGAGATAACTTGAAGTTTCCAGCGGTATACTCTGATCATCTTCATCCCCCTGAAGACAATCAGAGTATACTGATTGAAACATAGAGTAATGTCACTGCCAGTTCTTCTCAGAACCAATGCTATTTACTACTCTTGAAAGATAATTACTTACTCCTACTGTTCTTCAACCATGTGAAGCTTCAAAATCTCAACATTTTCAAGGTAGTACAGAATACTAATAGAGTAATTTGTTTGGGTGTGGGGGGTTGAGGGCCGTCAGTTGCCTTGAAACATTTTCATGTTATACCTGCAATTTTTGGCAATTTATGAGGTTCTTGAAAGTAGGACATGTCCTCTATACTTCATAGAAACTTTTGATTGGATGGCACCCGTAACAAACCTGAAGTTTATATTGTAGGTAATCTTCTTGAGAAAATTCTTATTCAGTGGAATGTCTGCTAATAAGTGGGGTGGGGTGTGGTAGGCTTCCGTTTACTGACACCCATTCACATACATAGGTGACATGATGAACTGAGCATTCGTCTCTATCTCCATCTCCCTTCATCTCATCTATGGACCAAACATGAACAAACATTATGTATATAATCTTACAAAAGAAAGATTACGTTGAACTGATTACTCTAGCAGTTGAGAAATGAAACTGACCACAAAAACATAAATAACACAATAGTCAGCCATGAATAACACATGTAAAGCTACTTTGACTAATTATTAGTGCTACAGTACACTTATCATTCACACACACACTTCAAATTATAACCAATGTTGTATTTTCCCTTTAAGAGGACAACGGTCACGATCAACAGGGCATGGAATCGGAGTGCTAGTTTTAGATTATCTCGGTGACTGAAAATAATATCCCACATGATAAGGTCATATTATCATTGCTGCTGCATAAATGAGCCAGTAAGTTTCAGTCACTGTGTTCATCTTAAACTAGGACACCGATTCCATGCCCTGTTGAAAGTCTGCTCTGATCGTGATATTGTCCCTTTAATATGGACAAGTTAACATTAAGCATGCACAAGGGGGGAAAAACCTGAATGCACAACTTCATTTTTTCTAAATGAGAAATTGTTTCTGTAAATCTGATTTTGTTTGATAGAAAAACAAATATTTACATCAACTAAGTTTTCTATATATAGGCCCTACACAGAAATTATGGGATAAAAAAAAAAATCTGAATCAATCCAAGATGTACTCTACCTTGGCAATTCTTTGTAGCTGTGAATACTGGAAATGGAATCAGGCTGAACTCTACATGGTGATGTTTTCTCATACTATAAAACAAAACATAACAGCTAATGAAATAATGATGGATATGATGGACATGGTGCATATTAAAAATCCATTTAAATATAACTCGTACTCGTACGTTTAGGGGAATAATGGTACCTGATGCTATTTCCTCCAGTCCATGTTTGAATTTTCACCATGACCCCTTTTGACCATCTTCCCCATAAAAACATTGATGGTGGAAATTACAACTACTTCACTGGAAATTGTTCTGCTTTCTAAACTATATCTCATAATTATCATGTCTGTATTGTAAACATCACAATATCATTGGGCCTTGGCTATAGGAACTATCAAAAATAATGTGATGGCTAACAGTAACAGAAATTCATCATAAGAGTTCATCAGCATACAGCCATACAAAAAGCCCTCCGAGTATTATATTATCAAACAATATTTCTCTTTTATTACTCTTACCTGTCCAACAATAATCCTACAAATGCGACATTATTGATGATCTCATCATGGTCACCATCACGTTCAACAATCAAATCCCTGAGTGTTTGCCATCATTTGAGGTTGGCTGGCCCGTCAATGGTCGCCAGGCATGCGTCGTTTTATTGCCGTAGACAGTGAGCCTTTCTTCACCCAGCCTGCTCGGTCGAAATTCTGGCGTTGATTTTGACGGATGGCCTTCCAAACTGAACAGTTTTTGTCACTTTTTTATTGGCGTTGATATGATGAAGGGGCTGTGACGATGTTCCGAATGAATGTGTCATTGGTGTTTCCAAAACTAAACTCGCTAGCAGTATCATAATTCAAAATACCCGACACGAAAAGCACCACAGTTGAGTGGTCGAGACCCTGCTTTACGCTTCCACGCGAAAAGTGGTGATATAATGGCCTAACCAGCAGGCTCACGCCTCGGGCGCTTGGCCGCGCTGGCGCCCATGGCTGTACTGGTACAGTCTTGGTTCGGTTCCCGGTGTCTCTGGAAAGTGCCAAGACTTTCGTCTTTTTGTCGATTTTGACAATTTTCACCCATTGTTTCAAAATCATTTCACTTTTGTCAAGTGTCAATGAATTATAAAAAATAATTATTCTTGAATTTGGTTCAGTAATAAACATTTTAAACGTCTGAAAGTGCGACTATTAATTTTGTCCTCGTGAGTTTTCTGGACAAATTTTGGTCGAAGAAAGTCACATGACATTGGTTTTTGTACAATAACAGAAAAACGACACATCTTTCAGGAGTACTTGTGTGGACAATTATATTCTACTTTTGAAAGATCTTTCCAACCATGTATGTAAAACAATGAAATATTGAGGGGCGTTTTTTATCGCCCAATTTCGCGCGACAAAGGCGGTGTGTACCTTTAATGAAGTCGGACACGAATACATTTTGAAATAGGCCTAGGTGTACGACACAAAAAAAACATGTTTATAGGGGGACACCAAAAACGTTTATTTCAAAAAAGGTGTTTATATATTAACACAAAGACGCTTATATAATTAATGAACGTTATTATTTACAGTGTACCAAATGTGTATTTAATAAGGAAACAAATTTAGATTTTAGATTTTTCCAATTCAGCAAAGCAAGCACATTAACATCTTCAATTTATTACCCATCATAATTATGTCAATAGTTTGTGAATTAAAGGGGCAGGTATCGTCACGATCAGAGCAGACCTTTGACGGGGCATGGAATCGATGTCCTGGATTAAGATTAACACAGTGACTGAAAATTACTGGCTCATTTATGCAGCAGCAACGGTAATATGACCTTATCATGTGGGTATTATTTTCAGTCACTGAGTTTCCTATAGCATTCCGATTCCATGCCCTGTTGATCGTGACGATATTGTCCCTTTAAGACTTGTATGGGGTGTAATCAAGTGACAAGTTCTATTGATTTGCATTGTGAAAGTCATGGTGTTTGAAGGAATGTAACACAAAAGTAGCTGAGGCTACCTCAGACCACTGATCTCTATTATACCGAGTGGATCGAGGGTCATGCACTTACATTGAAGCCACTGTATACCACGTTAACACTCTCATAAACCACGCATTGCAACGCAACAGTGTGAATCATCCTCCAGTGCATTTCCTGTGTTCCTGCGTGTATTCCTTTTGTGTTTCTTTTGTACGCAAGTGGTAAAATGGCCATTGTGATGGCTTCACTAATTAATTAGGCACCAATGTGCAAACCCTCTATCCAGTCGGTATAATAAAGATCAGTGCCTCAGACTCATTTTATGAGATTGGGTCACATTTTTGAATTTGTAATGTGGTATTTTCATGTCGGTTTTATGAACAGATGTTCTTTATTTCAACAGCAGTCAAGGGAATAATGTATTTACGTTTTAGAGTAAACAATTGGGACTCAACAGAGAACAAGTTTAATCAACGATGCACAATTTCCTTTAGAAAAAAGGATGCGATCGATATTGACTGAATAGGCGTGTCGAAATGCTGTGATTTTTTGACCGTGCGTTTTTTTCTTGTTCTTTTTGCTGGCTTTATCACAATTGGATTGATAACACTGTGACCAATTTGTATCACCTCTTTTAGTTAAAAATAAAGACGATTTGTGACGTGTGTTTTCTAATACGCCTTTATACTTACGGAATTTGAAATAAAATTTGTGGATTTGTCCCAATATTTCTTCATAACGCCTTATTACACAGTCATCGTTTGTGGTATACCGGTCTATAGAAATGATACGAATAACGTCTGCTCTCTTACTTTTGGCGGGAGCCCTTGGTGTTGGAGGATTGGCGCCATTACACAAAGCTGTGGAAAAGGTCCCTGATAGTTATATCATCAAAGTCAAGGTATTGTGTTATCTTATTTGTAATTCCGTGGTCAGTTGCCATGGTCACTTTCAAGAAACCAATATATAAATATTTTACAATGTATTTCTGTTTGTCGTGTCGGGATGTCTGGCTGTCTCTCTGTATGTGAATAATTATAAGCTTGCTCTCTTTGAATTAAGATATAGGCCTATATCGATCTGTGCTTCAACTTTCAGCTCAGTGCAGAGTCATAACTCATTTTTTTCTGAAAATACTTGGAGCAAAAAGTTGTCGGATGGCAGCTTTTTGAGAATCATTTTTGTGTTTGCTCTGAAATGAGATTCAGATAAAAGTTCGGTAAAATTATAATCAGGTTATTAACAATGTTGCACCTTTGTTTCCTTGAAACTTTCAACCTATTTTTTCTTCCCAGGATGGTTATGACGTAGACGTTCTTGCCCAGCAGTTAGAAGACCATGATGTTATCAGGCGATCAGGAGCTATATTAACCCGTAGATACAGGCGATCCTTCAGGGGAATCAGCGCTCATTTACCCACAGAGGAGGCGGTTGCTGTGGTGAGTTGCTATAAACATAATTTAAACTAGAGCTCATAATTTAAATAAATGAGTATCTAATTAATGTTTGCCATATCTAATTAATATTTGCTATGTTTGCGTAACTTTTGTTTGCCTTACATATCAACTGTTAAGAAATAATTATTAGGTTGACCAGTAACACCATGTGTAATAATCTCTTCTTGGAAAAGCTTCTAAAAAAGAACTGGTAGTGAGGAAACAATGTAGGCCTAATAAGCTGCAACTTCCACATGTTGGTCGTTTAACCCTAACTCCCTAGGCCAATTTGCTTACACATAACCTGAATCCTTCCTAACTCCCTATATAGGCCCACTTGCTTAGACATAACCTGAATCCTTCCTAACTCATGCATGGAGCAATAAACAGTGTCCACTGACCCAAGCACTGACCTTGCAATCAAGACAACAAACATGGATGTACGTGACCATGGAAAGGCAAATACGCCTAATAATCTCAATCCTCCAAAATCCTTCACTTTAGCAAAGAGAATTTAGGCCTATGTTGCTTCAAATTGAGTACAAGTAGTCCTACGCAGATAGAAACAGTCTTGCCAACAATGCCAACGTTACGAACACTGTCATCCTTTCTGTTACTGCTTACACTGACCTTTGTCAACGAATGGAAAATCCATTTGTCGCACTATTGTTTACAAACAATTTAAACTACCTTGGGATGCTCCAGCGTGTTAGAGCATGGAGGGGCTTCCTCCATGGTTAGAGGGACAATAAGTATAAGTACCGGTGTTCACAATTAATTTGATTTGTTGTTTAGGCCAAAACAACAAAGCAAACGTCTCCGGTTTCGGGGTCTCCGCGCGCGTCGGCGTTTAAATTTTCCTTTTCTTTTTTTGGCGATGAAAAGATGTCCAGTTGCAGCCAATATTGCTGGATCGATTGGAATTATGCACAACTGTGTTTTAAACGACTTTTTCACATAGGGGTTTCAATGTTTGCCCGACGTATATGACGTAGTATTTCAATGGTTGGCAAAAAAATATATATTAAAAAAAAAAAAAAAAACTAGAAACCTTTCAATTTTTGCCCTTAATTGCAAGAAATGGCCTATCAACCTTCAACCTGATTAATTTACCAAAATTATCCGAATGGTTGTGAAAATCACCAATCATCCTGAACATCATTCTGTCTTAAGTGCCCTCGTTTCAGAGAAAACACACAGAAACAAAGGCCCATTCCGGAGTATTTTCTGTAAAAATTGTGAATGCTTTTTCGCACAGTTTCTCATGACTTACAGATCGCACTGAGCTGAACCGTGTACATGCTTGTTAAAATGTATATCTTGATTCAAAGAAAGTAAACATACTTAAAGATGCAGTTTTACCAACTTGAAAAATGCTAATTGTACCTTCCCTTTATAAAAAACATATTTATTGCGAGTTCGCTATTTCACCTTCAATTTTGCTTTTTATCGGAACACTTGTATTTTTGATTTAAAAGGAATAAGTAAATCTCTTTCAAATGTGATATTTCACCAAGTAATTGACCGAAGCATCGTTAAAAGGTCCATCCTTGCAATGAACATCACGCTGGGTCATAAATTCGTTTACTCATCTTAGCTTCAAAATCGATGCGGTGACGCGCGTTTTTTTTTATTTATTAGGTGTTCGGCTTTTCAGCCGAACAACTATTGTTATTGTTCCGTTTTTTTTTTTTTTTACTTCTTCTTCTTCTTCTCCTTAACTCTTCTCTACATCGAAAGTGCAAGTTAACAATATCACACAACCTTGAAACTTCACACATATAAAGACCTTATCATGTAGATGAATCTAGTTACGTCATGATCACGTCATCAGGTATCAAATTACAAGCCATTTAAGTTTTAAAAATGACCATTTGCTATCGACTGTATATCAAAATATACTAAAGCTATGATGTTCATAATCTGAGATCTGATAGATCAAGGCTTGGGCAACATTTGAAAAGTTAACGTCAAAATCGTCTGACATTTGCTTCCGGTCGTACCGGAAGGTCAAAGTTTTGATTTGTTTTTTTTCTTCAAAATTCCTTTTATGGGCCAAAATCCCATTGACTTAACACACACCAGACACTCGTGGTTCTGGGGCCCATTGTTTACAAACCGCAGAGACTGAGATCGTTACCTACTGGAAAACAGCTGGCGGTCTTCACGGGGACGTTTGCGGTTTCACAGGCTAAAGCTCATGCAGGATAAAATATATTTTATAGATATGTGGTTGGGCGTTTAAGCCAATAACGGATGCGCTACAATATTTCTAAAACCATAGATCGTATTAACTTAATACTGCAGTGTCATTTTTGTACGAATGGAAAGGGCTGTTGAAAAAGCCAATACCGAAAAGCTATTTCTTTGAAATGAGTAAGGCAACTTACTTTTGAAAACAGACGAGACAAATGAAAAGAAATAAACAAATAAATAAATCCATTACTGTACATTTATATGATGTTTCGTTTTATTTATTTATTTATTAAATAACAAATGAAACTAGAATTTGTAGACCTTGTGTTTTTTTAAAGGAATATAATGAATGCATAAAATTACAGAATTAATGAATGCATAAAATTACAGAATTTACATATAAATTATACAGGTGAGCACAATATAAAATTTGTTCACAATTAATGTGTAATTTCAAACATTTGTTTGAAGTAAATTGTTAGTGTTCACTAAGATAGGAGAGCAGCCGTATAAAATGCAGAGAGGTATTACATGCCTTATTTACAAAACTAAGTAGTTTCTTTGTAAAAGTTGTTGTGAATCACAACATCTTCTGAAAACATACATTTGGAAGGTCAATTATTAAAATAATTTTACATTATTCTGAATGTGGACGGCCGCCTGGACGATGAAGGGACGGATATTGGTAATGGTATTTATTACAGCTATTGTGCAGCAGCTTGCCTAGTCTTGGTTCCAAGACCTTCTTGTTTCAAGTTCAAGTTTTGGATCCTGCCTAGACGAATCAAACTTAAACTTGAAACAGCGCCCTCTATGTTTGATTCATGACATAAGTGTATGATGGTTTTATGGACGTGAAAACACCAAGGTCTTGGAACCAAGATTACAGCTTGCCCATATGAAAGATATAAGTTAATTCCGACATCACAATGTAGAACTATGTTTAATTGCTGTTCAAATGTTGTAAGCATTTCAACTTGCGTGAATTAGTTGTAGAAAATTTGCTTATAAATACTGCAGAACTAACACAGATGGTTCAATATTGGCAACATGAACATAAGATATTCCTAAATTATATGAAACATGCATCATTTCTGCCTGAACGAGTTGAAAACTGTACAGCAGCAATGCAACTAGTTTATCTTTGCCCAGATGACTACGACTACACAGAGGATGTCATTCCCTAAAGTTAACAAAAAATCACTGACAATCATTCCATTCAAACATGACCATACAAACTTGGATAAACTGTCTACAATTTTAGTATGAAGACAAGGCGAATCCTACAAAGTACCAGGCACCTTACAAATAGAGGAAGGTGGTATCAATTAACACAATTTCAATGATACAAGTCATGACAAGTTGCAATTAACTATCTCTGCTGGAACTCATCACACGTTACAGCGCCTTCTAGCGATATGTTTTAAGTGTTACTTATTGCGTGCAAGTACTCATTTGACGAATCTTAAGTCACATTTTATGAGGACATCAATTACCGTCACTTCCGAACACCTTGAGTTTGTTCACAAACTCTGAATTTCTAGTTTATTTTTTTGTTGTATTTTTTGGCCAACAGGGAAATACGTGCTACATGGGTATACACGGGGGCCAAATTTCCCATATACAAAGTATATGGCAGCTAAGAGAGGCCTCACAAATCGGGCAAACGTTCATACCTTATGTGAAAAAGTCGTTTAAAACACAGCACGGCAGAATTCCAATCGATCCAGCATTGTTGGCTGCAATTGGACGTCGTTTCATAGCTTAAAAAGAAACCGGAGACTTTGTTTTGCCTAACCGGCTGAACTATTCTTTTGTGTTCGACTAGAGGCTATATGCCTATAGGCATATAGATATAATACGAGGCCTATGAAAATGCGGCTGTAACTTAAAATACAAAATTGGTTTTTTTTGTTTTTTTTCACGGTCTATAGGCCTTTCTTTAGAAACAGCATTGCCTGCATCACCATGAATGTTGCAGCCAAACAATGCTGGTTATTAAAATGAGATTTTCTGAAAAGGGCATATCAGACATGTTTACGTTTTGATGTAATCTTGTGTGCGAACGAGGCACACACACGGGAAAATGCATTATAAATAATTTATAGCCCTGTAGCATATAAGTCTATGGGGGTACATTCGTGGTGGGGCAACCACAGATCTGTTTTTGCCATATTTTTCTTCATACATTGTCAGCGTCAGCGTCCTGTCCCAATGTGTGTTGGACGAACTTAAAAGCAAGCCTCGGCTTCGTTCAAATCCTATAGGTGACTAACCCAAATGTTCTTAATCTAATAATGTTGTACAATATTATTTAACAATTTCTTTTGGTTATACTTCACTTTACAATTGTAAATATAGTATTTGCATCATGTATTTTACTGAGATTGAGTTGTACCATGGAGGAAGGAACCATGGTTGTACAATGAATAGGCCTACATGATTCAACAACTACATGATTAACCATTTGAATCATTACTTTCCCGCCATTTGAATCTGTAAATTGATCATTTTTTCCCTTGTGTATTACTTCCAAATAAGATTTGTTCGCAAAATAATTGTCCAGGGCATACAGTGAAAGGGAGCCAGTGCGTATTATAGGCCTACATAAATAGGTAAAGAAAACAAAAGGCCTGGATGTGATGATAAAATATGTTATCATCATATCCAGGCCTTTGTGTTTTCTTTTGATCCTGCATCCCCTCATATAGTCTTCAGACACACTTTTACTACTAGCCTAGGGAAGATGCAACATTGGTATAGGCCTATTTCACGTGTCCACCCCTTTAGAAGCCGACCCGACCAAACCTTATATCTGGTCGGGTTGCTATTCACCCTTTTGGGAGATAAATCAACAGTGACTCTGGGGGATTAAGATTGTTATCACCACTAACCCCATAATGAGTTTGATAAAGGTGTGAAAGCGATCCTGCCTGAAGGATTCCACGTGAATTTTTTCCAACAGAATACGAAGATATAAGTTGGTATAAGTATCAAAATAGTTACACTTGTGAAAAGTTTTATGGTTTTCGTTTTTGAACAGTAAAAATCAATAAAGGAATGGCAGAGAACGATTATTTTTGTATAATGGAGAGTTTGATTCCTCGGCTGCACTTGCGTGCGCACTGATACTGTGTTTATCGATAAGGTTGTGCTGCCGGTTAAATTAGTACTGTCTTGAACAAAATAATCTAATGAATTGCTTGCGCACGTTTGAGGTAAAATTATTCTTTCAATGTCTTGTAATATAAAATTACGACATCGTTCTTACAATCGAAAATATACGGCTTTTAACCTCTGCGATGGCCGGCAAAATGCGCATTTTATTGTTACTTATAGTCGGATGAGCACTGTTTTATTGGTGCGTGATAAGTCGGCCGGGCCCAGTAGCAGTAGCGTGGGTTTCGTTGTTTATTCTCTGAATGTTGACGTCACCGGAATACGCACGTACGGAGAATTTGTTTTAACAAAGAAGTACATTATACAACGATTCGCTTTACACACAACGCGGGGCACTACGAAGCTCACCCCATCATCAAGAAGAGGGCTGGAAACTCAACCGCGGACCCCGTTGGTCAAATTCCAAGCCCAGCAAGCGCAACTTCCAGGACTATGAATAACAACGCTCGCTGTCCCTCTGGATTTACAGACAACGCCCGGTGCATTATACTTCTTCCGATCGCAGACGCAATTCGCAATTTCCCGTACGGTGTGATCTATGCGGCCTTTCTAATCATATAACAAGGGTTTGTAGACATCGCCAGCCAGTGCAGTGTCATACATGCCACGAATTTGGACACAAATCCTATGTTCCCGGTGTCAGACCATACCTATGTCGCGAGCGACCTAACTACAGCCATTGGCAATAGGATACAGCCAGCACCGTAGAATGTGTAAATCCATTTTCTATATTAACTGATGAACTTGATAATAATTATGAAAATGTTTCTTTAATGTATGTTGAGCATGTGAATTCTACTCGTACTGCAAATCCTAACCATAATGATATCCAGAGTAATGCTAATAAACGCCATAGGCGTGGTGGTAGAAATAAATGTAATACTAATAGTAAATTTAAGAATGTCAAAATTGCTTTTAATAATGTCAACAGGATTCGACCAAAGATTCACGAAGTTGAAAAGTTACTTAAAGATGAATGTATTGATGCGTTCGGTATTGCTGAAACTTTCCTTAAGAGTACTGATGTTATTAATATTCAAGGTTATAGATGGGTGGGTAAAAATAGAATTAGAAAGGGGGGAGGCGGCATAGGCCTATTCCTTTCTGATAACGTTTGTATTATTGATGATGATGTCTTTAATTCGTCTTCAGATAATTTTGAAAGGTTATGGGTTAAGGTTTCTTTTGGCAAAGATAAACACTTTTATATTGCTGTAGCTTATTTCCCGGTTGAAGGCATTGATATTGACATTACTGATGAATTGTATGGGCAACTGCTCTCAGAAGTGATGCGTATCGAAAATCAAGAGGACAACCCTCAAATTTTAATAATGGCCGATATGAATGCAAGAATTGGTCGTGAAATTAGCTACGGTGATCCAGTGTTAAATTCTAATGGCGAGCGCCTTCTTAACTTCCGTGATGATTCTAATCTTGAGATTTTGAATTGTTCTAAAACGTGTAGAGGTAAATTTACCTGGTTCAGAAACAATTTACAAAGTACTATTGATTACATGCTTTGTTCCAACAATCTTGTAAACCAGGTGCGCGAATTTATTGTTGATGAAGATCGCGAGTATGGATTAGGAAGTGATCACAATGTGCTACTATTGAAGCTTAACGTTATGAATAGGGACAGTAAGGATAATCAGAACAAAACACGTAAAAGGTTAATCTGGGATATTAAACAAGACCAGGACTTTTCGGCTTATAAAGATAATCTGCGGGTTAATTTCTCTAATTGGGATGCCAATTCTTTTGTTGACCCGGATGGGATGTGGGATTCCTGGAAAAACAATGTCTTGGCGGCTGCGTCTATAGGCTTAGGCACAAAAGAAATCAAAATGAAACGCAACTCATGGTTTGACCATGGAGGAAGAAAACAGAAGGAGTCACATCGCCCAGCCTCTTATCTCATAACCAATTAGCACTTCGGAGTGGCCCATTGGAAATACGTTACGGCCGCCCGCTGCGCTTACCAATTTAACGACCGCGATAATCCCCTTGTGTACAATGTCTTTTGCCGCTCGGCCTGCTTGCGACCAGCATACATAATTGGAGGGTAGAAATCTGTAGCAAACGAATAAACACAAAACGTATGCGCACTACTTTTCGCGGGCTTTTTATATTGCGCAGTTCAAAGAAAGCCTGGCTGTATTTCTCCTCGATAATCGGATTAAACGATTAGCGCTGGCTTAGAAATTTTACGACCGCGGCAAAAGACATTGAACCTTTGATATGCCTTCGTTGTGACTCCTTCTGTTTTCTTCCTCCATGGTTTGACAAAAGTATTGATGATGACATCAAAGACCGTCGAAGCGCTGCAAGATTACACAGGAAATGGGCTAAGGGTGAAAGGTCGGACAATCGTATGGGTGAAAATTTATGGAAAGATTACCAGGATAAACGTATTCATGTTAAAAATCTTATTAAGAACAAAATTACTCAAATGCGTGTCGATCGCTCGATTGATATTGCTAACAAAGGGGGTCCTGCGTGTCGCGATTTTTGGAAGGCTTTGAGAAGTAACGATAATACACGTAACAATTCTGATATACATTGTATTATAGCTCCGCAATCCGGTGATATTATTTATGACAAAGAGAAGATGAATTTGACTATTCTTCAATATTGGCGCACTTTGGGGAAAATGAACATGACTATTAATGGTATTGGGGATGTGGTGAATGATGATAGCAAGAGTTGTAGAGTTAGGAATTTTGTTAACTCAATTAGAAGTCAGGAGTTTAGTTATGATATGGATGATGTTGGGAATTTATATGATGTTGAAATTAACTTAGATATTGTTTTAGAAGCACTGAACTGTGCTAAAAACAATAAGTCGCCCGGTTTAGATGGTATTACAAATGAATTATTGAAAAATGGTGGGGACTGTTTAACTAGGACACTTTTGGATATGTTCACCAAATTTATAGAACTTGAGAAGATTCCAGCGGAATGGAATCGTGGCATTATTGTCCCCATTTTCAAGAAAGGTGATCCGAAGGACCTTAATAACTATAGGGGGATTTCATTAACGTCGTGTGTTGCAAAAAATTTTAATAGGATTATTGCAATGAGTATCTCAAAACACCTAGAAAGTTCAAATGTATTGTCAGAGGTTCAAGGAGGTTTTCGTTCATCATATCGCTGCGAAGACCACATCTTTACACTGAAGAGTATTAATGCGTGTCGTTTAGCGGAAGGTAAGAAAACATATATGGCATTCTTAGACTTCCGTAAGGCGTTCGACACAGTGTGGAGGGATGGTCTTTTGATGGCAGCATGGAATTCAGGTCTAAGGGGTCGTATCTGGAGGTTGATTGACACTCTTTATGATAATGTTCAGGCACAAGTAAAATTTGGAAATATCGAAACTGATTTCTTTGATGTTGATGAAGGAGTTAAACAAGGTTGTGTTTTATCGCCGGTTTTGTTTTGTATTTTTATCTCTGAATTTTCTAAGTTACTTAAGAAGCATGATTTGGGTGTGCGAATTCACGATGTTTGGGTTGGTAGTCTTTTTTGGGCAGACGACGTGGTATTATTGGCAAATGATGAAAAGGAATTGAATAGAATGTTGGAGGTAGCAGCTGAATTTGCGAATGATTGGAAAATGAGTTTTAACCATGATAAATGTAATGTATTAGTTTCAGGTCAGCGTGTTAATAATGATAAATTGTGGAAGTTAGGTGATAAATATATTTCAGTAACCAGGGAATATAAATATCTTGGAGTGTATATTTCTCGTAACCTTACTGACCACCAACATATTGAGGAAGTTGTCAAGAAAGGTAACAGACTAATTGCGTATATCAAATCTGTAATTGATAATTTTGATGACTTTAATCGCGTTTACTATGGCGATGTTTTATGGCGAACGATTGCTCTCCCATCAATTAATTACGCTAGCGCAGTGTGGATCCCTAGTAGTCAGTCGGATGTTGATAAACTCGAAAAGCTTCAGTTACAAATGGCGCGCTATATTCTGAAAGCCTCCCGCAACACGCCGCGTGCAGCTCTTTATGGCGACTTGGGTTGGGTCCCTATCTCTACCATGCAAAATACGCTTAGGATGAAATTTCTTGCGCGAGTTGTTAACTTGGATATGCATCGGTGGCCGAAACTTTTGTTAAATACAATGATTAGCTTAGATGACGTCAGTAACTTGCGTTACCATTTTTTTAAGCCACACCCAGGAAGTTTTAGGCAAATGTGGCTTTTTTGATGTTATTGATAGTGCAAAGTTAGGGAAATTACCTCAGAATCCATACTGGATTAATTCTGTAAAGACTATTATTGTTGATATATCTGCAAATGATTGGAGGGACGAGGTATGCAGTAAAACGTCCCTTGCAGACTACATGACCATTAAAGATAATCCGGGCTTAGAGGCTTATCTTTTGGATAAAGCCGATTTTCACGGCGCGTCTTTGAAATTTAAAATTCGCTCTAATACCCTTCCACTTGACCGCAAAATCAGTAGGTGGACACCGGATATTGATGGGACATGTACTCTGTGCAATAATGGAGATGAAGATGTGAAGCACTTTCTATTTATTTGTCATGCGCTCCATTCAATTAGATCCGATGAGTATACTAAGCTTCAAGATAACCTTTTCAGAAACGATTGTGTTGATGTTTGGGAACTATTTATTTCTGGTAATCTAGATATTAAATACAGTCTTACGCTTGGTAGCACACCTTTATCCTATGTAAATAATGCAGTAAATATAGGTTATATTTTTGACAAGTTCTGTAAATCTTTTATAAAGCGCGCTTGGAAGACAAGAAATGTATTGAAATCGAATAGTGACTAGTTATGTACTACAATCTACGATGCTGTGTTATTATTTGTATATTACATGTAAATATCTATTTTATATTTTTGTTTCATCTCATATTTTATATGGGTATGAGTGTGCAAATGTCGCACATATGTAGGCCTGTGTAGGTCTAAGTATGTGTATGGTATGTTTTAAGTTTAGATCGCGGTTTCAACGCGGCTGGTTCGTGGTGTGCTGCGGGAGGCGGAATATATTCAAAACAAGTCACGGCAGAGTGATTTTGAATAGATTTCGCCGTTGTCGTATACGCGCGAGCTAGCCGTATAACGTCGCAATCTTATTATTAAAGTATTAAATTAGTGTGCTTGTAAGTGTTTGGGACTAAAATGCATTTTTTACGGGCCTGCATGTTTATGTTTACTTTTCTGCACTTACCTTGTAGGCTTGTTTGGGTTCTGAACATTTTTTAGCTACGGTGATTTCTAGTGTTTTTCTAATGTTTAGAATTGGAACGTGTTTGCAGAGTGGGAGGAGTCGGTGGACCATGTAGGACCGTATGTTTTTCCCTTTCACATAATAATACTATTAATATTATAATATTGTTGGTATATATTGTTTTCAGTAGTTCTTTTTGATGTATTTCTGAACGCACCGCCGGGTAGGCGTGTGCCACTGTTTTAAAAGTGTATGTTCAAATAAATAAATAAATAAATATTGATCACAACCAAATTCTCTCTACGTTCCGTAGACTGTGATTAACAGTCCTACATGTATTTTTGTGTGTGTGGTGCACGTGATGTATGCACCATAGTGCTAGCGCTGGACGCCTAGAACCGACTTACTGTCAAGTCTATCTGCACACAGTCTTCGCGCGCGAGAGCAGGAACTTTCTATGCGATCGAGTTTGCAGACGATAGAAATGGCGCTCAAACTTACTTACGTCCAGCGTGGTTCCGCCGTGGATGGTAATGAAATCGACAAAACTATCAAAAATAAATGGAAATGTGAGGTGTCGTGGCCGAGCGGTCTAGCTTACCGGATTCAAGTTCTGGTGTTAGCAACAGAATGTGGGTTCGAATCACGGCCGTGACACTTGTGTCCTTGAGCAAGACACTTAATCATAATTGCTTCTCTCCACCCAGGGGTTAAATGGGTACCTGTGAAGGCAGAGTTGGTTTGCTCTATATGCGCTAGAAATGGCAGCAATTGAGCTGTATATACTCCTCAGGGAGCTGAGATGGTTTCAGGAATGATTTATGAGCCTTATGAGCCTTATGAGCAGGGATAATAATATAATGCGCCTTGAGCACCACTTAGTTGGTGGATACGTGCGCTATATAAATCCACACATTATTATTATTATTATTATTAATGGAATTGGTGTGATAAAGTTCTGTTTGCTGGTTCTGCAGACCAGCATCTAATCGGCGATTGTTTTCGTAAACTTCACCACTTCAGCATAATAAAACCAAGTCTTTGCAAGAACCATAGAGAAAGGACACAGATAGTCTTTGTAAGTGTCTGTAAGATTTGTTTTAATATGTGTTGAAAATTATATTTTATTATATTGGACAGGTCATAATGTACACAAAATCTTGCCAAAATAACAGGAGATGTTAATGAAGTTAATACCCAAAATAGCTATCCTTTAAGGATTTCATTTACCAAAATCCAAAAATTTCCCGGGATTATTATTTTTTTAAATTATTTTTTTTTAAATCCAAATTACAACAGATTTCAATGATAAAAATATCCAAAATAGCCATCCTATAAGGTTTTCATATACCAACATCTAATATAAGCCTGGATTATTTTTTCCTTCTTTTTTGCAAAACTCCGTTCTCATGCCTGCTAAGCTGGGAGAGCATTGATCTGAAATATCTGCTTCATTTGAGGCATTACTTTGTTCTTCAGTGTATAGGTTATATTGGATAGTAAATCAATATTTTAAAAAAAAAATTTTGGGGGTGGGTGGGTGGGTTGAATTGGTTGGTGGGTCAAAAGAATTTAAAAAAAAAAACTTCGAATTTTTTTAACATTGACTATTCTGAATGGCCCCTAAGTTAAAGTCAACTTAATCCAGTGATGACAGAATGTGTAAACTTGCACTTCTCATATTTAAGAAGGATATAAGGCAATTCAGTGAATACAATTTCTTCGTGTCTATGGTCATAGCTTTTGAAAGTAGTTCCAACAGTTTACCAGTCAGTTTTGTGGTCAACAGCAGGTTGTTTATTTAAGGGATTATAGGGATTATCTTGGCTGGACATCAGGACAGTGTGTTTACTCATGGAGGAAGAAACCTCCATGGTTTACTTAAGGACTTCCCACTGAGGTTGAAAAGGGTGCGTGAAACCAGCAAAATTTTCTAAAGGGCCGGACACGTCATGTGGAAACGTATCAACACTCTTGAGTTTCAAGAAATATGCATAGGCCTATTACCATAAAGCTAACCAGTGAAAGTTTTATCACGATATAGGTGATACATATTTTTAAGTGGTTTATGTTTTACAAAAAATTGCCGGACGGCAAATTCTGGAAATAAACGGTACAATTTTGACATTACAATACCTGTTTTCTCTTAGATGAACGCACTTCATCAGACACGAAATCATTTCTCAGGGTGATTTACACTTGAACCATCTTTTCACCAAGTAATTATTTAGATACTCGTGAATTTGATAATCTGTTAATTGTTAATTAATCTGTTAATGTTGTCCCTCAATTTAGTCATATACATTGACCGACGTGCCTCGGAAAATAGGCCTAGATGACCTGTATATTCAGACTCAGATTACGACGTCATCTGGCAGGATATGTTTACACCACCGAGAATGAGTATTTCCTCTTCCTATAATGAGGATACTATTGAATCATTGACGCTGATGTTTATATGTTTTGTTTTGTTTTCCGTAATATTTCAGAGTGAACAACCTCTAGTCAATGTAGCTATATGAATTTTCAAGAACTGGTGAAAAAAATCGTTCGTTTGCAGCGGCGTAGCCACGGGGGGCCTGGGGGGGCACGTGCCCCCACAAATTTCCAGTGCCCCCCGCCCCCCAGGTGCCCCCCACGAAAAATCCTCATAGTGCCCCAAAAACAGAAAAGAAAAAGAAAAGGGAAAAACCCATACCCCTGGGCCCCCACTGAAAAGCAATGCCCCCGGGGCCCCCCCCCCCCCCCCCCACTGAAAAAGTCCTGGCGACGCCGCTGGTTTCAGAGCTGGCATAATCATTAGGTAAAGACCTCTATGGTAAAGACCGATTTATAATAAGTAGCTCATGTGTAAGGATGTAATGTAAGAATGCAATGTAATTCTGGCGACTGACTCATATAACTCTATGCATCTATGCATCTATTGAACTAAATATAGCTCTCTTCTCAACACGCATGCTCAAATACCCAAACTACATGCACACACATAACGTGTATTCTGGTCAGTCGGCAATTTTGTTATTGGAAATATTGAATAAGTATAAGGCCTTGTATTATTATAATTATTCCAAAATAAGCCCCGTGTGAAACGTAAGCATTCCTTCAACAGAACCTTAATCAGTGTGAGATATTCATTAATAGTATGCATATATAGCTGTCGACCGCAGCGCAGTCATCCCTTCTGCACACTCTCGTTACATGTCATCACATATCCATAAATCACGCGAATCATCTCTAAAATTTGTCATTTCCGATACATAGAACAAAGAGGTTACAATGGGGTTTACGTACAGGCTGAGATACGAGTTCGATATGCATGCGAACCTTACAGTGTTAGTAAGGTTAACAGCTGTATGTAGGCTCGCACGCACCTACGCTGAATCGTGAAATGCCCGAGTGCACTTCGTAAGACTGGTCTTCATCACATAGGTCTGCAAAGTGGATATCGGTAGTGTTATTACTTCCAGTGTTGCACACGGAACAACTTTGACGAGGCTAGCCAACAAAAGCATATCGGCCTATTCTCTAGAATACTCGGCAGGCCAATTCTTGAAGCAGATAGTAAGCTATTGCGGGAGTTGAAGAAGCCGACATCAGCTTTTAAAATGCCAACTTTTAAAAAATCCGTCATTTGGGCATGGATTGGTTTCAGCATCAGCGTACTGATAGCTGCTACTATTGCCGCGTGTTTGGTCCGTTTCAAACAACTCAACGGACACACTTTTTTACTGGGGTCTGGTGACCAGAAACCTGTCCTGACGGGGCTTGGCTATCAGGAGTCTTTCTCTAGCATCTATTGCCAGGGTCTGAGAGTGGCTGATGCTACCGGAGAAGCAGCTGTATTCAATGCATACGTGCTCCCGAAGCAACCAGTACCGAGTGGAAAATCCTTCCGTCAGACGGTGAAGATGACAACGATGATCGGTCCAGCTCGTGTCTCGCCACCGTTAGTCTTCAACTTGCACCGGTCAGGGAGGTCGGTTGCATGGATGGAAGTCCAAGCCTGCAGCGAGACCACGGAGATTGCCTTGTACCGTTGCGAAGATGAATCTGCAGCGGTGGCGTGGGAGCAGAAAGGTGACAACCAACGATGCAAAGTACACTGTCAGTACCCCACGTGTGGCGCCGTAAAGAACTCTTGCGCCTTTGTAGCCAACTCGGCTTTCAAAGTCGATGTACTCGTGCTGATGCTCACACCTCTAGAAGAGTCCTCAGACAACAAGGTCAGTGTTCGTGTTAACATTACCCGATTTCCGTACGACCTGAGCGTACATTCAGCCACATGCCTGAATATGACCCATTGCGAGCTGCCCATCATAATGGGAGAGACCGAAGCTGTGGTACTCGAAGCTCCAGTGGGAGGTACTGTCAATCCGATCACCCTGGAGACAGAGTGTGTACCACGAATCAGCATCTACTTCGCCTTCTACTTGGGATTTCCTCTTGCTGTCATCCTTGCCGCATCCTTGTGCGTGTTTCTCCCGTGCCTCCTGCTCCACAAGTCCTTGAAGAGACAGTCCTTCGAGCTCAAGGGAAGAGCTGGTGACTATAATGACGCTTCCATCATTAGTGAGCACGATGGAGCCACTCTCGTGGACAACGAATACATCAGTGAAAGATGAAAACCATAACGGTGAACATGATCCCTAATTTGTTTTTGTAATTTTGTTTTCCCTAATTTGTTTTCTAATTGTAATTGGTGAAAAAATGTTTCGTTATGTATATGTGACTAATTCGGTCATCCCAGAGTATATTAAGTTAAATGGACAATATCGTCACGATCAACAGGGCATGGAATCGGAGTTTTAGATTTTAGAATACCTCACATGATAAGGTCATGTTGCCGTTGCTGCTGCATAAATGCCATTAATTTTCAGTCACTGTGTTCATCTTAAACTAGGACACCGATTCCATGCCCTGTCTGCTCTGATCGTGACAATATAATCCCTTTAAGCCTATAGTGAGAACAAATGTTTACCAGGTATAGGATGGTAATTCAGAAATAACGAATTGTCCAACTCGAGGTGAGGGCTAAAAAAGGGAGCTAAAAAAAGAGGAATTCACAAAGTAGAAAGATAACGTGATATTGCGTTTGAACTGGGGCAGATTATATATACCGGTAGGTATCGGGGAAGCAGGATACAGGCATTAGGAACTCAAATGTTGTTTGGTTAACGAAAAAATAGTGAAAATGCATACCCAGATTTGTTAGAAGGGTATTCTTTCTTAAACTGGAACCGGGAATAATGTGAAATGTAATACAAATTTATATGAAAGAGTATTACTTTCCGATCAATTATTGGGTAATAACATTTTAATTGTATTTTAAAGTGTCAGCACCTCAGACGAAATCATGTCCCTCGTGCTCACCCTAAAGTAACAGTACAATCACCACCACCATCAATATCATAAATGCATTGATATCCATCATCATCACCATCATCATCCAGGCACATAGCCAGATATTTGTCAAGGGAGAGGCGGTGAACAATTTTGTTTTAAAGTAGCCCTGGCAAATGGTGATGATGATGATGATGGTGGAAATCATCATCATCATCATCATCATCATCATCATCTTCATCATCATCATCTTCATCATCATCTTCATCATCATCATCATCATCATCATCATCATCATCATCATCATCATCATCATCATCATCATCATCATCATCATCATCATCATCATCATCATCATCATCATCTTCATCATCATCTTCATCATCATCACCATCACCATCATCACCACCATCATCATCAGTGTCGTCATTACAATCATCCTCATCATTTGTCACCATCACCATGGTCATCATCATCATTATCATTATCATGATCATGATCATCATGATCATCATGATGATGATCATCAAAATCATTATACTCATCATTATCAGTATCTTCATTACAATCATCCTCATCATTTGTCACGATCACCATCATAAATTATCACCATCATCAATTATCATCACCATCATCAATTATCATCACCATCATCAATTATCTTCACCATCATCAATTATCTTCACCGTCATCAATTATCATCACCATCACCATTCTCACCCATAATGAAAATGTTAATACATTCATCACCAATTTGTAAAATAACAAAGTTTCCCCAAAAATATTTGTAATTATGTAATCGTTATTTAGATCTGGGGTAACATATAATCAGGTATTTTATGACTTTTAAGTATATAATCCATCACTCGACCTTGTATGTAAATGACTGTGTATTTTGAGAAGAGATCTATTAATAATAATGAAATAAAATACAATAATTATGTATAGGCCAACATGCCTCTGCATGATATTTATCTTTCATTTCATTCATTCATTTATTATTTCACAGGGCAGAAACAATCACAAACACAATGGTAAAAAACAATTAGAGAAAAATATAAAATACATATACATGATGAAAATAAGGTAAACATGACAAAATGTTGATTACCAAAATGCCAACCAAATCACAATCTAGTGGCTCTCCATAATGCTGCCAAACATAATCAAACAATATAATAAAATATAATACAAAAAGCCAAATAAAAATCAATCCAAGGGATTAAAAACAAGTACAAACAAAATAAAACGACAAAAAGGAACATAAAGCATTAGTGTTATGTTGGCAAGTCCAAATTTGTACTTGGGGACAGGATATATTTACGCAGTTCAGTTATGAAAGGTAATAAACCAGATATGATTAACTCCTTAACATTTAAAGGCAGACCTTCCCATAATCTAGGAAATCTGGAGAAGAGTGAATGATGTAAAGCATTTGTTCTTGATCTCTGGTGATGAAATTTAATAGTGTCGACATGTCTAGTGTTAACTTTAATAAACCTGTGAATATCAATATCAAAGCAATTATACAAACACTTTATAACAAATGAAATAGAAAGAAAATGAATTCTGTTAAGTAAAAACGGTAATCCTAATTGAATACATCTAGCTGGGTAACTTATTACATTATCAGGGTTAATAGTGGTTCTTCTTGGAAGTCCAAGACAAGACCGAGTAAAACGCATTTGAACTCTTTCTAAAGTTTCCTGGTGGGTGCGAAGGCACGGACACCAAACAGGGGCTGCATACTCAAGAATTGGCCGACAAAGAGAACAATATAATTTAACAAGTATGTCAGGATCTTTGCTCTTAACAACCCTTCTAATAAAACCAGATAATTTGGATCTTTTACTAACAATATTATTAATGTGAGGTTTCCAGTCAAGATCACGTGAAATAATGATACCGAGGTATTTATAACTATTAACAATTTCAAGAGTATCAGACCCCATTTTGTAAATAGGTTGAAATGGATGTTTAGACCGTGTTACTGTCATAAGTTTACATTTCTTTACATTAAGAGACATATGATTGAGATTACACCATGTTATTATGCTATTTAAATCATTTAATATCTTCCTGATATTGTACAGTTAAAATGAATATTTCAGTTTTAAAACAACAGTTGTACATAATAGGTGGATATATCAGTTTATTATGTATAACAACAATGTACACATATTTCCTGTACACATATGACCTACAGTAATATTTGCATGTTTACATGATACGCCAGCATCTGTTATGCACATTATAGAGTGGATCCAGTTGATTACTCATTGCATATTCCACAGTGGATCGTATCCGTCAAGTACACGTTCAACCCTATGGCCTGTACAACCCCATGTGTACCCCATCAATGCCGTACGGTGATAAAGGACGTATATTTTTGGGATATGTGGAATGAACCGGGGAAATTTAGGTCGTGAACGGTTTGGGTCAGCTGCGGTTCTAGACCCACATTTGGTTAGGGGATATTGTGTTTTTCAAACATTACATTCAAAATGTCCAAGGGCAGTCTAACCTTTGAGTATTTAAAAGGGATGTGCACGAGGCAGGCGCAGGGAAACCAGGTACAATTTTACCCCGCTCCCGAAAAGAGCAGCGCCCTCTTTGAGCATACTTTCTACAAACAATGCCGAAGTATTTATTGATTTATGTGTTTTATCCATATAATGTTAATTAGGTAAATTAAGGCCTGCTGGCTGGTGTAAAAACGAAAGGTGTACATTTTTGAGAAAGTCAGAAACATTTTGGAGAAATTATTGGCAACGGTAAAAAATAAATGGTGTATGTGGGCTGCGAGTGTTCAATGACTTCTGAGTATAGCGCCCACATCAGAACACAGATATTGAAAACACTGGAAGACCGTGAACACAATACAAAGGGCCACTCTACAGTAACTTGATGTTATTCACTCCTCAATTTAAAACATAAATTGTCATGTACGTTTCGAACGGGCTCTACGTTGGTGAATATCATGCGGGGATAACCATAACGCGGGGGCTGGGTTGAATAATTGAATAAAAATAACTCAGTTATGTTATAAAGACAGAAATTGTTTGTTTGTTTGTTTGTTTTTTATCTTTTATTTCCGATCACCGCAGTACACACGTTTGCTGTACCTATTTGTGAAACGACTTTGAGCCCATTGCGCTAAATAAATATAGAAACAAAGGGTTGGGTTCACACACCTGCTAACAACTTAAATGTCAGGTTGTCACCGTTAATTATTACTCGTCCATTAATGGAAGGTGCAACATTGGTTGATACCAGATTAGCAGAGCAGTGTACAGTATTACCGAAAACTTACTTGGTGTACAAAATCCTGAGAAATTATTTCGTCTCAAGTGTTTTCATCTTACATGAAACAGGGATTGTTATAATAATAATAATAATAATAATAATAATAATAATAATAATAATAATAATAATAATAATAATAATAATAATAATAATAATAATAATAATAATGGCTTCTTGTATAGCGCACAAATCCATCACGTAGTGACGCTCATGGCGCTCAATGAACATTATTAAACCCTGTCATCAGGCCAGTTATATCATTCCTAGAACCATCTCAACTCCTTGGGGAGTATGCAGCCCATGCATGCTGCCAAATATGTAGCGCAACGAGCTTAATCAAACACAGTTACCATCTTTGCCCTCAAAAGGTCCCCATTTATACCCCTGGGTGAAGAGAAGCAATTACAGTTAAGTGTCTTGCTCAGGGACACAAGCACCACGTTCGCGGCAAGGAATCGAACCCACATTCTGACGACTCGGCCATCAGAACACAAGTCCGATGCACTTAACCGCTCGGCCATGGCACCCCATAATGTCGAATCTGTCGTCCGGCAACTTCTTGTAAAACATAAAAACATGAACAAAAATGTAACGAGTTCTCGTTTTCTCACTAATGTGAAAGTTTAACAGGTTAGTTTAATGATTATTGTTTCTTAAAAACTAGTGGGTACGTGACCAAACCAATGTTGTACCTTCCTTTGAAAAAAACCACTAACAAGCAAAACGAACTACTGGGTAGAGACCAAGAAAACGAACCATATCAGTCAACGTTTAAAATGTTGACCTTATATGTGATTTCTGAGTAATTTGTTCAAGGCTTTTGTTTTTAAGATTCTATACATCCCCCGGGCTGGGGCGACCTCACCGGTTGAATTCGCATATGCCGAACTTCATGGCCTTTCGTAATAATGGAAGCTTCCGTAATGGCATTGTCCAAGGATGGTCTGGTCAAGTCATGAGGAAGGACCTCATCAAAGTCACTCGGCCAGTGTATACTATATATTCAGTGGCGTAGTAATATAAAGCGCATTGGGACATTATGTGAAATGTGATATAGGAGTAGTATTACGTGCCCCCTCTCGCCAAAGCGTGTGCCCCTATCAGAATTAGGATCTCTGAGAGAAAAAAACTAAGGTCCCAACGGTTAAAAACGTTCCTCAAAGTGCCCTGAATGTCCTGGTGTACCCTGACCCCAAGTGCACCTCTCCTGAACAGACCCTACAGTTACGCTATTGATACTATTTATTCAGCGGCAGTCAGTACCTGGCGTTCCTTTTCATTTAGGCATATCAAATTATACTTTTGAACTTCGCTCTGCACCACTGGCAGATAAATGACGTGAAAACGTACTCGGCAAACGAACCGTATAAATACCGTATGTAAATATCTTTATATTTCAGCATCTAGTGACGTTGTGTGAGTTTTTTCTTCTTCTTCTTTTTTTGAATTGTCCAACGAAATAGGTATGAAATTTGACCTTCAATATTCAGTGATCAAAACTGTTGGCTCACCTTTGTCACAAGCAAAGTTTACAATAGAAATCCCCTGGTCAAATATTGACGACTTTGACCGTGCCGCCAAATGTTGGATTTGTATACAGTGTAAACCGACTGACTTACAGCAGCCAAGGGAACAATGTGTCGTGGCAGTTAATGTTGGCAAATGTCCTCGGTTGAAAAACGCGTACAACCCATGTGGGGAAGCCAAGAAAAGTTCGTCCAACAACAAAGGGAACAAATTAAGAAGGGAACCATAGGAAGTCCTCGGTTTACACCATAAACAAACGTGGGTGGGGTACGTGCGCCACCTGACAGGTTTGGATCACCTTTGTTATTTCAAATTCTGTATTTATTTATTTATTAAAAAGGAACGGTACAATATTGGTACTGTTGGCTAAAATGCTTTAACGAGTCTACCCTTTGGGTATCACCGATGCATTATTATGACGAACAACCTGTGACATTTTCAGATTATTACACTGCGTGTTGTTCAAACGTTAGGTCTATGTTGCATTACAGAATTTCGTGTTAATTCTAACGTGGAATTTTGCCGGAAACACGTAGGCCTACTGTTTCCGACCGGCAATATTTCTCTTTTTTCAATGACGATCGAAACAGACATTGGGGGGGGGGGGGGGGTAATGGGGTAGGGAGGGTGGAGGGGTTCTCTTCAGTCATCCCCCCCCCCCATCCGCCACATTCTTTATGTGGATTGCAACCGTATTTGGGAACAAATTTGAACCAATAAGTTGTATTTATAAAAACTAAATCTTCACAACACTCATCATTTACGGGCAGTGCTCTTTCTCAAAATAATCGAAAACACAGGTTCAGAACCTGGACGCGGTGGAATATGTGGCAGAGAATTGCGTGGTTCGCTTGGCAGCATCAGAGCAGACAGGACAGTTAATATCGTCAGATGCATCTCGCCAGACGACGAAGACATTAGACATTCCCTGGAACCTGGATAGGATTGACCAAGCTGAGCTACCCTTAGATGGAAAATACAGCCCTCTGAGTAAGTACCGGGTAGTCTTGGTTCAAGAATGTGTTTGTACGTTTTTGATACACGATCCGACGGTGCTACACGAACGCTACAATCACAAACCGCCACAATCACGAACCGCCACAATCACAAACCGCTACCATAGATGTGTGTGATAGCGGTTCGTGATTCGATTGTAGCGGTTCATGATTGTAGCGGTTCATGTAGCGCCATCGTGCGGCGCGGCGTGCAGCGACGGATCGTGTACCGGTATCAAAAACACAGTCTTGAACCAAGACTACTGAGTAAGTACAACAAGCGAAATCGGTGTGTGTGTGTGTGATTTTTTTTTTTTAATAATTAACCTACAGACTCTAGTTTAAAGTAGTCTTGGTGCGAAACGGACTTTCTGGTCGAGTTACATTACCGTATAAAATCAGGCTTGACGACCGACCCACTCTACAGAATCCGTCACTAGCGGGCGTTATGCACGACAAACCTTACTTATACTACGAAAACTTCCACGAGAGACGCAAGGTTCGGAATAACCGCCGAGCCCCAATTGTGGTGATAACTACCCGCGCCGCCACCCACTGGTTGGAACGTCGCATTTATCAGTCGTCGCACTTTCGGCGTTGTTTGAGGAAATTTATGTTTTGTATTGCACCTCAATAAACACATTTGATTATAATGTTATTGTGATCAACTTCTTCACAACTTTATATCTGACTTTGTTCTCAGATAATGGTGAGGGTGTAACGGTGTACGTCTTGGACAGTGGTATCCTGCCGAGTCATACAGAGTTTGAAGGCAGAGCTAGCATTTGCTTCGACGCTTGGGGTAGTGATGTAAGCCTTCTTGCACAGAATTATTTTGAAAGTCATAACTACAGGCAACATAATATAAAGATTTTAAGTTTTGTATGGTGGAAGAATGTTTTAGGAAGGTTTGCAGTATAGCACCATAGCAATTCTATCCGTGAAATGATGTTGGTTTTAACATTCTGACATTTCGATCAGTATACTCTGGTTTTCTTCGGAAGAATGCCCAACTCTTAGGCTGGAACTGCTTAAAAAGGGTGAATCACGAAGGCGGGAAATTGAAAAATGAAAAATTACGAAGGCGGGAAATTGAAAAAGGATTTAAAAATATAGTATGTAATATTCGCATTTGGTCTCGACCCTGACAGAGTCTAATTCTCAAATGCAAAATATAATTAATCATTATGGTGTGAAATGTTTATTGTTTTATTTTTTTTTAAAGTGGGATAACAAAAATCGTTGAAATTGTAAACACAATGGGGATCTGTGCCCGGAAGTGACATGTGTGGTGGAAGTGACGCGTGTAGTGAATATAACTCGCAGACGTACCGGTATATTTTTGACTCCTCGTTGTCTCATAGGCCCAAGTTGTTCATATCATGTATGACGTGACCACAAATAGAATAAAGTACAATGACATTTTACGTTGAGAGATATTTTTTCACTTGTTTCATCTTCTTATAAAATGAATAGATAATTTCATTTTCATTTCATTCATTGATTTCACAGGTAGAAAAACAAATACACACAAATTTACATTAAATTAACAGAAACAGAAACAAAGGTAGCACCCCTGTAGGATTACAAAAAAGTTAACTAAATTACTGTCGAGTTGATGCTACCACCTGATGCTACCACTTAGGAAGTAAACAAACATTGAATCACACTAAGAACGATAAACAACATGGCTTTAGACACACTTTGAGATATGAAACAATACTAAAATAAAAATGTAAAATGAAATGAAATAGATAATTCACGTTTAATCCCTCTTTTGTCCGATCCCAGGACCAGTCTAGGCCCTACATGATGCTTCTTGTACCCTCTTCTTTTGTGTTTCTTTCACACCTGATTAACTTCTGCCCACTCTTGTGTTAAGTATGTGTGCATTTCCTCCATGTTTGTATATTGTCCATTTTGTCTTTTTGAAAGAACCAGCTAGAGATTCTAAACGTAAGGCCAATAACTGCTTTTTCTTATAAAAATGGTTAGATATTTTGTTTTATCGCTGTTCTGAAGTTCCCATCATAAAGCCCAAATATTGCTCTCAACTTATTTTAATCTATAGTAAGGGGGTTGCGGTAGCATCATGTAATATCTCTAATGAATTTGAATAGTGCGTTGTTGATTCTGTGAAGAACTTGACGTTTTATTTTTCCTGAAGTCATTCCGCAGAGTAAACTGATCGATCTGATCACGCTGGTGCCACCGCAAACTCTCTTTTACTGTCCTTCCACCACCATGCAAAGCTTCAAATCCTGTACTTTTGTTCTCTTCTATTTTGTCAGGGGATTGACTGCACGGGGCACGGTACCCACGTGGCTGGCATTCTAGCGGGCGCCACATTCGGTGTAGCGAAAAAGGCTTATATTTGCAGTGTTCGCGTTGTCGGCGATAATTGCGACAACGATGGGACAATGGATGATGTCATTGCTGGTAAGAGCATGGAGGAAGAAAGAGAGGGCGTCCAGTTTGTTTCATTTTAAAGGGAAGGTATAGCAAAACTACTTCTGAGTATGCTTAATCTCTGTTGATGTACGGTACATTAAACAACAACCCGTTAAGGTTTTACGTAATATTGTATTGTTCACGAGTAAACAGTGAAAATGCATACAGATTAGTTAGGATTCATTCTAACTTGGAATTTAGGAAAGAGTACCATTTACTTTTTTTACTCAATAGTAGTCCAGTCTACTATATATACATGCTGCAATATATACAAACCCATTGCCCATTCATAAAAAGCCACCTGCTATCGATCGATCACTCAGATACCGCCATCCGACCCCCCCCCCCAACGAGCCATTCCCCAATATCAGCCAACCCCCCCCCCCCCCCAACATAGACGTATTTTATTGGTCGAAATACATCAGGCCTGTCAAATGCCATCACAGAGCCATTTGATATGTCTCCCAGACCGCTGCAGGCATGTTATCTGATGGTAATCAGCCGGTGTGTTTACGACCTTGGTGACCCCCAACGCTAAGGCAGTTTGTACACAAATCCCATAGGGACCCCTCAGGCATGGCACTTGCGGCTGGCTTAAAGGGGTGAACAAATTTCCCCAGTACTTTAAGCTTCTAACACAGTATGTCTAATGGGGATCCAAAGGAACTTACGAAGGATTAAACATTTTCTCCCGTTAATTAAGGAATAATTACAGAAAGTTCGTTGACCTACTACACCGTGTAGTGGTGCTGTTCGCGCGCAGGGTTTTAACGGCGCAATGAAATAAAATGGAACTTCCAAATGTTGGTTTTTACACATTTATATATTGATTCTTATAAAGTGTGGATGTATTTACAGACAGTGTATAATTGATTTCACTTACTATCACACCGTCTATGCACACATATTTCTTTAGTGGGGGAATCCTCTTTCTCCTAGGGCGTACGTCCTCTTTCTCCTGTCCCTGTATTTGTTATATACTGTTATTAAAAGAGAATACGGCCATCCTCCGCAGGTCTAGATTGGGTAGCCCATAATGCCAAGAAACCGGCAGTGGCCACACTCTCGCTGAACATGTACGGGGAGCACATCCCGCTGGATAACGCACTGGACGGTCTGATTAACGAGACGGGGATCACTGTGGTGGTTGCTGCTGGCAACATGGACGACAATGCATGTGCCGCTAGTCCATCTCGTAACGAGCAGGTTATTAAACCTTTATTTCCCCCAATTTAAGGATTTTTTTTATTCAGTGAACTGCATGGACCGAGTTCCCGTTCCCAGGAAGCGGGGGAACTAAAATGGTTCGAATCCTGGCCTAGTCCGTGACCGTGGCGCTTGTGTCCTTGAGCAAGACGCGAATACCTTACGTAAAAATGGGTAGTAGAGATGTTGTTGGGTTTGGATGGCCATTGTAATCCTGATATGGCAACTCAGAACAGGGCTGTATATTGCCGCAAGGTTTTCTTCTTTATGTTTGGTACATTCACCTTAGCTCCCCACCCCCACCCTCATTTCTCCCACTGAGAAAATCCCGTTCAAACAGTAAAGCCGCTGCCTATTGAACTCCTGTCACGTCAGCCACATACATACATCCACCCAGGGTTAATTCTCAACGCGCTTAATTTGTTAACAGGAGAATGATTGTAGAAAATTACTAAAGGGTCTCTTTTCACTGGTTTCCTTCCTACATTGTGACCTGTTATTTTTAAATCTCAAAGTTATTTCCCCTTGAGCCGTAGTACAATATGAAAGTCTGTAATAATGTTAGCAAATAAGCTGATTACAATGATGAATGTTTAAGGATTATAACATTTTGAAATACCAAATGTATTAAGAGTGGCTTAATAAAATGAACATGCTCCGTTCCCAGCATTAGGCAAGAACCATGTGAAATTAAGTAAAAAGTGAGAGTATATAGCCAGACCTTTGTAAGGGTTAAAAAGAGTTAAAAAGGGTTAAAAAGCCTTCTCAAAGAAAAATGACTTGCAAGATCTGGGTCAAATTTCATAGAACTGCGAAGCAGAAAAGTGTGCTCAACAAATATTAAATAATTCAAAGCAGACAGCCAGCCAAAATACACTGTATATTCATTTATACGCAGTCTCAGCACCTATACTACACCGTGTAGTAGGTTGTAAATCGTTAATTACATGGGTAAATGAACTGATTTTCCCAATTTTATTAATTTTGTCTTGTTTCAGAGGGTCTAGAGATGTTTTCTATCAAAACAAAAATTTTTGTAAATTTTTATGTTTTTCTTAGAAAGATAATTACTAATTAATACTAAAAAATCTCATTTTCCCCCCAAAAAACAAAAAAAACCTCATTTTTAAACACAAAACCTGTACTTTTTTTACTCAATAGTAGTCCAGTCTACTATATATACATGCTGCAATATATACAAACCCATTGCCCATTCATAAAAAGCCACCTGCTATCGATCGATCACTCAGATACCGCCATCCGACCCCCCAAAGAGCCATCCCCCAATATCAGCCAACCCCCAACATAGACGTATTTTATTGGTCGAAATACATCAGGCCTGTCAAATGCCATCACAGAGCCATTTGATATGTCTCCCAGACCGCTGCAGGCATGTTATCTGATGGTAATCAGCCGGTGTGTTTACGACCTTGGTGACCCCCAACGCTAAGGCAGTTTGTACACAAATCCCATAGGGACCCCTCAGGCATGGCACTTGCGGCTGGCTTAAAGGGGTGAACAAATTTCCCCAGTACTTTAAGCTTCTAACACA
Organism: Zoroaster sp. YZ-2022; assembly: GCA_029582265.1. NCBI lineage: Eukaryota > Metazoa > Echinodermata > Asteroidea > Forcipulatida > Zoroasteridae > Zoroaster > Zoroaster sp. YZ-2022. The sequence goes on along the minus strand of CM055828.1, from coordinate 27,500,011 downwards.
GTATGTCTAATGGGGATCCAAAGGAACTTACGAAGGATTAAAAATTTTCTCCCGTTAATTAAGGAATAATTACAGAAAGTTCGTTGACCTACTACACCGTGTAGTGGTGCTGTTCATTAATCGGCTGGTAACCAACAAAACCTGCTTAGGCCTATATAATAAACAAACTTTTCTGCTGGGCAAGTTTGACTGTTCAATTCACCGAGAACAAACGTTAAGCAAAATTTTCAAGGAAATAGCGGTTATTCCAATCCCCGTCTTTAATGAAATAATTATGTGGCCCTTCTTCCGCGTGTCCTCTTCAGGTTATTACCGTGGGGGCAACAGACATCGACGATACCCGATGGCCATCGTCTAACTGGGGGACGTGCGTGGACATCTTTGCTCCAGGCGTACACATAGAGAGTGCTACCTGCACTGGTTCCAAGGACACCGATGAACTCAGTGGCACATCGGTGGCTTGCCCGCATGTCGCAGGTATATATAGTCACATCGGGGAGGAGGTGGGACCGGCATCTGGGTATCAAGGGATGTAGCTGGAGGGGCCGATGCTCCGTTCGACATTTTTTCAACAAGGCTTCTGCGAGTTTCATTTGAATAATGTTTGGTACACTGACTCAAGTGCATATTTATAATTGTCCAGACTTGACCTACTTTTACAATAGACCACTAGCTATATTCGGGGCCCTAAATTGCTCTTGCATATCATTCATAAATTCATGATATAGTCATATACCTATCCATATCATTCATTATAGTCATATACCTATCCATATCATTCATGATATAGTCATACACCTATCCATATCGTTCATGATATAGTCATACCCCTATCCATATCGTTCATGATATAGTCATATACCTATCCATATCGTTCATGATATAGTCATACACCTATCCATATCGTTCATGATATAGTCATATACCTATCCATATCGTTCATGATATAGTCATGTACCTATCCATATCGTTCATGATATAGTCATACACCTATCCATATCGTTCATGATATAGTCATACACCTATCCATATCGTTCATGATATAGTCATATACCTATCCATATCGTTCATGATATAGTCATACACCTATCCATATCGTTCATGATATAGTCATATACCTATCCATATCGTTCATGATATAGTCATATACCTATCCATATCGTTCATGATATAGTCATATACCTATCCATACACTGTATGCGTTTTCTAAATGTAAGATCTTACTTGGTGTAAAGTTGGTACTCGATATCAATCACCATGAGAAGTGATTTCTTCCGAAGTGCTTTCATCTTAGAGAAAACAGGAATTGTTACGTCGAATTTACGAGCAACTTAAAACAAAACATTTAAACATATTTTTTGACATTTAGACGTGAGCACCTATTGTGATGAATCTTTGACAGGTTTGTTTTATAATGTATATCTTGAAAACTGTAGAGGGTTGAATTGCCCAGATTTTCATCAGTCTATACATATCATGGTACCTGCTGCCGTGATAACCGTCGCCTGCACTAGTAAGCAGGAGATCATGGGTTCGAATCCCGCCCAAGTCGCCTGTGGATTATTTATTACAATGCTTCATACATACGTCAGTGTAAGGGCAAAAATCAAATAAATTGTTTATAACCCGACGCAAGAATTTGCCTTTCCAAAAACCAATGTTGTACCTTCCCTTTAATGTGTTAATAGGCATTTGGCACAAAGGCCTACCAGATTTACCCAAACTGGAGGATACTATAGGCATAGAGAAAGGATTCTTTCTCTATACTATAGGCTATGCATTGCATGCATTGTATCCCATATTATATCGTGATATATAGCAACATTGTGTTATGTCTTGGGGGAAAATTAAATAGTGCAGGTGCCACTTAAGCCAGTTTACTAGAAATGATTCGAACATAAGTCGCAAAAGGCTTATTCACAAGCCTGAATAGCGAAAGGAGCTATTGTAATGGACAATCTACCCATGGAGCTTACTAGCAAGGACATACCGGTAATTCATAGGGCCTCTAGTATACTTGTTTATGAACCATAATCAATACGTTACTGAGCTGAAGGTGCAGACAAGAAGTACGTTTTGTTTGTTTCCTTAAAATTTCTTTTAAAAATGTTTCAAACCGATACAGTGCATCTCATTTTCCTTTTTGATCAGGAGCTGCCGCGATCATATTGTCTGAAGATGCGTCGCTAGGCAACGCCATGGTCAAGGCAAAGATTCTATCTTCAGCAACACCCGACGAACTGCTTTTCAATCAAGGCAACTCAACGGAATTCATCGAAGCAACGGCAAATCTGCTTCTACGTGTTCAGACTGCAAAAGCAAGAGATGGAGAAGGTGGCGTATAGAACTGAAGACCCAAACGTTGTGAAGATTCAGAATTACATGGCTGATATTCAGGCGGGCCTTTGATACTACTAGTATGCATGGCGTAGGTTGCGTGTTAAAGGCCTTTCTGCATTCGTAATCATTTATGATGATCAATTATTACAGTGAAGCATTTAAGGTATTTTTTTTGGTTCTTCATCTGAAAATAAATAAGAACTGTTTCGATTGGAAAAAAAAGAAGATATTGCAAATAAAATAATTACCTTCAGGTAAAACGGTTCCCTTGACACGTATTATGCATTGTGTTTTTGCTATGCATCCTCTGTTATCTAAATTATACCCCAGTCACAATTAGCTTGCGATGGGTTTGCGAGTAGTTTGCGACGGATTTCTAGGCATTTTCGGCCGGGGCCCCACGGGACTCCTTGCGGCTGCCGGGTCATTTTTGGGCATCGGGCGGGCATCGAGTTACTTTTAACTCGGACTTAAAACCTGGTGCGGCGTTTCGCATCGCAAACTGATCGCCAATAAATCGGCCTATGCCTGGCCGATGTCCGGCAGGGCATCGCACACATCGGGCGGGCGCCGGGCCAAATTTTGGACAACCCAGACAATCCATATATCGGCCATGCGCCGGCCGGGCGCCGCCCAGACGCCGCTCAGACGCCGGCCGGGACCCGCCCGGCGTCCGGCCGACTTGGCGGCGCCCGGCCGGATACCGCAGGGGTATCGCAGGGACATAGGCAGAACATCGGACGAGTGCCTGCCGGACACCGGCCGATAAACAGGCCAAGAATTCGACCCCATTTCCAGGAAAGTCGGCCGATCGCAGGCCGGCGACCCCCCTGGCCCCGTCATGGCAGCGTGCGGGGCACTTTTAATTGTGACTGTGACCGCCCTATCGCGCGATCTTTCGCCGACCTCTACACGCCGGTCGATGCCTAGAAATCGCACACGCCGCCCGGGCTCCGCTTTAATTGTGACTTAGGTATAAATTATGTACAGTATTCACCCAAGATTCATACAAAGCAAATACACTCACTGGCCAAAAGTATTGCAACATGCTCAAAATAGCACTTTACAAGTAACAGGTGAGATGATCATTTAATCCGATTTCATCGATCGTGTATTACATAATTTCCGAGCAAGAACAGTATAAAAGAACACTGAATTCAAAACACAGGCACTTTCAAGAAGAAAATATGTAGTGTAAATAAAATAAAATAAATTATTGTAACACAGTTCTCCAAACTGAACTTTGGGGATGTTGCAATACTCATGGCCAGTGAGTGTACTTATTTTCATTTTCATGATTATGGCTTAAGTTTCAATTAAGCGGGTATTCTATAGGCTTAGTTTTTTTTTTTCTTTTCATGAGAAATAACAATAATTATAAACATCAGACAATTTTATTTTCAATAGACTAAAAATTTACAAAATATCATTATGATTGCACAATAAATTGAATATCTCCAATCGAAATTATTTGTTTGATTTGTTGTTTGTGTTCGATGTATGTACCATTATTATGTCACTGACACACAACCTTAGGCTGCGAATGAGGAGGGAGTGGTTCTCTTTCATTGCAACCCGTTGTGCCTTCATCACAAGTAGGCCCGAGACCTGTCCCTAAAGATCGTATTAATTAGGCCTATAATTATGGGAGCGTTTGCTCTGTATCACGTTCCTGTATGCCTGTATAATTATTTATTATGGGTGCATTCGAGTAGCTTCCCCGGGTGAACCTGGGTCTGACTCTGGTGCGTTCGAGTAGGTCTTTCAGCTTTTCAGCTTTCTAATTAACGAAAAAGCAGATTGAACGTTGTTGGCTAGTGCATTTTTCTACTTTTCTTCTTTTCTTCCACCTAAAAAGTAGATTGAACATTTTGGTAACATCCATTTTTCTACTTTTCTGCTTTTCAGTTTCAAGAAAAGCAGATTTTACTTGTTCACCTACACTGGCGGTCAAAAAGTGGACACCTGCTTTTCTGGTTTGACGAATTTTGAGGGGGGATGCGTCAGAACTTGTTTTTTGTTTGTTTGTTTGTGAGTTTTTTTTGGGGGGGGGGTAGGCGTGATACATTTTTGAGTGGTGGCGCCGCGGGGAGGGGTAAATGGGGCAATATTCCCCAGTTTTACCCCCAGTTTTCCACCTAGGGCAGCAGCGGCGTGCCCCCCTCCCCCCCCCACTGAAAAAGTCCTGGCTACGCCGCTGTAGGGCAGAGCCCTAAACCCTGACCAATAATGACCAATGACCAATAATGACCAATGACCAATGACCCTGACCAATGGGGTGTCGTGGCCGAGCGGTCTAGCTTACCGGATTCAAGTTCTGGTGTTAGCAACATGTTTTTTTTGGGGGGGGGTAGGCGTGATACATTTTTGAGTGGTGGCGCCGCGGGGAGGGGTAAATGGGGCAATATTCCCCAGTTTACCCCCAGTTTTCCACCTAGGGCAGCAGCGGCGTGCCCCCCTCCCCCCCCCCCCCCCCACTGAAAAAGTCCTGGCTACGCCGCTGTAGGGCAGAGCCCTAAACCCTGACCAATAATGACCAATGACCAATAATGACCAATGACCAATGACCCATGACCCTGACCAATGGGGTGTCGTGGCCGAGCGGTCTAGCTTACCGGATTCAAGTTCTGGTGTTAGCAACATAATGTGGGTTCGAATCACGGCCGTGACACTTGTGTCCTTGAGCAAGACACTTAATCATAATTGCTTCTCTTCATCCAGGGGTTAAATGGGTACCTGTGAAGGCAGAGTTGGTTTGCTTTATATGCGCTAGAAATGGCAGCAATTGAGCTGTATACTCCCCAGGGAGCTGAGATGGTTTCAGGAATGATTTATGAGCCTTATGAGCAGGGATAATAATATAATGCGCCTTGAGCACCACTTAGTTGGTGGATACGTGCGCTATATAAATCCACACATTATTATTATTATTATTAATAATGCTTTGCATCTCTCCACTGATGTCAAGCCCGATGTCTTGGTAAGTTCATACATTTCACTGCCAATCAGCAATTTAATTTATTTATATTTTCACCTCTAAAATTTTAGCTAGCCCCCCCCCCCCCCCCCCCGAGTGGGGTTAGACGTTACAAAGTTCCCCAAAAAATGAAATCACTTTGGGAACAAAAACTACAAGCTTGATTTGCTGGTATGATTTGCGGTTTTATTTACCGACTGTACTGACGCTCCATTTTCCGACTACTCGACTCAATGGATTTTGTAACTGCCGGCATGCGAGTGCGGCTAGTATAAGCCAGGCACTTCGTGTCTGACGTCACCGTGTTTGATCAGGTATTGCGCGGCGCCCAGTTGAGAACCCATTTCTACAGCAGAATCTTACGGAGAGGTTAATAAAATTCAAACAATAAACAGGCATTTTTTGTTGCAAACTGATGTTTTATACCTACCTGTTTACAATTATGAGTGAAATACTGCAAACACTGTGACTCGATATAAGCACGCACACGTGTGCATATTGTTTATGTTTGCAAATGGGTTCTCAACTGGGCGCCGCGCAATACCAGATCCAACACAGTGACGTCAGACACGAAGTGCCTGGCTATAGCCCGGCATGCAGTGGACTTGCGTGATCGATTGAGGGCGCTCGTTTCCGGGTTATAACCGCAAGTTGTTGATCCGCAGTTTTTGGAAAAAGAGTGTGGATTTCGGTTTTGTTTCTTATTTAGTGGCTGAATAGACCCTAATTTTAGCTGTATCTTCATCGTTCAGTTTATTTTAACATCTTTGTATTCGAGAGTAAGGTGAGTTCTAATAACAGTCTTACCAAGAGTAATTATCTTTCGGCATTTTTATTCTGGATTGCTGAAAAGTGTTCTGACTTAGATTGTATGATTATGATAAAATGTACACATTTCATTGAATCATGATTTAATGATAGGATGACTATATTTTTTGGAAAGCATGCCAACATGTCACAACTGGTTTTGGCTGTGTAGCTGTGTCCCCTCAAGATCATGTTGTTGTGAAATGTGTTTGAGTCCATGAAGCACGCTAAGCCCAAACATGGAGTGTCGTGGCCGAGCGCACCGAACTCAAGTTCTGGTGTTGCCAGCATCAGGGTGTGGGTTCGAGCCCCGGTCGTGACACTTGTGTCCTTGAGCAAGGTACTTAACCATAATTGCTTCGTCCTTCGGATGGGACGTAAAAGCCGTAGGTCCCGTGTGTTGTGTAATGCACGTAAAAAAGAATGCGCCTTGAGCACCACTTAGTTGGTGGATACGTGCGCTATATAAGTCCACACATTATTATTATTATTATTATTATTATCAAGTTTTATCAAAAATAACTTAAGGACAGACAGAAGTTTTAAAAAGTGCAAAATTGTGTGTTAATGCTATCAAAATCAGTGACTGTATTCATTACACTAATGCACTTCATGTTATTGGAAAACATAATTAATACTAGAGACTCAGAAAAGTATTGATGTAGCACGTGTTACAAATTGCATAGGGCCTCCTGGACTCACTGGACTCCCTGGACTCCCTAGACTCCTTCTGTATAATAATAATGGAGGCATTTTTAAAGCGCTCTTACACGAGGTATCACAGTGCTGTACATTATTACCCATGTTCATCAGGTGCATAAATCATTCCTGAAACCATCTCAGCTCCCTGGGGAGTATACAGCTCAATTGCTGCCATTTCGGCACATATAGGCTAATCAAACACAACAACCAACTCTGCCCTCACAGGTACCCATTTACTCCTGGGTGGAGAGAAGCAATTATGGTAAAGTGTCTTGCTCGAGGACACAAGCACCGTGGTCGGGATTCGAACCCACATTCTGACGATTCAGCCATCAGAACACAAATCCGATGCACTAAACCACTCGGCCATGGCACTCCTTGGCCATAGTGCCACATGTACAAAACAAACTTTTTGATCTGCTAATTATTACAACCTAAAAGTTAGTAATTAGATAACCTTGCCCAAGCAGACACTTTTGGCATAAAATCCATTATTCTGGGATATCTCACTTTCATGAAATTTTTGAAAGATTTTTGAAATAAAAATAAAAATAATATTTAAATTTCACCAAAATTACCGGTTTCACAATAGTAAACTTGATAAGGTTTATCGCTAATAGCACTGAAGCAACTGCCGCAAAGCATACAGGGATACAAAAAGGGGCATCTGTTTGGCGCAGCTTTTGTGACATCAATAATATTTTGTTTGTCCGCGCGGCACGCAGTGTCGCTGTTGCGCCCACAGACATCACACAATTCCTTGCAGCTGCTATTAGTGATAAGCCTTATGCCAAAAGTGTCTGCTTGGGCAAACTTACCTAATCACAAAGTTTTAGATCGTAATAATTAGCAGATCAAAAGTTGAAAAATCGCTCCATTTTTGTACATGTGACATGTTGTTTTATCAAGAGCACTATGTTTTTTGTCACTAGACAAGAGTCTCAGTATGGTATAATAGAATAGTGTCCTAATCCCCAAACTTTGATTGAGCCTCAGCCGATCCTAGCTTTGATTTAATTCATAACTAATATGAGCACAGAGCAACTGCAATTGCCACAAATGTTATTTTGTTGTCGATTTTTAAGGTAACGCCCATATTCTGCATATATTTAAATATGCATAATATAACATACTCGCACGTGGTGTGCCAGCCACAGACCACCATGGCTAGACAGTGAGTTGTAAACATTGTCTACACATTGTTGGATCAAATACCCAATTCAATCCGTCTGAATAGATTTCTGTCAGGCATATCCTTTGTGATTTGACAGTCGGCTTACCACAGAAGTAGTTCGATTTTGTTTCTCACTTCCGAAAGCACTTCCCTAAGTTTTTTCCATGGAATTTCTGACCCGACTGACAATCGAGGATTTTTTTTTAATAGCGATATATTTTTTTCATTGCGATTTGCCGATACCTCGATAATTTGAAAAGTTCTCTATATCATAATCGAATAAAAAAAATATCGCGATATTCAATATTATCGTGTCATCGCCCAAGCCTACTAGTGACATCTTATCTTTTCAAAAAATATGTTTGATGACGTCATCAAAGTTCAGAGCGCCCCCTAGTTGATTTTGTTGTCTTTCTTATCATTATAGTTTTGTTATGATATCTTGGCTTGATTACTCCGACCATGTATTAGTCCTGGCTTACTCTGTGAGATGGACGTACATGTAATCGAGGATCCACCATGTGTTATACTGGAAGATGACGAAGACCCCTGCCCACTCGGCCCGAAATCAGAGCCTCAGAGTCCAGCCTCGAGGAGGATGAATCACGACAACCAACCCCAAGACGGGGGTGAAGATCCCCCATCAAACCCCATGGGAGATCCTAATCGCTTCCACTGCTCGGAGTGTGATTTCCGAACGGATAGTGCCCATCAGTTAGAGAAGCATGTGAGAACGCACACAGGTAAAGATGACTATAAATCTGTGACCAAAAAAACATTTATTTTGTTGTTATTTTTCATTGACTACACTGTACATTACAGCTTTTGCCTAGGAATTCAACTTTTGATCTGCTAATTATTCCAACCTAAAACTTAGTGATTAGGTAACCTTGCCCAAGCAGACACTTTTGGCATAAAATCCATTATTCTGGGATATCTCACTTTTATGAAATCTTTGAAACATTTTTGAAATAAAATATAAAACAAATAATAAAATTTTAATTTCACCAAAATAACCGATTTCACAATAGTAAACCAAAAGTGTCTGCTTAGGCAAGCTTAACTAATCACAAAGTTTTAGATCGTAATAATTAGCAGATCAAAAGTTGAAAAATCACTCTATTTTTGTACATGTGGCGCTAGGGCCAAGGATACGGAGGGAGTTCCTGTGCATTGGCCCTAGAATGGGGCTACAAATTGCAATGACTGATATAAATTCACTGTAAGGGCCGAATTGTGCAGTTTAATTGATTGGGAAAGAATGTAGAATATCACCGCCTATTTTCTGTCCAAATGTGATAAAATATCACAGATTTTCCTTGAAAAGATGATAGAGGACACACATAAAGGAAGGAAAGTACAGTCAAGTGAAGATTGGAAATGATATTGTGGGAAATTGTGAGTAATGAATGTATGCACATCCAGTGAGATGTTGGCATTGACTGTGCACAAGTATTCAGAAATTTCCAAACAAAAATTTCAAGTAACATTGATTAATGCCTTTGAAAAAAATCATCCTTCTGCATATTACTATACCCTCAGGGAAATCCCCAGTCAAGAGTGGAAATTCCCCCAAGGAAATTCCAAGTCAGTATTGCAAATTCTTACAGGGAATCCCCAGTCAACAGTGGAAATATCTAGTCAACAACATTTGAATCAATACTTTCGAAGACCACACTTAATCATGTCAGGCAGAAAAAGTGATCCCATTTGGTACCATTTTGAGAAAATAGAATCAAAAACAGCAACTGGGTGTCGTGCAAGATGTAAAACCTGTGGGCATGAGTTACAGGGATTGGTAAAGCGGATGAAATCACACTATGCTAAGTGCTCTGCCATTGGAGAGAATAGAGATGGTAAGTAAGTTGATAAATATTGTTTGATCCATTGAAGTTTTCTTCTTTGTGTTCTTTACCATGTGGATAATTACCATGTAGGCCAACAAAATTATAACAAAATATCAACATTTGAACTGTGAAGGTAAAAAAGAAAACATTTCAAGTTGAATTATCAACAATCTGTTAATAACTTCAATGTCTCATCATAAATCAAACATGAGCGACCACGACGGTGAGTTAATGACTGAATAAAAGAAATAACAAAAAGGATGAACAAATGAATGAAGGATGAATGCTTCAATCCCACCCAAAGAGGCAAGTCTCTCACTGATGATGAGAAGGATACCGCAGTGGAATATGTCAGTCAAAAGTGGCCATCTATCATGCCAATGATCGTCAAATTCCAAGACCAATCACGCCCCTTTCACACTTGCAAGTTTGCAGAAGAGGTTACGCAAGCGGTCAGCCCAACTGAGTGGTGGCAGTCACATGAAGGCATCAAGGAAGACAATCTGGCAGTTGTAAAGAAGCTGTTGTCTGCTGTGGCTGCATCCTCGGGTGTGGAACGGGTCCTATGGACTGGTTCACTCCAAACTAAGGAATCGGCTTGGAACCCATAAGGCTGCAAAACTTGTATTCTTATTCAAAGCATTAAACGTGAAGTGAATTGCTACATGTTACTACATGTAGTGTCTCGGACATACATGTAGAACATACCGGTAGCTGTACAAATGTCTAAAGAATCAGTACTGGGGGTAATGTATTTATCTTATACCTGTTACTGTGTTACAGACTGTTATTTTGAGTTATACATGTACACGTATAAATCTTGTAAAAAGACAAATTGTAATGAATCAGCAATTTAAAAAAAAAATCACTTGATTTCATTTGATCTCTAATACACCATTAGATGGATTAGATAAGCTTACACCAGCAAAGTTGATATTATTACTGTAAACAGATCATGGAATGATTAAAGCAAAAGTGAGTGTGCTGACTGAACAATTATTGATATTCTACAAGAATCAAAACTTAAACTTCAAACTTTTAACCATCTATAAGAATTGAAATTTAAACTTCAAAAATATTTAGACTCGAATCTGGTCTTAAATCAAAACAAAGATTTGGGTAATTATGCAAAACCTATATGTATGTCGGGTCGATGCTGATAAAGTAAGGGCGTTTGAATGTGTAAACAACATCTTGCACTTTGTAATTAATGGAATCAGTTGATTTAAATGATTAAAATGACCCTCAGTCAATTTATTTTGCTAAAATAAGACTTTTACAAAAAAGTGATTTAAATAAGTGATTTAAAAAAAATTATTTGATTTAAATCAGTGATTTAAATCAGCCAACCCTGCTCGATACTGTCGAAAATCGCGATATATGTTTGATGATATATCGTGGATGAAAAAGTCAGTGTCGCCCAAGCTTAATAATGCCAAGCCTAGTGCGAAAGATTACAATGAGCTGGTTGTTCAAAAATCACAATGTAAAAAACTACAAACAAAAATTTAAATTGTAGGATTCAGTCTCATTTTGGTTGGTGGAAATTCAGTGATTGAACCCTAGTTATATTTTTTCAAAGTTACTAAACATTTTGTTTCCATTATATCAACTGTCTTCATAGGTGAGCGACCGTATTGCTGTACAATCTGTGGGTTTGCCTTCTCCCAGAAGGGCAACCTCACGCGTCACTTCCGCACCCACTCTGACGAGCGTCCATACCGTTGTCCTGTCTGCCAGTACAGCGGCCGGAGAAAGGATGCCCTCATTGCCCACCTGGAGACACACAGACAGGAGCGGCTGAACATCTGCCCGTATTGCAGTACGGCATACAAACAAAAGGCATCCTTGAGGTATCACATCAAGAGATGCAGTTACCGAAAGATGGGTGTGACCGCCCCTCAGATGGAAGGTCAAGGGTCATCCACGTCAGATCCTTTCTCCTTATATGAAGGTGAGGGATCAATAACAGACGGAAAAATATAACAAAATGTTTTGATTAAGTATAGCTCTTGGTAAGTGTCCTTTTTATAAATGAAACTTTTCACTATATGAATTGTTGTACCATGCAGTATTTTTCCAGGTACATTTTATCGTTAATTAAGTGGTTATTTGCAAATTGTTAAACTTTTTTGAGTAACCAGTCCATTGTCAGTGTTTTTTTTTCTCCGTTAAGTGTATTTTGTTTATCTTTCAGCTTGTTTTTAAACTTTGTCCTTTTTGTGTCCTGGGCATCAGTGGAAAACAGTTCATTTTGATTTTACTCAGAACAAGAATATGAAATGTATACAATTTTCTCAATATTAGGGATGAGATCTGAGCATGGCAGTGGGTTGACCTTCTCAGAGAGTATGAGGTCACCCTCCGATGCAGAAGTTGAGGTCATTGAGAGAGAGCACTGCAAAAGAAGGAAATTGGCCCCAGGTAAGAAGCCATTTTACTGAAGTTCATGTAAATACAATCAGCTTCCTGTGTACAGCCCTTAGGGTAAGAAAAAAAGTTTCAGGTTACTGGTCATAGGTCGGCTTCAAAATCGGTGCGGTAATGCATTTTTTTATTTTTTTTTTTATTTTTTTTAATCATTTTTTTGGCCAACCAGTGAAATATGTGATACATGTATACACGGTTATTGGAACCAGACCAAATTTCCCCATACACAAAGTATGGTGGCTATAAAGAGAGGCCTTACAAAGCAGGCAAACGTTCATACCCCTATGTGAAAAGTCGCTTAAAACACATGGCGGCAGAATTCCAATCGATCCAGCAATTTTGGCTGCACACAGCTAAAAAGAACAAAAAAATAAACTAAAAATGCTGACGCGTGGGTCTTGTTTGGCCTTGATGCATTGACGCCACAACCTAAAGGGTGCACTCACTCAAAGACACGAGGTGTCACAAGACATTTTTGTAGGGATTCTGTTTATCCCACACTTTGACTTAAGAGATTGACTTATGGGAAAACAAGAATTTGACTTATTACAATTGTTTTTCCGTTTCTGTATTTTACAGATGAAGATTCATCACGTGATTCAAGCCAGGATAGAGCAAGTGGAATGGCTGACACAGCCAGTAATGAGGTACGATATACAATGAAGATTTTATGAAGCTTTCTCACAAATGCCATTTCAGCAAAATAACGGTTATTGGCCTTACGTTTTGAACCTAGCAGGTTTTTTTTCTCAGAGGTAAAAATGTCATTTGAAACAGAAACGACGAGCTGTCATAGCAACTTATTTGTGCACTCATAGCACTGGTTCTATCCTTGGAAGTAAACTTTGGGTAAATCTGCATGATTTTTTTGGACGTAAAATTTATGACATGACAAAGTTGTGATTTATGTTTAATAAACATTGTGAAGACCTGGCTGCGGCCATCTTTGTTTGATTCCCTGTATGCAAGCACGATTATAGCACTGATTCTTAATACATAAAAAAGGGCCCATACTATTTTACCAGTCTCGGTTCAGCTGTGTGGATTTGTGTGGGTGAAAAAACAAGATGGCTGCACAGTTATTAGCTCTTTCCTGCCGGCGAGCCGCTTTATTGGCTTGAGTGCGCCACGCATTCTGACGGCAAGCCGATTTATCGGCTCGGATGTCATATCTGACAACTGGTATTGTTTTGACATGTTTTGACAACTGAACGCGCAAATAACCAATAAGAATTCGAGGTCGTGCACTTCCAATGCAAATTAGGTCATAAATATTGATTATTGATAACAAGCACGTAGACGAAATACTCCATAAGAACTCCGATTGTGTTCATTGTTAACGTTCAGTACACATGCGGTTTACCCATACGTTGTATTTAAAAATGGCAGCCTCCATGAAACTCACAACATAAGATGCGCAACGCACACTATTTTCTTGGAATTATGATGTGGGCAGTGCTGATGGAGATGATGATGGTGACAATGTTGACTTTGAAGTTTTGATTTTCAGGGTAAAAACAACAGTAAAAGCTCTGAATCTGAGGTCGTATGTACCGATTGCGATAACGATAGGCCAATACTATACATGGCACCGTGACAATGATGCCCCCAGGCTAATTGTGCTCATAGGACCAGCAATAGGGCGAGTAACAACAGCAAAATTTGGACAGATGTTACACATGATACTAATGATTCTACCGATTGTACCAGCTGTCCAAATATTAACAAATTATTAATAATTTCCACACTCGACCTTGATTGCATAACAGAAACAATATACAGTATGTTGTATCAAGGTTGCATATTATGATTTTTGTTATAAACAGGGGGTTACAAAGCATTATGGGTAATATTATTATGCCCTGACATATTCTCACATAAACAAACCACTTTTGTTTATCATACAATGCATATTTGCAGACTTCCAACCAATAACTTGTATATTTATTCTGAGGAACGATAAACATAAGTTTACATTTGGATGGCTGCAATGCATTGTGGGTAATCCCAAGATGACCCCCCATCTCAATATTCACACTCAGTGAGTCATAACCTTTATTTTGATACCTTACTCTCTTCAATTGGCAAAAGATGCAAATTATTAAAACAAAACAAATTATTAATAATTTCCACACTTGACCTTGATTGTTTACAGTATCAAATTACAATGATAAAAACAATTCTGTCCATACACGTGAAATAATTCCAGGTAGAAAGAGTTAAGCGGATAAAATTGCTTAAGGGACAATATCGTCATGATCAATAGGGCATAGAATCGGAGTGATTGCTTTAGATTAACTCAGTGACTGAAAATAATGTCCCACATCAAAGGTCATAATAACCGTTGCTGCTGCATAAATGAGCCAGTAATTTTCAGTCACTGTGTTCATCTTATATTAGGACAATGATATTGTCTCTTTAACATTTTGCTTAGCAGGTTAAGATGGTTACCGGCAAATTTGTCGTACAAAATATACAGACCTTGACTGGTTGTCTGTTTCAAGTTGTTGACCAATTTTAAGTATTTGCTAAGTGACCTTTTCTGCTTAGCCGCTCTATGATATTGTCCCATGGTTTGTTAATAAGCGTTCCTCTATCTCACTGCAGGACTTGGAAAAGGCGCTCTCTAATGTCATGCAGATGTACGGTCAGGAGATTTGTCTCAGCAACCAAGCCAGCACAAGCTTGGATGGTGGCAGTCATGTGACTCCCACAATAACCGCTGTGTACTCCCAAGCTCTCTTGGATTCAGACAGGGAGCCGCGGAATAGCCAGACGCACCCCCAGAATCAGCCCCCACCAAAAAGTCAGATTTCCCCCTCCTCAAACAAACGCAGTGACCACCACGCTGCTAGGTACAGAGGTACCATCGATCTGAACAAAACCAGAGATTTTGTGAGTAAGACTTCCTTAGCGTCTCACAGCACAGCTGGGGGACCCCAAGTGATTACATTGCTTGATGGCCATGACGGTGAAAGTGAGACGAGTGAGTCCAACGATAGCACGAGTCACCATGACGATTCCGTGGGATCCTCCTCGGCCCATGGACACTCGCGCCAGAAGCCGCACAGCTCCACGCGCACAAACAAAACTCAGGATAAGGCAGACTCCACCGAAAGGAAATCTCCCGTCTTCGATTCCCCGCCGCACCGAAACACAAGAAGGCCCTTAGCGGAGGAGGAAGAGTGTGACCGTCTTTGCATGAATTGTAGACGAGAAGTTTCGGGTACGGATAATTTCAAATGTGATCATTGCGAGATAATCTTCCTTGATCACGTTATGTACACAATTCACATGGGTTGCCATGGATTCAGAGATCCTTTCGAGTGCAATATTTGTGGACATCAGTGTAAGGATCGCTATGAATTTGCCTCTCACCTTGCTAGAGGAAAGCACTTGTAATTTGAGTTTTTTGTTAGTCAAATAACGTTACAAATATTGGTTTAAAAACTCAGAGCACCATCTTGCCATAACTGTGTATCATATGTTTTATTTTGTCATTTTCAGGGTTGCATTCGGTTTGGAACATAAACCCAAATAACAGGAAAATGTGATTTGGGTTAGTATTTAAGACTCAAACCTGGCCTTGAATTACACAAATCTCATTTAGTATTCATATTGGGTACTTTTTTTAGCTAAAATAGTTATCTTTTAATAATTACCTTCACAGTATTCTTAGAATTGTTGTCATAGTATATCAAGTGACATAGTTACTGCTTTCTATCAAAAACAAAAGACTTTTTTAGGGGGAAAATAATAAAGCCCCTTACACCATTAGTAATCTCTAAAAAACATAAATGATCCCAGTTTTACCAAAAACTTGCTTAGTTTAAATATTTTCTGTCTCAGGTGCTATCATATGTGATGTGATCGGGGAAAACCCTTCACATGGTGAAATTTGTCATTTTTGTGTTATATACATCAAATTAACGAGGACACTGTGCTGTTTTCAAAGCTGTTTTATTAATGATTCTAGGTTGTCTATAACTTGAGTTATGCTCTCGGGAAGTTATAAAGCCGCCGCTGTCCTTAAAAAACAATGGCGGAAACGAAAACAAAGACGGCTTTTTAATTATCTATCATCATATGTTTTTACATCTAAAACGATGGAATTTTTATTTAATATTTTCAAGAATGATCATTTGGATATTAACAGTTAAAAAACTCAAATTGTCAACAACAAAAATTGGGGGACTATTTTGCCATTATCTTCAAAACAGTTTGCTGACATCCGATGGGTTTTCCCAGATCGCATCACATATATAAGTAAAATTAATTTTTGTCACTCCGAAGACAGAAATGCCACATTGTGATGCCTTTAAAAAACTCAAAAGTTTAAGAAACTTCTTGGCATCATTGATATTTTGAGTCATATTAACTTTTAATTATAAAACCTAATTAAAGACAATAAGTACAACCACTCCGTGCATGTCATAGCCCTCTAGTGGTAAAACACACCCATTGTCTTTTCTTCATGAGTTGCAATTTGGTGTTAAGTTAGCGTTGTGCGTAAACTTCATGCGCCAAAAAAAAAACGCACTGCACACACGCGTCCTTCTGCCTTTGATCTCTGCTCCACGCAACCGATGAACAACATGTGTCCACAGCCCTCAACGGCCCATGCACGGAGCAATTACCGATTCTCAGTTCAGTTCATGAATCTACATGCTAGACCTGGTATTTCATTCTTGTAGGGGCAAGGCCATTTTCCCTGAGTAAAGGGCACTTCCATTAGAATATCAGAATGTCTGTGGGAACATTTTGAAGGGGCACCAAGGCCAAGACTGGGGCAATGGAGGCCATGGTCTGTGTGAAATCTCAGGCTTGTACATGTACATATGGCGAGAGAGAGAGAGATATTTTACAGAGGACTATTAGATGTCATGTTGAAATAATACATTTTTAATTGGAGTACCATGGTCAAACGGTTTAGTGCATCGGATTTGTGTTCTGATGGCTGAGTCGTCAGAATGTGGGTTCGAATCCCGACCGCGGTGCTTATGTCCTTGAGCAAGACACTTTACCATAATTGCTTCTCTCCACCCAGGGGTAAATGGGTACCTGTGAGGGCAGAGTTGGTTGTTGTGTTTGATTACCCCTATATGTGCCGAAATGGCAGCAATTGAGCTGTATAATCCCCAGGGAGCTGAGATGGTTCCAGGAATGATTTATGCACCTGATGAGTAGGGGTAATAATATAATGTGCCTTGAGCACCAGTTTGGTGAATACGTGCGCTATATAAGTCTAAATAATAATTATTATTATTATTAATGAAATTGTTCTATTGCTCCAAAATGTCACGGAGGAGGGAAGGGGGAAAGGGGATGTGAATGAATCACCTTTTTTGAGATTGCAGTTATTTTCTTTAAAAAACCCACCCCTTGGAAATTATAGTTAAAACGTTTCATAAATGTATTAAATCAAAGATTTACAATTGTTTGATATTGAACTAGAAATAAATAAGCAGTTTATAATGCTTACTGTTAACTTAACATTTGGTTATGGTGAATTGGTTTGGGGACATTATAGAGCGACACATTATTGTTTTATTATTTAAATGTTATTCTAGCAATATATTATATTGGTTGCAGGCCGAAATGTGGGAAAAAACATGTTGCTAAATCCATCATGTTTATTAGGAATCAGGCAAGAACAATGTACATGTACAACGGCGTGGGGTCATGAGAATTATAAAGTGTTATTAACATTTTGCAGACTTGTATGACTTGTGACTTGTGACTTGTGACTTGTGACTTGGACTCGAGTCCGACTCGACTCACTTTTTTGGTGACTCAGATTCGAGTCACCATGTACAATGACTCGGACTTGGACTCGTGACTCGTGACTCGGACTCAATGGCAAAATACCCAATATTCACTATTTTAAAACATTGACAAAATAAAGAACGTTCTTGCAATATAGTGTTTAAGTCTTGTTACTTAATTTAAACAATGTGAACAGTTTCATAAAATTGATACCGTGCATCCTATTCCGTTGTAGCATAGCCTGTTGTGTCCTTTCTCTCTTTGTAGTAATGTGATCGGAATCGTTTACAAGCACAAGTGCAGCGGCCGCATGAAAACAAAGTGCATCTTCCAGTCGATTACAATGAATTATGTACCCAAGCTTCAGCATACAACATTGTGGGAATAAAAGCACGATAGTGATGGGTACCAGACTTATTACACTGTCCCACGCACTGGTCTCTCAATTTTCATGGTGTTTGGTGTCAATTCTAGAGAAATGGAATGGACATTTTGAACATTTTTCATTCAGGAGGCTCTGTGTGGGCATTTGTGAGCTATTTCAGCATATAAAATGTAGAGTTCATTTTGGAAACAATTTCTTAGTGCAGATGTGATAGTAATATCTTTACCATATGTTCCTGTAGACGAAGCCAAATCAACATTTAGGTTAGACTGGTATTTTCAACAACAACAAAACCTAATAAACTATGACGACTTTCTTTGGGAGTGAGGATGGGAGATAATTGTGTGAATTCCCTCCAAATTCAAACTTAGGGCTGCCATATTTTGGATTGTCAAAATTATCTTTTGTTAAAATGCTGCTCATTTTTATTTTCGGTAATATATCACTGTAGCTGTCGGACTAAAACACGTCATGAATATATTTTTTTTATGGCTTTTCAAAAGAATTACATCCGTGTTTATTGCATTTGGTTATGGTGAATTGGTTTGGGGACATTATAGAGCGACACATTGTTTTATTATTTAAATGTTATGCTTGCAATATATTATATTGGTTGCAGGCCGAAATGTGGGAAAAACATGTTGCTAAATCCATCGTGTTTATTGGGAAATGGAATCAGGTGAGAACATTGTACAATGGGGTGGGGTCATGGGAAGTATAAAGTGTTCTTAACTTGGTCTGGGGATTTTCTTTATTATTATGCACAGTTGAAAAATAATGTATGCAAAAAATATGTAAATTTCATGCCAAATTCCAATTCTAAACATTGTCCTAACCCTACCCAGGCCACCCAACAACCTCTACCTGAGCAAAACATGAATATATCATTCAGGTTTGAAACATTAACTTGTATTTAAAAAAAAACGAAAAAATTATTACAAAAGATTTGAGAAATTTCAAACCATTTTCGAATAATGTTTGGAAATTTTTGGAACACGAGATACTGTCCCATGTGTTTCAAGTATTTTTTCACTTAACTTTGAACCATGACATGTATAATAAGGTTTTTGTTTTTCGTTTGAATTTTGTAAGTGACTCGTGACTTGGACTCAACCCACATAACTCGGGACTCGGATTCGACACTGGGGACTCGGATTCGACACTGGGGACTCGGACTCAAGGTTTGAGGACTCGAATGCAAGTCTGATATTTTGTTTGAAGAAATAACTTTTTGGCCTATCATAATCATCTCATTACTATATCAATACACCTATCCATTCATTCAAGTCATCCATTCATTCATGTTATACTTGTATCAAATAGTCAATCGTTGTCACCCATTGTTACCCAGTCAATCATAAAAGTCCTCATAACGTACATAGTATTGAGATTGCCTGGGTACCATTGGGGAGTACCCTAGGTGACAATGACACCTTCAGCCTTACAATGGTACCCAGGCAATCATAAAAGTCCTCATAACGTACATATGATTGAGATTGCCTGGGTACCATTGGGGAGTACCCTAGGTGACAATGACACCTTCAGCCTTACAATGGTACCCAGGCAATCATAAAAGTCCTCATAACGTACATAGGATTGAGATTGCCTGGGTACCATTGGGGAGTACCCTAGGTGACAAGGACCCCTTCAGCATGCAGTCAATTAATCAATCAGTCCATCAGCAAGTCAGTTGGTTAATCGATCAATAGTGTTCAATCAGCGGAGTGATTTGACGAAAGTAACAAATTATGATGAATGGGTAGTGAACCTGGGTCGCCCTTTGGTCTAGAGGACAAAGCTCCCTGATCCTCCTGGATGCTTAATTTAGGAAGATTTACAGACTCTCCACATCCCTACAAACAAAAAAACTGGAGGTTTGGACACAATACTTCTCTTCTTTCAAGAAAAGTTTGAGGCAAAGTGAGATTTGTAAAAATTTAATTAATACAATAATTCATTTCAAGAATTTCAACTATTTATTTATCTGGTACTTTCTTTTTCTACCTCCATGGTTTTATCCAATCTCATCTTTCCCCTGCAGTGCAATACCATCAGGGCCTCAGCCTGCCAACGGCAAAGGTCCAATTTATTTTATAAACGAGTTCAATTTGACATTATTTTTTCTGTTCTTCGTGGAGGGTAGGGGGTAATGTACATACTAACCCCGTACACTCTAATTAACTCGTACACGATACGAGAGCTAGAGATTGATGAGTATTCTCTTTATTCTGTTCTTAAGTGCATCCAATATTTCACGCATGAGGGCGCTCTTTATGGTTTAAGGTCAAAAAGGCCAGGGTTAGCATTTTTTCATGACAAAAAATGTCCGGCGAAGACTGCACAGAGTACATGTACCTCCAGAAACGACGACGATTACTTTCGACTTTCGTCTTGATGAAAGAAGCAATTCCTTTAAATGCTGAGTTCTCGACGAATCCGAAACGAGTTTCTTACACTTACAGGTAAGCCTATAACGTTAGCCCTCAACACGTACATTTTGTTCAGCTTGTCACGTCAAGTGACACAAGTGTCCTCAAGCCAATGCCAATGGCTTAACAGTTAAAAGTGAAAGTTCATTGACACCCGGGTACCCACTGACACTGGTTCGGATTCAGGCTGTGTTTCCCTTAAAAAAAGAACGTGGTAAGATCCACTCCCACCCAGAGGAAAAAAAAATGTTAAACCCAAATGCCACTTGTGCACAATGTCTAAGTAAGTTAAGCATGTGTTTTTAGCAGACGACAAAATGGCCAACAAAACATTTTTATTTAACACTAACAGTAATACTTTAACAGTTACACGCAATAATGTTGTGTTTGATTCTAACGTTACGGGTTCTGGACTCGAGCACAATAACGTTTTCCAACAGAATATTAATACAACAAAAAATAAATATTTTGTAGTGGCCACAAATCTGGGGAAGAATGTTGTATCCAACCGCCACTTTTTCTCGTTCAATATAACCAATAAAGTAATCTTACCTACCTCGTAAGGTGGAGAACATATGGATGATGATGGACATATACTTCAAATTATTCCAGGATATTTATTTCATGAAAAATCAGGAATTTTTGGTATACGATGACTCCCTCAGTCATGTCAGTCTGATCTTGAAAACTCCACAATTAGTGACCAACACAGTCATTGTACATGCGCAGTGGCAACTATAATAGGATCCTTCTATTTTCTGAAGGGGAGGATTTTTTTAGAAGGGAAATAAAGTCCGAAAACCATCATAAAAGTGGATTTTAAGGATAGTTTTCGCTTTCTGTACCACCAAAAATCGATAGAATAATTTTTTAACTGGTTAGTGGTTGCAAAAAAATTCCAAAAAAGCCCTTAAAAAGTGGCGGTCGGATATGACATTCTTTCCGAATATTAAAACAACAACAAAAAATAAATATTTTGTAACTCATGGTCACAAATCTGGGGAAGAATGTTGTATCCAACCGCCACTTTTTCTCGTTCATTATAACTAATAATGTAATCTTAGCTGCTCAGTAAGGTGGAGAACATTATGGATGATGATGGACATATACTTCAAATTATTCCAGAATATTTGTTTAATGAAAAATCGGGCATTTTTGGTATACGATGACTTCCTCAGTCATGTCAGTCTGTAGTCAGAATGTTTCTTCCATTCACAGGCTCCTATTTTTAGAATAATTATGTAATTTGTCACTCACAACGACAAATAATTATTCTAAAAATAAGAGACTGTGAACGGAAGAAGCATTCGAACTTAACAGTCTGATCTTTCAACTCCCCCGTTAGTGACCAACACGGTCATCGTACAAGCGCATTGGCAACTATAATAGGATTCTTCTATTTTCTGAAGGGGAGGATTTTTTTAGAAGGGAAATAAAGTCCGAAAACCATCATAAATGTGGATTTTAAAGATAGTTTTCTGTACCCTCAAAAATCGATCAAATCACTGTTTAACTGGTTAGTGACCAGTTCAAAACATTTTTTTTTAAACCTTAAAAAGTGGCGGTTGGATACGACACTCTTTGGCACTATATCTCAAATTGTTTTCGCCACACTGTTGTGTATTCCAGGTAGGCATCCTGAGGCGTGGACAATGTCTGGGAAATGTTCGAGCATAAGACTGGGTGAAACTGTCTTCCCATTATGGGCTGCTTCTAAGGATATGTACACCTCATCTAGCGCTAAATACTCTAAGTTTAAGCTGTCTCACGCTGACTTTGCTGAACATCTCCTGAGATTTCACATTGAGAACAGCTGTAGTCTCTGCTATGGAGATGCCTACAGTGGGTGAGTTGATGAATACGTACAAACACCACTATGTAACAAACATTTGTTATACCACAAAGTGTGGCCAGCAAAGTGTACACCACGACATGTGCCAGCCAGTTTTAACCCTAATCACTCCAAACAATTCAAACTCCAACAGCTGGGTTTGTTGTATTTTGATGGACTCATCAGTACTGTATAGCTCTGACTGGGATACTTTGCATGGGGGCTGGGTGTCCCAACTCCAGCTAAGTCCAACAGTTGGGTGGTAGTGTTACTGCATGGTGTTGTATTTTGATGGACTTGTCAGTACTGTATAGCTCTGACTGGGATACTTTGCATGGGGGCTGGGTGTCCCAACTCCAGCTAAGTCCAACAGTTGGGTGGTAGTGTTACTGCATGGTGTTGTCTTTTGATGGACTCACCAGTACTGTATAGCCCTGATAGGGATACTTTGCATGGGGGCTGGGTGTCCCGATTCCAGCTAAGTCCAATAGGGTTAGTGTTAACCCAGTCCATGGCGTCATACACCAATGCATTCGCACAAAGAGTTTGGCTGTTCTGTTTGGCTACCCTGCTTGAGAGTAATGGGAAAAGCACTTGTTGCCACCTGCTAGTTGCAGAAAAATGGGGACACAATTTTACCCTTAACCCTCCTGTTACTGTACATGCCAAAACCTGCCAAATTTGCACTGTGTAATAAGCATAGGGCCCACAGCATTAACCTGCCGATGCATGTCATAACACTTGTATGGTAAGTACATCCACATGCCAAAACCGTTTGGAGGGTTTTTGAAAGGTGCTGATACTAAGTCATGAAGTAAGCTAAGTCTGTAGCAAGTATACCTACATGCCAAAACATGTTGGAAGGTTTTGAAAGGTATTGGCACTAAGTCTTAAAGTAAAGCTCAGTAGGCCTAATCCTCAATAAAGTTCATCCAACTGTCAAAACCTTTCAGAAGGTGCCTGAGCTACCCTGTACATAAACAGTAATCCCCAAGATATACACATCAATCTATTACTTGCCAAAGGGATTAGAAATGTGCATTGACTAACAGTAAACAGTTATATACACAAACTATGTATAGTACATATGGTAGTATATATCTACACCACCTTTCAAAACCTGCCAGTGTCACTACATAACATTTCAAAACCCTCCGGCTGACAGGTTTTGAAAGATGCAGTTTCTAGGCCCAAAACTGCAATTTTTATAGGAGGGTTAAAATAAGAATCATTGTGTACAAATAGTGTAGTAGGAAAGGTTTCTCAGGGATATAATTTTTCAGATTCTAACACATTGAAATGCTTGTTAACCCTAACCCCTTAGCTATTTTGGCTAAGAACCTTCCTGAATCCGCCAAAATCTAACACCATGCACAAACGCTACCACCCAACTGTTGGACTTAGCTGGAATTGGGACACCCGGCCCCATGCAAAGTATCCCTGTCAGGGCTATACAGTACCGAGTCCATCAAAATCCAACAAATCCTGCTGTTGGAGTTTGAATGGTTTGGGATGGTTGGCGTTAAGTCAAGACTGTTTGCGGTGACACGATGTGAAAAATTCTCTTTTGAGTAGTTCTGAAAAGAACTGGTCGGTACAACTCGACATTTCGATCAGTATGCTCTGATTGTCTTCAGGAGAATGCTTGTTATTTGGTTAAAAAGAAATTACAAAGCTTGTTTTTAAAACCCTTCTGTGACTGCAAGGGTGAAAATCAGTCAAATATTGATATACTTGCCAAGGTATATCTAGTGCACTTAAAAGTCGAACACGCTCAAATCTTAACATACGTAGTAAGTACATTTACATGTCAAAATGAGTTGACTGTTTTTGGTTGCTAAAAGCATCAATTGTCTTGTAATGTTGAGGGTGGTCAGAATGGCAGTAGAAACCAGTCAAAAATGCTCCCATGTGCACATTTGGTTCAACAGTCAAAACAGTCATTTGACTGGTTTTGAACCACTACAGCAACTTCCCACAAAAGTGCAGCTAAAGTAGAAGGGTTTAAATGAATGATCATCATATTGTCTCTCACCATAAATTGCAGGTGCCCCCTTCACCACATTCATTCCTGTCCATGGGCCAGCAATTAACGTGTGTTAAATATTCTGTAATTTCTAATATTTACCTCAATTTTACAGGAAGTATCGGAACATTGGTGTTCAGACAGAAAAAGCAGTAACTGAGGATGGCCATGAGCAGCAAGCAGAAGAAATCCACTATCGTAAAAAGACGCCCACAGATAATTCTTCCAAATTGCATTTTGGTAAGAGAGATTTTTCTCCCCACAATTGCATCACAGCTTATATAAACCTTAGGGCAATTCCATGGTGAATCACGCTATACATTTTTGAAGTTTTGGGGCCACTTTTAATGCTATAATATATATTTCACTCGTCAGTTTTTTCACAGTAGTTGCATTATACCCAGACCTTACTCAGCACCAAATAATAATTTCAGAAGTTTGTTTACGCTATATAAGAGAAAACACAACATTTTATGTGTGTTCGAAAAATGTAACGTGAGTAACCAGAATTTTTCCTTTGTATATTATGTAACATATTTCTGATTTTTTTTTGTGTTAAATATAGTCTAGGCATAATGCAACTTATGTGAAAAAAAAACTGAGTGAAATAAGTAAGGAAATTATGGCATTAAAAGTGGGCCCAATACCTCGAAAATGTAACGTGAGTAACCATGGAATTGCCCCTAACAATGCTCAATGCAACAAGATGTAACAAATGTAAAAAGTTGTGGCATCCTGTTGCCCTCAGCAGATGACAAAAGAACCATTGTTCTAGCTGGTGGAGCTTTGAGTAGCCCGCACACTTTTTAATTCTTATACTGTGTTGCAGATCAGCAGGATGTCTGTAAAATTGCCTGTTAAGGTCAGTGAAGGAAACAAGATTTGTATGGGGGTTGGTTTATGTAAAATTGATGGGAGAAGGGTTGGGACTTTTACATGTGTAAATTAACACTAACTCCCTAGGCCCATTTGCTTACACATAACCTGAATCCTCCAAAATCCTTCAGTAGTAAAGCAAGCACATGACAAGTATGCACACATGTGTTTCTAATCTGTGATACATGTACATGGCCAGGGACCCTCCCTGCATGCATGGAGCAATAAACAGTGTCCACTGACCCAAGCACTGACCTTGCAATCACTACAACAAACATGGATGTACATGTACCATGGAAAGGCAAGTATGCCAAAATCCTTCACTTTAGCAAAGAGCATGTAGCATGTAACCTCAATCCTTCAAAATCCTCCACTTTAGCAAAGAGGATTTTGGAGGATTTGGGAAGGTTAGGGTTAAAATAAATTCGTTAAACGTTTTCAAATTCACGAAACGTGTGAACGAATCCTACATTTAAAAAAATGGAACCTTCCATTTTCAGGATATTTATATAAGTGACCAGTGGGCCAGCTATTATTGTATCAGGATTCCCAGGAAGTTCAACTGATAATTTGTTTTTAATTTAATACAACCAGAAATTTTTGGATGATGTTTTGTGCCAGGCTTGGATTTGTTTAATCTGTACTATTTTTTTCTGAATCCATGTATTGCCGTATTTTGGATTATTTTCCATACTAAATACGGACAATCCGTCTGCATAACAATATTCGTTTATTCGTGATAACAATACTCATTTACACGTGTACACGGTCTGTGTCAAAACGTGTACACGTTTCGCAAATTAAATGGAAAAGCCAAGCCTGGTTGGGAGTTCCCTGAAATAGATTCAAAGGAAATTCCATGCACTGGGCCCAACAAAATGTGGTTTAAAAAAAAAAGGAACATTTTGTTTTGACATAATGGTAATTTTTGTTTTACCGTTAATTTGTTTAGATCATGCTTATTTTACCATCGATCCAAAGAGACTGAAGAATAATAAGAAACCCTCAAGGAAACGATGTCTCTCGCTGTCTCAATTCCAAGATTTCCAGTAAGTTAGACATTTCCAATGGTAATTTTTATGTCAAAGATAATGTACAGGATTAGTACGTCAAAAAACAAAATTTAAATTTAATAATACTGAGGTTGAAGCCGATGGTGGTATTAATTTTCCTATATTTAACCCTCCTACTGTTTGACCATTTGAAACCATTCAAAATTTCCACTTACCAAAATGCCCATTGGTTTTGTACACACATGGTGATACCATTTGAACAGTGTTGGTAGCAAGCTTTACTACCATTCAAATACATTCAAATGCATAGAGGGTCCATTGATTCACCACTTAGAAGTATCCAAACAAGGTTTTGTATTAGCTGTACTACCATTTGGAAAGATCCAAACAAGGTTTTGTATTAGCTGACCTACCATTCAAAACTTCATTTGGGGGAATCAATACTGTACACAGTTATTTCACCATTCAAAACCACAAAAGCGAATGGTTTCAAATGGTGGATCAACTTGTATGAAAAAGGTACCAGAAGTAGGAGGGATATTTTTGTTTCTGTCTGTAATTTTTAAGAAAAGTGCAATAATAACCAGTTTGAATTTAGGAAAGAATTCTCCTTTCTAAATTCCACATTAGAATGACTTCCAAAAGTACGAATGCATTTTTTCTATCGCTGAAAGGTTCATTGTTTAAAACCCTAACCACCCCAAATCCATCAAAATCCTGCAAGGGGCAGGTTTAAAAAAAAATTCAGCACTGTTTGGAAACTGGCACTTTCACCTCTTCAAATGGGTCAAAATTACCACCTGGCAAGAAGTACAGGCCATAAGTGCTGAATATGAAAGATCAACGAAAATGCACGGTGTATTTTGAAGATAAGGGCAGCTTTCCAAAAGTGGACTGATGGATTTTGGAGGATTCAGGAATGTTCCTAGCTAGAATACCTAGGGGGTTAGGGTTAATTATGAGAATGTAAGCATACTCTTGGAAGCTTTTTTTCCAATTTTACCAATGTTGTACCTTCCCTTATATAAAATGCTCTTATTATCAGGAACTATCCACTCTGTAGAATGACCCTTGACCCTTAACCATGCTCAGTGCAACAAGATGCAACAAATGTAACCAGTTGTTGCTTTCAGCAGAGAACAAAAGCACCATTGTTCTAGCTGTTGTTCTTTTGTTGTTGTTGCATTTGGTTGCATTCATCAGCAGGGTGCCTTTGTAATGCCCATAAGGGGTTAGGATTTAGAAGCTTGGATAGAAATACACCGATATTTATCAATATTTATTTTGTTTAATTTTTTTCTGTGAAGACGTGATGAGAATGATGGGGAGAGGGAGGATATTGGAGATGACGATGATGCCGATACTCTCACAGCATCTGAGCGAGGATCGGATGAGGATATGAATTTATTTCCTGTCAGGTAAGGTGGTATCCATTAACCCTCCTATGACTGCAAGGGTCAAAATCAGTCAAATTGTTGATATACTTGCCAAGGTATATCGAGTGCACTGAAAAGTCAAACACTGTCAAGCCTTACGTGTAGTAAGTACATTTACAGGTCAAAATGAGTCGACCGTTTTTGACTGGTAAAAGCATTGTCTTGTATTGTTGAGGGTGGTCAAAATGACAGTAAAAACCAGTCAAAAATGCCCCTGTGTGCACATTTGGGTCAAAACAGGTATGTAGTAGATTGATTTTGACCACGATAGCTACTTGCCACTAAAGTTCAGCTATAGTACGATGGTTAACAGCTACAGCATACAGGCAATTATGCACATCTGCTCAGAATAGACAGAATGCACTACAGAGCATCTAGAATAGAGTAAAATACAGAGACACTCCCACACCATATGGTGTATGGGCTTTGCGCTTTGCACTCGCAGTCTGAATCTGAACATTTTCCTTTGTTTGAAATTACAACTCCCAGAATTATAGACCTTTATCACACAGCAAAAAAAAAATAGGCTGATGGTCCCTTTTGTGCACTGAGCGTTGCACTAACGAAGAGGGTTGCAGTGTTGTTTAAAAATCTCTCCTGATATCGATGTCCAGTCATGCTATAATTAGTTACAACTGCTCACAGCCATAATTTTGTATTTATTTAATTGAAATTTAGTCTTTTGAATTGAATGAAACAAGTGAGGCTTATGGTGGATTTGTTGTTTATAAATTGTTGTTTTTGGTTACAGCCTTGCCAAATTTGGTTGTAAGGAGCGGGATATGGGTCCATGTGCCGCAGGAAAGAGTGCGACAAAACGGGAAGAGACGCGAGTCCAGAAGCAGAGGGATTCCGTTGAAGGCATCATCTCTAAGATCAAGCAGAAGATGATGGGAGAGGAAGTGGAGACGGTCCGAGATGATGCGGCGGCCACGGGCAGTCAGGGTCAACGCTCGGAGGACAGTGGGTACATGGACGGGGTCATCAGTAAGATGAAGATGGGGATCATTGGGGAGGAGGATGAAGAGGATTTCATCACCGCGCTGTACACCATGGCAGCTGGCAACGACGTACAGTGTCTTGAGGAGATGATAGATCAACCACGGAGTTATCCCGTTCAGGGTATTGTCACGACGATAAAGCAACAAGTCGGGGTGGAAAATGTCGATGCCCCCTCCAAGAGCGAAACGTCAGATGCGGGAGACGGACCCCAGGTAACGACGCAACAACACAACAAGAACTGCTACAACACCACGGAGCTGAAATGTGAGGATGATACGTGTGGTGAGGCGAAGGAGGGAAGAGTGGAGAAAAAACAGTCCAGGACAATGAGAGCCCCCAACAGTTCAACAATTCTGCCCAAGATTGATAAGAAACGGGTACAAAAAGTTTCGTTTCCATCGGACGGAACGTTGCAAAGGTTTTAAGTGACACATTTCTCAAAAATAATCACATGAGAAGCGTGGTTTTACAGTAAATATGTCCGAAAATGAATTTATGGTAGTTCCAGTCATAAATTCATTGAAGCACTTATTTACTGGTAAACTAAGCTTCTGACTATTTTGTGAAATGTTTCATTTTATAGTATTTGTTTTTCTTTCTTTAACCCTCCTACTGTTTGACCATTTGAAACCATTCAAAATTTCCACTTACCAAAATGCCCATTGGTTTTGTACACACATGGTGATACCATTTGAACAGTGTTGGTAGCAAGCTTTACTACCATTCAAATCCATTCAAATGCATAGAGGGTCCATTGATTCACCACTTAGAAGTATCCAAACAAGGTTTTGTATTAGCTGTACTACCATTTGGAAAGATCCAAACAAGGTTTTGTATTAGCTGACCTACCATTCAAAACCATTTAGGGGAATCAATACTATACACAGTTATTTCACCATTCAAAACCACAAAAGCGAATGGTTTCAAATGGTTTCAAATGGTGGATCAACTTGTATGAAAAAGGTACCAGAAGTAGGAGGGATAAGGAAATAATCGATGTTCATATAAGGCCCCCCAAAAAAAGTCTTCAGTTTCTGGTCTCCATGCATGTCAGCATTTTTAATTTTCTTTTTTTTTGTGCAAAAAACGATATCCAGTTGCAGCCAAAATTGCTGGATTGTTTGGAATTCTGCCACACTGTGCTTTAAACGACTTTTTCACATAGGGGTATGAACGTTTGCCCGATTTGTGAGGCCTCTCTTAGCCCGCCATACTTTGTATATGGGAAATTTGTTCCCGGCATATACAATGTATCATGTATTTCCCCGTTGATTTAATTTTGCCCTACACCGACGTGTGTATAGCACTGTATACTCGGTCGGGCGGGATTCGAACCCACGACCTCCTGCTTACTAGTACAGACGTCTTAACCTCTCGACCACCGAGCTTGCCCGATGACAATTGGCCGGCTAGAATCCCATATAGCAGCGTGTTCCGCGATATATATAGGTTGGTGAAATTCTTGCATTAGGAGATAAACAATTAATTTAATTTTGCCCTACACAGACGTGTGTATAGCACTGTATACTCAGTGCTTTCCGAGTGTCTGTGAAAAAACTACACAGGCGACTCGGGCGGGATTCGAACCCACGACCTCCTGCTTACTAGTACAGACGTCTTAACCTCTCGACCACCGAGCTTGCCCGAGTTTATCTCCCGACGCAAGAATTTCACCAACCTATATATATCGCGGAACCCGCTGCTATATGGGATTCTAGCCAGCCAATTGTCATCGGGCAAGCTCGGTGGTTGAGAGGTTAAGATGTCTGTACTAATAAGCAGGAGGTCGTGGGTTCGAATCCCGCCCAAGTCGCCTGTGTAGTTTTTTCACAGACACTCAGTGCTATGCACACGTCGGTGTAGGGCAAAATTAAATCAATTGTTTATCTCCCGACGCAAGAATTTCACCAACCTATATATTTCCCCATTGGCAAAAGAGAAAAGATGGCCCAAAAAAAAAGCACGTCACCGCACCGATTTTGAAGCCGATCGATGACCAGAAACCGGAGACTTTTTTGGGGGGACTAAAACAAACATTTCAGAAAATTGCGGGAAAACACAGGCGATACATCTTGAGTTTTACGAGTATGGCCCATGTCATTCCAAATACATTACAGGTGCATTCATTCGCAATTATTTCTGCAATCGACGTCAGAAGTTTGGTAAGTCGTGGAAGTGCGCCAAGTTTGACGAATATTATACTCGTAGATTAGCAATGTTTGTTTGATATTCCAACAGGTAATGAAAACTCAGAGAATATTGAAAAGGAAAGCAAAGAAGAAAGCATTAGAGACCAAAAAGGACAAGAAAAAAACGATTACCAGAATTCCCGAGAAAAGAATATACCGGTAAGCAATTTTCACCATAATTTTTGTTTTTTAATTATTCAATTTTTTTAATTGCATGTTCTGTTTTATTCCTTTCCTTTCAAGGCAACTTTCTATCTTCTTCAGCATTTTTTAGCAGGCCTGTCATCTTCTCAGGATTTTTGACTTGCCTCAAAATTTTCTTGAAAGAAGAGAAGTAACCACCAAGGAAAGAAAGAAGTAGCCTGTATTGTGTCCAAACCTCTAGTTTCTTGTTTGTGGGGATGTGGAGAGTCTGTAAATGTTCCTGAATTAAGCATCCAGGAGGTTCAAGGGGCTTTGTCCAAAGGGAGACCCAGGCCCGCTACCCATTTTCCAGGATTTTTTACTTTTGTCAAGTCACACCCCTGCACAAGGTTATGCTCCATGCTTAATTGATGCTTCAGTGGATTTCAATAAACAAGGGATGCACATGTGTTTCAGGAATTTCATTCTTGTACGGGCAAAACCACCTTTCCTAAAATATAGGGCACTTTGATTTAAAATATCAGAATATTAGAATGTTTATGGGGACATGTTTAAGGGGGCTCCAAGGCCAAGTCCAGGGCAAAGGAGACCATGGCCTGTGTGAAATTACAGGCAACATTCTCCTGAGCATGATCCGAGCATACTGATCGAAATGTCGAGTTGTAACCTCCGTTTCTTTTCAGAACTAATTACCACTCAATAGAGAATTTCACATGGTGTCACCGCAATTAGTCTTACTTATCCTCTTCACCATGCAAAGCTACAAGTTTTACCTACAGGCAACGTGATTTTGTCTGCGTACATGTACTTGTCACAAATTATACAATCATTTTTATACCATTTTTATCATGTGCATTTCAGATGTGTTAGGCGCATGTTAGATGTTGTGCAGCACTATAGCACTATACATGTATCTTGTTTGATACTTCCTCCTCAGTTTATTAACCCTAACTGCCTAGGCCCACTAGTAGTAAAGCAAACACATGACATGTATGCACACATGTGTTTCTAATCTGTGATACATGTACATAGCCAGGGACCCTCCCTGCATGCATGGAGCAATAAACAATGTCCACTGACCCAAGCACTGACCTTGCAATCACTACAACAAACATGGATGCACATGTACCATGGGAAGGCAAGTATGCCTAATAACCTCAATCCTCCAAAATCCTTCACTTTATAGCAAAGAGGATTTTGGAGGATTTGGGAGGGTTAGGGTTAAAGCATAATTTGGAAACTAAGCCCGAGAATATACCCCGTTGTAAATACAATAACAGCAAAACTGGAATTGATAATATAACTTCTTTTTATAATATCCACAGTCCTCATCCTAGATTGGATGTTCAGCTTGCCAAACTTCCCAAGACGTACGAGTGCAAGATGTGTTTCGTACACCTCCCAGAAGCCGACGACATGAGATCACACTATGCCGAGGCCCACCCTAAAGACATATCTGATACAACCCCAGGGGGAGACAGATACCAAATGATCGATGTGGTTACCTCAAGGAGTTTTTTCCCCGTCTTGGAATTGAAACAAATTGCCACGGAGCTGAGACAGTGCAAAGAGTGTAAGGAGTACGTCGCCAACATCAAGGTCCACCGGCGAATCCACTGGGTGAAAAAATTCATTTGTGACATATGCGGAAAGGGTTTTGTCTTCAAATCCATCTTAAGGAAGCACCAGGTGTACCACAACGCACAGTGGAGGTTACTGAAATCCCACAAGTGCGGTACGTGTGGCAAGGCGTATATTGACAAAACGTCCCTAAATGCGCACATACTGTCTTCCCACAACCAGGGAGAGAAGTGTTTCATTTGCGAGCAGTGCGGGAAACAGTTCGCCCGGAAGAAATCACTGACGGTGCACAGGGACACCCACCTGAAAGAGAAACCCTTCAGGTGTTTCGAGTGCGGGCGGGGCTTCACCCAGAAGAACAATATGAAACTGCACATGCGAACCCACACGGGTGTCAAACCCTACAGGTGCAGCTCCTGCAGCAAGGACTTCCGTCACAAGGTGAGCTTGAAGACGCACCAGAAAAAAGTCCACGGCATCGACTGGTGGAAGGAGAGGGAGAGAGAGATATCAGATCCCGAGCTTTTGCATAAGGAACCTTCATTCATGCAGCCCCTGTCACTCCAAGAACAGGCGTACACAAGGCCTTGAGAGACTCCATGCACAGAGCATTCGAGCTTTACACAAACATATTTGAAAATGTCTAGATTATATTTCTCTGGCGTAGCGCACACGTGTATTGTAGATAAGTGTTTGCTGCATCACCGCCATTGGTATTCTTTCGTAAAGTGAACAGTCTTCATTCAACATGTACACTGATATTATTTCGTGAAAAAGCTTTAAAGATTATCTGTGAACAGATTAAACAGAGTCATTAATGTTTGCTGTAGATTTTATGCTTATGCTTCACAAAGCACGTATGTTTTCATATGAGCCAAATTAGTGTGTGACTTATTAGTGTGTGACTGCTGGCGCTTTGTAAGTTGCATACCCGTGTTAGTTAATTTATTTTTTTTGAAAATGAAACTGCCAAGTTTGCCATGTGTAAGGTAGCGTTTTAGTGTCTTACGTGTACACGTAGCCTTGTCAATCCAAGGGGTCAAAATCATGCATTTCATCACAGCATTGCAACAAGCTCATTCAGATCGCTAGAAACCCTGACTTCTGCCAGAGCAAGAATGTGTCAAAGGTTCCCCCATTGTACATTAAAATTAATATAGCTGAACATTAGTGGCAAGTGACTGTTGACCCAAATGTGCACACAGGGGCGTTTTGACTGTCATTTTGACCACCCTCAACAATACAAGACAATGCTTTTACCAGTCAAAAACAGTCGACTCATTTTGATCTGTAAATGTACTTACAACAGTACATGCAAGGTTTGACAGTGCAGGACTTTTAAGTGCACTAGATATACCTTGGCAAGTATATCAACATTTTGACTGATTTTGACCCTTGCACGTCATAGGAAGGAGAAGAAAACAGCTTTGGCCTTCTATAACCCCAGCCACCCCCAGCCACCCACCCTGTCCAACCCAGTACTTTCTTCTTCTGACACAGATCAGTGAACACACACTTTCTCCATGATCCAGAGTTCAGTTTCCTGCATTCGCGCCTCATCAAGCTCATCATCTGCATCTGTATCCTCTGCTTACTTAAGCAGTTCAAACTTCAAGAGCCTGCCAATCTCCTGAAGATGATCAGATTGTAATGATAGAAACATCCAGTTGTCTCACCACTGTTTCTTCTCAGAAGCAACACTTTTTACAACTCTTAAAAGATTGTGTCATGGTGCCAAAGTTTCTTTTTGTTCCCATCCCCCCCACTCCTTATTAGTCACGATCAACATGGCATAGAATGGGAGTACTAGTGACTGGAAACTCAGTGACTGGGAATAACACTGCACATCATAAGGTCACATTACCGTTGTTGCTGCATAAACGAGCCAATAATATTCAGTCACTGTGTTCAACTTATATTAGGACACTCTTTCCATGCCCTGTTGATCGTGATGATACTGTCACATTAAGTGCGTACAGTTTTGCATAGAGGCCAAATGGCTCCCCAGGGAGTTGAGAAAGATTGGGATTCAGCTATGAAATGTGCTATATTAAATTGGACAAATATTTATTATTATTACTTTCTGTTTTTTGTCTGTTGGAATTATATAACTCAATTTATTTATTATTATAATTATTATTTATATAATAAGCATATTAAACAAAAATACATATCATTTTTAATTCTTGAAGGAAACAATTTAGTTTTCTTACTAGAATATATTTCTGTTTCAAGCAAACAATTTACCACATGTTCAAACATAACTGTACCCTGAATACATACCCTGAATACATATGACATAAAACACAATAAAGAGGGCCACTTTGCATCTGTCATGTTAGCAGTTTTTCCAATGGTAGTTATTTATTTTTAAGTACCTGAAACCAACCAAAAAGTGTTTCAACATGTGAATGGACATGCAGGCTTATACTAGAACTAATTTGAGTTGATTTATTTAATTTTTTTATTTTTTAATTTATTTTTTCACCCTCAATCTTCCATAAAAATTGGACGGAAAAAGTTACCTCACTTTTCCGTCCATTTGTTGATGGAAATTTTAGGGTAATTAAAAAAATAATAGTAATAATCAACTCAAATTATCTTTAGGATAAGCATGCATGTCTATTTAAATGTTGAAATTCTTTTTGGGTGGTTTCAGATATTTAAAAAAAAATGACAACCATTAGAAAAACTGCTAACGTGACGGTAGGAAAGTGGCCCCCTTTATTGTGTTTTATGTCATATATTTATTCACAATTTAAAGGGAATGTACAACATTGGATATAACCAGATTATGTAATAGTATACTTTGTGTAAAGTTGGCACGTGTATCAATCAATCAGTCATCTACCTGATGAGCAGGGGGGTAATAATCTACAGTGCCTTGATCTAGTTGCTAGGATATGTGCGCTTTATAAGAATCGTGTATTATGAATTATGTCGAATTGACAAAAAGTTACTGTCCAGCGACTTTTTGTAAAACATAAAAACCAATGCGGTATTGGTCACTTTGCCAAATTACAAAAATAGCCAGTTAGAGCATTCGTCATTTGAATGCATGCTCTATCTCCAAAACTATAAGGAATACATCACATGTGGATTAGATACAATGGTAGGTCTCTTCCTGAATGTACTAATGGGCGGGAAAACTTAAAATTGGTCACTATGGCAAATTAGGGACAAATGGTATGAATTATATAGAAAGCAAGCTGTATGTCAACAATAAATTATACAGAAATGAGAATAATTATAAGTTGAGACGTTTTATTTTACATGTAATGTTTAAATCCCCGGAAATATCATGTATTTAGGTGATTACATACAAAAATAAACCACCGGCATGGTCTCGGAAAGGATAGGGGACGACACACTGCCAAAAAAAGTGCACAGAAAAAACATGGTAAATTTACATGTACAGCAATACAAAATAGTTCAAGCTTTAAAATATTACTTGGTGTAAAGTTGGTACAAGTTTCAAACAGTGAGAAATTATCATTTTAAGTGCTTTTCGTCTTCTTGGATAAAACAGTAATTGTAATGTCAAATTTATATAAACCACTGTTTTTAATTTTAAAAAAATACACAGAGAACATTTCTAAAAACTTTGTTTGGAAACATAAATCTATGGAAATTTTCATCATTTGTACCAAAGGCCCCCCCCCCCACCCACGGGCGTATAACCCCCCATTTTTTGGATCGGGGATGGTCCATAGGATCATTTCCCCCACCCAGAAATTTCCATGCATTGAAAAAAATATATAATAAAAATACACATGCAGAACTTCAAGCTATACCGTGCACCCAAATTTCAAAATCAACCCCCACCTTTCATCACGGCTTTACGCCAGTCCCCCCCCCCCCCCCCATAGCTGAATCTTGTTGGTTACTCGCAACTCGATCATGAGCCAGAATACCTCGCAAAATTGGCCCTGAAACAAATACCCCGCATTCGTGCATCGGGGAGCGCCTACATTCACAACAAAATTCCGTGGACCTTAAGCTGCTCCCAGACCTCCGAAGTACACTTCGTCAATGGCTTATTTAGAAAGAAAAAAAAGGTTCTTCAATAATTTCGACTGGCATGGTACTGGTAGTGGTTGGAACGCTCGCTTGCAAGGTACCGGGGATCAAGACTAGGTTTTACAACATTTTCATAAATTTGTTTTTATTATTATTATTTAAACAAAAAAATTAACTACAAAATTAATTCAGAAGCAAAGCCTTTCTATATAATAGTAATTCACGTGGATGATTTTTTTAAAATAGTTTTTAGTATACAAATGTAAACGGAGCATCAAAAGAAACTTATCAAATCTTTGGAAGGACACTCATTAAAATCATCCACGGAAAATGAAAAATATTTGAACACAGGTAAACTTCAGTAATCTTGTTTATTGACATGTGCTTAGTAAAGATTACTGAAGTTTACCTGTGTTCAATTTTTTCAAATATTTTTCATTTTTCTATGGAGTATTTTAATGAGTGTCCGTCCAAAGATTTGATAAGATTCTTTTGATGCTCAGTATATATTGTTAAAGAAGTGTACTTCAGAAAAAAATCGCCCGCCGCTCGTAATAGAATTGGCCTGCGCGCTCTTACGTCTACCCATGGAGGTAAAAATACCTCCATGGTCTACCTGAGCCATCCAGCATTTTGGCCCTGAACTTTTCAGATCTGCTCTTGTATTAATTCGTCCAGAGGCCAATTTTATAGAGCTGATCACAACAAAATTATGCATTTAGCCAAATTAATGTTAGCTGTTTAGCAAACTTTCATGTAAAATAAATTGCTTCTGGCAGGTTCTTAGCTAAATTCTGTTCAGCAGATAAAATTTGCAAATTTGCAGTTCTATGAAGTTTGGCCCTGGATGTGTAGCAAAGTTTATTTATCAGGCAATTTAAACTTGCGCCCTCAATGTCAGATATATGATGTCTGTTTTTGGACTCGTTATTGTACACAATTAAGTGCAATGCTCAGGCTGGTACCATACTGTACACACATCATCACTCACAAGAGCTTGTGTTATGTCGATGCATTTTGTGCTACGTTGAAATATGAACATCAGCTTCTGTAGCGGTTTATATGCCATCGGATAATATCAGGTTGAAATTAAGTTAATGTTTTGACCACTTTTATTTCACTGGATATTTACTGTTGAATGGAAATACTGAAATTCATGGTAATCGGGTGTTCCTTCTAACGTCATGAACGTTACATTTCTCTGGGCTACGGTTCCACGGTCATAAGACAACTCGACCCATGTGACAACTCGACACGGACATTTCAACCCACGAGACAACTCGGCCCTTGTGACAACTCGACCTACAACTACAAGACAAGTCGGCTCTCGTAACAACTTGACCCTTTATGTGACAACTCGACCCCCGTTTTTTGCAGTGTAGTCGAATTGACAACGCGCTGACATTTTCTTTATTTTTTTCATCGGATCATTAACACTAACAGTTGAGTTAGGCCTACACATTTTTCAAAATAAGATTAAGAAGCATGGTTTTACCGTTAACGTTAAACCAAGCTTATGACACAATTATTTATATTCACTTTTCAAAGAATTTGTTTTCCTTTCTATAATGAAATCAAGGATGTTATCTGTAAAACATGTTTTGTAATAATTTTTCAAATAATTTTAAATCTAGGCTATAATTTTATATCTCGTATTCGTCCACAGGCGAGAGGGAGAAAAGCCAGCACCAGCAATGGGCAACGCGTTTTAAAAACGTGTAGGGCCTAATTATATGCCTATTGTCGTTGATTTTATAGGCCTTTTTATGGTTTATTATTTGAATGGCATTCAATAAAATATAATAATTTTTATTTAACATATTTTCCCCGGGGATTAGGTCAATTTACTGTAACTCATAGTTACTACATTCATAAAAGGATTTTCCAAGAGTTAAATTTGTGCTAGAATTTGAGCCATACTGGGTGCTAGAATAAGCCTAGTACTTAATAGTGATCAATCTTTTTTCGTGGGAAAATGATGATCCACTTCTAAGCAACGATAAATTGGATCGAGTTGTCCATGTCGAGTTGTCACAGGAGGTCGAGTTGTCATAGGAGGTCGAGTTGTCACAGGAGGTCAAGTTGTCACAAGGGTCAAGTTGTCTCATGTGTCGAGTTGTCACAAGGTCGAGTTGTCCCGTGTGTCGAGTTGTCACAAGGTCGAGGTGGGTCGAGTTGTCTCGTGGGTCGAGTTTTCGTGAGTCAAGTTTTTGTGGGTCGAGTTGTCACAAGGGTCGAGTTGTCTCGTGGGTCGAGTTGTCCGTGTTGAGTTGTCACAAGGGTCGAGTTGTTACAGTTAAAACTTGTAGCTTTGCATGGTGAGAATGATAAGTAAGACTAATTGCGGTGACACCATGTAAGAATCTCAATTGAGTAGTAATTAGTTCTGAAAAGAACTGGGGGTACAACTCATTAGACAACTCTACAATTAATTAGACAACTCTACTTTTTTGTTTTCACGCATGTGGCCTTGACCTAACAAAGTTAGTCCGAATGCTTCTTCCGTTCACAGTCTCCTATTTTTAGAATAATTATGTAATTTGTGAACATGGCTCCTACCCCACACGCTAAATAACATGTTGAGCAAATTCTCTAACTCGTAAACCTATGATATCTCCCTCCCAAAAAATCCCTTCACTTCCAACTTTACATACAACCATCTTCAATTATTGGCCATTAGGCATACTATAAGTAACTCTTCACTTACTTTTGAAAATTTGTTTTATCGGGTACTTTTTTGCTTGCCAAATGTCAGCACCTTTGACATGGTTTCGTACACATCTCTCTGTGATACCGCCATTTTAAAATCGGACGCCGAGTTCACGTCTCATGATTTCTCACCACCAGTGCACAAAATAGTATGCATTTATGCAATGACGTTGTGCTCACGTGTTCCCGCGCTTTTTATAACTTTGCGCGGGTCGTGTGAATTGCATATTCATTGTAAATGTCACTGCATAAATGCATGTATTATGATGTCGCTCGTGAGAAATCAGCAACCGATTTAAAAATGGCGTTGTCGCTGAAGGTGTGTACGAAAACATGTCAAAGATGCTGACGAGCAAAAAAGTACCCGATAAAAAATGTTTTTAAAGGAAGTGAGGAGTTATAGTAATGGAAAATAATTGAACATGATTAATAATAATAATAATAATGTATAGATTTATATAGCGCACGTATCCACCAACTAAGTGGCGCTCAAGGCGCATTATATTATTATCCCTGCTCATAAGGCTCATAAGGCTCATAAATCATTCCTGAAACCATCTCAGCTCCCTGGGGAGTATACAGCTCAATTGCTGCCATTTCTAGCGCATATAGAGCAAACCATCTCTGCCTTCACAGGTACCCATTTAACCCCTGGGTGGAGAAGCAATTATGGTTAAGTGTCTTGCTCAAGGACACAGGTGTCACGGCCGGGGCTCGAACCCACACTCTGCTGCTGGCAACACCAGAACTTGAGTTCAGTGCGCTAGACCGCACGACAATCCACTTTACGTGCATTATACAACACACGGGACCTCCGGCTTTACGTCCCATCCGAAGGACGAAGCAATTATGGTTAAGTACCTTGCTCAAGGATACAAGTGTCACGACCGGGGCTCGAACCCACACCCTGCTGCTGGCAACACCAGAACTTGAGTTCGGTGCGCTATAAAGTATATAAAGTTGGAAGCGGAGGGATTTTCTGGAAGGTAGAAATCACAGGTTCACGAGTTAGAGAATTTGCTCAACATGTTATTTAGCATGTGGGGTAGGAGCCATGTTCTGATGCTCACAGTGACAAATTACATAATTATTCTAAAAATAGGAGACTGTGAACAGAAGAAGCATTCAGACTAGCCTTGACCTTGTGACCACTCGACCTTCACTATGCTTAAAAAATGGTACACTATTGTATCTTCACCAATCATTTCCCTGCCCTTATTCTGTACTCCTTCATCCCAATTTAGTCGCTGTGTTATTGTATTTTGTTAAATACTTTGTTAAAAATAAGACACTGCAATATGTCATTGCAATCCCAGTGCATGACTTATGCAGTTATGGCTGTTGTCTAAGACTTCCCAATTCCTGCAGGGGCTATTGTTATGTCTTCTAATATTTAAAATGGTCCTATCAAGGTAATTGTTGCGCCGTCTGGTGTGAATGTCATAAAATTAAAAATAACCATTTAACAATAGCCACTTTGTTGTAATTACTACCAGTACTAATCAATGTCTTGTACATGTTGTATGGGAAAGAATGTAGAATACACCAGCGCTTTTCTATCTAAATATGACAAATATCTTTTCCTTTTACCCTCCTACAATCAGTGCAATTTTTGAAACAACCCATTCAGGCCACTCCAAGCCATTAGCTGTTGCCAGTGGCCTTCTATGGTTACCCTTCTGTGCACTGACTGTAACACCACTGAGATTGCAGGGTAAGGTGGTCTCCCATTGATACATTGTAGGTCATACTAATATGTTCAAACATTTACAGTGGCCTTGGGTGGCACACAGTTGATTTTGTAAAATTACTTGGAAAGGACAGCAGGCTTGTACATGTATATACTGAAGGTTCCTTAAGAACAGAATTTAGTAGATTGGAGTGGCCTCCATGTGTAGGAGGGTTAAAAGATGACAGAGGACACACTTGTAGTCAAAAAAATATATATATTGGGAGATTTTGAGCAATGAATGTATGCACATCCAGTGAGACTTGGGCCATTTTGTCATCTGCTAGCTAAAAACACATGCATAGACATTGTGCACAAGTGGCGGTTGTGTTCGACATTCTTTCTGTTGTATGTTCAGTGTTCGTCTTGTCATAATGGTGGAGTGATCCAAGTTGATACATTCATGATCAAGTTACTGTTACCTTTTCTACAGGTTTTTCTTAAAATAAAGAGACATCTGTCTGGACCAGCAGCGCCATCATGTGGGGGCGGTTGACCAACATGGCGCAGAATGTCCAGGAAAAGCTGGATACTGTGGTAGAAAACGTCAATAAGTCTGTGTTGGACGACAGCATGGAAGGGGTAATAATGATCTACTTTCATTCTATCTGTGCACAGAGTAGCTTATCACGGGGGTCAAAATTTTCTGCCAAAAAATATCTTGTTGTTTTACTAAGCTGCTGTTCTGA
This sequence comes from Zoroaster sp. YZ-2022, assembly GCA_029582265.1. Taxonomy (NCBI): domain Eukaryota; kingdom Metazoa; phylum Echinodermata; class Asteroidea; order Forcipulatida; family Zoroasteridae; genus Zoroaster; species Zoroaster sp. YZ-2022. Next base: position 27,457,909 of record CM055828.1, on the reverse strand, counting down.
CAGAGATTGTTGTTTCATGTGTATAATCTATTAGTGCATGCTATGATTGCTTGGATATTAGTGTTTAAGTAAAAATGCAATTTCATTATTTTTTTGTGTGAATAAAAAGCAGGCTTCAGGGGATGCCAGTTTTGCCTCGGCGGCTGATGCCAGTTTTGCCGATTCATCTGACACCCGAGACCAACTGAACGAGCAGTCCAAACTCCTGAACCAACTGAAGGATATGATTCGACAGAAAGACAAACAGCTGTTGGTAAGATGTCATCTTGGCAATGAAGAAAATGCAGTGGTTTGTCTTCTTTTATAAAAAAATAGGCATACTTCGTGTAAGGCCAAAAAAAATTCTCTGGTTTCTGGTCATGGGTCTGCTTCAAAATCGGTGTGGTGAGGCATTTATTTTTATTTTTTATTTTTTTGGTAATCTGTGACGCACACAGAGACCAGAAACCGGAGACTTTTTTTTGGCCTGAAGTAGACAAAGATATCAAACATCCTGACAAACCATTAAAAACAGACAGTTGTCTAGTTTTGAATAGTCGGTCAATTTTCTGTCAAATTGTACCAAGAGTAGGAAGGTTAAACCCAACAGTACAATTTCTGTATGCTTTCAGGAAAACAATGCCAAGTTCTCCAAGTTCAAGCTGCAGGCCAAAGCCAAGATCACCTCACTGAACAATCAGATAACCGAGATGAAGAAAGGAGGGCCGGGAGCCGAAGGACAAGAGGACACCACAAGTAGCAAGGTGAGGCATTGATAAGTCTTGATACATGACATCGCTTGGCAATTGTTTCTAAATGTTTGACGCCTGATGCCAGCTTAGTATAGACCAATGTTATAGATAGTCATGGTCTAAGATATCTGTGAGACTGTGTTCGATTGGCTATTTTCATTGTTTAAATTCTGTTGTTTCAAGACGGAAGGAGGAGACGATGCAGCCAGTCGTGGCAAGCTCATCGTTCTCAAGAAGAAGCTAGAAGAGCGTGAGAGGGCGCTCTCTGACAATGCCGCACTCCTCAGGAAACTGGAAGACAGCGTCAACGAGAAGCAGCTCATCATCAACACTCGGGAGAAGCAGCTCGCCGAGAAGGGGCAGCTGATCGTGGAGAAGGAAGACGGGGAACGAAAGATGCTGGCCCAGCTCCAAGAGATGGAGAAGGTCGTCGAGAAGAGGGAGGCGGTGATTGAGGCCATGAGGAGTGGAGGAGTTGGCGTGACGGTGGGTCCTGAGAATGCTGGAGATGATGAGGCCGATGGCAACCAAAGATTGAAGGCATTAGAGGTGAAGAAAGTAAACTGTCTGTTAGAAATGAGACTATCGATGGATGTTTTCACCCCTCTCCCCCATGCTGCATAAAGTCCATTTTCATCAAAATTTGTAAAGCCTTAGAGTTGAGATTTTGATCATAATTTGTAAAGAGTTTTGACTCTATTATCACTTGTTGAGTGGTCTAATTGGGGGATGTGGACAATTCATGTGATAAGCTCCATGGTTAGATGTTAGGAAAGTTCTAGCGTAAGTAGAGTACCGTTGAATTTTTTGTTCACATCCATTGTTTTGTACCCACAAAACCATGCATACTCCCCCTAGGACCAAGTTAACGAAGACTCGACTCGGGCAAAGGAACTCTATGCCCAGCTCGTCTACAAAGATAAAATGGTGATGGAACAGAATGATAATGTCCTTGAGCTCGAGGAGCGTGTCCACGAACTGCAAGAGCATGTTAAAGATAAGAACGAGGTTGTGCAAGGTCATGACAAGGTCATACAGGTTCGTGGTGTGGGCGATGTCTCTCTCTCTCTCTCTCTCTCTCTATCTGTCTGCACACAATTCCACATTACTGTAGGTTATTTTATGTCTGGTGTTAGTGTCTTATAGAAAAAAGCGTACTTCTCTCAAAAGTTGACCTATCGCCATTCATAACCGATGGCCAATCATGACACCTATTGCACATCACATAACCATCCACACCTAAGAAAAACAATGTAAAAATTCCCAAGCACATGCATTTTGTTATGCATGTACTTTTGACGACGCGCTATAACGGGACACATGCACAAAACGCAGCACCCGTTTGTGGATATTTTCATCGATGTCAAAGACAAGCAGGCATTATGTGTGCAAAATTATCTTAGAAATCTAAATCAACTTCACATGCATTGTCATGTACATGCAGTTGTGTTTGTATGAAATACGCATTACGCAAAGTATGCCCCTGCATGTTGTGTGTGTACAAGATGTCTCGGGAGCGTGGCTAAGTCACAAGTGACGATAGGTCGATTCCTCACACTGTGCCTGCTGTAGTATATATAGTTTGCCATCGTATGTATGTAGCATTCCCGCCATGTCATCTTCGTTGCTGGGTTTGTGGCGTTCACTTCTTGCAAGCTGACAACATGTAGCTGTGGTAATAGACCTTATGCATATGATGTCGCAAACTGAAGGGCGTCCCCTTTCAGAGGCAAACGAAGGTCACTCATTGGTTCATGTATGAGCGCTGTGTGTATACGCATGCACAGTGCGCATACATGAACCAATGAGTGACCTTCTCTAGCCTCTGAATGAGGGCGATATGAAATCCACACCCAAGACAAACAATGTAAAAAATTCCCAAGCACATGTATTTTGTTATGCATGTACGTCCCCTTTCAGAGGCAAACGAAGGTCACTCATTGGTTTATATATGCGCGCTGTACATATACGCGCGATGTGCGTATACGCACGCACAGCGTGCAGACATGAACCAATGAGTGACCTTCTCTAGCCTCTGAATGAGGGCGATATTCATTTTGTGACATCATATGCATAAGGTCTATACACCGTATTAGATATGGCCATGGTCCCCGCCCACCCCTAAGCAATGCTGAAAAATCATACCACCTGCATAAAAAGCCAAGCACTTGACCGTTGTAGCAACAGTTATCATGGAAAGGCTTAACCTTATTTGTTGATCCATGTTTGATTGACAGGCTGGGTAGGTATATTGGTAAACAGGATTGAGACTCCCTTTTGACATCTAAACAGAGCTTCCATGTTTATCTTAATGTGATGACCAGAGATTTCTTGTATGCGCATAAATGGTTTTTTACCAAGCTCTACATATTTTCTCATCGGAACCGACAAAAATTGAGGTGGAAAACTTGGAGTGGATTAGGGGCACACTGCTGATAAGGTGAAAAGGGAGACATACATATAAAAATGTTTTTGTTGCTTCTGTTTTTAATATAGACTTGTATGCCAGATACCACATTAGCTGCCTCTCACAGCACTTGCATAAATTTGTTACATCCTTTCTGCACAGAACTTGATCTGGATTGTTTCAGCACCATTGCCATAATAGCACATTTTTTTTTAACATCTAAAACTAATAAAATTCTCTCCCTTGATAAAGGTGAGTAACCCCCCCCCCCACACACACACACACAGACCGTTGTTGCTATCACTATGTGGACATTCCTTTGTTCTCATGTACTTAAGCACAGTAATTTCTTAAAATCGTTCCCATTTCACACAGAAGAGTGTTTTGAGAGCGGTTTTCGTTCTATTTTTCCCTTTTAATAATATCCTTCGATTTAAGTCAAAGAACCTGCCTAGACAGATCTCTAATTTCCGAGATATTCGTACTTTTCCAAAGTCCAAAAACACTGTGTGGACGTGTGTAAGTCCACACAGTGCACAGAGTTCCTACACTGTGTGGACATCCTTTCTTCCGAAGTCCACATAGTGTATGCTACGCCTGTGCACACACACACACACATTTATTTATGTTTGGAAATCACTATTGGAAATAATTGGAATAATTATTTATTTATTTATTTTTTCAATCTTCGGTTTTATATGTACGGGTATGGACATGAAGATGCCATGTTGGGTCCTTCAAATTGCATTTTTATTCACGGATTCAACACTTTTCTAACTTTACTGTTTGCATGTTCTGGTTCCTTTGAAGGTTTTGCAGGCTGAGTGCAAACAGAAGGACCAAGCCATCGCTGATTTCAACAGGGTCCTTGACAACATGCGGGAGAAGATGGAAGGAACAGACGAGAGGATCAGCCAACTCACCTCGGACGTTGAACAGCGGGATGCAACCCTGGCTGCAGAACGTGAACACTTTGAAGCGGAGAAACAAGAACTGATGCGTTCCCATCAGGAGATGCTCGCCGAGGTCCGGGAGGTCGCTAGGCAACGCCGAGACCAGCTAGAAGCCTTGCAAACTGAGCACAGACGCGAGCTGTCCCAGCTAGTCGGAAAGTCAAACGATGCCAGAACGAAAGCACTGGAGAGGAGACGTCAAGAAGCCGAGGAGATTCTGTCGGGGAAGGTAAGAGTCTTGGAGATGCTGCAGACTGAAATTGGAGAGAAAGAGAAACACCTCTTGGAACAGGGAACAACCATCAAGTCCCTGACAGAAAAACTGACGACTTATCAAGACCAGCTGCAAACTCTTCAGGGGGATATTGCATCCCGAGAAGAAACCTGGAAGAATGAGAGAGCAGATCTGGAGGGACAGATAGGGGAAATGAGAGAGAAACACGAGACCGAGTTATCAGAGAAGACAAATGCTGTAACCGCATTACAAACGGGACTCCAGCAGTATGAGACCGCATACAACCAGGCCGCGACCCAGTATAGCCAGGTCATGGAGAACCACAACAAGATCCAGTCGGAACTGGAACAGACCAGAGCTGAGCTGGATCAGAGCAGGACAGAACTGGAACAAACCAGAGCCGTCCAGTTGGAACAAGGGAAGGCACTAATAGAGGAGAAAGAGGCTGAAATTGAAAGACTCCAGCAACAGCTCAAAGACAAAGAGGAAGAGGTCAACGTGAAAGCGGCAGATGTTGAGGAGATAAATACGAAGGCAGAAGCAAAGTTATTGAAATTGAAAACCCAGGCCAAGGCGAAGATCAAGGCGCTTGAGGAAGACATGGAAGAACTTAAAAAGGTACCCCATGCTCTGATATATTCCTACCCATAAAATATCTCTCAAATTTCGTTAAATTTGCACATCTCTTTAACTGTTTTGTTAAAGGAAGTGAACACTAAGGCAAACTGCATCCATACTTTATTTGGAGTTACATTGGTAAATGCACCATTTATTATCATTTATTATGACTCCTAATTAACATTATTGTAGCTTCCTATTCAAGGCACAGAGATTGATTGCATTCTAATGTGAAGAACAACTGAGAATGTGCACTCATAATAAGGATAATGAATGGTACATCTGCCTACGTAATAAGGACACCATGTCACAAAGCTTGCTCCAACCTGGTGGAATGACCCAAGAATGTGCACTCATAATAAGGATAATGAATGGTACATCTACCTACGTAACAAGGACACCATGTCACAAAGCTTGCCCCAACCTGGTGGAATGACCCAAGAATGTGCACTCATAATAAGGATAATGAATGGTACATCTGCCTACGTAATAAGGACACCATGTCACAAAGCTTGCCCCAACCTTGTGGAATGACCCAAGAATGTGCACTCATAATAAGGATAATGAATGGTACATCTCCCTACGTAACAAGGACACCATGTCACAAAGCTTGCCCCAACCTTGTGGAATGACCCAAGAATGTGCACTCATAATAAGGATAATGAATGGTACATCTACCTACGTAACAAGGACACCATGTCACAAAGCTTGCCCCAACCTTGTGGAATGACCCAAGAATGTGCACTCATAATAAGGATAATGAATGGTACATCTACCTACGTAACAAGGACACCATGTCACAAAGCTTGCCCCAACCTTGTGGAATGACCCAGAATGTGCACTCATAATAAGGATAATGAATGGTACATCTCCCTGTAAAAGGACAAGAATGTGTGATAATGGATAATGAATGGTACATCTACCTACGTAACAAGGACACCATGTCACAAAGCTTGCCCCAACCTTGTGGAATGACCCAAGAATGTGCACTCATAATAAGGATAATGAATGGTACATCTACCTACGTAACAAGGACACCATGTCACAAAGCTTGCCACAACCTTGTGGAATGACCCATTTGTATAGAAGCCAACGTGTGAAAGTTTATTTCGTTGCGCCATAGATCAGTGAAAAATTCAAGTTTTCCTGTGCATTCTAATGTGGAAAATGGATCATGACTGTGATCCATTTCAAGTGTTATACATTTAATGTTTTCTAATGAATGACAGATTGTCAGACAAAATACTTTCTTAGGATGATTATTTTCTAATTTAGTAATTTTGTAATCGGGTTATTAAGGCCTCCCAGCGAAACCTATAAAACCTATAAAAACCTATATCTCAAAATGGGAACCTCTATTTCCCCACAAAAAACCTATATTAACATATAAAAACCTATATTTTTAATCTCCTGCAACACATTTTCAACTTTTCATAAAATTTTCATGGCTTTAAAGAAAAATTACCTCTAAGTATAGATGAAACCAAAACAGTAGCCAAACTGTAACATGTGTACCACTCTTAGATTTTCTGCCAGACAGGGTATGGGGTAACGTACTTTGTTGCAAAAAATACTCAGAAGGTAGGCAATTTACCAAAAACTTGTTACTTAACACTGCATAATCACAGGAAATAACCTATAAAAGCCTATATTTTGGCATTTGGTAAACCTACAATAACCTGTAGGTTACCACCCTCCTTCCCCCTGTGCTTGTTAACAACTGATTCGGTTCAGTGAGCACACACTCCTCTCCCCCACCTCCTAGGATCCTAGTCTCAACAGTTCCTGCCTGCACGTCTCAACGAACTAATCCTCCAGCATCCTGTCATCGCGTAATCCTCCAGCAGCCAACTTAAGCAGCAGCATTTCCCAGAGTCCGGCATACTCCGGAGGACGATCAGAGCACACTGATCGAAACGTTGAGTTGTACCTCCAGTTCTTTTCAGAACTAATTACTACTGAGAATTTCACATGGTGTCACTGCAATTAGTCTTACTTATCCTCCTCACCATGCAAAGCTACAAGTTTTACCAACCTGTATTTTGCTTAAAAAACCTATTTAAAAAACCTATATTTGGTAGATTAGGCACTGGGAGGCCTGTAATTACCAAATGTGTGCATTCCCTGTAACCATCTGTTTCCTTCCCTCTTCCTTCTCTCTTCCTTCTCTCTGGTCCCTACCTTATGTTTTTGCTTCTTCTTTTACCATTCTTCAAACTATTTTTTTTATAAATTTTACTCAAGGCGGACTCCATGGCCAAAGAACTGAGTGATTTGAAGCTCAGGATTGCTGAACTGGAAGAGGAGAAGGGAAACCTACAACTCAAACAGATGGACTTTGACGAGAATAAAGCTCAAATTGGTAAGTCCATTTCTTAAAAGTATAGTACATTTCGTTATTCTACCGTCAATTTCCATATAAATATTTAAGTTGCTTTTTCTATGGGGAAAGAAAATATTTACTTAAAAATGTCATAAAATATTTGTCTGAAGCATAATTAATTCCAGAAATTAATTCACATATAACTTTGGTTATATTTTAAAAGTTGGTCATTCTTGTGGTAAAAAAATATATATATATATTTCTGTTTTTTCCCTTCACTAGAATCCTTGAAAGAAACCGTTCATAGCCTTGAGGAGAAATGCAAGAATATTCTGGAAGAGAAAGATGAACTACGCAAGATGATTGAGACCCAGTCTGAAGAGCGACTTGAGATGGAGGCTAGGATGGCTGAGCTGCAATCCAAATTGGACCAGGTAGGGTTTACATCAATCAACAAAATTGTGTGTCAAAATAACTGAACAAAATGGACACTACAGACATAAAACTCACAAAATGTGTTCAACACTTTAACCCTCCTACTCTAGCTGCATTTTAGTGGGAAGTTGCTATAGAGGTCAAAATCAGTCAACTGCGTGTTTTGACTGTTGACCCAAATGTGCACACAGGGGCATTTTTGACTGGTTTTTACTGTCATTTTGACCACCCTGAACAATACAAGACAATGCTTTTACCAGTCAAAAACAGTCAACTCATTTTGACCTGTAAATGTACTTACTACACGTAAGGTTTGACAGTGTTCAACTTTTTAAGTGCACTAGATATACCTTGGCAAGTATATCAACATTTTGACTGTTTTTGACCCTTGTAGTAGTAGGAGGGTTAATATTAAAAAAAACACATTGGTTTAGTGTAGATTTTTTATGACCATCTGAGTTAAACATAAAAGAAAACTTTCATAATTTCAAAACCACAAGATATGACACTTTTATGTTGCTGTAAATATGATGCCTCGCTATTTTTCCCTTGGTTGTGAAAACATGCAGTAATTAAGAATGATCATGACAGGCGCCAATCAAAGGTCTCGAAAAAGGGGGTGGGGCACATAGCCAAAAAACAATGGGCACACAAAACATATGGTATATTTACATGCCCCCCCCCCCCCCAATCCGCTTATTTGAAAGCTTATTGAAAGTTGATAAAGGTACCCTGAGAAAGAAGTTTTCAACAATAGCTGTTTTAATGATCATTTTTTTCAATTAAAATTTAAAAAAATGACTCGGGGGGGAAAAAAGATTATCCCCAACCCCCTGGTTATTCTAGCTATGAACTTTCCTGAATCCATCAGTGCACCTTTGGAAACATTTAAAAAATTTTTTTTACTGACAGTCACCCTAAACAATGCCAATAGCCACTAAAGTGTAAGGGGTTACATCTTCAAAATGTACCATGCATTTTTGTTCTTTCATATTCAGCACTTATGGCCTGTACTTCTTGCCAGGTGGTAATTTTGCCCCATTTGAAGAGGTGAAAGTACCAGTTTCCAACAGTGCGGAATTTTTCCAAAAAAACTGCCCCTTGGAGGATTTTGAAGGATATGGGGGTGGTTAGGGTTATAAAGGTTTTATAAATGATTATAAAAGTTTTACATTAAAGCTTGATCATAAAGTTATTTCAGGATTACCATTCCTAAACATTACCTTTAATACCATTCTCTTTCTGTACTCTTCCCCAATCCCAGAATCAGCTGGTATATGACCAGCAGCAGCAGGCCAGGATTGACGCCCTCTCGGAGGAGATGTCTCGCCTCAAGGAGGTCCTTCAGGAGGCGGAGGAGTCCCGGGATGCAGAGATGAAGACAAGGGTCAGTGTCGAGACCAAACTTGTTGCCCTCGGCGAGTTTAAGAAAAGTGCCGATAAACTCATGGTTAGAGTCATAATATGTGTGTGTATGAATTGTCTCACTGAATGCGCATTGTGTGTCACACATCATGTCATTAATTTTTTGGATTTTCTCATTTGTTATCCTCTTCTGCATGACATTAACCCTACTTCACGTGGAGGCCAATCCGATCCACTAAATTTCCAATATGTCCTTCACCAACCTTTAAAGCATACAAGCCACTGCTGTCCTTTCCAATTAATCTTTAAAAATCAACCCAGTGCCACCCAAGGCCACTGTAAATAAGACCATCTTCAATTACATACTCAACATTAATTAAAAAACACTGTCTGTAGTGGTTTTGTATAGGTGTGTTTACAGTCAAAATACATGGTCAGGTTTATAGCTGGTTGTTTGAACATACGTGTATTAGTATGGCCTACAATGTATCAATGGGAGGCCACTTTTACCCTGCAATCTCAGTGGTGTGACAGTGTCACTGGCAACAACTGCAACAGCTTGGAGTGGCCTGAATGAGTTTCAAAACTTGCACTGATTGTAGGAGGGTTAATGTTGGCTTGATATTATTTTTGATTTTTTGGCATGCATGATCGTGTTTTATTTTTAGTTTTACAAGAATTCTTTTTGGGGTTGCTAATAAGCTGATATTTGTTTTTCTAATCTTTCCCTCATTCTGTACATTAATAATAATAATAACAATACACGATTCTTATAAAGCGCATATATCCTAGCAACTAGATCAAGGTGCTGTACATTATTATACCTGCTCATCAGGCTCATAAATCATTCCTGAAACCATCTCAGCTCCCTGGGAAGTATACAGCTCAATTGCTGCTGTTTTGGCGCATATAGGGCTAATCAGACACAACAACCAACTCTGCCCTCACAGGTGCCCATTTACTCATGGGTGGAGAGAAGCAATTATGGTAAAGTGTCTTGCTCAAGGACACAAGCATCATGGTCGCAGCCAGGATTTGAACCCACATTCTGACGACTCAGCCATCAGAACACAAATCCGATGCACTAACCGCTCGACCATGGATTTGTGGACTTAATAATATAATTGTTCTTGTCATTTTGTCGTCCACTATGCCCTAATTTATTCTCGACAATCACAAATGATCACATTTTCATAAATTTGACAATGGTAGAAAACATCCCATGAAATCCGAGGTGCTGCTATCATTTGAGTTGAATTAGTAAAATTGTTTCCCAAATGGAATTCTTCAAAAGATTGACTTTGAACAATCTTGGAGCATTTTCAATATTTGCTGGTTAACGACACAGCAAACAAATCCAACAACTTAGACAGATTGGTGTTAATACATATCTCTAGATTCTTAATATAAAAGTGTGGTTGCATTTTCTTTACAGACATTTTACCCAAAGTGTTTATGCCTTTAACCTTCCTATTACCACAAGGGTCAAAATCAGACAAAATGTTGATATACTTGCCAAGGTATATCTAGTGCACTTAAAAGTCAAATACTGTCAAACCTTATGTGTAGTAAGTACATTAACCCTCCTATTACCACAAGGGTCAAAATCAGACAAAATGTTGATATACTTGCCAAGGTATATCTAGTGCACTTAAAAGTCAAATACTGTCAAACCTTATGTGTAGTAAGTACATTAACCCTCCTACTACTACAACGGTCAAAATCAGTCAAAATGTTGATATACTTGCTGAAAATTAAGCAGTCGAGTCAGCAGGTTTCATGGAACATCAGATAATTCTAGTTTATTCGTAATCACAGTAATCAGTCATAACATTCATTGGAGAAGATAATCAATATTAATCAGGAACAGTAGTTGTCAATTGGTTGAGAAAATCAGAAGGTTTGACGATAAAGGATTTGCCAGGCTAAATGGATCACTCGGATTGGGAAATCAGGTATAGTCTGCAAAATCAAGGAAAATGAGGAATAATTAGGAAATCATTTATGCAAAGTGATTAACAAAAGGCGAGTACAATATGAGCCGACATGAGCTACAACATTACATGCAATCACATTGGTTTTGTACATATATGGGAAAAGGATGGTATTTCCGACACCTAAAGAATCGTTAAGGTTCTCTTGGAAAATCACGATAATGACACAACAATATTGTACTAAATTCGAATGATTAATAATCTTGAACATATATAAGAAACAATTATAGGCCGAACTGTAAGACTAGATAATTATATTCATCAATAATTATAACGTTTATGAGAGAAACTCACCATCCGATTTTAGCCTTCATGGCGAACATGTGAGAGCGCTTTTATTCGCCGCGCGGTGGCGCTCTATCGCTGCGATTTCACAACAGCCGCCCCTAAACTATGCGCAATAGTTTACATGAGATACAATTGGAATAGGGAAATCGAGAATCAATATGAAAAGATGAAAATACAACAATAAGAACTCTTAAAACAAGATGGCCGCCCCATAAGGGGTATAACACTGGAAGTTTATTTCGGGAAATACAAAAGTCTATTTCTCGACGACAGTCACGGAAACGTCTGGTGATTCTTCTTCATCAGGATCAGCTGGCAGCTTGATCAAGCGAGCCACAGGTCGGGTATATATCTGGTCTTTGGTCTGAACCTTGACGGCTCGTACTCGTCCATCATCACCTGGTAATACTTCAACTATTTTAGCCACCGGCCAGGAGGCTCTGACTTGTTGAGGATTGATCATCAGGACAACATCACCAACAGAGAGGTTCGCAGTCTCACCGCGCCACTTCTGGCGTGCCTGCATGGCAGGTAGGTATGACTGTACAAACTCTCTCCAAAACCTTTGCATGAGGACTTGGCATTGTTTCCAACGCCTTCTGCTGAGAATGTCCTCCTCTGGGTAGACTACTTGTGGTGGTGCATGGTCTCGCCGCCCCATGAGCAGCATGAAGGGAGTGATCGGGTCGGGATCTGAGACATCGGAAGACACATAACTCAAGGGCTTGGAGTTCATCAGTCCTTCCACCTCGGCAAGCATGGTGTACAAAACAGCAGGGGTGACTGTTTGCTTCCCAAGGATGGCATATAGGGCATTTTTGACTGACCGGATCTCTCGCTCCCATGTGCCACCAAAATGGGGTGCGACAGGAGGGTTGAACCTAAAACGAACCTGGTTCTTGGCCAGCCTTTCTTGCAAGCTAGGGGCCATCTCCTCGAAAGCCTTCTTCAACTCGGTTTCTCCTCCTTTGAAGTTCGTCCCGTTGTCACAGAGAATTTCATGCGGTGTACCACGGCGGGAGCGAAAGCGAGTGAATGACATCAGGAAGGCGTCGGTGTCTAACGACTCAAGGATGTCAAGGTAGACGGCACGCACAGTCATGCATTTCCAAATGATCCCCCATCTCCGCTCAGTGCGTCTACCAATCTTGACAGAGAAGGGGCCAAAGCAGTCAGTGCCGGTTGAGTAGAATGGAGGCTTACCAACTCGCAACCGGGCGGGAGGTAGGTCGGCCATCTTGGGGATGGATGGCAGTCCTCGTCTTCTCAAACAACCTACACAACGAGTTTGGAAGCTCCTGATTGACTGTCGCCCTCGTAGAATCCAAAAACGCCGCCGCAGATCAGCCAATACTGCTCCTGTTCCACAGTGTCCCAAGCGTGTATCTGCAGCCTTAATAAGTAGCTGGACTATAGGGCAACGAGGGTCAAGCACTATGGGATGTTTGGTTCCTTCATCAAGTGCCTGTGCTCGACGGAGTCTCCCACCAACCCGAATGAGTCTGTCTTCTTGGTCATACTCTGGAGAGAGGTCCGCAAGACGGCTCTTTCTCAAGATGTCTCGCTTGGAGGAGAGAGCAGCCAGTTCGCCCGGGAAGCTTTCAGACTGGGCCTGATGGTAGAGTGACTTCTCACTCTCTTGCCAGTCATCAGCGCTCAGGAGTTCTGGCTTATTTTCTCCTTTTGATTCGTATCCGGCTGTGATAGCTGCCTCCACCAGCTCATCCCACGTGGTGAAGCCGGTGGCATCTATCTCTGGATAGTCGTCATTAGCCACTAGGGTGACTGCACTGAAACCTTCTTGCTTCAGCTCAGATTCGGCTTCTTCTGGATTGTTCTGGACGGGCCACTCGGGCCACCCGTCTTCAGGGTAACGAAGGAAGGGTGGAGCATACCACCTGCAAGGCTCAGCCAGTTGTCGGAGTTCCAATCCCCGGGTAAGGTCATCTGCGGGGTTTCGTTCAGAATTTACATACCGCCAAGTGGCATGATCTGTTAGTCGCTGAATCTCAGCTATACGGGCTCCAACGAAACGGTTGTAGCGGCATGATTCGGACTTAATCCAAGTAAGTACAGTCGTATTGTCACCCCAGCAGATGATCGAGAGTGTCATCTTCATTTCACTCTCAACCAGTTCTGCCAGTTCTGCACCACAGACAGCTGCGAGGAGTTCTAACCGCGGCATTGTCTGAACACGCTTTAAGGGCAAGACGGGATCGGGACATCACAAAGCGCACAGACACTTCACCATCTGTAGTGGTAGATCGCAGATAGAGCAACTGCCCCATATGCTCTTTCTGAGGCATCTGCGAAAACATGGAGCTGGTACGTCACTCCATTCGGGTTGAAGTTGTCTGGTAGGTAGCAGCGGGAAAACTGACACGAGGAAGATCAGCTATTTCTGTTCGCCATCTCATATGTTGAGCACGCAAGCCCGCATCACCCTCATTTGGGATCGGATCGTCCCACCCCAGGTCGCTTCCACAACTCCTGAAGTAACATCTTCCCCCTCACCATAAAGGGCATTAGGAAGCCTAGGGGTCCTTTCCTGCACATCTCATTATGTCGCTAAGTACAGCTCTCCTGGTGAGAACAGGCCAGTCATGGAGTTCCAACTGGTATGTGAAGGCGTCAGATGCAAAATTCCATCTGGGGCCCAAAGGCGGCCTCGTCTGGCGAAGTACAGTTGAGATTGAGCCATCTCTCAGCACTTTCTGATCGAGCCTCAGTCGGGAGGTCAGCCACAACCTCAGGCACATTACTTGCCCATTTGACGATAGGGAATCCTCCTCACCGAGGGATTTGCACAGCTTCTGCACCAGTTCTTTGGCTTGATGCACTGTTGCCTTTCCATCCAGACAATTGTCTACATAAAATGCATTTGTGACACTTCTCAGTACATCAGGGTCACCCACATTCTCCCGAGCATGCTTCTGTAAAGCAAATGACGCACAGCATGGACTACAAGTTGTGCCAAGCGAATACACGTTCCATTCGAGCTTCTCCGGTTCGGTTTCAGTTTGGAGTGCCCTCCACAGGAATCTCAGCATGCAACGATCCCTCTCCAAGGTATACACGCAGTGAAACATGGCTTTAATATCACCAGATATGGCCACTGGATGTTGCCTGAACCGCAACAGAACTCCAATCAGGGATGAACCAAGTATGGGACCAGGCAGGAGCCTATCATTCAGGGATTGGCCACAGTACTTAAAAGCACAGTTAAACACAAGTCGGCACTTGCCATTCTGTCTGACAACATGGTGTGGAATATACCAATGTCGCTTTTCATCATCCCCTTTCTCTTGGTCACAAACAGTACGAACAAGTCCTGCTTCCTTCAGTTCCTGGATCTTAGTGCAGTGAACCTTCGCAAGCTCAGGATCTCTTGCAAGACGTTGCTCATTTCGACGAAGGGTTGGCATGACGGAGCTTGCTGGACTTTGAAAATTCTCATCATCGCTCCTCCAGAGAAGAGGGGTTGCCACTCGTCGGACACCTTCTACTTCTACATATGTAGACCGGGACTCAAGGAGGTCTATGGCTCGCTGGTCCTGCTTGGACCGGGTGACTTGCTTCCTCTCTGCATACATTTTAAAATCATGATGCCACAACCTACAGACACCTTCATGCAGGGTTGCATCGGAAGGTGTGGGTCCTGACATATAGTTCAGGTCACCGTGATGTCGGGGATTCATGGTGGGGCCCTGCACTGCCCATCCCAGTTTGGTTCGTACAGCCACAGGAGCACCTTCTGGACCAAAGCGGCTCTCTAAAGGCACCACCAGCTCAGGATGATCACTACCTATCAGGAGGAGTGGTGCGCACATCTTTAAATTCGTGGGGAACTTCCTTTAGATGATCCCATCTCTGTCGCATAAGCTCGGGCCGGAACAGAATGCTCGGACAATCTGAGCATTTTGGATGAGAACACGTTTGATATTGTTATGCGATGTTCTGGATTGTCAGACAGTGAAACATCTAGGTTAACAATCTTGCCTCTGCATGGAGTACATTCTTCTCTGGCTGTGGCAATGGGCATCACGGCATTTTCACCTCGGAGACCCAACAACTCGGCGGCCTCGTCAAGCATCATGGTAAAGTTGGACGCATCATCCAATAAACAGTAGGTTTTCAACTCAGCGCCCTTACTGTGCAGGGTGATTGGTAGGATTTTCATGCACACATCACGGGGATGCCACGGATTACCATCACCATAGAAGATAGAAAGGTTAGGGTTGAATTTCGAATAATAGACCCGTACCCAGGCTGGACGACAAGATCGTGGAGGATGGTCAAGTGGGTTTGGTCACACTCCCTACATGGCTTGCGGAGATCACACTCCTGGCCGTCTTTGTGCTGTCTGGCACATTTCCAACAACGGCGACCTTCTTTGATCCACTTTACCCTGTCAGGGATCGAAAGCTTCTTGAAATTGAAGCACCGTGACAGCCAATGGTCTTCATCACAATGAGGGCATTTCCGGATAAACCTCTTGTCACGTTGTGGGGGCTTAGAGCCATTGCTCTGTGCAGACTTTGACTGAGGAGCACTACTGGTCTGCTTGAGGCTCTTGCCGGTTTGTGAATAAAATGCGAGGACACCCTTTCCTCTCTTGGCTCGGTTAGCAGATTGGGACTCAGTTGGTCGGCTTTCTTCCAATTGCATCTTTTTGCGAGCAATCTCTGCCGTTTCCTGCAACCACTCGTTGATGTCTCCCAGGGAAAAGTTTGTCACACTTTTCTTCTGCATATTTCTCAGGAATGTCGTCTGGTGAGTAGGGGAAAGTCTGTTGTATAAAATACAAGCAGTGGAGTTGGCCCTTAATTCTGCCTGTCCCTCTGGAGCGCTCTGGAGTTGAGTAACTAACGCAGAGACAGTGGATGCAAATTCAACGAACCCCCTGGAGTCATACGCTCGTAGTTTTGGCCACGACGTGATCTCCTCAATCTTAGTTCTGATGAGAATTCCAATGTCACCATGCAGTCGCTTCAGTACGGACATGGCCTTGGTAAAGGACCGTGCATCATGCTCAAGGCCTTTAATATCCCTGCATGGTTGACCACTCAGCTTGGACTTCAATATGAAATACTTCTGAATTTCACTAAGATGGACTAGTGGTCTAATGCAGCTATCAACCATAGTCTCAAAACACCGATATTCTGATGGATCACCACCGCTGAAATGTGGAACTTCCATGTTGAGTCCACCTGCAGTTGCCACCAACATAGAGCTGAGCATCATTTGGCTCATCACGCTGGTATCTGACACGAATGGAACAACTGGGGGCTCTGCAACGACTGTAGAGCGGAGGTTGTCCAATGGTGTGTGTCTGGGCCATCACCGGGGACACAACAGGAGCTGAATTGCTATCGCAGCAGGAAGCAGCAGGAATTTGTGTCGGGCTGGTGGTGGTTGTGGCTTTTGATGCTAGGAGGCGGAGTGGCAGACCACAGACGGGAGTGTCATCAACTGTGTATGTGACACTGGGCTGAGCTGTGGAAAAAACAGAATTAACGGTTATGGTTTGAGGGGGTGCCAAACTAGCGACTGGATTGCTGGCAGGCAGCGGGCACGCAGTTGCAGCGAAAACGCAAAGCTCAGGCTGAGAGCGCTGCAAGCTCGTCTCATGTGACTTATCGGATTGTGATTTCACGGTAGGGGAGTCACTGGTATTGACTCTGGAAGGAGAGTCCAAAGGCATACTGACATTTGTCATGGTATCATTTTCATTAAAATGTACATAATTGTTCTCAGTCTCAGTCTCAGTTTCAGTGAGGATGGCGGATTCAATTCTGGCTTGAGCGAGGCTAAGTTCTGCCTCAGTGAGTTGTTTCTCAAGTTCCAATTGGCTGGAGAACTCCTGTTTTCTCTTCAGGATCCGTTGTTCTGCTTGATCAGCATCCATTCGGGCTCGTTCCAATGCCAATTCTTCATCCTCTTGTCTCCTTAGTCGCTCGATGCGCAACCTTTTCTGTTCTAAGGCAAATTGTTCACGGGTCCTCTGTGCGGCCAAAAGCTCCTCGTCTATTCTCTCTCTCTCGGCTCTAGCTTTTATTTCGATTTCCGCTCTCTTACGAGTAGCAGCTAGCTCCTTCTCTCTGGCAGCAACTTGGATCCGGGCTCTCACGGATAGTAGACTGATGCTAAGGCTACTTTGTTGGCTCAATATGGATTGGGTTGATTTCCTGGAATGATGGCTAAATATTGATTTTGTTGATTTCTTGGTACGTTGGCTCGACAAGCTTGGAGGGGGTGCGTGTCCATCCATGGTATTGATATCACGTCTGGGTCACCATGAAAATTAAGCAGTCGAGTCAGCAGGTTTCATGGAACATCAGATAATTCTAGTTTATTCGTAATCACAGTAATCAGTCATAACATTCATTGGAGAAGATAATCAATATTAATCAGGAACAGTAGTTGTCAATTGGTTGAGAAAATCAGAAGGTTTGACGATAAAGGATTTGCCAGGCTAAATGGATCACTCGGATTGGGAAATCAGGTATAGTCTGCAAAATCAAGGAAAATGAGGAATAATTAGGAAATCATTTATGCAAAGTGATTAACAAAAGGCGAGTACAATATGAGCCGACATGAGCTACAACATTACATGCAATCACATTGGTTTTGTACATATATGGGAAAAGGATGGTATTTCCGACACCTAAAGAATCGTTAAGGTTCTCTTGGAAAATCACGATAATGACACAACAATATTGTACTAAATTCGAATGATTAATAATCTTGAACATATATAAGAAACAATTATAGGCCGAACTGTAAGACTAGATAATTATATTCATCAATAATTATAACGTTTATGAGAGAAACTCACCATCCGATTTTAGCCTTCATGGCGAGCATGTGAGAGCGCTTTTATTCGCCGCGCGGTGGCGCTCTATCGCTGCGATTTCACAACACTTGCCAAGGTATATCTAGTGCACTTAAAAGTCAAATACTGTCAAACCTTATGTGTAGTAAGTACATTAACCCTCCTACTACTACAAGGGTCAAAATCAGACAAAATGTTGATATACTTGCCAAGGTATATCTAGTGCACTTAAAAGTCAAATACTGTCAAACCTTATGTGTAGTAAGTACATTAACCCTCCTATTACCACAAGGGTCAAAATCAGACAAAATGTTGATATACTTGCCAAGGTATATCTAGTGCACTTAAAAGTCAAATACTGTCAAACCTTATGTGTAGTAAGTACATTAACCCTCCTACTACTACAACGGTCAAAATCAGACAAAATGTTGATATACTTGCCAAGGTATATCTAGTGCACTTAAAAGTCAAATACTGTCAAACCTTATGTGTAGTAAGTACATTAACCCTCCTATTACCACAAGGGTCAAAATCAGACAAAATGTTGATATACTTGCCAAGGTATATCTAGTGCACTTAAAAGTCAAATACTGTCAAACCTTATGTGTAGTAAGTACATTAACCCTCCTACTACTACAACGGTCAAAATCAGTCAAAATGTTGATATACTTGCCAAGGTATATCTAGTGCACTTAAAAGTCAAATACTGTCAAACCTTATGTGTAGTAAGTACATTAACCCTCCTACTACTACAAGGGTCAAAATCAGACAAAATGTTGATATACTTGCCAAGGTATATCTAGTGCACTTAAAAGTCAAATACTGTCAAACCTTATGTGTAGTAAGTACATTAACCCTCCTACTACTACAAGGGTCAAAATCAGACAAAATGTTGATATACTTGCCAAGGTATATCTAGTGCATAAAAGTCAAATACTGTCAAACCTTATGTGTAGTAAGTACATTAACCCTCCTACTACTACAAGGGTCAAAATCAGACAAAATGTTGATATACTTGCCAAGGTATATCTAGTGCACTTAAAAGTCAAATACTGTCAAACCTTATGTGTAGTAAGTACATTAACCCTCCTATTACCACAAGGGTCAAAATCAGACAAAATGTTGATATACTTGCCAAGGTATATCTAGTGCACTTAAAAGTCAAATACTGTCAAACCTTATGTGTAGTAAGTACATTAACCCTCCTACTACTACAACGGTCAAAATCAGACAAAATGTTGATATACTTGCCAAGGTATATCTAGTGCACTTAAAAGTCAAATACTGTCAAACCTTATGTGTAGTAAGTACATTAACCCTCCTACTACTACAACGGTCAAAATCAGACAAAATGTTGATATACTTGCCAAGGTATATCTAGTGCATAAAAGTCAAATACTGTCAAACCTTATGTGTAGTAAGTACATTAACCCTCCTATTACCACAAGGGTCAAAATCAGACAAAATGTTGATATACTTGCCAAGGTATATCTAGTGCACTTAAAAGTCAAATACTGTCAAACCTTATGTGTAGTAAGTACATTAACCCTCCTACTACTACAACGGTCAAAATCAGTCAAAATGTTGATATACTTGCCAAGGTATATCTAGTGCACTTAAAAGTCAAATACTGTCAAACCTTATGTGTAGTAAGTACATTAACCCTCCTACTACTACAAGGGTCAAAATCAGACAAAATGTTGATATACTTGCCAAGGTATATCTAGTGCACTTAAAAGTCAAATACTGTCAAACCTTATGTGTAGTAAGTACATTAACCCTCCTACTACTACAAGGGTCAAAATCAGACAAAATGTTGATATACTTGCCAAGGTATATCTAGTGCACTTAAAAGTCAAATACTGTCAAACCTTATGTGTAGTAAGTACATTAACCCTCCTACTACTACAAGGGTCAAAATCAGACAAAATGTTGATATACTTGCCCAAGGTATATCTAGTGCATAAAAGTCAAATACTGTCAAACCTTATGTGTAGTAAGTACATTAACCCTCCTATTACCACAAGGGTCAAAATCAGACAAAATGTTGATATACTTGCCAAGGTATATCTAGTGCATAAAAGTCAAATACTGTCAAACCTTATGTGTAGTAAGTACATTAACCCTCCTACTACTACAACGGTCAAAATCAGACAAAATGTTGATATACTTGCCAAGGTATATCTAGTGCATAAAGTCAAATACTGTCAAACCTTATGTGTAGTAAGTACATTAACCCTCCTACTACTACAACGGTCAAAATCAGACAAAATGTTGATATACTTGCCAAGGTATATCTAGTGCACTTAAAAGTCAAATACTGTCAAACCTTATGTGTAGTAAGTACATTAACCCTCCTACTACTACAACGGTCAAAATCAGACAAAATGTTGATATACTTGCCGCCAAGGTATATCTAGTGCATAAAAGTCGAACACTGTCAAACCTTATGTGTAGTAAGTACATTAACCCTCCTACTACTACAAGGGTCAAAATCAGACAAAATGTTGATATACTTGCCAAGGTATATCTAGTGCATAAAGTCAAAATACTGTCAAACCTTATGTGTAGTAAGTACATTAACCCTCCTACTACTACAACGGTCAAAATCAGACAAAATGTTGATATACTTGCCAAGGTATATCTAGTGCACTTAAAAGTCGAACACTGTCAAACCTTATGTGTAGTAAGTACATTAACCCTCCTACTACTACAAGGGTCAAAATCAGACAAAATGTTGATATACTTGCCAAGGTATATCTAGTGCACTTAAAAGTCAAATACTGTCAAACCTTATGTGTAGTAAGTACATTAACCCTCCTACTACTACAACGGTCAAAATCAGTCAAAATGTTGATATACTTGCCAAGGTATATCTAGTGCACTTAAAAGTCAAATACTGTCAAACCTTATGTGTAGTAAGTACATTAACCCTCCTATTACCACAAGGGTCAAAATCAGACAAAATGTTGATATACTTGCCAAGGTATATCTAGTGCACTTAAAAGTCAAATACTGTCAAACCTTATGTGTAGTAAGTACATTAACCCTCCTACTACTACAACGGTCAAAATCAGACAAAATGTTGATATACTTGCCAAGGTATATCTAGTGCACTTAAAAGTCAAATACTGTCAAACCTTATGTGTAGTAAGTACATTAACCCTCCTACTACTACAACGGTCAAAATCAGACAAAATGTTGATATACTTGCCAAGGTATATCTAGTGCATAAAAGTCAAATACTGTCAAACCTTATGTGTAGTAAGTACATTAACCCTCCTACTACTACAACGGTCAAAATCAGACAAAATGTTGATATACTTGCCAAGGTATATCTAGTGCATAAAAAAGTCGAACACTGTCAAACCTTATGTGTAGTAAGTACATTAACCCTCCTACTACTACAAGGGTCAAAATCAGACAAAATGTTGATATACTTGCCAAGGTATATCTAGTGCATAAAAGTCAAATACTGTCAAACCTTATGTGTAGTAAGTACATTAACCCTCCTACTACTACAACGGTCAAAATCAGACAAAATGTTGATATACTTGCCAAGTATATCTAGTGCACTTAAAAGTCGAACACTGTCAAACCTTATGTGTAGTAAGTACATTAACCCTCCTACTACTACAAGGGTCAAAATCAGACAAAATGTTGATATACTTGCCAAGGTATATCTAGTGCACTTAAAAGTCGAACACTGTCAAACCTTATGTGTAGTAAGTACATTAACCCTCCTACTACTACAAGGGTCAAAATCAGACAAAATGTTGATATACTTGCCAAGGTATATCTAGTGCACTTAAAAGTCAAATACTGTCAAACCTTATGTGTAGTAAGTACATTAACCCTCCTACTACTACAACGGTCAAAATCAGACAAAATGTTGATATACTTGCCAAGGTATATCTAGTGCACTTAAAAGTCAAATACTGTCAAACCTTATGTGTAGTAAGTACATTAACCCTCCTACTACTACAAGGGTCAAAATCAGACAAAATGTTGATATACTTGCCAAGGTATATCTAGTGCACTTAAAAGTCAAATACTGTCAAACCTTATGTGTAGTAAGTACATTAACCCTCCTACTACTACAAGGGTCAAAATCAGACAAAATGTTGATATACTTGCCAAGGTATATCTAGTGCACTTAAAAGTCAAATACTGTCAAACCTTATGTGTAGTAAGTACATTAACCCTCCTACTACTACAAGGGTCAAAATCAGACAAAATGTTGATATACTTGCCAAGGTATATCTAGTGCACTTAAAAGTCAAATACTGTCAAACCTTATGTGTAGTAAGTACATTAACCCTCCTATTACCACAAGGGTCAAAATCAGACAAAATGTTGATATACTTGCCAAGGTATATCTAGTGCACTTAAAAGTCAAATACTGTCAAACCTTATGTGTAGTAAGTACATTAACCCTCCTACTACTACAACGGTCAAAATCAGACAAAATGTTGATATACTTGCCAAGGTATATCTAGTGCACTTAAAAGTCAAATACTGTCAAACCTTATGTGTAGTAAGTACATTAACCCTCCTACTACTACAAGGGTCAAAATCAGTCAAAATGTTGATATACTTGCCAAGGTATATATCTAGTGCACTTAAAAGTCAAACACTGTCAAACCTTACTTGCAGTAAGTACATTTACAGGGCAAATGACCGTTATTGAGTGATAAAAGCATTGTCTTGTATTGTTCAGGGTGGTCAAAATAACAGTGAAAAAACGGTCAAAAATGCCCCTGTGTGCACAGTTGGTTCAACAGTCAAAACAGGCTGTTGACTGATTTTGACCTCTATAGCTACTTGCCACTAAAGTTCAGCTATAGTAGGAGGGTTAACTGTTTGTTTGTTTGTTGGGGTGTTTGTTTTCCCTAAAAAAATTACTTATTTTATATACTCAAAAATGCACATTCTGTGTGCATGGCCAATTTTACTTTGAACAATTTATTTAAATTCTGAATTGCTATTTTTCAAGGATCACCAAAGGGATTAACTTTCAATTGAGACATCGCATGAAAAAATCCATCCGTGCTTAAAGGGACAGTATCGTCACGATCATCAGGGCATGGAATATGAGTTTTAAATTAACTCAGTGACTGAAAATAATACCCCACATAATGTCATATTACCGTAATTTTCAGTCACTGTGTTCATCTTAAACTAGGACACGATTCCATGCCCTGTTGAAAGTCTGCTCTAATCGTGGTGATATTGTCCCTTTAATGCCAGACTAATTACAAACAATCTATGAATTCATCAGGTTGCCTTAAAAAATACTAAAATTACAGTTCTTAAAGTTGAGCCGATTTTGGTTTAGATTGCACACACATAGCTTTATTGTTCTTTAAAACCCTAAACTATCCCAAATCCTCTAAAATCCTTCTCCTGGTTTTGCCTGATTTTGATGAATTCAGTACTCCACAGTATAGCCCAGTGAATAGAGCATGTAGCCATGTGTACCAAATCCATCAAACTCCACCGGCTGCTTTTACTGGATTCAGGACTGTGTATAGCCAAGCCATGGATGCTTTAAATTTGCTACTCTACCAATTCCATCAAAGTCCAACAATTGGGGTACCTTTTTACTGCATGTTGATAGATTTTGGAGGATTTGGGATGGTTCCTAGCCAAAATGCCTAGGGGGTTAGGGTTAAAAGTCTTCTTGTCACAGCATAATGGGTGAACAGTCATATGTCCGCAATAGAGATATTTTCATCAGTGGCGGATCAAGGATTTTTGAAAGGAGATTTTTCAGATGGTTAGACTTATTTGTGTCATCAGAAACAGTTTGCAAAAACTAGCCCGACTTGTAACCTGCCCAGCAATTGTTCAGAAGTATACTAAAAACATTTTGTTGTCACTTCTGGAAAAAAGAGAAATTGTAACCAAAAGGGAAGGGTCAGGACCCCAGGAAACCGCCTCTGGATCCACCCCTGGTAATAAATATTTAATTATTCATCAGGTTCATCATTTTTATTCTGCAATCCATATTTATGTCCAATGTTAATTTCAGACAACAAATGTTTATTTTCCCGACCATTGTGGATACTGAAAATTTTTGTTATTTTTGTTGTTGTAATTTTATTTTTTTCATTTAAAAACACATCTAGATTAATCTATCACCCTGCATGGAGGATGCATCTTAAACTTCAATTTTTTCTTAAATTTTATTTATTTTTTCATATTTTGTTGTATGGTCTCAACCAACACCTCTTTGAACTTTTTTAAAACTTGATGCATCAAAACTGTACACCTTTTTATTTTTTAATTTACAACCTTTATTTTTCAAATATTATAATAATGAGCATGTGTAATATTTATATAATACCTGTTTATATCAATCTTTCAAATGACAATAATGTGGAGGGCAGATAGCTGCACCAATAGAGAAACATCCATTATTTGATTTTATTCATATCAGAGACAATGACAACGACAGGTTTTCTATTTAATTGCTGTCAGGCAGAATCCAGTACATGTAATGAATTACACCAAAAATTGTATTCTCTGTGTGATATAATATAAAAATACAGGCCTCCCAGCGAAGCCTATAAAAACATATATTTCAAAATGGGAACCTATATTTCCCCCAAAAAACCTATATTAACCTATAAAAACGTATATTTTTAATCTCCTACAACACATTGTCAACTTCCTCATAAAATCCTCATGGATTTGAAGAAAAATTACTTCCTAAGTATAAAGAGATGAAGCCAAAACAGCAGCTAAACTGAAACATGTGTACCACTCTTAGATTTTCTGCCAGACAGGGTATGGGGTAATGTACTTTGTTGCAAAAAGTACTCGGAAGGTAGGCAATTTACCAAAAACTTGTTACTAATAACACTGCATAGTCACAGGATAATCACCTATAAAAGCCTATAGTTTGGCATTTTGTAAACCTATAATAAGCTATATTTTGCTTACAAAACCTATTTAAAAACCTATATTTGGTAGATTAGCCACTGGGAGGTACTTACAAAGTGCATATATCCACCAAACTGGTGCTCAAGGTTCCTTTATTACCCCTCATGATGTTAGAATGTTACATGTTTTAAGCTTGTGCTATCTTGTCATAGACCTCGAACCTTATCAGTAGTGTTCATTGAGGAAGCTGTTTTTTTTTCAAAAATAAGGAGTCTGTGTTTCTATTTTACTGTTCCTCTCCACTCTAGGCGGGTCAGGAAGAGACAATTGCATCACTGAATGACACTAAACATCAACTTGAAGCAACTCTAGCTGATGTGACAGCCCAGCGAGATGAACTCTCGGAGGAGAAGGTTGCCATGGAGCTGAAGATGGTACAGTTTGAAGAGGAGAAAGATGGTAAGAGGACAGAGGGATGGAAGGGAGGACAAGATAATACTCGGGAAATTCATTGAAATCATGAAAGATTTATTCCTCAATTCATCTTTGGTAATAGGACATTGCATTCCATTCATACTTCATGAGGATCATTCATTATACAGGGATGCCAGTTTTCCCGACTTGCTGGAATTCCGGCTTTTTCATAATTGTGTTTCACGGCCCTCATTTTCTGAAATTGTTGACTGATTTTACTCAAATTGGCTACCATAATGGCGGTTGGAAGAGGTGTGGATCTGAAAAAAATCGATGCAAGTGTAAAGAACAGGTTCAATTGGCATTGGCTTGAATCAAAAGACAACGAGGAATATTTTCTTTCCGTGCGCATGAATGAACGTTCGCTCTTCCTTTGTGGGAAAATGTTTTCCGGCTCTGGAGCAAAGAGTATACAATTTACAAACATTTACCAATAGTGTACAATGGCTTTAAGATGTGTGAAAAGATTATTTTGTTATGACTAAGTGGCTGTTGTAATCGGCCATTGATCTGGAGACGCACAGAAATAGGGACTATCCCCTTTCATATGAAATGACTCGGCACCAATCTCAAATGACTTATCAGGTTTAGAGCAGCAGACGGTTGCTCTCCAAGAGGCAGTCGACCATCTCAAGGAGACAATGCAGAGAGAGCATCTTCCCCTGGCGGAGATGGAACGAGAGAGGGAAGCCTTCCAGGAGCGAGTGCGGGAACTTGAGACGAGCAGAGATGATGTTCTGAGACAACTGGAAGAGGAAAAGGATAGAAGAGACCAGTTTGAGGTTGGTGTTGTTACGGTGATTTACTCTATCTTGCTGGTACTTCAACCAAGGATTCTTCAAAAGTGCAGATAGCACTGTAGCGTGTAAGCTTGAAAAAAAAAACATGTGAAAAGAAGACGATGAAGAAATGTTCAGTTTTAGATGTAGGAGGAAGATCCCATACAAATATTCTAGGGAAAACCCATGTTATCAGGTAGTTTATGTCCAATCTCCAACAAATAGTCCAATTGAGTTTGAAAAATGTTTTCATCTTTTGTACAATTTTAAATTTATACTGTTTTTAACCCTCATATAACTTTTTAGTGACCGTTCTAGTTGCTGTTTCCCAAAACCATTAAGAACTTTAAATTTAGTCTTTATCATGGTATTTGTCTTGTCTGCAGAGTGAGCTGGAAACATTGAAGGCTTCCAAATCGGATATTGAGGTTGGATATTGGAAGACACAACAACAGCTTGCCGATGCTCAAGCCGAGCTGGAAAAGATGGCACTTGAAAATGACAGAGTTGTTCAGGCTTTGCAAGAGGAGGTATTGAAAGCATTTTGTTTTTATCCATACTGTGCATGACTTGTAGCTAGGGCAGTAGGAAATCACTGGGTAGCATGCGCTATTTTCTATATTTGCATTCAAGTGTGAATGATTACCAGGGAAGAGTTTTTGCTGGATATAAAGTACTGAAGCTTACATGGACTTTGTACGCACAATTTCAGTGCCCTGGACTAGGTAGACCAGATGCATTTTATAAAATGGATAACCAATTAGGTTAACATTAATTAGTACAATTTTTTTTAAACTTAATCAAAGTTATTAACTGTGCTTCATTTCCCCAGGGAAATTTGTTGTATTCCCTATGTATAAAAATGTCACATTCTATCCTTTGTGTATATTTCACTTTTGTGCAGATCAACCAGGCTTTGGAGCTTAGGAATCAACTGGACAGCCTTCAGAAAGAAATGGACATTCTTGCGAAGGAAAGAGATGACTTTTCAGAAAAGATCATTGACCTCCAAAACCAACTGCATTCCTCGTCCATTGAGAAAGATCAACTTCAAAATGAAATTCAGACCATAGAAGCCACCTTGGCAGAAACTACAACGAAACTTAACCAGAAAGCAGAGGAGGTCCAGACATTCTGTGACAAATTTGCATCCAAGGAAACGGATGTTGCAGAAGCCTCGGTCAAATTGGAGGAGGAAAGGGAAAAGTCTGCCAGACTTTTACAAGATAAGAAGACACTGGAAAGAGATGTAGATGGTCTGAAGATGGATGTCGCAGGTCTTGAGAGGGAAATTGAGAATCTGCATTCAGTGTTTGCTGCAGAGAAGGGAGAACTTGATGCTTCCATTCACAACAAGGAGGAAAACCTTGTGGAGATGACCAGAACATGCCAAGAGAAGGAAAAGGAGATCGCAAGACTATCGCAGACCATCGATGTAAACATTCAGGAACTGTCTGCCATGCGAGATCAGATTTCCGAAAGAGATTACACCATTGGGACATTGGAGAACTCAGTCAGTCAGGCTCAACGAGAAATAGAGATCCTCAGGGAAGGGCAGTCTGCTGAGGGCAAGAAAATGGAGTCCCGGATGTCTTCCCTATTAGAGCAGATTGCCGAACTAGAATCAGAGATTACAGGAAACCAGAGGACAATCTCTGAACAGGAGAACAAATTTCAGGGCCTGAGCTCACAATTCGACCAGAAGTCTTCCGAAATGGAGGGTGTGGTTAGAGAACTGAAAGAGTCCAACAGGAAGCACTACCACCAGATTGAGGAGAAGGAAGGGCAGGTTGCTTCCTTGCAAGAGCAGTTAATGTCCTCCTTGAAGCTAGTCCAGGATAAGGACACATCTTACCAGGACCTGATAAGAACGGCGAAAGAGGGATTCAGTTCCATGCAAACCTCTCTAACATCTGAAATATCCAAACTTATGGAATCCCTTGAAACCTCGGAGCATAAGTCCAGTGAGCTCATTGAGGAAGACAGGAAGAAAACTGCCATCATTGATGAATTAAAGCAGAAAGTGGATTCCGCTTGTGAGCAGATAGAAGAAATGGATGCGATCTTAAATGATAGAGAAAAAATGATAGAAGAGCTTAACAATCAGAAGCAACATCTAGAAAAGAGTTTTGAAGAAACAGAACATTTCCTGAAATCAGAATCATCATCTCTTCATGAAAGTTTAGCCAAATTAGACAAACAGAGAAAAGATTTAGAACAGCAACTTCTAGAAAGAGAACAAGCAATCTCATCTTTGGAAGAAAAGCTGAAACAGAACTCAGAGGAGTGGAATCAACAGTGTAAGGACCTACAAGAACAACTTCAAAATGCTTCTGAGGAAATTCAGTCCAAGAATGCACAACAGAAGACCCTCATTGAGGAGATACAAAAATTGAAACAAGAGGCAGCGGACTGTGAAAATGTGTTTCAGACGAAAGAAGCTGCCTTGATGAGACAAGTTGAAAACTACACAGAGGGAGCTGTGGGTACAAGAAAAGAGGTAGAAAGGTTGCAAGAAGAGCTGGCCATGAAGGATAGGCTTCAAATTGAGGTCATAGCTGTGCAAGAAAGCCTCCAGAAATCTTCGACTGAAACCAGTGAAAAGCAGAAAATCTTAGAGGAGCTTCAAGAAGAACTAACCAGAAGAGACAAAGAGTTTGCAGATCACAAAACGTCCATGGAAGAGCAGTTAGCAATGGCAGTTAAGAAGGAGCAGCGACTCAGTGATGAACTTGCTGTCAAATCTGAGATGGTGGAAGACCTTACGCAGAAGATTATCAGCAATGAAGAAAGCTTTTCTGGGGTTATTCAAAAGCTTGAAAAGAAGATAGAAACTCTCTCTGAAAGCTTGAAAGAACACTCACAAGAAATAGAAGCCAGAAACAGCCTTGTGGAAAAGTTGAAGTCTGAGATATGTGATAGAGATACAAATTTTGGAGATGAGGTTACAATTCTCAAGGAGAAAACTCAAGTCGAAATAACAAGATTAAGGGAGGAGCTGGAGGAAAAAGAACTGGAGTGGACACGATTGAAAGAGGATGCAATGTTGAAAGAGGCAAATATGGCCAAAGAGATAGCATCCTGGACTGAGATGTATGAGAAGGCTGCAGTAGGTATGGATGCGCTCAGGAAAGAGATGGATGATCAAGAGACTGGACTGACTAACGAGATTGCATCACTGCAGAGATCTCTCTCAGAGGTCACAGACAAGGCCTCTGCTATTGAGATATCTCTGAATGAAAAAGAAACCAAATTGGGTGACCTGACTCAAGAATATGAAGCAAAAAAGAGTGAATACGAGTCGAGGATATCTTCCTTAAGAGAGAAGTGCAAGAAAGTGATCCATGAGCGGAATGAGATGAGAAACCTTCTTGCAAGCAGGAAGGAGGAAGTGAAGACCCTGCAAGAGAAGCTAGATGAGCAGGGCAAAGAATTGTCAGCTCATGCATCATTGGAAGCAGAATCTCAACAGAACTCGAGTCAAATCCTCAAGATGGAAAGGGAGCTGGAACAAAAGAGCATGCTTGTTGAAACTTTCAAGAAACAGCTTCTGGAAAGAGATGAAGAGTTCAACGCTGAAGTGAGTTCCCTAAACAACAGCATATCTGAACTAAGTGCAAGAGTACCGGATTTGGAGGCAACTCTTGAAACCAAAGAGTCTCAGTTGAAAGACCTCCGGGACCAACTCCTGGAAAAAGACGGGAAGCTGAGCGATCTGAATGAGAGCTTCACAGAGCAGGAATCTAAGGTCTTGTTGTTACAAGAGCAACTGGTTCAAGAACAGGAGAAGATTGTGGTTGAAAGGATGCAGACGACTGAAAGCGCACCAGTGCCTGGACAAGAGATGGCACAGCTTGAGAGTGACAACACAAAGTTGAAAGCAGAGGTGGAGACTGCAAAACTGCGATATGGAAAACTGCTCCTAAAGGCCAAAGAGATCAAATCTAAGTCGGACGTAGCCATGAAAGAGAAAGAGAGGTTGGAGTCGGAAGTTGCATCATTGACAAGCACAGTAGAACAAAAGAATCAACAGCTGCTTTCCATCACTCAAAGGACTGAACAAGAACAATCGAAGTTCACGTCACTAAAAAGAGCATTGGAGAAAAGAGACCAAATGTTAGAAGAGAAAAATGAGCAACTGGAATCATCTGTTCAGGAAAATAAACTCCTACAATCAGAACTTTTGTCCTTGAAAGATCTCCTTGAAAAACTAAATTGTGAACTTGAAAAACTCAGTACTGTTTCTGCGGAGAAGGAAAGAGTGGAGTCAGATGTGACTTCTCTGAGAAGACAAGTTGATGAAATGGACCATGACCTGGTGCAAGCAAATCAAACACTTGAAGAATTTAAAGTTGCTCAGAGTGCTGTTGGTAACCAGCAAATGGAAAACCATAACAAAATTCAGACACTTCGGGAAAATGTAGCAGATCTTGAAAACAAACTAAGAGAAAGTGACCTGTTGTTAAAGAAGGTTGAATCGGAGAAGGAGATAGAAAAGGCATCCCTGATTTCTGACTTGGAATCAATCAGAGAGGCCCTTGATCTAGCACGCACTCAGATGAATGAACAAAGTAGTGTGATAAAAGACATGGAGAGTAAGCTGCAAGCATCTCAGGAAGAACATTCTAAGGTGGAAGAAGAGTTGCAGAAGATACGGCAAGAACATGAAGGTGAGAAGGCAAAAAATGAAAAACTGAAGGAAGAGCTTGTTGAGACACGAAGATCCTACGAACAGGAAAAAGAGAAATTGTCAGGGATAATAAACAGGTTGAAATCTCAAGTAGAGGGCTCGATACAACGACTGGATGTGTTCACAGACAACATCGAAAAGCTTAACCAGGTAAAGCGTCAGCTGGAACAGTCTGTGACGGAGAGTAGGGGATCTGAGGAGAGCCTCCTGGTGGAGCTCGAGAGGGTGAATGGAAAATTACTGAGTGTGATGCATGAGAGAGAGGACTTGAAACAGCACTTAGAAGAAATCAAAAGTGGGGAATCTCATCTGGCTTCCAAGCTACAGGTATTGAGTCAGCAGATGATGCAGACGACCGAGGAGAAAGAGAAGCTCCAAAACCTGTTTGATGAAAAAACCTACGGTGAAAATGAACTGGCTCTCAAAGTTGAGGAACTCCATGGTGAATTAGCACAGATGTCTGCGGACAAAGTGGAACTGCAGAAGATGATTGAGGAGAGTAGCGGACAGGTGCATGAATTGATACTGTCTGTGGAAGAGAAGGATCGGCAGTTGGTTCAGCTGTCAGAGGAGAAGAAAGGATTATTAGCTGGAAATAGTGAGAGGGAAGACAAGATTGTGTCAGACCTTGAAAAATTTAACAAGGAGTTGATAGAAACAAAGGATGAAAATGAAAACCTTCAATGCCGAATCAAACAACATGAGACGAGAGAGAGTGAATCAAGTTTAAGACTTGATGAGCTGTTGCAGCAATTAACCCATGCCACAGAAGATCTCCAGAAAGTAGAGAGCAGGAAAGAGGCCATCCAGAGACAAAATGAGAAATTAAAAGAAAGGCTGACCAAGATTAACGAGGCCAGGAAGAAGCTGGGAAAAGAGGTTGAAGAGCTCAAGCGAGAGAGGGAGGAAACGGAGGGACTCGTTAAACTGAAGTCTGAAGCTGAAACGCAGGTTCTTTCGATGGAGCGAGAGTTTGAGCATTTGCGCCAGTCGAGTGATCAGAGTGCCTCTGAATCTGCAACTCTGAAAGAAGAACTTGAAACTACACGAGACAGGTGTCATCAACTCATTACAGACAATGAATCACTGAAAAGGAAAGTCTGTGATTTAGAGATGGTGAGGAAGCAAGCGGCTTCTGTCGAGTTGGAAAAAGAATCTTTGGCAAATGAAAACTTTAAATTATCAACATTGGCGCAACAGCAGCAGGAAGCAATTCAACAAATGCAATCTAAGATGACACAATTTGACTCTGATATGATGTCAGCCCAAGACAAGTACAGCAGTCTCCAAGATAACTTCCACCAGAAAACATCAGCCTTGGAGAAAGAAAACTCGGGGCTAATTTCCAAATTGGCAAAGCTAGAATCAAAGCACAAGCAAGACATCGAAGAGTACAGTATTAATATCCACAGTGGTCAAAAAGAGCTTGACAAGAAAAGAGCTGATATCGAGAGATTGAACAAGGAACTTGAACACGGGAAGCTTGACCAGAATATCCTGAAGGCTGAGAAGGAAGAGGTTGAAGCACTGTTGGACAAACTTGACCTAAGGAACTCCCAAATGGCAGAGGAGCTTGCTGTTGCAAAGAATCAGGCCAAAACGGCGAGGGATGAAAACCAAGTCTTGAAGGCATTTGAAACCAGGTTAGCCGAAGTTGAATCCCTGCATGAAGATACGTTGCAGGAAAAGAGTGACCTGATGTCACAAAATGAGCATATGCTACAAGAGAATGAAGAGTACATGAAAGAACTTCAGGAGTATAGTGACCAGATGAAGGAAGCAAGAGCAACTGGTGTCCAGTTGAAGTCAGTAACCACAGAACTTGAAAATCTCCGAAAGCATTTGGGTGAGCGAGAGCATGTGATTATGGAGCTTCAAGTAGCAATCACTGAAATCCAAGAAGAGCTCAGTCAACGGAGGGCTTCCTGTGAAACTCTTGAACAAGAGAAAGAGGACTTGGCAGAAGAATTGGAGAAGTTTCAAGGTGAGCTTGAGTCCTTTAAGCTGGAGCGCGACCACCTCAGAGCAGAGTGCCATCAGCTGAGCGATGCCATGCAGAGATACCAGCAAGAGAGTGAGCAGCTTGGAGGACAGCTGGGCGAGGCTCACAAGCAAATTCAACAGCTGAGTGCCGAGAATGAAGGCTTGAGGCTGAAAGCTCAGCAGGAGGGAACGGTGGACCAGCAGCTGAGGCAATGGCAGGAGGCTTATGAAGGAGTGAGGGCAGAGCTTGGAACGGCAGAAGCAGAGAGGTTACAGGCAATGCAGGGCCTCCACCAGAGGGAGATGAGGTGAGGGTTTGTTACTTATTTTGTGGGAAAAATTTAATGGTCAAGTCCAGTGTCGGCAGAGAGCTCTCCAAGGACCCTGATATGTCTTGGTTTTCTTCAAAATTTTGTAACACATTTTTAAAACTTTTGTCTTGTCAGGTGTGAAGATATGACGATGCAGATTTCTGCACTGGTTGAAGAGAGGAACAACTTAAGTATAAAGCTGCATAATTCAGCAAGAGCCTCAAAGGATCTCCAAAAACAACTAAGACTATCAGAAGCGGAACATAGTGCCCTCGCTCAACAACTCCAGGAGAAGACATTTGTCAGTCAAACTATGGTAAGACAACCTACATTTTGTGAACGATTTGACATATATCACAAATCGCAAAAACAGTACCAAATCTAAACTTTTCCTATAAAAGTTCTTATTGTAGATAATGAATATTCATAAGGGACATGGGGATGAGTTTATGATTGGCTTTTAACTATGCAAATTTAGGAGGAGCTAATCATAAAAGCAGAGTCAGCCAGCCTACAGCAGAGTGCACCAATAGGAGGAGGGACTCACCAAACGGAACTCATTGAAATAAGCAGAAGGTAAGTTTTACAGGTTTTTGACATGTTTTTGTTAGTTGCTTGCTTGTCCTGTCTGTTTGTCTGTTAATTTATTCATTTGTGTGATTGTGGATAACCTGGTCAGTTCGTCCCTAATTTGCCATAGTGACCAATCCGACTTTTTTCAATTTTAAGTTTTCCCGCCCATTAGTACATTCAGGAAGAGACCTACCATTGTATCTAATCCACATGCATGTATTTCTTATAGTTTTGGAGATAGAGCATGCATTCAAATGACGAATGCTCTAACTGGCTATTTTTGTAATTTGGCAAAGTGACCAATACCGCATTGGTCACTATGCCAACTTAATTCGGGATTGGTCACTATGGCAAATTAGGGACGAGTTCTGAAATCAAAACCCATATAAGTATTTGAGTATAGATACTGAATGCCTGCCTGAAGTTCCTGTCAACTCAAGTATTTGAGTATAGGGACTGAGTGACTGAAGTTTGTGACAACTCAGGTATTTGAGTATAGATACTGAGTGACTGAAGTTTGTGACAACTCAGGTATTTGAGTACAGAGTGACTGAAGTTTGTGACAACTCAGGTATTTGAGTACTGAGTGACTGAAGTTTGTGACAACTCGGGTATTTGAGTATAGATACTGAGTGACTGAAGTTTGTGACAACTCAGGTATTTGAGTATAGATACTGAGTGACTGAAGTTTGTGACAACTCAGGTATTTGAGTACTGAGTGACTGAAGTTTGTGACAACTCGGGTATTTGAGTATAGATACTGAGTGAATGAAGTTTGTGACAACTCAGGTATTTGAGTATAGATACTGAAGTTCTTGACAAATTCAAGTGTGTGTAATTTTCCAGTTGCAGGTTAAATCAAAAATATATTTTTTTTATAAATAAAATAAAGAAGTATAAAAGGTTTAAATGTTCCAATGCACTCCTTGTCATTCTTTGGAAAGTAAAAGTAAAAGTATTATAGTAAAAGTGAATAAACAAGGTTTGGATAACATTGGGATTTTTAATCGTTGAATAGCACTCTGTAAAAATAAATTAAATATAATGTTTTTAATGATAACAATTTAGAATAAGTCTTACCAATTGCACAGTGAAAATATTAGTACATGTAGATTAATGCCAATATTCCAATGTAAACCTTGAAATAATACGTATTTGACAGGACTATATTTGATCGAAACCCATACATTTTCTTTTCCATTCTACCATCAAGCAGACTGGAAGATTCCGAGCAATCCAGAGAGGCCATGGCTAATGAGTTTGCCAAGCTAGAGGTAATGTTTGCATGTTTAACACGCAATTTTTTTTTTTTCCTCTTATTTCTCTCCTTACTTCTCTTGTTTGTTTTTCATTGAATTACTCACCCGTGTGTGATTTCCTAACACTTTAATTTTACATTTAATGCAAAAATTTTTTATCTTAATGGGATTGTACACCATTGGCAAAGTAACATTAACCAGTTCGCGTCGGGAATAAAAAAGTTTTTCTGGGCCCCTGTGCGGGTTTCTTTTTCCCACACACACGTTAATGGAAGCTTCCACAGCACGTGGCCACGTCTTCCGAGCATGTCACCGTACACGCGTGGCTCAACCGAGCATGCATACAAATATTCCTATGGCGTGTTCAGACGCCATATCCGCGGTGCAAAAAAGAATTGCGTGTATACACGGCCTCCAACGCGAACTGGTTAAGAGATATGTATAGAAACAACAGTTTCAGCTTATTTTGTTTTCCCATTAACCGTTCTGTGACTGCAAGGGTCAAAATCAGTCGAAATGTTGATATACTTGCCAAGGTATATCTAGTGCACGAACACCGTCAGACCTTATGTCAAGTAAGTACATATACAGGGCAAAATGAGTTGACTGTTTTTGACTGGTAAAAGCATTGTCTTGTATTGTTGAGGGTGGTCAAAATGACAGAAAAACCAGTCAAAAAATGCCCCTGTGTGCACAGTCTAAACGAGCATTTGACTGATTTTGACCTCTATAGCAACTTGCCACTCAAGTGCAGCAATAGTAGGAGGTTTAATGAGAAAATAGTGAAAAAGCATGCTGATTTATTTGTATGAATTCTTATGTGAAAAATGCATTATGGCTGTGATCCACTGGACAGCATGTCGGATGGACTAATTTTTCTTAGGATGTTTGGTACCATCACCAACTTCACACCAAGTAAGTTTGATGATTAAAATTCAGTAATTTTGTAATCGGTTAATTTCCAAAGGTGTATGCTCGCTTTAAATTGAAAAACTACTTTATTTACCAGCTGTTAGATCAATCACAAATTGGAATGATTTCTAAGTTTTATTTTGTCTTCCTGCTAGAAATGTTTGGGGGGGGGGGGGGGAGGGGGGAGGGAAACACAAACATTTCAGTGAAATTTTGATTGCTAATAATAGCATGCCAGCATTTTGTTCCAAACCATTTCTTATATAACACAATAACAAGAACGACTATGTTCTCTTTTCTTACTGTAGGGTAATGCACCCACCTCAGCTGACCATCTTACACATGAGGTGGGTGGTAGATAACTCTCTTGCCAAATTGTATTTCCTTAATAAATGTCACATATGGCACTTGTAGGCCACCATACTTTTCTGCACTATTAAACCATTGCTTGTAACCCACAAACCCGAGTCTTAATAAATCTTACATCATGAAGTGTGCCACGTGTGCTATAACCAAGTCCACTGCATAGTACTCTCCGACCAATGGATTTGAGGCCATTCATGATGTTGTATTCCACAGACTGATGCGCATGGTCTCAAAAAAGAAGCAGTGTATCCTGGTTGACTTGCTGGCGTACACAAAAACTGTACCAGGGGTGTAATTTGACAAAAGTAAAACATCCTGAAAAAATGGGTAGCAGGTCTAGCAGGTAATTACTACTCAATTGAGATTCCACATGGTGTCACCGCAATTAGTCTTACTTAGGTCTCCCTTTGGTCTAGAGGACAAAGCCCCCTGAACCTCCTGGATATTTTGGAGGATTTTACAGACTCTCCACATCGCCACAAACAAGAAACTATAGGTTTGGACAAAATACAGGCTACTTCTTTCTTTCTTTCCTTGGTGGCTACTTCTCTTCTTTCACGAAAATTCTGAGGGAAAGGGACATTCGTAAAAAGTCCTGAAATCAGGAAAAATCCTGAGAAATAATAATAATAATAAAATAATGGTGGCTTCTTGTATAGCGCACAAATCCATCACGTAGTGACGTTCATGGCGCTCAATGAACATTATTACCCCTGTCATCAGGCCAGTTATATCATTCCTAGAACCATCTCAACTCCTTGGGGAGTATGCAGCCCATGCTGCCAAATGTGTAGCGCAACGAGCTTAATCACAGTCCTGTTGTAAACACACCAATAAAGTGCATGTTGTTGTGCAACTTTCTGCTAAGGCTGTACCCAGATTCCTGACCGAAACTGTCATTACCCGGTTCCATTTTTCGCTTCCAATTACCCATAAACTACTTTTTTTAAAATTCCGACTGAACATTTGAGCCACACAAATGGAAGTCTCTGATTTGTTGATAACATAATGAAGAGAACTCGGATAAAGGCTTTAGAAGCAACATTTGCCGACAGCCTTTCACAGACTTGTCGGCTTTTGTTTGATGTATCTGGTTTTGTTTTGAGTCGACTGCCGTTGTGCCTGTATCACGAGTTGGTATTTGTGGATCAATGTGAGTGTGGGACGCATGAATTATTTTTGTATGTGTGTGGGGAATTGGGAAACTACGAGTCATTTTTAAATGTAGAGGCAGGAAATTATTATAGTAAGTCCAAATTTCTTACAACTCCAATACAACTCCAATACAACAAGAGAAACTTTTGTTTATATTGGTTATTTTATACATTCGGGAGTATTTACGTGTTTTTACCAAATTGTTTATGGGTACCCAGGTATCCAAAGATTTCCACTTTCGGGTATCCGGTTCCCGAAATAACCGAAAACCCACAGCCTTACTTTCTGCTAGCCCACTCGTATTAGTTGACGTCATATTTAGTTCTGGAACTAGCGAGTGGCGTCAAGCGCTTCTTCTACGATCCTCACCAGCGGGTTAGCCAAACCCATGCTTGTATTGCATGCATGCATTTGGAGTACAAAGTTGTGGACTGGGTTATGTAACAGGCTGGCAAACTTCATTGTGGGTATAACAAACTTCTGTTAACACATATCCTTTTAAAATTCATATTAAGCTCAAACTCAATCTGCATGATACATCTTTTGTGCATGTGCATAAGATACTAAGGGACCAGTTATTTGAGTAAAAATTGCTATAATTTTGACATTTAGAAGAAGAAAAATTGGTAAAGAAACGGTTATTATTAATCAGGAGTTTTGTAAGATTTCGCTAAATTGTTCTGAAAGCTTACTCAAAAAAAAGTGAATAGTTTTGTCCCAGCAACTGGTTCATAATTGATGAAGAAACAGTGACCTTGTAAGCTGATAACTGACTGTTTAGTTCAAATCGGCAGTTTTCCATCTTCTTAGAAGTTGTCTTCTGTAACTTGCCTGTCTTTTGTGATCGTATGAAGGCTATAATGTCTTCAACTTTAAGTGGACTAACAAGAACAAAATACTAGGCGTGTTTCAGAAATTTGTCAAGGGAGGGGCAGCGGAAATTTTTATGAAAAAAATTAGCCCCTGTAACATTTTTCGGCTGGAAAATAATTTGATCAAGGTCACGGAACAACTCCCCCTCCATTTTAGGGGTGAAAATGGGGTCAAATACTGCCCCCACCCTTGTCTACGCACCTGCAAAATATTCTCCTTCCCAAGCTTACATTGACAATCGTGGAGGCTCGTTGAAGTTAGCATCTCTCTGCTGTTTTTTTCTTTCTTTTCAGGCCGCACTGCAGTTGGAGCACGAGCAGCGTCTTCGCACCGAGGACGCTCTGATCCGCGCCCAGGATCAAGTCCGTCACCTAGAGAGCAGGCCCCCACAGTTACCGCCGACTAAAGCGCCCTCGCAGGAGGTCACTGTCCAGGTGGAAGATGACAAGGAGAACACTCCATTGCTGCAGTCATATCAAGCAGGTCATGTACTCAGTAAGTGGACCGTGGACCTGTTATAGTTGACCTTTATAGTTTATATGGGATAAGCTTCTTTTTGTATAGATGTTGGAAAGGGGGGAGCTTGTATACACTGCTAATGAAATACTTTGAAAGAATAAAAAGCCTTAGGATGACATAATAGTTCAATATAATAATAATTTTTATCAAGCACATTTTACATATTACCAGTGGTCATTGGGCCAGTATTATTCCTTTAATCTTTCTCGGCTCCCTGGGGAGGCTTTTTTTAAACACAGGTACCCATGTATACTCCTGGGTAAAAAGAAGCACTGTACAGTGAAGTGTCTTGCTTCAGAACACAAGCACTGTGGTTGCAGCCAGGATTCAAACCCACATTCTGATGACTCGGCCATCAGAACACAAATCTGATGCTAGGGCTGTGCGTTTTCGGTTATTTTGGGAACTGGATACCTGAAATTTGAAATTTTTGGATACCCGGGTTCCTGGGTACCCGTAAACAATTTTGTAAAAACAAATAAATACTCCTGAATGTATAAAATAACCAATATGAACACAAGTTTCAAACAAAAGTCGGCAAGTATGTGAAAGGCTGTCAGCAAATGTTACTTCTAAAGCCTTCATCCAAGTTTTCTTCATTTTGTTAGCAAAAAATCAGAGACTTTATTATTTTGTGTGGCTTAAAGTGTTCAGTCTGAATTTTAAAAAGTCGTTTACGGGTAATTGGAACCGAAAAATGGAGCCTGGTAATGACATTTTCGGTTGGGTATCCGGGTGTCTGATGTACTAAACCACTAGGCCATGGCTTGGCATCCCATGACCATATACATGACTTTAAGGTTTTGACCATATACATGACTTTAAGCATTTTATATTAAAACCTCAATTAGCGCTTCACACCAACTTTTCAGCAAGTGTGTCAAGGCTCTTTCCTACACCCTCCCCATCTCCCTCCCTCAACCTTAATTGTTTTTTCTTCTGATCCCCACGAACCGCTTCTCTCCCGACAGTTCGCCAAGCGAGGTCCTTCACAACCCACATCAGCAATTGGCTGCAAGGAAGAAGGTCAGTTAACCTCCACTTCTTAAAAGCATATCAAATGTGTATGGGCCCAGGTACCAGCAAAATTATATAAAATATTTTGTTTTTGTTTCTATTCTATCTTGCAGTCTAGTCCCTTCATATTCTGAACAGTACCGTGGAGAATGGTTCTAATTCCAAATTGATTCTGACATATATAGGTGGGCCCATTTTCATACTCTATTCCGAGTTTTATGCAACTTATTTTACAAATTCAAGTTTCTCATTTGACGATCTTGCATGTAGACACTTGGTTTTGAAAAAGGAAATGAAATGTTATTTTCATTTTCAAAGTTTATTTTAATTGGCTTAGTAACCCTTTTAATGATTAAGTTATCAATCTATAAAAAAACACCTATATAGCCATTTTGTATTGACATCTCAACGACACGTTACAGAGTGAACAATGGGGACGCTTTTATGTGAACACAAGGCACGCATCGTTGAGCCAATCAGTTGCCTATTGTTGCCCTCGAGCGAGGGCGCACTTCAGTTGTGACATCATTTGTCTATTCAGGGTATATAATTATTCTGGGCACCTAACATGCTTCAGATTCAATGTGGGGAACAAAGCATGGTCAGCTGACACACGAGTTGGCACATACTTTGACAGTTAAACATGCATTGTACATTTTCAAACAACACGCATTAAGAAGTATCTGCATGTATAAACAGGATGTGTCTCGACACTTGGAGCTCACGGCCTCTTCAGCCCATTTCGGGATCCGTCGAAAACCCGAGAATATGCCTTTTTGGTTTTCAAGAGCATGTGGGACCTGTTCTCACAAAAGCAGGACAAAGTCGCCAGAAATTTAGTGTATTCTGAGGATTTTATCACCTAGTCCCATCCCCAGTGGGTGATACCCAACTGAACCATTCACTGAGATGGGACGAGGTGATAAAAACACTTAAACAAACACTCGAACAAACCATGAAGTATTTCTGGCGACTTTGTCCTGGTTATGTGGGAGCAGGTCTCATATTTGAAGACTTACCATCGGTTCACTAATTTCCTGTTATTTGACATAAAAAAATCAGTCTTTCCACCTTGTTTGTTGGTCTGTGCCTTTGTTTGTTGCCGTCTGTCCATCCTCTGTATCATTGTCTCTCTGTATCTTTTGTCTCTGTCTGTTTCTTAGACTTAAGTCTGTCAGATAGACTTATTGTCAAGTCTCTGTTTCTATCACATCCACGTCATGTTATAATTATCCAACCGACAGTGCTAAATAAAAAAAAATCCGTTTCTGACCAATCAGATCTGTTGCATGGCCACCACGTGCAAATGACTTTTCAAATCACGAGAAACATCTTAAAGTTTGCTTAGACCACAAAGACACAAACTGGGCATTTCATAAGAGCATGGATTAGTGTCACTGACTTCATTTCATCTTGTTTGCTTTCTTTGTTTAATAATTTACAGTAAATACTACAATCGGTTGACAAGGTCTCGCCCTAGCCTCCGAGGGGCAATGCTGGTGTATGCTGTGATCCTACATGTGCTCCTTGCATATCTACTGATGTCTTGCTAACCAGACTACTCCAACATGTCAGTATTAACCTCAACACATCGCAAAAATCAACGCGTAAACCTTCCCTACGTTAGTAATCCACCGATGTACACATGTTGTATGTAAGCCTATTGGTGCCAACACAGTAATGGGGGGGGGGGCGGGGCGGGGCGGGGGGGGGGGCAGCAGCATGAAAAAATCCCAGTAGTGCCCCAAAAAAGAAAAGGGAAAAACCCATACCCCCTGCCCCCCCCCCTCCCCCTCCCCCTCCCCCTCCCCCCACTGAAAAAGTCCTGGTTACGCCGCTGGTTTCAGTATGATTTGTCTTTTGGGGAGCAAGAGCTGTTGTATTTAAATGTAGATGAGCAGATTTCTAGTTGGGTACTTCTAGTTGAGTACAAGTACAACTCTGTGAATAAGCATTATAATTTTGATTATTTTAAAGTAATATTAAGGTAAATATTTTAAATGAAGTATGTCAGAGTAATATAATCAAATCAAATTCAGGCAGAGACAGCCGTTGATTTGTGTACATAAGATTTTAATCAATCAATCAAGTTATTTTAGATGCTTCCATTGTAAATATGTAAAGTGAAAACAAAAATGATTTAAAAATGATGATATGCTGCAAGCCAGTAAGATTAGTAAAAAAAAAAACATTAAAGCCATGGTATTTTTTACGGAGGATAATTGTTTTCAAGTTAGCGGCTTTTGTGTAATTTTTTATGTACTTTTATTTTCCGGTGGATGGGAATTGTGTGCTTGATGTGAATTAAAGATAGAGAAATCTTTTGCTTTCCGTGTTACTTCCCAGAGTGAGAACTAGAATGTGGGATTCAGTATTTGGTATGGTACCTATCATTACCAGGTTTCCATAACTATCATACCTATCATTACCAGGTTTACTAATGGTAAAGATTAGGTACCAGCCTATTTGGAAATTAGCCTCACTGTGATTTGCATATACTTGGTATAAAAACCAACATGTCTGCTGCTTGCCCGAGTCGTCCTAAAATGCCAGCTTCTGTACCTATAATCACTCCCCCCCCCCTTCGTTGGCCATTTTAAGGAACTTCAGTAGGTATTTGAAAGGTTATTGGAATTCTATCAGATTCATCAGTTTGAAAAGCCTCAACTAATATGAAATAGTTTCCTGTGAAAATGGATGATATTCAAATATAAGAATGTGAACAATTTTGTGTATGAGCTCACAAATAACCAAAATATCTTCACTAAATGTAAAATCACAGGTTTCATTTGCTGAGAAATGTTCCAAGTTAAAATATTAAGTTTTAATTTAATTTTCTTGCTTATTCAATTTTTTATCTATGATGTTCACTTTCTTTAATTAAGTAAATAACCAAATAATTCATTGTCTATCAAAAGTACATAAATGAATATTGATAAAGAAACAGGCCATTAGAAACTGTTTTAATATATAATGTCATGAAATATTTCTGTGAAATTCTTTCTGCATTCTGCATATCCAACAAAATGTAAATTTTTATTAAAAATATGCAAGGCATTATTAAAATTGTTGTTATTTCATATTGACAGTTGTAAGACGATCATTCTGTAAAATGATATAGCATCATTAGCATCTGCAATGCGGATGTGCTTTTATTAAAACATTTATTTCACCAATCACAGCCAGAGATTTAGCGACAGACTACATTGTGCTGTGATTGGACAATTAGCTAGGCTGCGTGTCTGCATTTTAGCCATGTGTTTGTGGTAATGCCGTGAACATTGTGTACTCGGCATAGAATCGTTGGTTATCATTTTGTTTGAGAACAAAATACACAGCACCGCTCTCTGTCTGGCCATGGAGGTCTCTTTCTTCCTCCATGGTCTGGCTTAATTATTTTTGGAAG
This sequence comes from Zoroaster sp. YZ-2022, assembly GCA_029582265.1. NCBI lineage: Eukaryota > Metazoa > Echinodermata > Asteroidea > Forcipulatida > Zoroasteridae > Zoroaster > Zoroaster sp. YZ-2022. Next base: position 27,414,520 of record CM055828.1, on the reverse strand, counting down.
GATATTCTTATCTTTGAAGATAATAATGCTATTGCTATTGTATTTGTTTTGAAAATGTTTTTACATGTACACAATAAGTGAAATTTAATACAACACATAATGCCACTGAGATTAAATCATTATTCCCTGTAAATAGTCAAACTGTTCCTTTTTAATTTGTGGTGGAGATGATTTTCAAAACACCATTGTGTTTAAATTTATGCCCTAGACACTGCAGGAACTAATGTACAATGGACTAGCTATATATTTCGGGAAAACAGACCAAGATTCATGTTATTTTGTGGCACCAAGCATCGAACGTTTCTGGTGTTAACACCCTCCTATTCTGAAACCCATCCATTGGGTTTTGAAAGATCAAAGTATACAAGGGTTAAAGAGAGAAATTTCGATTTCGATTTTTTATTTTTATTATTATTTTTTTTTTAAAACACAAATTTTCCCCCATGAAATTAGTGGTACAAACAAGCTTATTGGTGGACGAGTTTCAAGGTAGCCCTAGCCTTTATTCAAGGCGCACGCAAGTAACCCAGAACACAATACCTGAAAAAAGACCACGCCAGCGATCCCGAGTGGCAAAGCCACCAGCGCCTTTATACCAGTCCATTCTACTACTGAATTATTCATAAACCTCTACCAAAATGAATAATTTATATATGCAAATTTACGTAAACCAATCACCATAAGCAAAGTGTTGGGCTAGTCTATATTTAAACAAGTGATACCATAACAAATTAATTACCTAATGGTAGACTGCAATGAGCTAAAACTTGGTTGCTAAGCAGTTTGCGACAGCTGATTTTCTATTAAATTTTATCCCTTTAAAATCTCGTATGAATGATTGTCATTAAAAATGGTTGCAAACTTGATGAATAAATCTCATGATTTTATGGAGCATCCATTACTTCAAGTGTGCAGTCTGCTATTAATAAAAAATTAACTCCTGGGTGGAGAGAAGCAATTATGGTAAAGTATCTTTCTAAAAGCCTACATCATTGCAAAGTAGTTTCTAAATTCCCACTCTGTATCACCGCTGGCTTGAACCTTCTTCTCTTGTTCAATCTCATACCGCTTGATGGCAAGAAAAGCCCGGCAAAACTCCTCGCCGAATGCTTCCCTGATAACACAGTCCTCCTCGAAAGCTTCCACCGCGCCTCGGAGATTACCAGGAAGATCTTGGGTTCCTGGTGATACGTCTTCCTTGATGTCGCCGCTACCTGTAACTCGATCTGGAAGTGGAAGTTCTCGCTTGATGCCGTCGATTCCAGCCGCTACAGTGGCAGCAAGGCTCAGATAAGGATTACTACAACTGGTTGCCAAGCGGTTTTCCAAGTACGTTCCATCTTCACCCTGTCTATTAAGTCTCAAGGCACAAGTCCGGATTTCTATCCCCCATGTAGCCTTGCTTGACACCGAACCTGGTTTGTACCGCTTCCGGCAATTTGTAGTTGGTGCCATGAACAGACTGATAGCTGGACCATGGGCAAGGATACCAGCTATCCAGTGCTCTGTGACCTTTGATATTCCCAATTCACTGGAGGGGTCATACATCATATTTTTACTTCCTTGAATATCCCACAGAGAATGGTTAAAGTGGGCCGAGCTAACTTTTTCATCAGGCCAAGGTTTGGACATGAACGACGCGATATAGCCACGCCTTTGTGCTATCTCCTTGATAGCCATACGGCAGAGGTACGCGTTATCGGCCGCACGGACTCCAAACGCCGGTTTAAATGATATCTCAAATTGTCCAGGCGAAGATTTCGTATTGAGAGCCTCTACGTCTATGCCAAGTTCTGTCAAACCCTTCGAAAACTCGTACAACAAGTCACTGTTGGCAGAGAAAGTTAAAGAAGAACGCATGTTCCCTTTATGTATAGGTTTCTGAGACTCGGCACCAAAGACATAGAACTCATGCTCATGAGCCGAAAATAGAGAATAACCCATCTTGCTGAGACGGTTTATCTGTTGCCTTGCAATATATCGCGGATAGGATGTGACTGGCTTTCCATGGAAGCTCGGTTCCGTCAGAACCAGTGCTGTTTCTCTGCTCCAAGGCACGGTGTAGAAAGTGCTCAGGTCCGGTACGAACATCCCGTTTGCCCCGCCAATTTCGGTCGTGTAACCGGTGCCTGGGACTTTATTTTTATAGGCCGAGTCCATGGCAAAGTGAAACAGGGGGATGTTTATTCCGTGGGTCGACTTATCTCGCATGTGCCTGGATGGTATGACCGTACAACGTGAAACGCCGTTCATGTCGCCGAACTCAAAGCGAACGAATTGGATTGCTTCGTTGTCGATCTTTTTCACTATCGCCTCCAAGGCGGAGTCATCGTGGTTAACGGAGTCCATATTTGTCTCATATATACAAAAATGGAAACTTAACAATAACAGCTACACTAACAGTTAGATTGCACTGTGCTCAAGGCCTTTTTTATTGCCAGATATAGCCTAGTGCAACAACATTATGTTTGGGCTAAAATACATAAACGCCAGTGAATAATCCCCGGTCATACGTGTATATTCATAGATGTGTGTACTGTACGAATGTACATATACATGTACATGTACATGTACAGTACATAAAATAACCATTTATATTTCGCCCTTGAACTAGCAGTAGGCCTAAACAAGGACAAGTAATGTTTCTCATCCCAAAAGTTAAAAAGAATTAGACGTGCGAGCGTGTTTTTTTTGTTGTGTTTTTTGTGACGGATCCAGGATCTGTGGTCCAACATAATGGCAGGTAGTACAGCCCAGGCTGATAGCTGATCACAAATTTCAATTATTTCCCCAAAGCGATAGTTTTCAGTAAGACTAAGAGCAGTTGTTGTAATGGGGGAAAACAAAAAGAAAACCTTCCCTCTTACCTGTTATTATAATTAAAAAAAATAAAGAACGATCACTACTGTACTATAGTACTCTTGAAGAGTGGCAGGGGCGCGTGACAAAAATAATAACATGCACCGTAGTACCGTACAGCGCTGGTATTCAGTGATCATTAGAAGCCCATTGGAAATGCATTGACCACCCTTGGATTTAGAAAGAAATTTGAAAGCTTGGGGCTTACATTTAACGAATGTATTGTAATTAAAGAGCAGACCCCATAGATACCATCGACTAAAGCGCCCTCGCAGGAGGTCACTGTCCAGCAGGTCAATGTACTCAGTAAGTGCATGGACCTGTTATACTTGACCTTAGTTTATACGAGATATGCCTATAAATAAGCTTCTTTTTGCATAGATGTTGGAAAGGGGGGAGCTTGTATACATTGCTAATGAAATGCTTTGAAAGAATAAAAAGCCTTAGGATGACATAATAGTTCAATATAATAATAATTAATTTTATACAGCGCATTTCACGTAAGTAATAACCATGATCATTGAGCCAATATCATTCCTGTAATCATTCTCGGCTCCATGGGGAGGCTTTTTTTAAAAACACAATATCAACCTCTACCCTCACATGTACCCATTTATGCTCCTGGATAAAGAGAAGCAATGAACAGTAAAGTGTCTTGCTTAAGGACGCATAATTTTGATTATTTTAAAGTAATATTAAGGTAAATATTTTAAATGAACTATGTCAGAGTAATATTTATAATCAAATCAAATTCAGCCAGAGACTGCCGTTGATTCGTACATAAGATTTTAATCAATCATGTTATTTTAGATGATGCTTCCATTGTAAATATGTAAAGTGAAAACAAAAATTATTTAAAGATTATGATAATATGGTGCAAGCCAATAAGATTAGTAAAAAAAACATTAAAGCCATGGTATTTTTTATAGGTAAAACTTGTAGATTTGCATGGTGAAGAGGCCGAGGATAAGTAAGACTAATTGTGGTGACACCATGTGAAATTCTCAATTAAGTAGTAATTACTTCTGAAAAGAACTGGAGGTTACAACCCGACGTTTCGATCAGTATGCTCTGATCGTCCTCAGGAGAATTTATTTATGGAGGTATTTTTTTATGGAGGATAATTAATTAATTGTAAAAATAGGAGACTGTGAACGGAAGAGGCATTCGGACTAGTATACCATAACAAATAGATACCTAATGCATTATGTATTAACATTTCTTCACCAAAATAGTAGATAAATATAAAGAAAAACATAAGATCACAGAACGGACTGGTAAAGGCTGCTCGCGTGAGTGATCTTTTTCCTGCGTTGTGTTCTGGGTTGCCCCGTGGGCCTTGACTAAAGACTAATATAGCCCCGCCCTCTCCCGTGACACCATGTTAATACTTCAGTTTGTACCCGAGGTACAATCGGTTCAAACAGCCTACGTGTGCGGTGTCAGCGATTTCTGGTCACAGGGTGAAGGTGTTAGCAAGATCCATAACCTATCCCGCCCCAACCGATAAATCCCTACATTACAAATTTAGTTTGACTAAAAAAACAATAAGGCCTTCCTGGAAAATAATCATAAATTTAGAACATTTCATGGTATACGCATTGGAGTATACGCCAATGGATGCCCGAAATAGAAAATACAATGGAATATAGGCTAATTGTTATAATCTATGTGATCTGAGAATGTTAGAGGGTTCGATATTTACTATGTTTGCCGAAAAATTTGTACAGGTCACCTCAATGAAATGGACAAAACTAATACATTTTAGGCTGATCTATGGATGGGCACTGTCTTTCCATGTAGGTGGGGAACGTGTCCATAGTGGTTGGTCTACGGTTCAAAGGGGGGGGGGGGGCAAGGGAGGAATGTTCCCCCTTATTATCGACGGCATGTAAATTAACCATACGTTTTTTGTGAGCGTATTTCCCCTTTTTTGGCAGTGCGCTCTCCTTTTTTGCCGTATTCCCTCTTTTCGAGACCCTGAATCCTCTCCTGAACAAGTCCCCTGTCCCCAGTCCTCTGGTATTCCCACTGATTACCGATGGATCATTGACAATTTTATCTGTATGCATCTTATACACTCACTGGCGTCAATTTTGAAAATGTATTATGGTAGGCCTATATGAGAAATGGATGGTTACGGTAATTCACACACTTTACGCCGTAACATTACGGTAATTTTTTTACAGTGTTATATACTGTTTTTACAATGGCTGTGTTGTCAAAATCCACAAGGTATATTTTTATGTGCATCATATAGCAGCTTCATTAGCTAACCCTAACTCCCTAGGCCCATTTGCTTACACATAACCTGAATCCTCCAAAATCCTTCAGTAGTATAAAGCAAGCACATGACATGTATGCACACATGTGTTTCTAATCTGTGATACATGTACATGGCCAGGGACCCTCCCTGCATGCATGGAGCAACTTAAACAGTGTCCACTGACCCAAGCACTGACCTTGCAATCACTACAACAAACATGGATGTATACCATGGAAAGGCAAGTACGCCTAATAACCTCAATCCTACAAAGTCCTTCACTTTGGCAAAGAGGATTTTGGAGGATTTGGGAAGGTTAGGACTAAAAACTTTAGTTGACAAATTAATATGTCACAGCGGAGATTGCGTATTGTGCGGACGTGTTTGTAAATTAGGGGCTCTTAGGTCAAAAAAGGTCTCCGGTTTCTGGTCACTGGTTTCTGGTCGACTTCAAAAATCAGTGCGGTGCGGTAAAAAAACCTAAAAATGTCGACGCTGGGGTCTGACCAGAAACCGGAGACTAAATATGTAACCTGTCTTGCTAAATTAAAAGTCTACATCATTGCAAAGTAGTTTCTAAATTCCCACTCTGTATCACCGCTGGCTTGAACCTTCTTCTCTTGTTCAATCTCGTACCGCTTGATGGCAAGAAAAGCCCGGCAAAACTCCTCGCCGAATGCTTCCCTGATCACACCGTCCTCTTGAAAAGTATCCACTGCACCTTGGAGATTACCGGGAAGATCTTGGGTACCCGGTGGTACGTCTTCCTTGATGTCGCCGCTACCTGTAACTCTGTCTGGAAGTGGAAGTTCTCGCTTGATGCCGTCGATTCCAGCCGCTACATTGGCAGCAAGGCTAAGATAAGGATTACTACAACTGCCTGCCAAGCGGTTTTCCAAGTACGTTCCATCTTCACCCTGTCTATTAAGTCTCAAGGCGCAAGTTCGGTTTTCTATTCCCCATGTAGCCTTGCTTGACACAAAACCTGGTTTGTACCGCTTCCGGCAATTTGTAGTTGGTGCCATGAACAGACTGATTGCTGGACCATGGGCAAGGATACCAGCTATCCAGTGCTCTGTGACCTTTGATATTCCCAATTCACTGGAGGGGTCATACATCATATTTTTCCTTCCTTGAATATCCCACAGAGAATGGTTAAAGTGGGCTGCGCTACCTTTCTCATCAGGCCAAGGTTTGGACATGAACGACGCGATGTACCCACGCTTTTGTGCTATCTCCTTGATAGCCATACGGTAGAGGTACGCGTTATCGGCCGCACGGACTCCAAACGCTGGTTTAAATGTTATCTCAAATTGTCCAGGCGAAGATTTCGTATTGAGAGCCTCTACGTCTATGCCAAGTTCTGTCAAACCCTTCGAAAACTCGTACAACAAGTCACTGTTGGCAGAGAAAGTTAAAGAAGAACGCATGTTCCCTTTATGTATAGGTTTCTGAGACTCGGCACCAAAGACATAGAACTCATGCTCATGAGCCGAAAATAGAGAATAACCCATCTTGCTGAGACGGTTTATCTGTTGCCTTGCAATATATCGCGGATAGGATGTGACTGGCTTTCCATGGAAGCTCGGTTCCGTCAGAACCAGTGCTGTTTCTCTGCTCCAAGGCACGGTGTAGAAAGTGCTCAGGTCCGGTACGAACATCCCGTTTGCCCCGCCAATTTCGGTCGTGTAACCGGTGCCTGGGACTTTATTTTTATAGGCCGAGTCCATGGCAAAGTGAAACAGGGGGATGTTTATTCCGTGGGTCGACTTATCTCGCATGTGCCTGGATGGTATGACCGTACAACGTGAAACGCCGTTCATGTCGCCGAACTCAAAGCGAACGAATTGGATTGCTTCGTTGTCGATCTTTTTCACTATCGCCTCCAAGGCGGAGTCATCGTGGTTAACGGAGTCCATATTTGTCTGTATATAATACAAAAAATAGAAACAATAATTATAAGAGTTACACTAACAAGATTGCGATTTGGTTAAGTTCTTGTTTATTGCCAGATATAGCCTATAGTGCAACAACAGTTGTATAATTATGTTTGGGCTTACATATAAAGGCCAGTGAATTCCCTGGTCACACCCAGTATATTAAAATACTGATGTGCATGTGTATAGTACAGTTATAGGCCTATACCGGCCTACATGTACATGTACATGTACATAACATGGCCAATAACAATGGATTTTTCGCTCTTGACCTGGGGCCTACGTCAAGAACAAGAACAAGTAATGTTTCTCATCTCAACATGTAAAAAAGAATTGGCCGTGGAGCGTTTTTTTTTTTTTTTTTTTTGACTGATTCATGATTTGTGGTCCGAACATGGCAGGTAGCACAGCCTGATAGCTGCATGATCACATTCCTAATTAGTTCCCCCAACCGATACTATTTTCGTTAAGATTAAGAGCAGTTGTTGTAATAATTATACCACTTGATGAGACTTGTTCAAGGAGTCAACGAGTCTTTTAATAACATCAACTATGGTAACATTCACTTAAGTCTTACTCAAGATTAAAGGAGTCTATAGAAGTGACCTATTGACCCTAGTGACGCCCAGGGGTCAGTGTACAAGTTCGCTGTGAATAAAGTAGTCCAATTACAGTAATGGGGGAAACAAAAAGAAAACATTCCCTTCGATCTTCCCTCCGTAATTCCAATGATAAATTCCACGTCCACATCGCACGTGCTGGCTCCAATTCAGAAGCCCATTGGAAATCATATGCACTGACCGGCCAATTCTTTAAGGATTTACGCAAGAAATTAGAAAGCTTGCACGTATGTACGTGTTTTAAAGACTCAAAATATTATTAACAAAGTCAATTTCTGCCCCAGGAATCGTTTTTGAACGTTAAAATCAAGGAATTTAGGTTAAATTACACACCGGGTATGCCAGCTTTGGAACCGGAAGTAGCGAAAAGAATTTGTGCGTGTATTGTACATACCGCGACGGGTACCGACCGTGCGTTGATCATGGTCGACTTACAGGATACTGGAGGTAACAGCATCAAAAATGCAAACAAACGCACGGAGCAATAAACTCATGATTTCGACACACACTCCTGTCCTGATTCTACTCACGTGTTGTGTTGAGTAGTTAACGTTAGTGGTTTGGTTTGTGAAGGTGGACTAAATTCATCTTACATTTGATTGTTTTGTTTTTCGCCAGTAAAAAGTCTATTTTCCTTCCTCCATGGACTGACAGCCTTGATTTCGTAGGTTGACGTATTTGTATTGTTGGCCCAGTTTACGGACGTCAGTATTTTATTTACCGTATTTGTCACATTGTTTGTAAGGGGACTGTTTGTAGGCACAGTGTCATGCCATCTAAGTAACTTGATGCAGTTCAACTGTTTTCCGAGTTCTGACTTCTATTTACTATTCTAGAATTTTAGAAACGGTCACAAATATCTGAATCCACTTAAGACTGGTGACCCGGTTGATTGATAAAGGGACAGTATATTGTCACGATCAGAGCAGTCTTTAAACAACAAGGCATGGAATTAGTGTCCTAGTTTAAGGTGAACACGGTGACTAAAATTACTGGCTCATTTAATTATGCAGCAGCAACGGTAATATGACCTTATCATGTGGGGTATTATTTTCAGTCACTGAGTAAGTTGATCTAAAAGTAAAACTCGCACTCCGATTCCATGCCCTGTTGATTGTGATGATATTGTCCCTTGTTGACATTAAGTTGGCCTATAATGTTAATTATTAGGCCAAATTTAAAAATAATAATATGCCATATAAAAAAATATATATTGTACCAAATCAGGGTAGAATGTCATATCCAACTGCCACTTTTTCTCATTCAGTATAACCAATAATGTAGTCTTACCTAGCTAGAAATAACGACAAGATCATCCCAGCTAAATCTTACCTACCCAGTAAGGTGGAGAACATATGGATGATGATGGACATATACTTAAAATTATTCCAGGATAATTATTTCATTTTTGGTATACAGTGACTTCCTCAGTCATGTCCGTCTGATCTTGTCAACTCCCCCTGTGAGTGACCAACATAGTCATTCTTCTATTTTCTGAAGGGGAGGATTTTTTTTTAGAAGAGAAATAAAGTTCGAAAACCATCATAAGTGGATTTTAAAGCTAGTTTCACATTCTGTACCCTCCAAAATTGATAGAATAATTTTTTAACTGGTGAGTGGTTGCAAAAACAAAATCCAAAAAAAAACCTTAAAAAGTGGCAGTTGGATACAAAATTCTTTCCCAAAATCATCATCATAAACAAGTTCTACGAGGAAATTTACAAAATTACTTTTTGGAATATGTGCTCCCTTACATTTTAACAACAATTAATTTCTGAATTGTTTGCCACATTATATGTAGGTGCGTCAAACACACCGTTTTACCCCACTAGACAAGGCGTAACAACATGAGAATTTGCAATTTTTGTGATGATATTTAGAGACTTTAAGCATAAGAAAGCAGCTTATTTTTGATATCATAAAAAAATCTAATCCTTTATTTACTAGAATGCGAAAGAAAAATTCGAAAATATTTTTAAAATACACGATAAATAGCATTCTGAATTTCCCACCTCCCGCGCTCCCGGCTTGTCTCGAAACAACGTTACCAACACATTTGAAGCCTCCAATTTTCAACTTGACATTTTACCCAGAAACAGTTGTCGTATCTAGTCGAATGCGGGTGCCAAAAATAAAGCCTGCTTTGCAAGGAACTGATTTCTACGTGCGCGCTATCATAATATTAAACAAGTTCGAAAAACATGCCAAAATTAACTATTTCACAGGCACCCTGCTGAGCTGAATGCAACATAATGCAACAAGTTCCACCATCTAGAACAATTTACCTGTATTTACCTGTGTCCTCCATCTCACAGTGCATCAATGCCAAGACGTGGAGGGTGACAGAGCAGGGTTCTATAGTTCTCTGCTGAGGGCTACAAAGTAACAATGTTTTACTCTTGTTGCACTGAACATGGTTAATAATAATAATAATAATAATAAAGATTTGTAGCGCGCACATATCCACCCTGCTGGGCGCTCAAGGCGCGGAAACAAAGATAAAAACATGAATACAAACAATATACAATGATAACATAGGGGAAAAAATTATGTACTGAGATACATGTACCTACATGTACAATGCAATTACAAATATACATCATCTTTGAAGAATTGTGACATAAGATGAGTTTTAAGCATCGACTTAAATCTAGTTATACTAGTTATACTAGGGTTAAAGATAGTAAAAATAGTAAAGATAGTAAAAATCTTCATTCCTTAGGCCCCAAAAAAGTCTCCGGTTTCTGGTCTTCGTGCGCGTCACCTCAGACCTGTGTGTCAGCATTTCTAATTTTTTTTTTTTTGAAGGGGGGGTTTGAAACAATGTCCAATTGCAGCCAGAATTGCTGGATTGATTTGAATTCTGCCATGCTGTCTTTTAAATGATTTTTTTCACATAGGGGAGTAAATGTTTACCCGATTTGTGAGTCCTCTCTTAGCCACTGTTCTTTGTGTATGGGAAATTTGGTCTGGTAAATAACTGCGTATACATGTATCACGTGTTTCACTGGTTAGAAGAAAAAAAAAAAGTTTACCAACAAAAAAAAGAAAAAAAGCTGACCTATGACCAGAAACTGGACTTTTTTGGCCTATTGGTGTAGACACATTTCTGATCAAGCCCACAAAGCAGAACATAATAATATTCTTGTTTTACTAGTTTCAGCTTTTAAATTCAAGACCTACACCAGATCAGAGATTGGTCTCGATACTAGCATCAAGAGTTCCCAGCCACAGAAACATCAATATGGATCCAGACGGTGATTCAGACAGTTGCTATGACAAGGCGGAAGAGGGAGACATGGCAGAGGTCGTTGACCTGAACGAGATGGAGGGAGGTGGTAAGGATGGTTCTTGTTCATCCCCCGATGCTCCCTTACTCCTCAAGGAAATGTAATGAATTAAATAAGACAACCAGTTCCAGTTATTATTATTATTCATTTTTATACTCGGTTCATCCAAGTGTATAAATTACATCAATATTTGACCCAATGCTGTATTACTGTCACACATGCAATCTAACCCTAACCTTCCCAAATCTTCCAAAATTCTCTTTGCCAAAGTGAAGGAATTTTGAAGGATTGAGGTTACATGCTACATGCTCTTTGCTAAAGTGAAGGATTTTGGAGGATTGAGGTTATTAGGCATACTTGCCTTTCCATGGTAGATGTACATCCATGTTTGTTGTAGTGATTGCAAGGTCAGTGCTTGGGTCACTGGACACTGTTTATTGCTCCATGCACACAGGGAGGGTCCCTGGCCATGTACATGTATCACCGATTAGAAACACGTGTGCATACATGTCATGTGCTTGCTTTACTACTGAAGGATTTTGGAGGATTCAGGTTATGTGTAAGCAAGTGGGCCTAGGGAATTAGGGTTAATGATCTTTTTATCCCTCTCGTCTTTTAGAGTATGTCATCGATGATGTGGGGGATGAGATGAGCTCAGAGAACTATGATGGTGATGAAGAGGAAGGGGATGAAGACCAGGGGATGGAGGAACAATTCGAGGAAGACGACGCCGACTTCTGTTACGAGAAACACACAGGTAAATAATAGCTCTGGTGGAATTCCTGCTCCATTACTCTCCGTAGGGTTCTGGGGATTGAATATTTGAAATTGAAAGAACATAAGACAAAACATACTTATTTTAAACTGTTACCTGCTTTTGGAGGCTGAGTTTTGTCTTATTCCATTCCATGACTTCTTAACTTTCAGAAAACGATATTGTGGCTGCCATGAAAATTTTAATTTCTCGGCAGTAAATATCTGGTTGACAGCATTTGTGTACAACTTCAAAATGTCGGCCATGTTGCATTAACAATCGCCCAATGCATGCCTAGCAGCCACAGTATCATTAACTGAAATTTAAGAAGTCATAATTTCGCACAAGAAAATAGTGTTTTGATAAAAAATATATAACAAAAAAATAAAAAATCTGTAAGCAATGCAATATGAGGAAAAGACCTTGCAGAAAAGTGTGGAAATGGAAAAAAGTTTGATATTTTTAATTTGTTACAATATGTGTATGGAAGAGTCTTGGAATGTTCTCTCAAACGGGAACTTGGGACAACCCACATGAAGTTTTACAGTATAAAAAAATCACAAAATTCCATTGCTTGACCTGGTCTTTATGCTATCTTGGTGTCATGTGAGGAAAAAAAATAACAATTTGGGTTTTTGTTTACACACTATAGGTTCTGTATTTTGCTGTGATTTGGAACCCACTAAGTCCGCCCTCGCTGTTACTGGAGGAGAAGACGATAAGGCATATGTGTGGAAAGTTGGGGATGGGGAACCAGTGCTGGAGTGCTCAGGTACCAGTTCTGACCATTTTTTCCCTAAAACATGTCAGCGTTTTTGCCCCTAAGTGAACCTTAAACTGCAGACTTAATAATTAAAATAATAAGTCATTACACATAGAGATAATGTCACAATGCGCTTTACATTATTTCCCCTGCTCACTGGGCCAGTATCATTCCTATAATTTTTCTTATCTCCCTGGGGAGTATACAGCCATTATGTGCAACCTTTTTTTATGCATATAGGGCTAATCAAACACAATTACCACCTCTATCCTCACAGATACCCATTTATACTCCTAGGTGAAGAGAAGCAATTACTGTGAAGTATCTTGCTCAAGGACACAAGTATAATGGTCACAGCTGGGATTCGAAATCCACAATTTAACGCCTCGGCCATCAGAACACAAGTCCGATGAACTAGACCACACAGCCATGACACCCCAGCTTACTTAATAGCTAAGCTAACTTGGCTTTCGAGTTGCAAATTGTGCTGTAAGTGACTACCAACAAGTCAGCCATTTCCATCGGAGTTTGTCGTGTCGGGAAATAGTTGTGTATGGAATTGTCTATTCAGCTTTCATCAAGATTATTCAATACTTTTTATTTGTCTACAGGCCACAAAGACTCGGTTACGTGTGTTGGTTTCAGCCATGATGGTTCATTAGTGGTTTCTGGCGACATGAGCGGGCTGATCAAAGTATGGAAGGTTGAAACACAGGAGGAGATCTGGTCCTTTGAGTGCTCCGACTTAGAGGTATGAAAGAAAGAAAAAAAATTTACGGTCAGATAAAGATACTTATCAACCATTTTCGTGCCAATTATAATTGAGAATGATTTGCAGGGAAAATTCAGCAAAACCTAAATTTTGTTGGTGACCATTTTTGTCTTTTTAAATTGTTAAATTAATTTGTTTCGGTCTGTTAAAGATGTATAACTCGGTGTCTTTTGCGACTATAACCCGCAAATTCTGGGAAATTTTTTTTTGTCATCAGAATATTGCTAATTTACTTGAAATTACACATTTCAGAAATATTTGTGAGAAGCATCGTTTTTACACTAAGTATGTACCTAAATGAATTTATTTATGGTGGGTCCCATCATAAATTCATTTTGGCAATCTTTTGCTGTTATACCAAGCTTCGGACAACTATTTTAGTCAAATATTTCATTTCAAAGTATTTGTTTTTCCTTCTAAAAGGAAAAGATCAATCTTCCATTGAATAAATTATGGAAATTGCAAGTACAACACAGGCGATTCATCTTTAATTACTTGGATGATTGGTTCAGTAATTAAAACAGAGTTAACTACGCAATAATTCCTTTTGCTTTTCCATCCCATATTAATCACATATTTGAACCGAAAATTATCTCCACGAAAGCAGATCTAGATGCAAGATTTCATTGTTAATGTCGCACTAATTTTGCTTCTCTTTTGCATCCTAAGACCCCTGTAATTCATTTCATTCTTCACAGTGGTTAACGTGGCATCACAGCTCTCACGTGCTTCTTGGGGGGACGGCAGAGGGCCAAGTCTGGATGTGGAAGGTGCCCAGTGGGGACTGTAAGACAATGCAAGGTCATGGATGCCAAACCACATGCGGAAAGCTGTTCCCAGACGGTAAGCTTCTCATATATTCGCACGGTGTGATTAATTCTGTGTCTGAAATAGACCCAAGACACTTCTAGGTTGTCCATCTCAAAGTAAACTTTTGTCCCAAAATTGCAGGGACATCACCAAAGAAATTGCACCATCTTGAATTCATTCAACCATGCTATTTGTTTAAATAGTTTAAGTGGTTTATGGAGCATTGAATCAAACAATCTGACAAAAAGCTTGCGCACTACAAAAAAAATCTATCAAAAATTACTACAAATCTGAGAAATGCAAAGGCAAGGGTGTAATCTGTTCTTTCACTATCCATGCTTTGTCTCTAAGAAATGTATGTCAATCAGAGCTTTTGCTTTTCAAGTCTGAAGGATTTCAGTTGTTAAAAAACGAAAACATTTTCATTGTTCTGCAAACAGGAAAGAGGTGTTGTGTGGGTTACGACGATGGAACTGTCAAGATATGGGACTTAAAAGATAGCTTGGCTCTTCACACATTCAAAGGTTGGTTTTCCTTTAAAAAAAAATACGGTTATGTGATTAACTCCCGAAATGTTCTTATAACACATTGTCATACAATAATGTTTTATTCTGAATAGGTTAGGTTTTCATAAGTATGCTTACTCTCTTTGAATCAAGATATACATTGAAGGGAAGGTACAACATTGGTAATGTTGGCAAAACTGCTGCTATGAGTATGCTTACTCTCTTTGAATCAAGATATACATTGAAGGGAAGGTACATCATTGGTAATGTTGGCAAAACTGCTGCTATGAGTATGCTTACTCTCTTTGAATCAAGATATACATTGAAGGGAAGGTACAACATTGGTAATGTTGGCAAAACTGCTGCTATGAGTATGCTTACTCTCTTTGAATCAAGATATACATTGAAGGGAAGGTACATCATTGGTTATGTTGGCAAAACTGCTTCTATGAGTATGCTTACTCTCTTTGAATCAAGATATACATTGAAGGGAAGGTACATCATTGGTTATGTTGGCAAAACTGCTTCTATGAGTATGCTTACTCTCTTTGATTCAAGATATACATTGAAGGGAAGGTACAACATTGGTTATGTTGGCAAAACTGCTGCTATGAGTATGCTTACTCTCTTTGAATCAAGATATACATTGAAGGGAAGGTACATCATTGGTTATGTTGGCAAAACTGCTTCTATGAGTATGCTTACTCTCTTTGAATCAAGATATACATTAAAGGGAAGGTACAACATTGGTAATGTTGGCAAAACTGCTTCTATGAGTATGCTTACTCTCTTTGAATCAAGATATACATTGAAGGGAAGGTACAACATTGGTAATGTTGGCAAAACTGCTTCTATGAGTATGCTTACTGAGGACAATCAGAGCATACTGATCGAAACGTCGAGTTGTACCTCCAGTTCTTTTCAGAACTAATTACTACTCAATTGAGATTCCACATGGTGTCACCGCAATTAGTCTTACTTATGCTTACTCTCTTTGATTCAAGATATACATTGAAGGGAAGGTACAACATTGGTTATGTTGGCAAAACTGCTTCTATAAGTATGCTTACTCTCTTTGAATCAAGATATACATTAAAGGGAAGGTACAACATTGGTAATGTTGGCAAAACTGCTTCTATGAGTATGCTTACTCTCTTTGAAACAAGATATACATTAAACAAGCAACCTACACAAGTTTCAGTTCAATACGGAGTCTAAGTCATGAGAAAAGTGTGAAAAAGCATTCTCAATTTTTGCAGAAAACATTTGGAGCAAAAACTGTATTATGTACCTAGTCAGTCTCCCATATTGTTTATTTGACTATTGTTTTGTTGTTGGCAATCAACAGGCAACACTGGGCACAGTAGTGGCGTAACGGCTTTGGATTGCCATAGCAACAATGTTGTGGTTCTCACTGGTTCTGTTGACGGCACAGCGAAAGTTCTTAACAGCAACAGTGCTAAGGTAAAAGATTGTATCCTTTCTGAACTTCTATTGTAATGTCAGTATTTGCTTATGACCTGGGCCCAGTTTCATAGAGCTGCTTATTATAAGCAGAGAATTTTGCTAAGCAAATATAAAACAGGCTCCCAGCCAAAATGCATACATTTTGTATGAAAGTTTGGCTGGTCACCAAAGAAATCCGCTATTAGCAAATTTTTCTAGTAAGCAATTTTATCTGTTAAGCAGCTTTATGAAATTAATAATAATAATAATAATGTGTGGACTTATATAGCGCACGTATCCACCAACTGAGTGGTGCTCAAGGCGCATTATATTATTACCCCTGCTCATAAGGCTCATAAATCATTCCTGAAACCATCTCAGCTCCCTGGGGAGTATACAGCTCAATTGCTGCCATTACAGCGCATATAGGGTTAATCAACCAACTCGGCCCTCACAGATAACCCATTTAACCCCTGGGTGGAGAGAAGCAATTATGGTTAAGTGTCTTGCTCAAGGACACAAGTGTCACGGCCGGGATTCGAACCCACATTCTGCTGCTAACACCAGAACTTGAGTCCGGTAAGCTAGACCGCTCGGCCATGACACTCCACTCCCCAGTACACTCCACTCCCCAGTACACTCCACTCCCCAGTACACTCCACTCCACAGTACACTCCACTCCACAGTACACTCCACTCCCCAGTACACTCCACTCCACAGTACACTCCACTCCACAGTACACTCCACTCCCCAGTACACTCCACTCTCCAGTACACTCCACTCCCCAGTACACTCCACTCCCCAGTACACTCCACTCCCCAGTACACTCCACTCCCCAGTACACTCCACTCCCCAGTACACTCCACTCCCCAGTACACTCCACTCCCCAGTACACTCCACTCCCCAGTACACACCACTCCCCAGTACACTCCACTCCCCAGTACACTCCACTCCCCAGTACACAAGACGCGTTAACGCCCTCTCATGAAATCAATCCCAAGCCATTCTATTGTTATGTGTATAATATAAACGATGGACAATTTTAAGACATGGATTGAAAAGGAAAGAAGGTGACAATCAAAAGTAACTTGCAATTTTATCTCCTTTTTATGCATCCAGTAAAGTTTTGGTAAATGTCATTATGTGGGTACATACTTCATGAGGAATGAAAAATATATATATACTACTCAAAACAATTTAGGGAACACCGGATTTTTATCAAATAGGTTTGAAATGTTCCACTGAACCGGGATTTTCATTTGCAACCCCCTCTCTCTTTCACTAGTCATGTCATGAAATGTGTAATCACTACATGCATCCTTTATCATCTGTTTCATTGTGCAGTTGTTTCTCATCAATTCTGTGAAACATTGTGTTTATCTGAAATAAATGATCTTGCTTTAACTGAGATTATTCCGGTGTTCCCTAAATTGTTTTGAGTAGTATATATAAAATCATTTCTGCCCATCCTATGGGCCAATTTTATATAACTGCTAAGTGGAAAATGCATTTTGGGTGGTAGTCCGTTTAATATTGGTCAGTAAAAATATTAGTAAAAAGTTATTCACAAGAGACTGAAATTAAGATCACCCGAGACATGTTAATTTCATGGAATATTATATGTCACATGAATTTTTCAGGTAGAATTACATCTACCCATGAAAATTTCCATTGTGAAAATAAAACAATTCTTCATTTCCAATGACGTAAAGAATTCTAATTTGCCAATTTCCTTGTCCAGGTTTTAGCCACTTTTTCCGCTGGTGTAGTAAAGGAGGACATTGGAGATAGCAACTCAGTGGAGGCTGTGGGGCTATGTCAAAGGTCAGTAAATTCTGTGTCTGAAGGTTACTTCAGGGTCAAAGATCGTCAAGTCCTGTATCCAAAATTAATCAGTTCCAAGTTGCTCCCAATTTCTGTACATGAATAGTTTGATAAACGGGGATAATTTGTAGAAAAGTTTGTCTGGCATTTGAAATAAATCTATTAACCTCAACCACCCCAAATTCTGCAAAATCCTCCAAGGGGCACTTTTGGGGAAACATTCAACACTGTTGGAAACTGGTTCTTTCACCTCTTCAAATGGGACAAAATTACTACCTGGCAAGAAGTACAGGCCATAAGTGCTGAATATGAAAGATCAACGAAAATGCATGGTGAATTTTAAAGATAAGGGCATGTTTCCAAAAGTGCACTGATGGATTTTGGAGGATTCAGGAAGGTTCCTAGCCAGTATACCTAGGGGGTTAGGGTTTTAATGTATTACATTAAGTCATAGCAGTTTAGTTTAACCCTCCGACTACTACAAGGGTCAAAATCAGTCAAAATGTTGATATACTTGCCAAGGTATATCTAGTGCACTTTTACAGGTCAAAATGAGTTGACCGTTTTGACTGGTAAAACCATTGTCTGGTATTGTTCAGGGTGGTCAAAATGACAGTTAAAACCAGTCAAAAATGCCCCTGTGTGCACATTTGTGTCAACAGTCAAAACAGGCAGTTGACTGATTTATGACCTCTATAGCAACTTCTGCTAAAGTGCAGCTAGAGTAGGAGGGTTTTAATGGCCCATTTTTGTTTTCACGATAATTGTGTATTCAATCCAATCTGTGTTTTGTATTGATATATACAGTCAATTTCTAGCAGCAGTGGGCTCACTGAATGGTCTACTTGGGGTATGGGATGTGCCAACACAGAAACTACGGCATAGTTGTCAGCATGAGGTAAGAGTGGAGGGGCCCTCATCTTGATCTCCTCTTCCCTAAGGCTGTCCTCTCCTCCCCATCTCTAAGATTCTGCCCAATTCTTGTCCTCATCCTGTATCTCTGTTCTCCCCATCTGTCACTTTTTCTTTCAATCTTTTTCTATCCCATCCTTGACACTCTGTATCTCTTCTTCTGCCCAGTGCTGCACCCAGTAATTCCTCTTCGAGGGGGCTTACATTCTCACCTGCCCAGTAGCGGATCCAGGGAACATAAGGGGGTGACGCCCCACCCCCAATATTGTTGAGCCACCAAATACAGTTGTCAGCGCAATAGAAGGTCTTCCTTTCATGGGAATACACACATGTGAAAATGCAAACCCTATTTTAGCAGACTAATCAAGTGGGTTTTACAAAATACTCGGATTTCTCTAGCATTTGCTGTGCATTTTCCAGCAAAATGCTCACAGTCTGTGAATAAATTCAATAAGATTATTTATTTGACAGAATTCAGAGGATACTTTAAATAAATGTTTTTGCCAGGAAGCAAGGTCTTTCTGCTGCTTGAATTGTGTGTGGCTTCTGTTTTTTTTTTGGTGGTATAAGCGTGGGATCAAATACCTTTTGTTTTATTAAATCCGTCACTCATTAGGCAGGTATAGTGCGTCTGAGATGGGACCCCAGTGGATCACCCACCATCTTCACGGCCGGTCTTGATGGGAAGATACAATTATGGGATGCAAGGTCAGGTGACTGTGTCTCAACCTGGATGGGACACAGGGGAGAGATTCTTGATATGACGATCAGCAGGTACGTCAACCAATAAGATGTTTCTGTCTGCACTTGTGGGTTCGAATCCTGCCCGAGTCGCCTGTGGAACTTTTTTCCACAGACACTCGAAAGCACCGAATATACAGTTCATTGTAGATACTTTGGTGTAGGGCAGAAATCAAATCAAAAGATGTTTTTCCTTTCTTTATTACAGCTGTGCATTTAAAAAAAAAAAATTTTTATTATAATTTTTAATATTTCGTTGTGTGCCAGGAAGAAGGACGCAACAAAAGTGTGACCGGCAAAAGGTCGTAAGCAATTAATGTGCAAAATTGTGTTTCAAGAAAACTGAGTGTGAAAGTTTGGTCATTTTATCTGCCATTTATAAGTCATTGTAGGAAAGTTAAATTCCGCATGGGAATGGAAAAACATGTCTTGGGAGTAATTCTAGCAACAAATATGTAACAAATATGGGTGTAGTGTGTAGTAGGTAGGGTAGCCCCTCTGACTGCTAATCAGCCGCATCCTTTCCGGGTGGATTAACAGCACTGGTCTCCTCTACTGCATGCAGACTCTCACCTATGGCTCCAAGTAATCGCTTGTGCACGGCGATGGCCACACCCCGGTACACTGCCTCGGCTGGCAGGCAAAACTAGGTAGAGGGTAGCTCGGAGATGTATGTCTCTGGGTGAGGGAGAACACCTATCTCCTTTTTCTAGTGCATGAAGACTACCCTCGCAGATTGGGCGGACCCGGCAGATATGTCAACTCATCCGGTTACGAAGGCAGGTTAGCAAAGCCTTGTGGAATGCTTAGGTCATATGTACAGGTGCTGTAGGTCATCCACTGCAGCTGAAGTCATCCCCGGTTGTCTTGACGTGTCTTGCCACTGGATCAAGCTGATGGAAGCCGAGAGAGTGAGGTTGACTCCGTGCAAATCTTCCTCACTTAAATCAATTTCACGCACAAGCGTCTCTTTTTTTTTCATCTCTGCACGACCTTACTTCGTGTGCAGATGAAATTAAGTGGACTGTCATCATCGAATCGATGGGCGAGCACCATGTAACAATTATGCCCTACTTTTTTGTAAAGGAGCCATTTTATTGCTTATGACTTTCTGCTGGGACAAAAAGTTGTATTTTGTGTGCCCGGAAGGTCATAGAGCCTTACGACCTTCTTCCGGGCACACGACAATGTGTTTTTCTATATTATTTGTTCATAGGTTCATTTATTTTCCACAGTATCAAGACAGTAATGACAATATCAATCAAGAAAATTCAAGTACAAGAAAACGATATTACTGAAAAAATTAAAGAATAGATACAAAGCAAAAGTGATACTGCAGAGGGATCCATTTATGAAGCAAAGCTTGTAGGCAATGGTCCCTTGATAACATGCACGCGCATTGAGACAGAGATAAAAATAAAGTTGAATGAACCATGAAGGCCCGTGGTCAAGCCACCAGTGAACAAAATATAAAGTGGGTCTCAATGCACATGCATGTTCACAAAGAAAAACAACAATTACTAAACCAACTATATTATTTGTTTTTCATTATCTACGTATGTTTTTTGAGGGGAAGGCATTTGGATTTTTGTTTTCATAAATGTACCCTTTTAGCGATTTTAGTTTTCTTTTGGGTTTAATTTATTAACCCTAACTCCCTAGGCCCATTTGCTTACACATAACCTGAATCCTTCCTAACTCACTAGGCCCATTTGCTTACACATAACCTGAATCCTTCCTAACTCCTTAGGCCTATTTGCTTACACATAACCTGAATCCTTCCTAACTCCCTAGGCCCATTTGCTTATACCTAACCTGAATCCTTCCTAACTCCCTGGGCCCATTTGCTTACACATAACCTGAATCCTTCCTAACTCCCTAGGCCCATTTGCTTACACATAACCTGAATCCTCCCTGGGCCTATTTGCTTACACATAACCTGAATCCTTCCTAACTCCCTAGGCCCATTTGCTTACACGTAACCTGAATCCTTCCTAACTCCCTAGGCCCATTTGCTTACACGTAACCTGAATCCTTCCTAACTCCCTAGGCCTATTTGCTTACACATAACCTGAATCCTTCCTAACTCCCTAGGCCCATTTGCTTACACATAACCTGAATCCTTCCTAACTCCCTAGGCCCATTTGCTTACACATAACCTGAATCCTTCCTAACTCCCTAGGCCCATTTGCTTACACATAACCTGAATCCTTCCTAACTCCCTAGGCCCATTTGCTTACACATAACCTGAATCCTCCAAAATCCTTCAGTAGTAAAGCAAGCACATGACATGTATGCACACATGTGTTTCTAATCTGTGATACATGTACATGGCCAGGGACCCTCCCTGCATGCATGGAGCAATTAACAGTGTCCACTGACCCAAGCACTGACCTTGCAATCACTACAACAAACATGGACATACATGTACTATGGAAAGGCAAGTATGCCTAATAACCTCAATCCTCCAAAATCCTTCACTTTAGCAAAGAGCATGTAGCATGTAACCTCAATCCTTAAAAATCCTTGACTTTGGCAAAGAGGATTTTGGAGGATTTGGGAAGGTTAGGGCTAATGTAATAATTCTTCACCTAAGTGAATGTCATTGACGTTTGAATTTGTGGAACATTTGATTTCACATTTGCATCAACAAAACTTGTGAATGAAATGGCCATAATTTGTTTTGTACTCGTTTTTTGTGTTTTCAGTGATGGCAACACGATTCTATCATCATCGGGGGATACATCATCAAGGGTATTCTCACTGCAGCATCCAGAGAGGTAGAACACATCCATCAAGATTGCCCCAAAGGATGTCATCTACCAAAGATCTCATCCTCTACGATGCTCATTAACAGCATAGTCGGGGGTAGGGTCAGATTTGGGCCACCCCCCCATCCCTGAAAAGAAAACTCTACTGCCCTCTCTTGATGGGAAGCATTTAGTTTTACCCCTCTTGGGGTACATTGATGCAGTGTGACTGAAAAGGGGAACACTGCAAGAGGGGCGGGGAACATGCCGTCTTTGACCCACTGGATCTGCTGGTGTTGCTTTCTCCAAACACTGCTACCTTGACCTTCCATACAAAGCTGTTTATTAACAGTTTTGAAAATTCTGGACTAATCATGGAATTTTGCGGTCTTGTCTTGTCATTTTTAGCTGCACAAACCTGCTTTTTAAATGGCTGTGAACGTGCAGGTTAGTGATTTGCACGATTTGGAAAAGTCATGGAAGGGAAATGTTTGCTACAACGGTTGTGAATGGAAACATTTGCATGAAACAGTCGCCAAACCGAGTTGAAAAATTCTTCCAGATTTCATGTTGAATGTGCTGAATTTCCGTGATCCACCAACGGAAATTTCAAGCTTTGAGGCTCAAGAGTATTCAAATATTTTAATTTTGTTTCATAAGTAGAAACCATGTTGTGTAATATTCGAATGACGACACTGACAGTTTGGCTGAGGGCGTGTAGATACCTTGTCCACCATGTGTGTCTTGTATGTGCAGCTGAGAACAGTCAAATGTGTCCAAAGTATCCAAATGTTTTTATTAAAAGCACCTGTGCATTGTTGTGGTCATCTCAATTGGTATAAGCACTGTTATATGTGACCCAGCTCTGGCAAAACCCAAAACTGCTTGGCATTTACCATAATGCATAACAGCCATGAAAAGGTCAAAAACTGACCCCAGGGACCAGTTTGAGATTTTCATGTCACCATATTATAGAGTTAGAGCATTTTCTGTAGATTTTGATGGTAAAAGGAAAAATCCTGAAATGTTGTTGGGAACATTGTTAATTTTCACGATAAATTTGGGAGGTCACTCCGAAAAGTTGGGTCCAAGTTTAGGGTTTCAGAGCCAGTCACATACGATGTCATATTTAATATATGAAGTAATCATGTTAGTAAAATGCCAAATTACTAATCCATTTAACTGATTTTTATTCATAGCCAAGGTGAAAACATATATTGGTTTTACTGCAATTTTTGGATTACCCGTTTCCACTGTATAGCTCTCGGGAAAACTTAATTTATAATGAATTTTAATTTTTATGTTGAATGAAGTTTTGATTCAGTTAATACACCCATGCTGCCCACCCTAAGCAACAATGCTGAAAACTCGCTCACACTGTCTGTATAAAATCAAAGACGACAAAAGTTACAATTGCCATGGAAAGGCATGACCCTATTGGCTATTCCATGCTATATGTTTCACAGGATCAGCTTATAAGATTTTTTACTTCATTTTTTTTTAAATTCAGAAGCAATTTCATTCTTCCAAATTTAGTTAATGAAAAATTCATTGTTTGTTTGGTTTGTTTGTTTATTACACTGTTTGTTTGGTGTTGTTTTTGGGGGGTGGATTATAATGCTTTTATTTCATGAATTTTTTGTTTTTATTCTCATTTTCTGTTTTTAGTATTTCTTGAAACCTTTAAGAAATAACATGATGTAATTTTTTGTATTTTTGATTCTTGCTTCGGTGAGATGAAAAAAAATGTGACAAATCTAAAGAATGTGATGAGTGTTTGATAAATGAACTGAGTACTAAATACAACATCATTATTTTTTAGTATAAACTTAAAATATTTTTGAACTTAATTAATAATTTGGAAAAATTGCATTCCATTTAGAATGTCAGCTAGCATCCCAGCTAGCACCTGAGTCATCATACTCCTCTTGGAACACCCACTGTGTTCTGACGCTGCTCCAACACTGTTCCGACACTGTTCCGACACTGTTCTGAGTGAATGCATTATCAATGGGGAATGGTTAGTGCCAAAGGTCCCCAATGGAATGTTCCAACCACAAGGGTCTTGAGAAGCTCCCTAAATGTCAAACGTAACATTTTCATGACCATCTTTTTCAGTTTTTGGGTGTAATTCATAAAACATCATTCTAGATTTTGCCTGTCTATCCTGAAAGCTCAGTTGCTCTTTTTCGAAAGATATATTTCAGTAGTGAATACAGAGGGCAACTCAATGGCTTCCTACTCCCTCAACCAGAAAAAGGAAAGAACAAGGTGTTTGTATGTATCAGAGCAGAGGTGGGGGGGGACACAAACTACCACCCCCCTTCCCCCTGAAATTCTGGGTATACCTGTTTTTCAATTCACTAACACCTGGAAAGAAATTCATTTTATTCTTTACTTCTGCTGGTTTTGTTGATATTATCCAACGACTTAAAGGCCGGTTTATACTTCACGAGAATGCGAAATGAAGTTTTACGTGATAAATTCGCGACACTAAATGATTCACATATGTTGAAGTGTGTTCAACGTTTGTCTATTATTCGTATGCATTCGCATTTTGCTTGGTGTTAACGTTTGCATGATGGAAGTATGAACTGGCGCTGGCCTTAAGGCCATGCAGGGGCCAATTTCACAGAGCTGCTTATTAGCAGATAAATTTGCTTACCAGAAAATTTGCTTAGCGCATTTCTTTGGTTACCAACCAAAATTTCAAAAAATTTATGCATTTTAGCTGGTAGTCTGTTTGATATTGCTTAGCAAAAATATTTGCTAAGCAAAATTCTCTGCTGAATTCACAGCTCTATGAAATTGGACCCTGTTCTGTAATAATCATGATATCATTTTTAAAACAAACAAATAAAGATATTTTATTCGACAAAATTGGAAGTTGTTTCTGGAGTTGATTGTTTTTAAAGGATGCACCAATTAATACGTCCGGAGGATGGGGTATATAGATCACGTGCCCCTTGCCCTCCCATCAGCCGTCCGTAGACTTAATAAGTTGGCGTAAAATAAACGGACGGTGGCGCTACTTCACTTTAAGATTTGTATTTTTTAGTAACATTGTAATGAAAATACAAGCTGTGGTTTATTGTCATTAAAGAAATTTTATTCACAGATGTTGCAGAAATAATTATTTGGAATGTAATGTAGCCCAGGTTGGACTTTAACCTTCGTGTACTACGTTTCGCATACAGAGACGGAGTCCTTATTTGGGCTAGCTGTAATGGGAATGATTAATGTAAAAACAATTCATTTATTATAGGCGCTTTATACAGTAACATATCTGTAGAATAAGTAAAAGGAAACGACTTATACAAGTTTAATTTACCGGCGCGAGCTGCTTGCAAAAGATGTGATATTTTGATTTGGAATAATAAGTCTTCCATAGTTTAGTGACCAATCAGGTTAGCGCAAAGGGCGAGTTGTTGTGAGACGCTAGCTCCCTTGCGTAAGATACGCGCCTAAAACCTTTAAAAAGACGAGCCAGGCAGAACTCGCTCTCGGTGTTCAGATCGTGACTTGTTCTAGCTCGGTAAGGAACACAGGAGCGCGTCTCACGTCTTTGCGTCAGATTGCATGCACCGATAGGCATTAGTTTTACGCACGAGTTTGTGCTGATGATTAGTGGAGAAACCGGGACTGAATAAACCAGTTAATACTCTTTTGAAGAACAGCATGATCTCTCGAGTCGGAATTCTTGTCTAAGCATTTCTAGGGAACCTCGTCATTTTAGTACTTGAATCGGTAGTTTCTAGCCCACCTCCAGTCAGTTTCCACGTATATAAAAACCAAAACCAAAAGTTTTCATCACAATAGGAGCTCATCATTACATTTTTGAGAAAATGATGAACAACTGTTCAATGATTTTTATGTTTTTAGATAAAATATAACTATTTGACATAACAAATATTGTTTTTCTTTGCTGCAATATCGTACCTCGACATTTGGTCTATGGTTACCACAGCTATTTTTTTTTTAAGATGAAAGAAAGCATTTATGGACAAAATATCCCTCAGAAGAAGGAGAATCCTGCGTAAACAGCAGTATTAAAAAAAACATCTTTCGGAAGGGAATATCTCCCTGAAAAGTCTTTGGATGATCCGCATAAAATTCAAAAGAAAATAATTTGAACAACATTTAGCTTTACCATGTTCTACACATAAAACTTTGCAAGAAGGCACGTGTGCAATGTATTAAATTATTGCACGCATGTACAATTCTTAACACTTGAGGGCGGGCTACAAACGTACTAAACCGCGGGGAATTTCGACATGTTATTATTAATAATTAGCTAGCAGCAATGTGAATGGGCCTATGGAGGTACGTTTTAGTGTTCTTAGATTAGATTTCCGATATAAACCAATGGGAACTGAAATTATTTGGAAAGAATGTCGTATCCGGCCGCCACTTTTAAGGGCTTTTTAAAACATTTTTTGCAACCACCAACCAGTTAAACAAATCATTCTATCGATTTTTGGTGGTACAGAAAGCGAAAACTATCTTTAAAATCCACTTTTAAGTTTTATGATGGTTTTCGGACTTGATTTCCCTTCTAAAAAAATCCTCCCCTTCAGAAAATAGAAGGATCCTATTATAGTTGCCACTACGCATGTACAATGACCGTGTTGGTCACTAATTGTGGAGTTTACAAGATCAGACTGACAACATGACTGAGGAAGTCATCGTATACCAAAAATGCCAGATTTTTCATGAAATAAATATCCTGGAATAATTTGAAGTAGGATATGTCCATCATCATCCATAATTATGTTCTCCACCTTACCAGGTAGGTAAGATTACATTATTGGTTATATTTAATGAAAAATAGTGGCGGCCAGATACGACATTCTACCCAATTATTTACCTAGTCAGACCCATGAAATGATTGAGTCCACTGCATGCTCCAGATTCCCAGTAAACACATCATTCATACTCTTTCTTAGTTACTGTAACTGTACTACAAGCGGTCACCCTACAACCGGCGGTGGGGTTCATTGAACTAACGCTATTTAGTATTTAGGACTGTGTATGTACTTGCCTTTGCCCCACTAGTGTGGCACGGACCTGTATCCTTAGCCACACCTTGGTCCCATTGCCGCTAACGGCGGGGTTTTCTTAATTTTCTAAATTCCTAGCGCTGAAATTGACGATATTTGCAACTATTTTGACAGACTAGATATGTTCCTTACATGTTGAACTATCTCAGCGCCCCCCCAAAAAATGGTGATTTTACTTACATTTATATTTCGTGACATAAAGGCCCGAAAAAATTACAAGACGATCGACATTTTGCAGGTTTCAACGAGGACGGCCATCTTGAATGTATGAAGAGTGGTGAACGGAAAAACAACTTGCGCACGCAAAGGATACAGGTCCGTGCCACACTGGTGGGGCAATACTGGTGGGGCAATACTTGCCTTAACGTTAGATTTTTTTTAGAATAAAGTTTACATATCGTGTCAGTGAGTATCAATATTTATTCAATCGAGCGATGACCTTGTCACCTTGGGGTCGGAACATCAATTGCGCAGCAGAACATCAATTGCACAGCAGAACATCAATTGCGCAACGGCGACAAGACTTTACTTACAGTGCGGGCGAATTAAAGAACCGTGTTCTGCCGCGCAATTGATGTTCTGACCCCAAGGTCATCGCTCTTGCACATTATTCAGCATGAATGGCATGAAAAGTTTGTACACAGATTCGCCGTTGCTCTGAGAAATGTTGGAGAAATCTTCCTTTTTTAGACATCTTTCATAAAAAATCGTTTCTTCAAGTCAAGAGGCAGAAAAAATTTACAGTGCTTGCATTTCCTCGGTTCAGCCAACGAAGACGGGTAAAAAAGGAGAAAATTCATTGCAAACTTCACAAGTATATGAATGGAAAGAACTCTTGGTCAGGACCCTATCGGAAGTGTACTTTGTAGGCTTGGGCGATACCGATTTTTTTTTTCATCCACGATATACCGTCAAACATATATCGCGATTTTCGAATAGTAGTTCGATTTTGTTTCTCACAAAAGCTGAAAAGACTTCCCTAAGTTTTTCCCATGGAATTTCTGACCCAACTGACAATCGAGGATTTTTTTTAATCGCGATATATTTTTTTTCTTCGTGATAATTTTTTTCATCATGATCTGCCGATATCTCGATGATTTGAAAAGTTCTCGATATCATAATCAAATAAAAAATGTTTTCGCGATATTCGATATTATCGTGTCATCGCCCAAGCCTAGTACTTTGCACTGTAGATAGGGTCCTATCAGGGCTAGGCAGGACACAGCATAGCCAAGATGATTTGTTGATTGATTTGTGTTGTAAAAAGAAAATAGTTGTGTTGTCGGCTTTCGAGGTGAACGGACCAAAGTGGTCCAGTTTGAGTGTTTAATGAACCATTTTTCCTTCATCAAAATCCTGTCTACCGTTTCCTATGTTGCATGTGTTCAGCAAGGGGAAACAAGGACCCACAGACACTACAGACTATTCGCTACAATACTAGGTTAGTTTTGATCCGAAACGCAAAGATTCAGATCTGATCATGGGAAAGAAGGCCAAGAAATCAGAGGTAGGCAAAACACGTCAATATGTCATATTGTCTCCCAAAATATCAATTTAAATTTCCAAAATTATGCCATATTAATTTGTTTGTGTTATATCTTCTTTTTATTTAATTGTTTACTTATCAATATCGTTAAACTTGGCACTCATAATCATAATTTCAAACATTGTCAGTGAATACAAATTTCAGATTTATTTATTTTTTTATTTTTTTATTTTTCCAGGCAGGAAAAGGGCAGACACTCCTGAATAGTTTCTTTTTAAAACAGGTGAGTTGAATTAATAAATTAAACCTTCCCCACCATCTCCTTCCTACATGACCTTCCATGACTGTTGAGGGCGCAATTTGTTACAGGGTAATATGTGTGGTACTTATAATAATGTAGACTTATAGCGCATGTATCCATCAAATTGGTGCTCAAGGCGCATTACATTATTACCCCTGCTCATCAGGCTCATAAATCATTACTGAAACAATCTCAGCTCAATTGCTGCCATTTCAGCGCATATGGGCTAATCAAACACAACAACTAACTCTGTCCTCACAGGTACCCATTTATCCCTGGGTGGAGAGAAGCAATTATGGTAAAGTGTCTTGCTCAAGGACACAAGTACCCCGGTCGCGGTTGGGATTCGAACCCACATTCTGACGACTCGGCCATCAGAACACAAATCTGATGCACTAAACCGCTCAACCATGGCACTTAGCAATGAGCGTACGTATTACACAGTTGAATCTCACCATTCATAACTGTTAACCCTCCTACTCCAGCTGCACTTTATTGGGAAGTTGCTACAGAGGTCGAAATCAGTCAACTGCCCGTTTTGTTTTTGACTGTTGACCAAAATATGCACACGGGGACATTTTTGACTGGTTTTTACTGTCATTTTGACCACCCTGAACAATACCAGACACTGCTTTTACCAGTCAAAAACGGTCGACTCATTTTGACCTGTAAATGTACTTACTACACGTAAGGTTTGATTGAGAGTGTTTGACTTTTAAGTGCACTAGATATACCTTGGCAAGTATATCAACATTTTGAATGTTTTTGACCCTTGTGGTAGTAGGAGGGTTAAAACATGTATGTTTTCATGAAACTCAACAATGGCAAACTTTATTTGTTCCAGCCATCTGGAGGACAGTCAAAATTGTTCACTCAAGTCCAGCCCGGCTTCAGGCCTGTCAGTCTCCCTCATAAAACCACTGCTCCTCTTCCCCATCAATCAAAGACCACAGACGACTTTGATGATTTTCAACCAAGAAAGAAAGTAAAGAGCCCCTCTACTGCAGCCAAGCCCACCGTCAAAGCGTCCAAAATCACCCACCGAAGCAGGGAGAGGGAAACCACCAGGACGGCAGTGGAGACTCATGGGAAGCAGGGTGGATACAGTGATGGAGGAAAAACAGAAATCATCATCAGCAGCTTGGACTCCGGCAAGAAGTTACAAGCAGAGGCACTGAACCCATCCAAAAGAGATCTGAATAACGGATCTCTGCAGTCTTACAGCAGTAAAACGGACCTATCAGATGTTAGCCTGGCACTGCCGTCCAAGACCAATTCAGTTAAGAATACCAAAGCAACAGACAGAAAGACTGAAGTCCAGGCTGATGGCTACCATGGCAACAACGGCAACATTTTCAAGCAAGGAAGCCAAGGCTCTCCAATTACAGGTTGGTTTATTGTTAAAAATAATAATAATAATAAATAGTAATTGTTTTGATTTAAACAATGATTCACTTGAAGAACAATGCCACATTACATTAAAGGGACAGTATCATCATGATCAGAGCAGACTTTCAACAGGGCATGGAATCGGTGGCCTAGTTTAAGATGAACACTGACTGAAAATTACTGGCTCATTTGTGCAGCAGCAACGGTAGTATGACCTTATCATGTGGGGTATTTTCAGTCACTGAGTTAATCTAAAAGTAGCACTCCGATTCCATGCCCTGTTGATCATGACGATGTTGTCCCTTTAACTCTATTCCACCTATACTAGTATTATAAACAGACTATGTAATATAGTGTTTCCACCTTGGAAATACTTTCTCCACCAGTACAGAAATAAATGTGATCGTGATAAAAAGGATAAAACTATCATTTTTATCAAATAACTGATATTCCATTAGTATTAACCCTCCTACTATAGCTGCACTTTAGTGGCAAGTAGCTATAGAGGTCAAAACCAGTCAAATGACTGTTTTGACTGTTGAACCTAAATGTGCACACAGGGGCATTTTTGACTGGTTTTTACTGTCATTTTGACCACCTTCAACAGTACACGACAATTGCTTTTACCAGTCAAAAAACGGTTGACTCATTTTGACCTGTAAGTGAACTTACTAGATGTAAGGTTTGACAGTTGTTTGACTTTTCAGTGCACTAGATATACCTGATTTAGATCCTTGCAGTCATAGGGGGGTTAATTTAAACAATTTATTGAACAATTTGTTTATGGAAACTACGATTTGATACTCAGTTTTTAGTGAAAAAGTGTTAATAAATGTTAATAAATGGATGGATAGATCTTATAAATCAGTCAATCAATCATTTGATTTCCAAATACTTAATTGTCAATTAGCCCTCCTACGACAAGGGTCAAAATGTTGATATACTTGCCAACGTATATATCTAGTGCACTTACAAGTCAAACACTGTCAAACATTACATGTAGTAAGTACATTTACAGGTCCAAATGAGTCGACCATATTTGACTGGTAAAAGCATTGTCTGGTATTGTTCAGGGTGGTCAAAATGACAGTAAAAACCAGTCACAAATGCCTCTGTGTGCACGTTTGGGTCAACAGTCAAAACAGGCAGTTGACTGGTTTTGACCTCTACAGCAACTTCCCACGTGCAGCAATAGTAGGAGGGTTAGTCAAGTAATTAATGAATTTAAGTGCAGTTATTTTTTTGACCCAGTAATCCCAGAAACTCCAGAGGCTGTTCTGAAGACCAAGAAGACCAATAAGCATGGTGCTAAACTACCAGATGATGACCTGACTCCCACAAGAAATATCCAGGAAGCCTTACCTATCTGCATTCCAGAGACACCAACAAGTGCTGGTCCCCAACACCACACCAAATCATTCAGTAGACGACAGCAGAACAGTGCCACAAAGAGGGGCGGAGTCACTGGAGGAAGAATCGGTCTTGGTGGAAGAAGAACTGAACGTCAAGATGCTGATAAACCTTCCACGCGAGGAGACAAGTTTTCATCACTCAAATCATTCGCAAAGAGTGCGGGATGCAGTCTCGATGAAGAGAGGACAGCGTCACCTGACTTACTTGAAGAGATGCTTCAGGAATTTGCTGAATCCCGGCAGACCACAAATGAATGGAAGAGGTTATCGTCTCAACAAAAACCACTTCATCAGGGAGTGGGTGGGATTCGGGGCGTACAAGGTTCAGGTAGAATTAATCCTTTCAAGGCTGCATCACAGGGTGTCATTTCAGCACTGGGTAGTGAACAGACTCCTTATGTTAGCGTAAGTGGCTCAAGTACCCCGTCTATTGTGGCCGAAAATTCTGAGCAGACAGAAAATATTTGTGTATCAGACATCTCTCCAGGTGGACCCCAGAAAGAAAACCATCCAGGGGTTTTAACTGCAGCTCCCCCTGCCAGATGTGATCTGAAAGACAAGGATGAACAAGAAATTGATCCTCTAGAACAGATGCTACAAGAGTATTCATCATCATCATCATTTCTGAATAAAACTACAGATGGTAAGATTTCTCACAAGGACACAAAGTCTCAAATTGCCACTATAGGGGATCGACAAGTATTCCGCGCAAGAAGACCCTCTTCCAAGCTCTCCAGGACCTTCCGTAAGAACAATCGA
The DNA here is from genome assembly GCA_029582265.1 of Zoroaster sp. YZ-2022. Lineage (NCBI taxonomy): Eukaryota > Metazoa > Echinodermata > Asteroidea > Forcipulatida > Zoroasteridae > Zoroaster > Zoroaster sp. YZ-2022. The sequence goes on along the minus strand of CM055828.1, from coordinate 27,381,866 downwards.
TTTCCTAAATCGGGTGCTAGCCCTGGGCAAGCACCAAAGCCAATTGGCTTTGAGTTTGATGAAAGCTTGTCCGACAGGGACATGGTCTTGACTAAAATGAACAAAGAAGTTACTGAGCATGAAACCGAATGTTTAAATTCTGCCTTCTCTGCTGAAAACATAGAAGATCTTCTAAGCAGCACTCAAGGTGTTGTCTCAAATTATAATCATATAGAGGAAGACTTATTTGATTCTGCTACGGTTGTGAGAGCTGAAAACCCCTTCGCACTGAAACCATCAAAAATCAAACTAAAGGCATCAGGGTCACATCAGCATGGCAGGAGCCAATTAACAACAGTGACATCAAATAAGACCAGGCTTAACATGCGGAAGAGGTCCCCTTGTAAAGGCAGCTCACCCTGTGCAAAACGGGTATCCACCAGTCATACAACCAACGACATTTACAACATGGATTCAAGCATAGCTTCAGTGAAAATGTCGACACTGTTTGGGAGCTTAAAAGATTTAAGGAGGAGCCCCCAAAATCGTCAAAGAGAAAGTGCTCGTAACGGATCTGCAGCCAAGAAGTTGCTGTTTCAAGAAGAAAAAGAAAATCTCTCAAATTTAATTGAAATAGCCACAGAGGGGTCACCCTCAGGTCGTGACACAAGTCCTCGGAATCTCGTTGACAGAACCAATATCAATGACTTTCCAGGAACAAATTCAGATGGAAATTTACCAGAGAAATCTATGCCTGTTGAGGTTGACAAAACAGGAACATCACCTGGAAAGGTTGGCATTGTTTCAAGGACGTCACTTTTCAGGGGTTCCCCAGTTGTGACCCAGGATACCAGCTTGTTGTCACTGGTGGATTTTGAGCCGAGTCCAGGGTCTGTTGCGTGGTGGGAAGATGACCTGAACGACTCTGTCCTTGCTGCCATGGATATGGAAAACCTGGGAAATGAAATGAAGTCCGAGGTACGTTTGGGCGAAGAAAAGAAAACACATTTATTTCAGAACAACGGAGTATGAACTGAGATTTCCCAACATGTAATGTGACATTTGCAGGAATAACTTGTACTGCCCTTACTTAAATATTTTACTTTATTTCTGAGAAATCAAGGAAGGAATTAAATTTAAAAAAAATAATCCACTGGTTTTAATCAATAAAATTTAAATGTAATATTTATAAATGTTTGTTTATGTTCTGTCTATTTAAAAAAAAAAAATTTTTACATCAGGAGAGACTGGACATTTTGGAAACTCAAGTCACCCGAGATTTCAATCTTCTCTCGCCGTTTAAAAATGCTTCTCAGAAGAAAGAGGTCTCCCTTCCAGCTGACTTGAACCGATACAGAGTGACATACATCCAAGATCTTGGCAGGTGGGTAAAAGCTTGATGAGGCTTTCTGTATATGAATTTAATATTTTCAATACTTTATTGGTTCAGTTTGCGGTGACACCATGTGGTTTATATCTCAACTGTCGCTAAGTGAGATTGGGGTTCTGAGAAGAGCCGTATAGGTCTTCTCTACGTTTGGACTAGCCTGCTTTAGTCATCAATGTCAGGCTAGTTAAAATGTAGAGAAGACCTAGATACGGTTCTTATCTTAGAGAAGACCTAGTTACGGTTCTTGTGTAAGAGAAGACCTAAATACGTTTCTTGTCTTAGAGAAGACCTAGTTACGGTTCTTGTCTTAGAGAAGACCTAGATACGGTTCTTGTCTTAGAGAAGACCTAGATACGGTTCTTGTCTTAGAGAAGACCTAGATACGGTTCTTGTCTTAGAGAAGACCTAGTTATGGTTCTTGTCTTACAGAAGACCTAGTTACGGTTCTTGTCTTAGAGAAGACCTAGATACGGTTCTTGTCTTAGAGAAGACCTAGATACGGTTCTTGTCTTAGAGAAGACCTACATACGGTTCTTGTCTTAAAGAAGACCTAGTTACAGTTCTTGTCTTAGAGAAGACCTAAATACGGTTCTTGTCTTAGAGAAGACCAAGATACGGTTCTTATCAGAACCACAGTTCTCCCTTTTTAAGCCACATGGTGTTACTGCAAATTGCACTGATAATGATACTCCACCATGCAAACCGTCAACAAAAATTTTAATATTCTTTGGAGGAGAAAGTAGGTTTTCTAAATGTGTACATTTATGAAAAGTCAACAATATTATGAAATAATGAACGACCTAAAGTTTGGAGGGAAAAACCTCAAATGCTTCTGTTTGAAGTCGACTTTTCACTTGTCAAGACATTGCAGAAAATCTGCAGAAAAAAAATTCCTCAGACCATGGTATGTTTGCCAATGATATGTTCTCACAGTTTATGATTGGCCCAAGTGCACTCGTACAAATCAGTGAATCTAATTTAATGATCAATTGATGTTTGTGTATTTTTTTTTTTTTCAGTGAGAAAATTTTACAGTTGCGCTGTCTGACCGAGCACAAGCAGAAGATGTGCAAACTTACCGGAACATGGTGAGTAACCATTACCTTTAAAGATTGGCTCTAAGGTCAAATTCAGTTTTGTGATGCATTAATTTTCCAAGTCCTTCACATTAAAAACGGTGTAAAATGCCATTGTATTTGATACCCTTCCAGTGCGAAATTTGTTAACATCCAAAAACATCCAATGACATCACATTTCAAATATATGGGTCTGTACATTTTTGTACGTGGAATTTTTAGTTCATTCCTGAATCTCCATGATATATATCGTGATGAAGTCGAGCATTTAGTTAAATGGTGTCACGACAATAATTTAGAGTTAAATGTCGATAAGACCAAGGAAATAATTGTGGACTTCAGAAGAAATCCCACTGATATTTAGCCATTAAGTATAAATGGATCTGAAGTTGAAATTGCTGACTCCTTCAAATTTTTAGGAGTACATATATCCAACGATCTGAAATGGGTGACCCATGTTGATTTCATTGTTAGAAAAGCCCAGCAGCGTCTGTTCTTTCCGTGTCAGTCAGGATTTGTTGGTGAGGTTTTACCGGGCAGTGGTTGAGAGTGTTTTGACATTCTCAGTCGCTGTCTGGTACGGTAACACCACGGTGAATGACCGGAAACGCCTCAGTCGTGTAGTTAACACCGCTAGTGCTATAATTGGTTGTGAGTTACCTGCATTAAATACACTTTATGAAGCACGTGTCCTAAAGAAATCTAGGTAAATTATTTTAGACGTATCCCACCCTGCGTATGAGTTATTTGAATTGATGAGAACAAGAACAAGAAATCGAACCTTGAATAGTTTATATCCAAGTGCAGTACATTTATTGAATGATCAAATGCAATTGTCAGCATTATTGTAATTGTAATTTTAATTTAACATAATTCTTATTTAAATTTTTATTGTATTGTTTTCTAAATTAATGTCAAAATAGAAGTGACGTTGTCTATTAATATTTTGTTTATGGTTGTTCATATATTAATTGTATATATAAATATATTCTTGATATTTTTGATGCTCGCAAGACCAAACCAAATTTCAATGTATGTTTTATACAGATGACAATAAATATTCTGAATCTGAATCTGATTCTGAATCTGAATCAATCAAAACGCTGTTGAATTTGACTTTTTGACAAACGAAAAATTCCTATATGGAATGTACAGACCCATTTATTGTTGACATCCAATGACGTCATGTTTCAAATTTCGCACCGAAAGAGTATGAAATAAAAAAACATTATACACCATTTTAACGTGAGGTTAGAGACTTTGTGATATTTGACCACTTTCATAAGGACTCTGTCGATTGGAAAATGAGTGCAGCACAGAAATGAATTTGACCTTAGAGCCCCTCTTTAACCCTCCTACTCTTGGTACAATTTTCCAGTGAGTTGACTGACCATCAGAACTAGACAACTGTCTGTTTATGAAAGGTCCGGACACCTGCTTGTACATGTACAAGCCACGGATAACATGGCGGCAGCCAGACCGTTGTTAAGATGGCTGCTTCTAGCTACCGCCGTAAAATTACGTCATAAAAACAGGCAAAATGTTTGCTGCCGCCATGGGTCACAACTAAAACAGTTACGTTGCGGATTTCGACCACTGGAATTTTTGGTTGCAAATTATGATTTTTTTTCTCACAATTTCTGATTTGTTTAAATATTTTTTGGAATAGCATATAAATAATTAAATACATACTGAACACTTTTGAGTAACTTAAATCAAGGCAATTTGTATGGTCTTTAAAGGAATCAATAAAACTGACTTAAACAGTGCTGACAGTGACTTTGAAAACACAATTTGTTAAGAAAACAAAAATAAAAATAAGATTTTATGAGATTCTTCAGCGGTACACTTTGTATCTCTTCTTAAATATTTGCAACGGCACTTCAATTTCTGTTAGTCTGTAGCCCTGTCTCTCTAGCTGTGTGCCTGTCTTGCTGAATGTGTCTGTCTGTTTTGTCTGCCGTGCCGTTTGTCTTCCTGTCTCTTAAGTAAACCACCATTCTTGATGTTACATTCCGCAGGTTCAACACCCTCATTCAGGAAGGGCATACCATCGCTGTGCATGGGCAGTTTGATTCCGCGGGGGTGTGCACCGTGGACCAGCAGCAGAATTTCCTGGTAGTTCACCCTGATCTCTTGCTGACTGGAACCAACGTCTCACGGAGCATTCGCTGTATGAGAAGGTGGCTGCTATAGTTTTTTTCTTTTTATTATTATTTTTTTAGTGAATTTTTTTAGTATGGTAATCACATAACCAAAAATTATCAAAGATTACATAAAACTCTCTTAGCAGGGGTCCAAATTAACTTGAATTTTATGGTAGCCCACAGGACTAGTTATGTAAAAATTTTACTAGTCCTTCCCATTTTTTTAGTAGTCCTGAAAAAGGTGAAAACGTGGAATCCGTATTTTGTACTTGCATACAAGTATAGTTTAATTGTTCATTTCATTTTCTATCACTAGCCCATCGGACTACCCAAACCCTAGCAGCTAGTAGTCCCGCTGCTAAAACCACTAGCCTCGGACTAGCGGACTAGTGTTAATTTGGACCCCTGCTTAGAGTTTTTTTACGTTGACGATAGTAACAAATATCCCTAAAAAAATCTTTCTGTATGAGGTATCTTTTGAGTAAAATTTTCAAAATATTTCTCAATTATTCTTGACTGAATAAAAACATGACGTCAAATTATAATTATTTTGTAAATGTATAACTTAATATTGAAATGTAGTACTTCATATTCTTCCTAAAAAAACATTGTATTCTGATTGGTACATGTAATTTTTAAATTTTTATTTTAGGTCCGTACTTGGAGAAAAGTTCAAGGTGAGTGTCAATTTTCAATTAAAAAAAAAAAATCAATTTGAGAAGCTTTTATGTTTAAGATTTCTGTTAGTCTGTAGCGTCACAAATTGCCGAAAAAGGTTCCTGGTTACCTAAAAAAAATTGAGAAGCTTTTATGTTTAACATGGTTGTATCCGTCACAAATGGCCACAAGATTCCTGGTTAATTATGCATTTTCAAACTTGTTTCTGGTCAAATGTTTGACGTCAGAAACAAGTTTCTGGTTGTGCGCCAAAACACGTCCCTGGTTTGAATAACCAGCCTGGTCCCTGGCAGCTTATCCCTAACTCCCTAGGCCCATTTGCTTACACATGAACCTGAATCCTCTAAAATCCTTCAGTAGTAAAGCAAGCATAATGACCACTACCATTGTATGCAGATGACATGTATGCACACATGTGTTTCTAATCTGTAATACATGGCCCAGGGCCAGGGACCCTCCCTGCATGCATGGAGCAATTAACAGTGTCCACTGACCCAAGTATGCCTAATAACCTCATTCCTCCATTTTCATCCAATGTAAAATATAGCCTGGTAACCTCAATCCTCCATTATCCACCAAGCAAATAATCACATCTGCCCTCAATCCTTGTAAATCCTTCACCACTGCAATCCTAATAAACTCAGTTATGCAAAGAGGATATTGGAGGATTTGGGAAGGTTAGGGTTAATACTTACAGAAAGGGTAGCAATAATAATAAATATCCCCTTCATGCCCCCCGTTAATTTCACTATCTCAGCCCCACCCTTTGATAACAAGTGTTAAAACAAATATTTTTTTTGCAGGGGTTGGACTGTGCAAGCAAACCAATGTTACTTGGAACCATGCTTCATGAAGTTTTTGACAAGGTTTGTTTTTCATTTTAATTTTAATTTTTATTTTGAAGTACAACCCTTAAAATTAAGTAAAACTTGTAGCTTTGCATGGTGAGGATGATAAGTAAGACTAATTGCGGGGACACCATGTGGAATTAAATTACTTAAGCATATCCTTTATTTTTTCTGGCTTTTAGCCTTTAATTATCGCAGTAGATCCTGATTTTGTGTTTATCTTCTTTTGATTCCAGGCTATAGAAGGAAGGAATTTCTCCGAAGATGGCCTCCTTAAGATTGTGGACAAAGTTTCACACCGGCTGCCGTATCTCATAGATATGTAAGTTAAAGGAAGAAAATTCAGGGATTACGTTTTAAGGGTCTTTCCAGAAATTCCACTTTGTGTTTGAAAAACTTTTTTTGTATATATATTTGTTGTTAATTTTTTTTTTTTTTACATTTAATTGTCCACAACCTCATCCATGTGGTCTATTTCAAACTCGGGTTGTATGCACATGGATAGAAGTTGTGTCATAATGGACATGTGCAGACCTTTTTAGCGCACAAGGTTATCACCTATATGTGGGATTTTTCACAATACCACATATATCTCTTAATATTATACATGTTTATTAAAGTAGATTTAAGTTCAAGGTTCAAAGTTCATTTATTTCCACAGTAAAACAAATTTATAATACATAATACATTCAAGGTTCATATTTATGATGAGGAGTATTACCGTGGAGGGACCCATTAAGAAGAATTGAAAACGAATTACTGATTGAAATGTTTCATCAAATTGATTGATGACAATGCAGACATTGCACAGACAATGCAACGGAGTGCCATGGTCGAGCGGTTTGGTGCATCGGATTTGTGTTCTGATGGCCGAGTCGTCAGAATGTGGGTTCGAATCCCAACCACGACCGTGGTACTTGTGTCCTTGAGCAAGACACTTTACCATAAATGCTTTTCTCCACCCAGGAGTAAATGGGTACCTGTGAGGGCAGAGTTGGTTGTTGTGTTTGATTAGCCCATATGCGCTGAAATGGCAGCAATTGAGCTGTATACTCCCCAGGGAGCTGAGATGGTTTCTGGAATGATTTATGCGCCTGATGAGCAGGGGTAATAATGTACAGCGCTTTGATACCTTGTTTAAAAGCGCTTTAAAATGTCCGACATTATTATTATTATTAATGCACACTTTCACACATTTTTCCTTTTTCGACATTCTGAATAAGTGCAATATCGAGGTTTGTTACGCTGTGTCCATCTTAGTCATCACATAAATATACCCTTTATCACAATGCATACATCTTGCTTTTCTTCTATACAAACCCACATGACCAAACTGAGGCTGGAAGTTAAATAGTCTGGCTTCATTAATATATTCAGAACCATCACTGTAATCCTACTTGCATAGTGGGGGTGTCTGACAAAGATGGCCACGGCGTGATAACGGTCTGTTGCTGTAATTTATGAGAAGTTGCATGGCATGGCTGATTATTATTTTACAATATCTTCCATAGGTATGCCATCAAGATGACCGAGCAGAACGTTCTAGATGAGGCCCAAGAATACGTCGGAACGATGAAGCGGTGGGCAGATAGATTCCTGCAGCCTAACCCCAAGCAAAGTGCCACGGTTGATGTCAAAATGTAAGAAGTAGACAAACTGTGGGAATTTCAAGTTTGAAGTGGTGAATTAGGTGGTGTTGATAGGTTAGTGCATCGGATTTGTGTTCTGATAGCTGAGTTGTCGGAATGTGGGTTCGAATCCCAGCCGTGACCGGGGTGCTTGTGTCCTTGAGCACTTCCATAATTGCTTCTCTCCACCCAGGGGTAAATGGGTACCTGTGAAGACAGAGTTGGTTATTGTGTTTGATTAGCCCTATATGCGCTGTAATGGTAGCAATTAAGCTGTATACTCCCCAGGGAGCTGAGATGGTTTCAGGAATGATTTATGAGCCTGATGAGCAGGGGTAATAATATAATGCGCCTTGAGCACCAGTTTGGTGGATACGTGCGCTATATAAGTCCACATTATTATTATATTAATATTATTATGGTTAAACCTGGAAAAACTTGTAGCTTTGCATGGTGAAGAGGATAAGTAAAACTAATTGCGTTGACACCATGTGAAATTCTCAATTGAGTAGTAATTAATTCTGATAAGAACTGGAGTTGTAACCTCCAGTTCTTTTCAGAACTAATTACTACTCAATTGAGAATTTCACATGGTGTCACCGCAATTAGATTTACTTGGTTAAACCTGGTTAAACCCTATAATTGCTGTAAGATTTGAAGCTCTGCATGGTGGAAGAACAGTAAGAGGAATTCTGCAGTAGCGCCCATTAATATTTAAAAAAAAGATGTATCGCCTGCCAATTTACTACTCCTACTACTACACGGGTCAATATCAGTCAAAATTGTTGATATACTTGCCAAGGTATATCTTGTGCACTTAAAAGTCGAACATTGTCAAACCTTAGTGTAGTAAGTACATTTACAGGTCAAAATGAGTCGACCGTTTTTGACTGATAATAGCATTGTCTGGTATTGTTCAGGGTGGTCAAAATGACAGTAAAAAACCAGTCAAAAATTCCCCTGTGTACACATTTGGGTCAACAGTCAAAACGGGCAGTTGACTGATTTTGACCACCATAGCTACTTGCCACTGAAGTGCAGCTATAGTAGGAGGGTTAAAATGACTCAAAATAATCGTGAGAAGCATGGCTAACAGTAAATATGTCCCAAAATTTATCGTGGGTCCCGTCATAAATTCATTTGGACATATACATGTTAGAACTGTTAAACAGAGCTTCAGATATTGTTGAACTGCCCAAGTCTAGTGCGCTCTGTGGTATTTGCAAAGAGGTTTGTTATAATGTACACAATTCAACAGGCAATTTGTTGAACTTCATTGTATTGGCATCATTTTATTCTATATATTTGATTTTTATTATTGTCATTTAGGCCGGGACAGAATCAGAATGAGAAATGTAACGTATGCGTTTCTCGTGTCAAAGACATCGAGGAAACGGTCTGGTCTCCAAGGTGGGGGACGAAGGGCAAAGTGGACCTGACGGTAGAAGTTAAGGTGGGTTACGCCAGGGTGCCAAATTAAGGGTTAACCCCTCATTGCCCGGGCCAATTACCTATAATAAACTGTGTGAACTGGTGATGGTTAAAAAGACAGTATCATCACGATTAGAGCACGATTCACGATTCATCACGATTTAGTAGCCCCCACATTGGAGTGGCCATTGGCCTTGTGTGGGGCGATTTGCATTAAAAAAAAGAAGGAAAAAAAAAAAGAGAAAAAAAAGCAGACTTTCAACAGGGCATGGAATCGGTGTCCTAGTTTAAGACGAACACAGTGACTCAAAATTACTGGCTCATTTACCCAGCAGCAACGGTTATATGACCTTATAGTGTGGGGTTTTATTTTAGCACTCCGATTCCATTTCCCTTTAACCTCAAATTTGGTTTCATCAAATCAAAAACAACTTTTAAATACTTACATTTTGAAAGATGTGTTCAACCGGCAATTTCCAAAAATGTTTGTTCTTGTTGAAACATTGAAAAATGAAATTTATTTGTGTAAATCTCAATCCTCTGTAGATTCATCAGCAGAAATCCCAAGGCACGAAATCCCAGATGACGGTTCCACTTGAGCTCAAAACGGGTCGCCAGACTAACTCCATTGAGCACAGAAGCCAGGTAAATGTGCCGTCTGTAACATTAACCTGTACTTCTATGATGTATGCCTAAGGCCTGTGATTTCTCGGGACTTTTCCTGATTTCGGGATTTTTAACAAATCTCCCTTTGCCTATATATTTTCTTGAAAGATGAGAAGTAGCCACCAAGGAAAGAAAGAAGTAGCCTGTATTGTATCCAAATCTCTAGTTTCTTGTTTGTGGGGATGTGGAGAGTCTGTAAATCCTCCAAAATTAAACATCCAGGAGGTTCAGGGGGCTTTGTCCTCTAGACCAAAGGGAGACCCAGGCCCACTACCCACAGGAGGTTCAGGGGGCTTTGTCCTCTAGACCAAAGGGAGACCCAAGCCCACTACCCATGGGAGCTTCGGGGGGATTTGTCCTCTAGACCAAAGGGAGACCCAGGCCCACTACCCATGGGAGCTTCAGGGGGGATTTGTCCTCTAGACCAAAGGGAGACCCAGGCCCACTACCCACAGGAGGTTCAGGGGGCTTTGTCCTCTAGACCAAAGGGAGACCCAGGCCCACTACCCACAGGAGGTTCAGGGGGCTTTGTCCTCTAGACCAAAGGGAGACCCAGGCCCACTACCCACAGGAGGTTCAGGGGGAATTTGTCCTCTAGACCAAAGGGAGACCCAGGCCCACTACCCATGGGAGCTTCAGGGGGATTTGTCCTCTAGACCAAAGGGAGACCCAGGCCCACTACCCATGGGAGCTTCAGGGGGATTTGTCCTCTAGACCAAAGGGAGACCCAGGCCCACTACCCACAGGAGGTTCAGGGGGAATTTGTCCTCTAGACCAAAGGGAGACCCAGGCCCACTACCCATGGGAGCTTCAGGGGGATTTGTCCTCTAGACCAAAGGGAGACCCAGGCCCACTACCCATGGGAGCTTCAGGGGGATTTGTCCTCTAGACCAAAGGGAGACCCAGGCCCACTACCCATGGGAGCTTCAGGGGGATTTGTCCTCTAGACCAAAGGGAGACCCAGGCCCACTACCCACAGGAGGTTCAGGGGGAATTTGTCCTCTAGACCAAAGGGAGACCCAGGCCCACTACCCATGGGAGCTTCAGGGGGATTTGTCCTCTAGACCAAAGGTAGACCCAGGCCCACTACCCATGGGAGCTTCAGGGGGATTTGTCCTCTAGACCAAAGGGAGACCCAGGCCCACTACCCATGGGAGCTTCAGGGGGATTTGTCCTCTAGACCAAAGGGAGACCCAGGCCCACTACCCATGGGAGCTTCAGGGGGATTTGTCCTCTAGACCAAAGGGAGACCCAAGCCCACTACCCATTTTTTTTTTTTACTTTTGTCAAATCATACCACTGATGTCTAGACTGTCTGCTAACATGTTTGTTGGATTTGCTTGCTTGACTCGGACATCGCAACTCGACACGATGCGACATGATGTGGGAACTGCATTGCACACTCAAGTAACAGGGTGAATTTGCAACACAGAGCAATGCGTCCCGAATGCTCAAACCTGTTTGAGAAAATTTGTCTCTTTTTCAGAACCGTCGGAATTTGTACACTTATTAGAGAATTGAAATGGTGCTACCACAACCGTCCTTATTCACACTGTCTGGTTCCCAGACCACCAGATCAAAAATCTTCAGGAGAAACTTGTAGTTGTAGGGCATCAGTTTATTTGCCTTTGACTCGTACATAAGAAAACCAAGATAACCACTCCAAGGTAATAATGACCAATACATAACGGGCAAAAAAAAAAAAAAATTTCTCTGGTATCTGCGTGTGTCACCACAGAGCAATGCGTCCCGAATGCTCAAATTTTTACATCTTGAACTTAGGTAGGTCATCATTGCCTCGCTAAGCAGACTTTCCGGTCCTATTCCACTGATAAGTAATTCTGAGCATGGATACTTTGAAATGTTGAGAATTTTGTTGAGCAGGTTTGCTGCCACATAGCATGTGGAATTTTAATGATGTGTAATTTGTATTCATAATTTGTTTTCTGGATTTTGTCTGTAATTTTGTGGGTAGTGAGAATGAAGGATTTCTTTTTAAAATAAAAGAACAAATCTTCAAATTTCTTCCCTTGAGTTTCAGGATTCCTCTTTTTCATTTTATAGTTGGTGTTGTACAGTCTAATGCTTGGTGACATCCACAATGGAGCGTCCAGTGACCTTGGGCTGTTGCTGTATCTGAAGACGGGAGCGATGATAGCCGTCCCTGCCACTCATATGGACAAGAGAGGTTAGTGGTGGTCACATTTGATGGAGGGTGAACAGTTCACGAGTTGTTAAGGCACCGTCTCAAAGGGTATATCATTGCGGAAACGTTGCGGGTAGATTCCAGTAGATAACGATCTCAATATCTGCGGTTTAGTCTTCGTGTAAACAAATATTTTTTGACTGCTTGGGGATACTTCTGCTTGCGGGTTGAAAAATCAACTGCGGGGAAATCTCCCCGCAAGTTATCCCAGAATAGTTTTGAGAAGGTGCATAACATTCATGAACTCGGGGTGGTCAATGTTAACTCAATTTTCTTTTTTTTAAACTCGAGTTAGCTCTACTCAAGATAAAGGCAGGTACACAAACATAATCCACATTTTGGCAGTGTGACCATTTTGAGACCTGCTCCCACAAAACCAGGACAAAGTCACCAGAAGGACTTGTTGGATTTTATAAATTTTCAGGGTGTTTTAGAGTTTTTAATCACCTAGTCCCATCCCCAGTGTGTGGTGCAGTTGGGTATCACCCACTGGGGATGGGACGAGGTGATAAAAACTCTTCAAAAACTCGGAAAATGTATTAAAAAAAACAAAGTATTTCTGATGAGTTTGTCCTGTTTTGTGGGAGCAGGTCTCATTTTTGTTGTGCGTGCCCATCCAATTTTAGCCACCCTGATTATATACGTCTCATCATAGATGCTGAACTGGACATTGCTAGCCATAAGATGCCTTATTTACTAATACACTGTGTGGAACAAGGTTTTGATTTCTTCTTGTCTGGTCCGTGCCTTTGCGAACAGAACTTGTTCATCTGCGGAACCAGCTTGCCTACTATCTCTCCCTCCGAACCAATATGGGGAATGATGGGAAATGGACGTTGCCACAACTACCAGCGCCCATTGAGGACAGCTTTACCTGTGGACACTGCCCCCACGCGGTAGGCTGTGCGTTGCTTCAAAGGTGAGAAATTTTCAAATATTTTTCATTTCAGACTCCATCTTGAATAAACCTATAGAACCTTTTAGGATTTGACGTTTTCACATGGTGGCAGTAAAATCCGAGGAAGCTATGCGGAAAGCACTATGTAAAATCTCTAATGAGTTGTAACAATTGTGATGGTTCTGAAAAAGAACCAGTTGGTTTCTTTTTCAGAACCGTCAGAATTTGTACACTTATTGGAGAATTGAAATGGTGCTACCACAACCTTCCTTATTTACACTGTCTGGTTCCCAGACCACCAAATCAAAAATCTTCAGGAGAAACTTATAGTTGTAGGGCATCAATTTATTTGCCTTTGACTCGTACATAAGAAAACCAAGATAATAATGACCAATACATAACGGGGAAAAAGTCTCTGGTTTTTGGTATCTGTGTGTGTCACCTCAGACCTGCACGTCAGCATGTTTAGTTTTTTTCTTTTTTTTGCTATGAATTGATGTCCAATTGCAGCCAAAATTGATGGATCCAATTGCTGATACCTGACGGGCTTCATACCAGTTGAGTCGTGTATCAGTGACCATCATGTAGCAGGACTGACCAAACTGCCTCCAGCTGTAGGGACGGCCCGGCGAGCGAATAGTATTGACTACTACTTGACCAAACATCAAACACAGAAATCCACCCACCAGACATTTTGCGAGGTTCAGATACATGACTTGGTATACTGAACTTGATGAATCTGAATTTGATGATAAAGTTTTGATGCTGTTGGTTGGTTTCAGAATATAAGTCTTTTTATCATGTATATATTGATGCAATAGTCAAAGTGTTAATGCTAAAGAGTCAATGCAGATGGACTGATATGAGACAGGATAGTAAACCAGTCTTGACTCGGCGAGCTTCAACAGTAATGAATATTTAAAATATTTTGCTGCGTGTGCCTGTGTGTATTTCTACCCTGCATTATTCAATAGCTCCATTTATTGAACCAATTAGCTATTGAGCTCATTACTTAATCAATATGTACCATGTATAAAGCTCTTTAGCCACTCAAGCCTGTTATATGTAGTTATGGCTAGCAATTCCCACAGCGATATAATTTGCAATTTTGGCAAGCTCCAGAAATTTTTCTAGGCGCAACAAAGAACTCGAACAAGGTTACACTTGATATTTGTAACAACAATTATTCAAGTGGTTTAATTAACACAGAGTAATCAAGTTTACAAGATTATTACAGAGTTTACATCAAGCTTTATATAATGATCGTAAATAATCTAAATTACAATTAACCCTCCTACTGTTTGACCATTTGAAACCATTCAAAATTTCCACTTACCAAAATGCCCATTGGTTTTGTACACAAAATGGTGATACCATTTGAACAGTGTTGGTAGCAAGCTTTACTACCATTCAAATCCATTCGAATGCATAGAGGGTCCATTGATTCACCACTTAGAAGTATCCAAACAAGGTTTTGTATTAGCTGACCTACCATTCAAAACCATTTTGGGGGAATCAATACTGTACACAGTTATTTCACCATTCAAAACCACAAAAGCGAATGGTTTCAAATGGTGGATCAACTTGTATGAAAAAGGTACCAGAAGTAGGAGGGTTAAAGTGGCTTTACACCTTCCTTAATCCTGGGAGATTTGCTATGAAATGATGTCCAATTGCAGCCCAAATTGATGGATCCAATTGCTGATATCTGTTTGTAGCTCAGTTTTACATGTAAAAATTGTAAGCTCGGTAATATGTTATTTATTAGCTTGTGCAAAAAGGTACGATTTTTGCCAGTGGTCCGCTGGCCAAATGTCAGTTAAAATGGCGGCGCACTAGTCACTAAATCCTAGTTCGTTTTATTTTATATTTACACATTTGATTCCACTGGGCCATGAAAAGTAATCTCTGACTCTCTTTGTCCTCTCGAAAATATTGACAATTGTGGTCCACCCTTGCGAATTCTTATAAAAAGTAGTTAAAAACATGCGGACAAGTGAAAATACCATGCCATACTGGTCTAATTTACGAATGAGGATGTCATGGTTAACTGTGTCAAAGGCTTTTGATAAGTAAAACAAATTCAAATGTATAATTTCTTAGTTTGATAAAATTCTTGCGTCGGGTGATAAACAATTGATTTAATTTTGCCCTACGCCGACGTGTGTATAGCACTGTATACTCAGTGCTTTCCGAGTGTCTGTGGAAAAAACTTAACAGGCGACTCGGTCGGAATTCGAACCCACGACCTCCTGCTTACTAGTGCAGACGTCTTAACCTCTCGACCACCGAGCTTGCCCGATGTCGATTGGCTGGCTAGAATCCTATATAACAGCGGGTGTCGCGATATATATAGTTTGATAATTTCTTATTCTCTATTGCACCAAGTATTTATTTACAACATGTACTATAGCCATCTCTGTGGACCTGTTTTTCCTAAAACCAAAATTGCAAATCTGACAATATACCATTATTATCTACAAATGAAATCAAACGATTAAAAACCAACTTCTCAATCACTTTACTGAATACTGATAAAACCGTAATAGGTCTGTAATTTCCAATCTCATTCTTACTTCCTTTTTAGTACAATAGAACTGACTCCATTTCCAGCGAGTTACTAATTCTGCACATCAGCAAGATATTTAGGAGTCGGTCAGAGATCACTGATATTCATAGTAGGTACAGTTCTCTCTCCCCATCAAGTACTTGTCAGCATCAACCTGGGAGATGGTGGCATTGTTGAGTTGGCACATCTTCCCTGACAGGTTGAAGGAGCGGCAGTTGGGATCCTTGGAGCAGGCCAGGCAGCATTGTATGGGGCTTTTGATGATGGTTTCCTTGAAGGTGTGGCCGAGCAGACAGTAGGGTTGGTCGTGATGTTCTGAATCCTTGGTGGTGACAGCCGAGCAGCGTAGAGGGGTAGTGCACCTGTTACGCTCACACATGACACGTCTTTCTTCGGAGCAATTAGTCAAACCCCAGTTTCCACCATTTATCTGGAGGGTACAGCATCCTGTGATATTAATATGGTTTTGTGTGTTAATTTTCTTGTAGTCATTCTGATTATTGTCAAAGAATTCCAATTTCCCACTGGCTTCTATGCCATACTTGCAGCCAAGCCACACATTATGAGGAATGCGAATGTTTTTAAGCTCTATCAGTTCCTGTTGCATGTTCCATACAAAGTCATTTTCGGCTTCTGAGTTTGGCAAAGCCAGGTCACTTCCAGCATCAAGACATACCTGACGGGCTTCATACCAGTTGAGTGGTGTATCAGTGACCATCATGTAGCAGGACTGACCAAACTGCCTCCAGCCGTAGGGACAGCCTGGTGAGCGAATAGCATCAACTACCATTTGACCCACCATCGCAAACAGCACTCCACCCACCAGACTTTTTGTAAGGTTCAGATACATGACTTGATAAACTGAACTGACGAATCTGAATTTGATAAAGTTTTGATGCTGTTGGTTGGTTTCAGAATATAAGTCATTTGTATCATGTATGTATTGATGCAATGGCCAAAGAGTTAATGCCAAAAGAGTCTATGCAGATGGGCTGATGTGAGACAGGATGGTAAACCAGTCTGGACTCTGCGAGCTTCAACAGTAATGAACATTTTAAATTTTTTGCTGCGTGTGCCTGTGTGTATTTCTACCCTGCATTATTCAATAGCTCCATTTATTGAACCAATTAGCTATTAAGCTCATTAATTAATCAACATGTACCATGTAAAAGCACTTTAGCCACTCTGGCCTGTTAGTTTCGGCCAGCAAATCCCACAGTGATGTCGTATAGCGGGGTTTTAGTGTTGTGTGACACAGGGATCTATATGACGTATAAATAACTGGACATAGCACACACAAGTTCAAAATAATCCACTTGCAGTTGTTTATTAATGAAATATGACGGATAGAATTGACGGATATTGACCGGTTTGACGGACCGAATTGATGGGCCGAATTGATGGACTGAATTGATGGACCCCTGTGTATTTAGAAATAATAAAACAAGGGTTAATTACAATAAAATCTTCATTTATATACAATAGTTTAACACAAAAGTTCAAAAGGTCACTATTTGTATTTTACCTAACCTTCAATAATTGAATGAATGAAAATCAATGCCAAAAACACTATAACTGATGTGTCTCACTTAAAGATTGTGACAGATTACATAACACAATTTGATCATAGCTTGAGTTTGTCCTTGTCCTCACATCAGGTCATTTAACCAGTTCGCGTCGGGAATAAAAATGTTTTTCTGGGCCCCTGTGCGGGTTTCTTTTTCCCACACAAACACGTTAATGGAAGCTTCCACAGCGCGTGGCCACGTCCTCCGAGCATGTCACCATACACGCGTGGCTCAACCGAGCATGCATACAAATATTCCGGAGATTCCTATGGCGTGTTTAGATGCTTTCCGATCCGCGGTGCAAAAAAAAATTGCGTGTATACACGGCCTCCGACGCGAACTGGTTAATGTACCAGAACCAAAACATGGACTGTGTTACAAGGCCAAACAACACAGTGAATACAATACTGTTGACACCATCTGTTTTAAACATTGATCAGTAAGATAATTGTTTTGACTTAGTTAAGCATTGAACAAATTCATGATTGTTACAAAAATACAATGCAATTACATCAAATACGGTTGCAAAAGCTAGCTGACAACTTTTCATCAGTGAAAGAATACAAATACAATATGCAGTTTTCAGTAGATGTTTGTGAATCTAGTACACAATAAGTTAAGAGCTAACCTGAATATTCTCAGTAGTATAACATTCAACTACTGGGTCATCCTTAACCCAGATGGTCTCAGCTCTGGTCAAGCTACACACAAGAGGAAAATGATAAACCTTTAATAAGTAAGTAGAACTTATAGCTTTGCATGGTGAGGATGATAAGTAAGACTAATTGCGGTGACACCATGTGCAATCTCAATTGAGTAGTAATTAGGTAAAACTTGTAGCTTTGCATGGTGAGGATGATAAGTAAGACTAATTGCGGTGACACCATGTGCAATCTCAATTGAGTAGTAATTAGGTAAAACTTGTAGCTTTGCATGGTGAGGATGATAAGTAAGACTAATTGCGGTGACACCATGTGCAATCTCAATTGAGTAGTAATTAGTTCTGAAAAGAACTGGAGGTACAACTCGACGTTTCAATCAGTATGCTCTGATCGTCCTCATTTAATAAGTAAATGTAAATCTATTTTATTAAAATGAAGCATCAAATCATTTACAAGACAATTGAACTGAAAAAATGAATAAATTTGTTTACTAAACTGGATGCACTTGTAAAAATAGAGTATATCTCTTGAATAAATGCCAATTCCAACTCTGAATATGGAATCGGTGCATTCAATGTTCACACTACAGAGAATGCTAAACAGTTGTTTACAAACTTTATAACAAAACCGTACTATGAGTTATGTCAATAAGAGACAACTAAAATAACAGCAATTCTAACAACGAAGCTCATAATTACAACTTAAAATGATAACAAATCTTAACTTACCCCGAGATATGGCTACTGATGACTTGACTAATATTGAACGAGTCACATGCACGTGTGAACCATAAAGTACATTGGTTTCTGGATGCAGAATGATTCTTGACCCTCTGTGCTGCCCCTTAAAAACCCCTCTAAAATGGTCAGCGAGTGACATAGAGCCACGCACTGATTGGCTGATCACCAGTGATCAGCCAACATGAGGATCCTGATTGGTTAACTCAAATCAGCAATTTGCTGAGATCAACTATTTTCCAGTTGCATAAAGCCCAAATCTGCTGACTTTCAAAAGCACTCCCAGGTCTCAAAGAACCTCCAGAGCTAATTAACTTTCTTCTTCAAGAGGTACAAATGTATGGAAGAGTCCTTAAAAATAACTTTAATGGCTGTGGGAAAGGTTCTCTAAAACAAAGGTTCTACTTAAGAATGGTTTGAGGTTGTAACCTTCCAGCTTCATGGTAAATTACAATGTTTGTGCAAACAAACAACTATTTAACCTTGTTGGTTTCAAACAATATTTGTGTCAGCAATTTCAGCAGTCTCTTGCCATGAGAACATTTTGACTTAAACCTGAAAATACTAGATAAACTAAAATGTTACTAGAGTTCACAATAATTCTATAAAAATATTAATTGGGTAGATTTTCCACTTTCCGATAATGTGATCAAAATTATTACTGTGTCACATGAGCTTTTGGTCAGAAATTGTGAGTTAACTTTGGAATTTTCAGGAAATCTTTTGACGACACATATCAGCTAAAATTTTCACAGGTTGTTTTTTTGACGAAAAAGTCTTGATCTTCATTAAGTACTCAAGAGTCTGATTGGACGAAACTAGTCCGAATGACTCTTCCCTTCCCAGTCTCCTATTTTTAGAATAATGATGTTATTGTCGCTTTCACAGTGACAATTACATAATTATTCTAAAAGTAGGAGACGGTGAAAGGAAGAGGCAATTGGACTAGGAGGAAACTTAATCATGTGGTAGTGCATTAACATCTGGTAAAGCGTGACAAAGTTTGTTTTATGTCATGCTGACTTGCGCACCTTGTAAGTGTTTTGTTTAGATCCCCAATAATTGAATTTTGTTGGCTTTTTAACGAAAATGACTCAATTTTTGAAAGTTTGAAAACAAAAGTGATATTGCTTTTATGAATGGGAATAAAAGTTTTACTCTTGGCCCATACCGCAGGATAATGACTGGTTTGGCTCGGTCCTTTATCTCCAGTGGCCACGCCCAATACCTGACATTAACCCTAACCCCCTAGGTATTCTGGCTAGGAACCTTCCTGAATCCTCCAAAATCCGTCAGTGCACTTTTGGAAACATGCCCTTATCTTCAAAATGCACCATGCATTTTCACTGATCTTTCATATTCAGCACTTATGGCCTGTACTTCTTGCCAGGTAGTAATTTTGCCCCATTTGAAGAGGTGAAAGTACCAGTTTCCAACAGTGCTGAATTTTTCCAAAAAAGTGCCCCTTGGAGGATTTTTGAGGATATGGGGGTGGTTAGGGTTAATCCTGCAGTAAAGACCACTCAACAAACTTTTATTCCCTAATGAATGCATACTTTATAAATACTGACATCTTACCTGAAGTATAATAACGTTTGTCACAATATAAGTCACTGACAAATGATGTAGGGCTGTGCGTTTTCGGTTATTTCGGGAACCGGATACCCAAAATTTGAAATCTTCAGATACCCGGGTACCCGTAAACACTTTTGTAAAAACACAAATACTCCTGAATGTACAAAATAACCAACTTGTATGAACACAAGTTTCAAACAAAAGCCGGCAAGTCTGTGAGAGGCTGTCGGCAAATGTTTCTTCTAAAGCCTTCATCTAAGTTTTCTTCATTTTGTTAGCAAACAATCAGAGACTTCCATAATTTTGTGTGGCTTAAAATATTCAGTCGGAATTTTAAAGTCATTTACGGGTAATTGGAACCGAAAAATGGCACTGGGAATGACATTTTCGGTCGGGTATCTGGATACCGGGATACTGGGCACAGCATTAAATGATGTAATGCTGGATAAAGTTATTGGAATCAGTACAAACATTGTTTGAATGCTTTGTTCAGATTTGTCCGTGTGTGACATAATGTTCTATAAATAGTAGTAATGAAGAGTGCTTTTCATTTCTCTTTAAGGCCGAATGTATTCGGTGATGGTTTCCAAAACAATACAATAAGACTGTGTAATCCCATTGTGGGAAATTCACTAGCCTTTTACATACATAAAATACATATAACAAGAAAGATGTAAAATAGATTTTAAAATGTATCACAAGAATAAGGAAAGAACAAAATTTCAGAGCAGATTTAAGTAACAAAAAAAAATCAGATCTGACAATGCAACAAACTCATAGTTCTTACTGCTCATTGTTCTTACTGCTCATTGTTCTTACTGCTCATTGTTCTTACTGCTCATTGTTCTTACTGCTCATTGTTCCACCTGAAAGCTGTTGGACCAGATGAGTTGCCATATCACCCGGTTCTGATCCAACATAAAAATTGAGCTTTGCAAAGAATTGGCGTGTATCTACATCGCTAGGTTGGCTATTTTTTCTAATTTATCTTGATCCAGGTACTTCATCTTAATGAACACACATAGAAGACAAACTGTGTGCCATGCCTTGAACAATGTCCACAATACTCTTTAAAGCTGTTTCAGGAATGCCTTGTGGTGACAGAATATTGTAGGCACATTGAGTTTTCAACTTCTATGTCCAACGTTCTATAGTTTGTGTTCATACACAGATGTTTATTGTCTATTTACTCACTCATATTCATAGTAGGTGCAGTTCTCTCTCCCCACCAAGTACTTGTTAGCATCAACCTGGGAGATGGTGGCATTGTTGAGTTGGCACATCTTCCCTGACAGGTTGAAGGAGCGGCAGTTGGGATCCTTGGAGCAGGCCAGGCAGCATTGTATGGGGCTTTTGATGATGGTTTCGTTGAAGGTGTGGCCAAGCAGACAGTAGGGTTGGTCGTGATGTTCTGAATCCTTGGTGGTGACAGCGAAGCAGCGTAGAGGAGTAGTGCATCTGTTACGTTCACATATGACAAGTTTCTTTTTGGAGCAATTAGTCAAACCCCAATTTCCCCTTTTTATCTGGAGGTTACAGCATCCCGTGATATTATTAAAGTTTTGTGTGTTTATTTTCTTGTAGTCATTCTGATTATTGTCAAAGAATTCCAATTTCCCACTGGCTTCTATGCCATATTTGCAGCCAAGCCACACATTATGGGGAGTGCGAATGTTTTTAAGCTCTATCAGTTCCTGTTGCATGTTCCATACAAAGTCATTTTCGGCTTCTGAGTTTGGCACAGCCAAGTCACTTCCAGCATCAAGACATACCTGACGGGCTTCATACCAGTTGAGTGGTGTATCAGTGACCATCATGTAGCAGGACTGACCAAACTGCCTCCAGCCGCAGGGACAGCCTGGTGAGCGAATAGCATCAACTACCATTTGACCCACCATCGCAAACAGCACTCCACCCACCAGACTTTTTGTAAGGTTCAGATACATGACTTGATAAACTGAACTGACGAATCTGAATTTGATAAAGTTTTGATGCTGTTGGTTGGTTTCAGAATATAAGTCATTTGTATCATGTATGTATTGATGCAATGGCCAAAGAGTTAATGCCAAAAGAGTCAATGCAGATGGGCTGATGTGAGACAGGATGATAAACCAGTCTGGACTCTGCGAGCATCTACTGTCATACTGCCTTCTGTCACTAAATAAATACTAGACGAACTTGGTCATTACTCGTGTGTGTACAAGCTGTATCTTCACTGAAGTGTGTCAAATGTGTTGTGTATATAAAATGAAAAGCTAGTTTGGCTGATGTTGGCAATGGATATTTGATATATATTGCTGCGTACACATGCATGAAATTTTACCCTACATTATTGAGTAGCTCTGTTTATCCAACCATTAACTAAGCTCAATAATGAATCAACATGTACTATTTAAAAAGCCATAAAATGCACTTGATTATACCCCCCCACTCCAGATAATAGCTCAGGGATAGTTGCTCATAAGAAAAGTTAGCATAAAATACATGTATGTAACCTTAGGGCAACTGCTGGCCTCCTAGCGAAACCTATAAAACCTATAAAAGCTATAAAAATATATTTCAAAATGGGAACCTTTATTTCCCCCAAAAAACCTATATTAAAAGCTTGTATTTTTAATCTCCTGCAACATATTTTCAATCTCCTCATAAAGTCCTCATGGCTTTGAAGAAAAATTACTTCCTACGTATAAAGAGATGAAGCCAAAACAGTAGCCAAACTGTAACATGTGTACTGCTCTTAGATATTCTGCCGGACAGGGTATGGGGATAATGTACCTTGTTGCAAAAAGTACTCAGAAGGTAGGCAATTTACCGAAAACTTGTTACTTAACACTGCATGATCACAGGAAATAACATATAAAAGCCTATATTCTGGCATTTGGTAAAATTATAATCTGTTTTGCTTAAACAACCTATTTAAAAAAATATATATAGTTGGTAGATTAGGCTCTGGGAGGCCTGCAACTGTCATCAAGGTAAAAGATTCTAGAAGAATGGGCAAAAGGAATAACATACATATCATGGGCTTGAATCCTGGGGAATGGAAGGTAATCTGCACCCAGCAGTATATTGTCCAGGGTTGGGGGATGGAGTTGTCATGGGGATGGAGTTGTCATGGGGATGGAGTTGTCATGGGGATGGAGTTGTCATGGGGATGGAGTTGTCATGGGGATGGAGTTGTCATGGGGATAGAGTTGTCATGGGGATGATCTTGACCCAGGGTCATGGGGAGGGGGTGTGGAAGCGAATTTGCTGACTGATTTAATTTCTTTCTTTTTTGTTTGGGGGGGGGGGGGAGAAATAGGCATTTATAGACATTTTGAGCTGTCATCCCCCACAAAAAACACCATCCGTCAACTTTTTGTAAAACAAAATCATAAGAACATGTTATAGTTTTTTTAATTGTCTCAAAAATGTAAGCACTTATTGTTATGAATTTTGTACAAGTTTTATGATATATTTCTTGAAACTATAGGGTTGGAATGGACGTATATTTCCATAGATTTCACAACAATTTTCTGAATGTTCTCTACAATACTAACAGTTTTCTAAATATAAATGTTTCAAACCCATGAGATATTAGCATTTTTGCTCAGATGCCAGGGGGGTTGGACTTGGGAATAAGAGCTATGTGAGTGTGACAGATAATCCTTTATAAGTCTAAAAGACTTTAAGAGCAAAAGTGGCCTCGGGTTTCGATCAAGTGGAACCTTCATTTGATCAAAAAAAGTAAACATGACAAAGATAACTAAGCTAGAAAATATTAATATATTATAAGATGTATTATTCTAAAAATACAGTCGAATGATCATTTGAAAACTTAATCTGTACATACAAAATGTATGATTTAAAGTATTTTTGGTCTGGCTTAATTGTAAGGCTTCTCAGTGACTATGGAAGTCTTAAAATGTTAATATCCTAGGAAGAAAGTACTTTACACTTTGCATATAACTTCAGGGAACTGTGAAAATATGTATGGACTGATTGGATGTGGCCTTACTGAGGTGATTTTCTGGCCTATGACTGAGATGTTTATTATGCAACACCTCACCCTAAGGCCCACAAAAAGTTTACGGTTTCTGGTCTCCACACACATTGTCTCAGACCAGCGCGTGAGCGTTTTTAGTTTCCTCTTTTTTTTTTTTTTTGGCTATGATACGATGTCCAATTGCAGCCAAACTTGCTGGATCGATTGGAATTCTGCCGTAATGTGTTTTAAATGACCTTTTCACATATATGGGTATGAATGTTTGCCCGATTTGTGAGGCCTCTCTTAGCCACCATACTTTGTGTATGGGGATATTTGGTTTGGTTCCAATAACCATGTATCATGTATTTCACTGGCTGGCAAAAAAAGAGATTACCACAAAAAAAATGTGTCACCGCACCAATTTTGAAGCCGATTTTGACCAGAAACCGGAGACTGTTTTTGGGAGGCCTAATATGCAAAGTTCACAACACAAGCGTGAATTCTTTGGCCAAAAGCGGTACATAGAGATGCATGCGAAGTTGTCGTAAATTTCTAAGACAACATTTTACATGTAAATAAATGCCTCCTTCTCTGCATCGATGGATATACTTTACCAAATGGGTGTTACAATTTGTGTACGTGATACATATTGAGCATTGTATGTACACATACAATTGAATGCACGTGTGTGAGCATCGGGTGGTCATGTGATGTGTAAAAAAGGCATTTTGATTCGCCACTGTTTATGAATAGTAATAGGTCTGTTGCTTGTCATACTCCAGAAATAAATTTGATAATTCTTTACTTTTGATATAATTTTGCCCTACACCGACGTGTGTATAGCACTGTATACTCAGTGCTTTCCGAGTGTCTGAAAAAACTACACAGGCGACTCGGGCGGGATTCGAACCCACGACCTCCTGCTTACTAGTGCAGACGTCTTAACCTCTCGACCACCGAGCTTGCCCGATGACCAACCAATAAATTCTTTACTTTAAATATTTTTATTTTAAAATGTTTTTTTTTTCCACAGAATTGAGAAAGATCAAGGCGCGGTTCCCTGTCTGAGTGAGGCAGGACACCAGTTCTTTTCAGAGCAGGTCAACCACCTGACCCCTCCCCATGCTGAGTACTTTAGCCATTGGTATCTACTGTGTGCGCTGGAGAGCATTGCATCAGAGAAAAGGAACCATACTAAACATATATGGTCAATAGATGCACAGGAAAGGTACAGTTCTGAGCTGAGCTTATTAGGGTCAAGATTTCAATGATGCACATTGTGTATTTTAATTTTTAATTCGGTGCACAGTTTATATCCTTTCAAATTTGACCATTTTGTAATTTTTTAAAATTCCAATCCTATAATTTACCTTGCATTACTCTTTATTCATAATTTTAGACAATCTGATTGGACGAAATGTGATCAGATGGGGTTGCATTTATAAGTAATTTATAAAAACTGCTTCTATGAGTATGCTTACTTTGAATCAAGCAGGCTCTCCCAGCGAAACCTTATCAATCTATAAAAACCTATATTTTTAATCTCCTGCAACACATTTTCTCAGAAAATTCTCATGGCTTTGAAGAAAAATTACTTCATAAGTATAATGAGATGAAGCCAAAACAGTAGCCAAACTGTAACATGTGTACCGCTCTTAGCAATTTACCGAAAACTTGTTACTTAACACTGCATTATCATGGAAAATAACCTATAAAAGCCTATATATTGGCATTTGGTAAACCTATAATAACCTTTATATAACACCCAAGTAGATCCTTGTCATTTGATTGGAGGATTATAGGTCGCGCGACATTCCTTAATCAAACCATTACATGGCCTACGTCATAAACTGTGCATTTTGGTTCCATTCACAGTGCATTTTTGTTATATCCCATTTGATCTATTGCACGCTAGACCACATCATGCGTTATATACACAGCAGTACAAAACGCCCTCTTTTGACAAGACACAACCATTCGAGCAAACCGTGCATCATAAGCCGAAAAATAAAGTAGTGGATGCCAGAATACAATCTTGTATATTTTGTTTATTCTGATAGTTTTATCCTCCAATCAAATGACAAAGATCTACTTGGATGTTATATAAAACAAATAATGAATATTTTGCATTCGTGCAATGGAGAGAATATATTCATTCGTTGAAAGATGGAATGTTTCATTCAACTCGGCTTCACCTCGTTAAATGGAACATTCCATCTTTCAACTCATGAAAATATTCTCACCATTGCACTGTATAATATTTTGATTACAAAAACTATTTAAAAACCTATATTTGGTAGATTAGGCACTGGAAGGCCTGATCAATATATAGATTATAAAACAACCAACATGTAAGTTTCAGCTTAACCCTAACTCCCTAGGCCCACTTGCTTACACATAACCTGAATCCTTCCTAACTCCCTAGGCCCACTTGCTTACACATAACCTGAATCCTTCCTAACTCCCTAGGCCCATTTGCTTACACATAACCTGAATCCTTCCTAACTCCCTAGGCCCATTTGCTTACACATAACCTGAATCCTTCCTAACTCCCTAGGCCCATTTGCTTACACATAACCTGAATCCTTCCTAACTCCCTATGCCCATTTGCTTACACATAACCTGAATCCTTCCTAACTCCCTAGGCCCATTTGCTTACACACAACCTGAATCCTTCCTAACTCCCTAGGCCCATTTGCTTACACATAACCTGAATCCTCCAAAATCCTTCAGTAGTAAAGCAAGCACATGACATGTATGCACACATGTGTTTCTAATCTGTGATACATGTACATGGCCAGGGACCCTCCCTGCATGCATGAAGCAATAAACAGTGTCCACTGATCCAAGCACTGACCTTGCAATCACTACAACAAACATGGATGTACATGTACCATGGAAAGGCAAGTATGCCTAATAACCTCAATCCTCCAAAATCCTTCACTTTAGCAAAGAGCATGTAGCATGTAACCTCAATCCTTCAAAATATTTCACTTTAGCAAAGAGGATTTTGGAGGATTTGGGATGGTTAGGGTTAATGTGGAGTCAGAATAGAAAGGAAGATATCAGGATGCTCTGTACCTCAACATAGCTTTATCATCAAGTTAGCTTTATCATCAAGTTAGCTTTATCATCAAGTTAGCTTTCGGATAATAATTCAGAAATTTGATAATCAGGAAATTATACCAATGTTGTACCTTCCCTTTAATGACGTATCGCCCATGTTCTGCAGCAATTTCCGGAATTTTTTTTTTCATCAGAAAACAAATGCTTTAAAGGGACAATATTGTCACGATCAACAGATTTTAGATTTTAGATTAACTCAGTGACTGAAAATAATACCCCGCCTGATAAGGCAATTAATTACCGTTGCTGCTGCATAAATAAGCTAGTAATTTCAGTCACTGTGTTCATCTTAAACTAGGACACCGATTCCATGCCTTGTTGAAAGTCTGCTCTGATCGTGACGATATTGTCCCCTTAAAATAATCATGAGAAAATATTTCCTCTAATTAATGTGAGTCCCGTTATACATTAATTTGGGCACTTAATTACTGTTAGACCTAGCTACAATGTCTCACTTCAAAGTATCTATTGTCCATTCTAAAATTTCATCGATATGCAAAGTGTAAAGGGACAGTATCGTCACGATCAGAGCAGACTTCCAACAGGGCATGGAATCGGGGTCCCAGTTTAAGATGAACACAGTGACTGAAAATTACTGGCTCACTTATGCAGCAGGAACGGTAATATGACCTTATCATGTATCATGTGTGGTATTTTTGTCAGTCACTGAGTCAATCTAAAAGTAGCACTCCGATTCCGTGGTTTGTTGATCCTTAAAAATATATATATATATAATATATATATATATAAGAATACAAAAATTGCTGTGAAAATAGCAAAAACACACAGGGGATTCATCTTGATTGTTTTAGCTTCAAACTGTGTCAGTTGTCGCTACAATGCATCCCAGACAGTACAAGGCTACCCAGCATTCATGTACCATAATTTGAGAGCGATTAGTATGCATTTTTTATTTCCTCCCACTTAGTATCATTTAAATTTTATTATAAGTCGCTAGTAACTTAACATGTCGAGCATACCCTAACCAGTCACCCATTAACCTACATTAAAGGTCTGTACTGACAATAAATATTCTATAAGGCCAATAAAACAAAAAGTCTCTGGTTTCTGGTCTGAGTCGCGTCAGCATTTTTAGTTTTCTTTTTTTTTGTTGCTATGAAATTGCAGCCAAAATTGCTGGATCGAATGGAATTCTGCCGCGCTGTCTTTTAAAACAACTTTTTCACATAGGGGTATGAACGTTTGGCCTCTCTTAGCCACCATACTTTGTGTATGGGAAATTCTGATTCCAATAACCATGTAAGAAAAAAGATTACCAAAAAAAAAAAGAGAAAAAAAAGTGTCTCACCACACCGATTTTGAAGCCGACATACACTGTATGACTAGAAACCGGAGACTTTTTTTCCTTTGGCCTAATACTGTAAATAAATAACAACTTTCATTTTTTATAGACCTCTTACCTGTCAAAGTTTTCAGTTTTCCTATGCGGAGAAGTAGTACTTTTTTAATTTTTTTTTACAGAAAACACTACAAGCAACAAGTTTTTATCAAGTTTAAAAATGTGCCTATATTTTCGTGCTTTTTTCTGAAATGAGAGCACTTTAAGCAAATGAGAGCACTTTAGGTACATAAACCCACTTCATGTCAAGTTAGCTAAAATTTTAAATGAATTTCATAAGCATATTTTGTCCTTTTTTCATTTTACTAAATATTATATTAAAGGGGAAGTATTGTCACAATCAGAGTAGACTTGGAATTGATGTCCTAGTTTAAGATGAACATAGTGACTGGAAATTGCTGGCTCATTTATGCAGCAGCAACGGTAATATGACCTTATCATAATAATAATAATAATAATAATGTATAGATTTATATAGCGCACGTATCCACCAACTAAGTGGCGCTCAAGGCGCATTATATTATTATCCCTGCTCATAAGGCTCATAAGGCTCATAAATCATTCCTGAAACCATCTCAGCTCCCTGGGGAGTATACAGCTCAATTGCTGCCATTTCTAGCGCATAGAGAGCAAACCATCTCTGCCTTCACAGGTACCCATTTAACCCCTGGGTGGAGAGAAGCAATTATGGTTAAGTGTCTTGCTCAAGGACACAGGTGTCACGGCTGGGGCTCGAACCCACACTCTGCTGCTGGCAACACCAGAACTTGAGTTCAGTGCGCTAGACCGCTCGGCCACGACAATCCACTTTACGTGCATTATACAACACACGGGACCTACGGCTTTACGTCCCATCCGGCGACTAAGCAATTATGGTTAAGTACCTTGCTCAAGGATACAAGTATCACGACCGGGGCTCGAACCCACACCCTGCTGCTGGCAACACCAGAACTTGAGTTCGGTGCGCTAGACCGCTCGGCCACGACACTCCACATGTAGGGAATTCTTTTCAGTCACCGAGTTTTATCTAAAACAAGCACTTCGATTCCATGTCCTGTTGAATGTGATGATACTGTCCCTTTAAAATCTAAAAAAAAATTGTTATTTGGTAAATTTAACCTGATTAGCCATGACTTTATCTTTTGCCTGGTTGGATACCAATAATTTTGTATTTTGCCTGATTAGATACCAATGTATTTTGCCTGATTAGATTCCATTGATTTTTCCCTCTTTCTGTTTGTATTTAACCCAGGGAACGAATCAGCGGAGGCGAGTGTCTGAGTAGGCTTTTGTTAGCTGGATGTAGACACAATAAGACGCAGGAATCATATCACATCACCTTCAAACAACAGCCAGGTCATCTGGGGTAACTATTTATCCTTATTTTTGAACTTGTGTATCATATTGTTGGTGTAGTGGCTTTATCCTCTCCTTTCACCTCTGTGGACCATGGTATTAGCCAGCAATATGTCAGGGTATCTTTTGGACGCCCTTTTCGGTAAATGGACACCCTGTTTTATTTGCCCGTTACATGTGAATGTATTGTAAAATTTAACATTTGAACAGCCTATTTTTTAAATTTGACCAAAATTGGACTCCCTTTTTCAAAATATTGGCTAATTCTCTGCTGTGGACCCAGGTTCAAATCCCACTCGGCCCGCGAGCTGACATGTGGATTGGGTTTTCAGTCCCTACCTGGTTACGTGTGTTTTCCCTTGGGTTATTTGTCTGGGGTTTCCCTCCCACATCTAAAACAATACATTACCTCATTGTCTTCTTTTCACAGGTTTCTTCAGCCCTTACAAGCATTAGGCAATTTTTAGAAATAAAATTTTGTAATAAAAATATCATGCAGATCTTCATTTATAAAGAATCATTTGAAAATGACCTTCCCTCAATCGTGGAATCATTTACAAGCAACCGCTTTTTTTTTCTGTCAAAACTATTTTCATGCAGGGGCGCGTTTTCGCGACCCTAACAAGAAACTTGTTTCTGACGTCATATGCTTGACCAGAAACAAGATGGCATAGCTACGTGAAAATGCGAACATAACCAGAAAATTGTTTTCAGTTTGCGAAGTGTTCAATCATCAGCGTTTCTCAAAATATACGGTGTGATTCAAATTTTTGCAAAATAGAACTTACTTCGTGAGTGCTGGTCATAAACTTGAAAGATATACTGGTATACGAACAATCGTTTCATCATGTTTTAACAAATAATTAACAAAACTTTCTTTACTTTTACAATGCGCCATCTTGAAACCAAGCGTAACCGATCACAAACTGCAGTTCACATTTGGTCAGAACGATGACGTCATCGCAACACAACCAAACTCGTGAAAACGCTTAACCAATGACCAAAACCCAAACATGTTCTCTGGTTACAGTCGCAAAAATGTGTCCCAGTTTGTGGGTATGATTATTTGATGTTTGTTGATTATTTGATTATTTACTTGATTTGATTTGTTTGTTTGTTTGTTTTTGTATGTTTTATTTTATTCCTCCTTACACTGACATATGTATGAAGCAGTCTCTGGAAAAAATCCACTGACGACTCGGACGGGCTTCGACGCCATGTCTCCCTGCTTACTAGTGCAGGGCTCAATTTCATGGCACTGCTTACTGCGGAATTCTGCACTTACGGTGCATAGAATCACATGCTTTTTATGGCGCCGTAAGTGCAGAATTCTGTGGTAAGCAGCGCCATGAAATTGGGCGCAGATGTCTTAACTGTCGACCACTAAACTTTCCTGATGACAATAGGCTAGCTAGAATCCTATATGGCTTATACTTGATATATATATTTAAAAACAGCTGAATCGTTTTTTAAGTGGTCCCCAAACCACTGTTTCCCATGTTGTAGCATTGTAACTTGGGTCGAATGTGGTCCACTAGTTACAATGCAACTATGTTGATTGTTTGATTACAAAATACACAATAACTGTGAACAGTGAATTCCGTGCCAGACAGATTTAAAATGGTATTTTTTATTTTAGATTGATTAATAAAATCACAATTTGTGGCCCAAGGGCCAAATAACATGTGACAATACATCAAAAGATTAAAAAAAAAAAAAACCAATACGTTATAAATAATACATAATTTTTTTTAACCCTAACCTTCCCAAAATCCTCTTTGCTAAAGTGAAGGATTTTGAAAGATTGAGGTTACATGCTACATGCTACATGCTCTTTGCTAAAGTGAAGGATTTTGGAGGATTGAGGTTATTAGGCATACTTTTATCTTCAAACTGTGTCTGTTGTCGCTGCAATGCATCCCAGGCAGTACAAGGCTACCCAGCATTCATGTACCATAATTTGAGAGCGATTAGTATGCATTTTTTATTTCCTCCCACTTAGTATCATTTAAATTTTTATTATAAAGTCGCATGTCGAGCATACCCTAACCGGTCACCCATTAACCTGCATTAACCCTCCTACTACAAAATCAGTCAAAAAGTTGATATACTTGCCAAAGTATATACAGTGTGTCTCAAAAAAAATGCAAACACCAGACGTAGAATGAGTAACCAACATAGATAATATAGGTATGGTTTGAAAGATACACCTTTCCACTTTAAAATGAGACATCAAACGTCCAAATCTGATAATTTTTGACAGAATTATGAGTACTTTTCCAAGAGAGGTCAAATTGACGATGGGACCAAGTTTTTGAATGCAGTGATAATCGATTTTGTTTAGATGTGCAAGTGTTGCAATGTGGATGAACTGTTGATGATTACATCCCTTCCCCCTCAACATGCCCTCCCTCTCGCTCGATACACAGGCGACATCGTGTCTCCATGTCTCCCATCGCTCTCCTAACAACATCTGGAGTCTGCCGCAGGACGTCAATCTCAGCTGTTATTCTGTCACAGAGAGTCTGCAGGTCCGGAGGGGAGTCGTGTACACCTTGGATTTCAAGTATCCCCAGAGGTAAGAAATCACACGGGGTGAGGTCTGGAGATCTCGGTGGCCATTCATGCACATGATTCAACGCTATGACACGGTCTCCGAACGCTTCATGAAGGCGGTCTCGGACAGCCAGTAGACGATGAGCCGGAGCGCCGTCTTGAGCCCACCACAGGCGCCTAAACACACCTCGCTCCTGAACCTCGAAATGTTCCTCAAGGATGGGGATGACATCATTCAACATCTCAAGGTAACGCCGGACGTTGAGGTTGCCCTGAAAAAACACCGGTCCGATGATGAGGCCACTGCCACAGAGGCCAACCCAGACACTCACTTTCTCATGTTGGAAGTTGTGCTCGTAATTGAAGGGAGGTGGATGTTGTTTGGGGGCATACTCTCGAACATTGCATGAGTTGACTTTTCCGTCGAGAGAAAATCCAGCTTCATCGCCAATGACGAGATGATGGACGAATCGCATATCTGCCTGCAGCTGGTCGACGACCCACTGACAAAAATTCAACCGTCTTGGCAAATCCGACGGTAGCAGCCGATGTCGCACACGCATTTGGTAGGGGTGCATGCCCAGGTCCAGTCGAGTGATGCGATTGAACGTGGCATGTGGTAGGCCCAGTCCATTCCGTCTCGCACTGACATGCGGGTTGGCATCCAGCTGCGCCTCCACCAATTCGATGTTTTCCCGGAACACCCTCGATTGAGATTGAGGCTGGTACCCTCCCTCCAGTACTTTCGCAGGTTTCTCCAGATAGTGTTGGCTGCAGGTGGATCTCGATCTGGGAATCGCTGCATAAATGCATCGATAACACCATTTACTCTTCCAGTACGGATGTACTCCGTGACACAAAAAACTCTCTGCTCGTTAGTTAGCTGTACACCAACCATGATCAATGTTTGACAAAAAATGAATTGACAGTATACAGTTGCACAAGTTAATTAAGCACATTACATAATACTCTAAAAAACTGTTTAGCAAGTAAACACTTTTCTTGGTATCAGTTTGTAAACATGTTTACTAGCTGAACGCACATGTCCAATTCCTAAACATCAATTTTCAATGGCTAAACACTATCCGTCCTCATGCTAAAAATGTTTAGCATGTAAACATGTTTACAAACTGATAGCAAGAAAGTGTTTAGAATTGTGTTTACTCGCTAAACACATTTTTGTAGGCCAGGCAATTATCCACACAGAGGCAATTAGGCTACCTTTGTCCCAATGCCTAAAATTGAAAACTTGGTCCCATCGTCAATTTGACCTCTCATTGAAAAGTACTCATAACTCTGTCAAAAATTATCAGATTTGGACGTTTGATGTCTCATTTTAAAGTGGAAAGGTGTATCTTTCAAACCATACCTATATTATCTATGCTGGTTACTCATTCTACGTCTGGCATTCCGTTAAATTTTGTTTGCATTTTTTTTGAGACACACTATATAGTGCACTTAAAAGTCAAACACTGTCAAACCTTACGTGTAGTACATGTAAATACATTTACAGGTCAAAATGAGTCGACCGTTTTTGACTGGTAAAAGCATCATCTGGTATTGTTCAGGGTGGTCAAAATGACAGTAAAAACCAGTCAAAAATGCCCCTGTGTGCACATTTGGGTCAACAGTCAAAACAGGCAGTTGACTGGTTTTGACCTCTGTAGCAATTTTCCACTAAAGTGCAGCAATAGTAGGAGGGTTAAAGGTCTGTACAAAGCAGAGGAGGTAGTACAACAAATGTTACATTATTAAAATTGCTCCAGAGATATATTAAAAGACCACATGTACAAAGGGATTCATGTTTGCTGAATAGTCTTTGTCTTCAGAATAACCATGGCAACTATATAATGACAGTGTCCTGATTTTCAGCAAATCTATGCTAGATTTTCAAGTCACCCAGGGTGACCGTGTAGCGGTTTCTGTGGAAGGTACAAGAAAGATAGCCACCTGTACGGGTTTTGTTGAAAGTATTGGATCTGATGAGGTCACAATCAAATCAGACCGGTAAGTTTCTGTTTTTCAGAGTAAATATGAGCGGTTCACCTGTGACATTGAATTAAACAGTTCGCTGAACTAAAAATCTTATTGTGGTATATTTATTGATTGATTGATAGTGAGATTTTTATTTTGTTTCTGCGTAAATTTGGCAAAAATGTGTGGTTTTTGACGCTCCTTTTCACCACCCTTAAAAAAAGAAAGGCAACGGTTATACACGTCATCGACAGAAGACAGACATGTTGCCCATTTGTAATTCTGTTGTCTTCTGATCACTCTGCCGATGACGTTCATATCAACAGCATCACTGTGATCCGTGTCTCTAAGGTTTTCAAAGACTGTTCTAACCAGATCCAATAACACGGTTTCCCAATGACATCACAAATACTGACTACCATTACAACGCACACAAACATTGTCAGAGGTCTATTTATAGAATTTAGCCACGCCATTGACAACCCAATTGGTAATATTGTAACACTTGATTTGGATGTGTTACTTGAGCTGGCCGTTGATTTGTAGAAGAGACAACACATATAAGGAGACAGGCTAAGACGATGTAACTTTGGGCTTATATCAGATTAGTTTTATTGTAGATCTGTGGCTTTAACAAAGATAATTCTTATACTCAAAACTGACTGTAGGGTCACAAAGTTATTGGACTAGCAGTACAGTAGAGAGAGTCTGAGTGAGATTTCTAATCTAAAGAATATCTATATAATCTTGATGGAACTGGTCACTTACAACAGTGGGGGTATTGTTTTTAGATTATAATTTAGGGGAGGTCGAAGTGGTAATAAAATTGTTCTAGGGGATGTCAGTCTTGGAGACGGGGAAATTGTTTATGACCCCACATGTGGTCAGTGGCCCTCAGTGTAAAGTGTACCAGATGTCAGCTTACAATATTCTTACATATAAAATAATTCATATATGAGAACGTGAAATTTTAAAGTTAAAAACATTATTGGTTTTTCAAAATTGGCAAATCTTTGAAGTACCACAGATAATTACATATGGTCATCACAAGCACAGTGATTACCCAAATGATGAAAATTAAAAACCTGCAATGTTCTTGCCTAACTTCTGTGTTATTGTTGTACATTTAAAGGGACAGTATCGTCACAGTCAACAGGGCATGGAATCGGAATGCTAGTTTTAGATTAACTCAGTGACTGCCATAATACCCCGCATGATAAGGTCATATTACCCTAGCTGCTGCACCAGTGAGTCAGTAATGTTACTGTGAGTCACTGTGTTAATCTTAAACTTGGACATTGATTCCATGCCCTGTTGAAAGTCTACCCTGATCGTGACGGTACTGCCCCTTTAAATATGTAAGTAAACCAAAGATTGGTTGACTGAAGTTCCAAATCTGAATAAACCAACAATAGCATCTTACTCCATTCTAGACCCTTGACCTCCAGCCGTAGCAACCAGGTGTACCGAATGGACAAAGACGATGCGTACAACAACATGGCGTCCAGTCTTGTCAACTTAGCCAAGCTGATGCACAGTGATGAAAATGGGTACGTGGCAGTCAAACAAATAATGTAAAATTTGGCGGTGAAATAATGATTTTCAAACAATTGATTTGATATTTTGTCCTTCAATGACTATTTGCATAGCACTGTATACCTGATTTTTTTTTTAAAGATGATTATGAAGAGATATGTATAAAATGATATCCAAAAATAAACACTAACATGAACAAAATGTTATTTCATTTTTTAGAAAAAAAGGCCATGCTAATGCACAAAGATGAAGAAAAAAAATTTAAAGTTGCATTTAAAAATTAAAAATAAAAATAAAAACGAGTAATAAAAAAATGCACAAAATAATGTTAGTGGCTGTACGTTTCGAGCCTCTCTTTATCAAAGGCAAAAAGACAGAAACTGAAATGCACACAATACATACAATACATGTATACACAGAAAAGCAAGAGTTAACAGAAGATAGTCAGCTAAAAATTATTCATTTCCTAAACTTTTTTCAACCCTCAAATGGGATTTGAAGTGAAATGTGGATTTATTCAAATAATTTTGAAGATATAAATAACAAATAATATTTATTTGAATGATTTAGTTACAGACTACGTAAGCTGGCTGTAGACCTTGGTGAACCACAGTTTGATGATGATCCACACGTACCAAACTCTGCAAAGACTAAAGGTAATTGTCTCTAGTATTATCTCTGACCATGGCCTGAAGAGGGCGCTATTTACTTGAGCATGCTTGTATACATCCCAGGAAGTTGAGAATGATCCAGTAATGATAATGGCTACACATTATGAAGTGGCTAGCGGATAAGTAAATTGTCACAGTGCCAATGGGAGGGGGGGGTCGACCATTTTGGAAAACATAACTGGCATCTTCTAACTTAGGAGTAAAGTTTGCGGTAGCACCATGTAATTAAATTATCTCTTAGGAGATGTCATAGATTCACCTGAAGACGATCACAGTATAATGATCAAAACGAACATCAAGATTCTCACCAACGGTTCTTCTCAAAAACACTATTACATCTCCTAGGAATTTATTTACTAGTCCGTGGGCTACCACCACCCCCCTCCCCCCTGGGGATTTTTCAAGACAATTATTTTTGTAAACCTTGACCATAGAGCTATTGAAATCAGGTTGTCTGCAAGTTGCCTGTTGGTGGGTGAGGCTGTGAGGACACTTTTTCAAAATGGCCGCCAAAATCCTGGTCATCGACTGTGCCACATAGGAGAACTTTTTATTTTTTTAGTGCCCCCTCTACTAGCATCTTCAAAGTGTCACGGATCTGTTCCTGCATCCTGCATTTCTTCCTTTCACGTTTATTACCTGTCCTATAAGCCTCTATCCTTTCGAAATATTCTTTAGCCAATGCTGCTCTGATAGCTTCCTCTAAAGTTGATGGATCGGCTCTGAAGATACCCTCACGAATCGACTGACTGGCTAGCAATCACATCTGAAAAATGACGTCGCGCAAACCGGTCTCTGAAAACTCGGTGTATGCTAATGCTGTCAGTTCACTGATCGCCTGACCCAGCTCATGAATGGTCTCCTTTTCAGCTCCTTTCGCAACTTTCTGCAATTCCTCAACTCCATTAAGAAGTTCTCCGCCTTCTGTCTGGGTCTGTCTGCGAGCATTCAGCAAGTCAAGCAACTGCCTATGTGGTTTTTTCATCCTCTCGTTTTGGGTCTGTAGCCCATGGACTATACAGGGTGCTACCACAAGCCTTACTTCTACTGTACTTCCACCATGCAAAGCTTCAAATCTTACTTATCTTGTTTTTTTTGTTTGTTTTTTTCATTTTTGTTCTAGTGGCCCAGATTCTTTGTTCGTTGAATACAGACCAACGGACGGCCATCGATGCTGTTTTGAGATGTCAGGATTATACCCTGATCATTGGCATGCCAGGCACAGGTGAGTTTGATGAGTTTGCGGATAAGACGCTCCGTGTGTTCCGGAAATTTGCATCAGAAATCTGGGTGGAATGCTTGTTGAAAATCTGCATTATATAACCATAATGATATATATCAGTCATGTATTTATATGAATGAACTCAAAAATGCACACAACGAAGCGTGGATAAATTAAGAATATTGAATAGCAGCATGACAAAGGAATGTGAAGAGACCTGTGTGTTGTATCATGCACAGCCCGTAGAAGGGAGCAACCTTAGTGGCTTGTTAAAAGCAATGGCCTCTTCATTCACTCAGAGAGTCAAGTCTTATTCACCAAACGTTAAATATGTGGGCATTGCCTATTCCACTTGGTGTATGGGATACAGTCGCCATGGAACACTTTTTTTTTAAAGGGAACGTATAGCATTGGTAGTTGTTAACCAGTTCGCGTCGGGAATAAAAAAGTTTTTCTGGGCCCCTGTGCGGGTTTCTTTTTCCCACACACACGTTAATGGAAGCTTCCACAGCATGTGGCCACGTCTTCCGAGCATGTCACCGTACACGCGTGGCTCAAACGAGCATGCATACAAATATTCCGGAGTTTCCTATGGCGTGTTTAGACGCTCTGCAATCCGTGGAAAAAAAAATTGCGTGTATACACGGCCTCCGACGCGAACTGGTTAAAGTACATTCATTTCAACCCTCTTGTTTTCTATACATTATATCATAAAACCAGGCCTGTGATTTCTCAGGATTTCTTTACAAATCTCTTTTTGCCTCAAAATTTTCTTCAAAGGAAGACTAGTAGCCAGTAAGGAAAGAAAGAAGTAGCCTGTGTTTTGTTCAAACCTCTAGTTTCTTGTTTGTGGGGATGTGGAGAGTCTGTAAATCCTCCAAAAAATTACACATCCAGGAGGTTCAAGGGGGGCTTTTTTCTCTAGACCAAAGAGAGACCCAGGCCCGCTACCCATTTTTCAGGATTTTTTACTTTTGTCAAATCACTCCCCTGTAAAACTAACCTGTATAAAGGTTGCTCACAGTTGGTGTTCACGTTTTTAAAATGATGACAAACTGGTTTTATAAAAATTTGCCAGATGGCAACCTTTTTGTATATTCAACATAACAATTACCCTTTTCAATTGATTTAATTTTTCCCTACACCGACGTGTGTATAGCACTGTATACTCAGTGCTTTCCGAGCGTCTGTGAAAAAACTACACAGGCGACTCAGGTGGGATTTGAACCCACGACCTCCTGCTTACTAGTGCGTCTGCACTAGTCTTAACCTCTCGACCACCGAGTCATCGGGCAAGCTCGTTTTCACAGACACTCGGAAAGCACTGAGTATACAGTGCTATACACACGTCGGTGTAGGGCAAAATTAAATCAATTGTTTATCTCCCGACGCAAGAATTTCACCAACCTATAATTACCCTTTTCCTTAAAATGAAAAAAAACCACTTCAGACAAATTAATTTCTCAGGATGATTTTCACATGTTACATGTAACAACTATTCACAAAGTAGATTTTTCGATAATAATTTGTTAATTTGATAACATGGTAATAACAAAAGTTGTACCTGCCCTTTAACCCTAACCCCCTAGGTATTCTGGCTAGGAACCTTCCTGAACCCTAACCCCCTAGGTATTCTGGCTAGGAACCTTCCTGAACCCTAACCCTCTAGGTATTCTGGCTAGGAACCTTCCTGAACCCTAACCCCCTAGGTATTCTGGCTAGGAACCTTCCTGAACCCTAACCCTCTAGGTATTCTGGCTAGGAACCTTCCTGAACCCTAACCCCCTAGGTATTCTGGCTAGGAACCTTCCTGAACCCTAACCCTCTAGGTATTCTGGTTAGGAACTTTTTGGAAACATGCCCTTATCTTCAAAATGCACCATGCGTTTTCGTTGATCTTTCATGTTCCGCACTTATGGCCTGTACTTCTTGCCAGGTAGTAATTTTGCCCCATTTGAAGAGGTGAAAGTACCAGTTTCCAACAGCGCTGAATTTTTCCCAAAAAGTGCCCCTTGGAGGATTTTGCAGGATACGGGGTGATTAGGGTTGATCTACTGTTGATTTGTGTAAATCAGCTCATGACGTTCACAACCGGTCATGAAAGTTGTTGGCTTTTTTATCTTTGTAGGTAAGACCACCACCATCGTTGCCTTGGTGCGTATCCTGGTTGCTTGTGATCTCTCTGTCCTCCTAACAAGCTACACACACTCTGCTGTTGATAACATCCTCCTCAAATTGATTAAGGTATCATTTTAAAACTCCATTGTTTAAAATTAGCTTCACTTAATTACTTACGCACTTTGAGGATAAATTTGTTTTTCCATTTTTTTCTTCAACAGAATCAACAAAAGACCTTTACTAACCTGTTTGCATCTACAGTGAAGGGTTATTATTAATATTATAAATAAATATTATTGGTTTATTTATTCAATAAATGTGGCCCAAAGGCTGAATTGCACAGCGGTTATTTTACAATTTTGTTTGTAAGAGTGGAACAGAGATATTATAGCTTTCATCTCTGTAATTCAGGACGAACTTCCGAAACATTTCTGGTCAGAACTATTACCACACCTTGCTACAAATACAGATCTCACTGAGAAACACCCTCTCCCAAAGATATCACGCAATTTTTAAAGGAAAATTTGATATTGTAAACATTGTGGGGGGGGGGGGGGGTGGGGGGGTGAGATTACTAACAGCTTTTTACCAAAATTGTAGAGATTTTGCACGAATTCACATGATGGAGCTCAAACAGAAACACAGAATCCTGCAAGGGACAAACCCACTTATTGAAAATTGTTCTCGCCGGCAGTTTGGGATTTCTCCGCTGAGACTCGGGTCAGAACACCGTGTGCACCCTGACATGAGGTCATACACCGAGCGGGAAGTACTAGGCAATGCAAGAAGCGTACAGCAGCTTGCATCATCTTTTGAAACAAAGGTGAGCGTTCATCATCGCAGTATTACTATTGACACCCAAAAGAGTCACTGTTTCTGACTTAGTCACACCCCAGATTTAAAGGGACAATATCGTCACGATCAACAGGGCATGGAATTGGAGTGCCCACTTTAGATTAACTCTGTGACTGAAAATAATACCCCACATGATAAGGTCATATTACCGTTGTTGCTGCATAAATGAGCCAGTAACTTTCAGTCACTGTGTCCATCTAAAACTAGGGTACCGATTCCATACCCTGTTGAAAGTCTGCTGTGATCGTGACGATACTGTCCCTTTAACTTGCACACATACATATGTAGAGAAATTATTTTACACAAT
This sequence comes from Zoroaster sp. YZ-2022, assembly GCA_029582265.1. Classification (NCBI taxonomy): domain Eukaryota; kingdom Metazoa; phylum Echinodermata; class Asteroidea; order Forcipulatida; family Zoroasteridae; genus Zoroaster; species Zoroaster sp. YZ-2022. The sequence continues at coordinate 27,340,757 of CM055828.1, read as the reverse complement.
AACGTTTCTCATAAAGTTGTCTTTATAAAACATCTAGTCAGTGCTTACTTGCTTCTAATTAACCAGCAATGAATTTATCATGCTCTATCATAAATTCATTTCGTCACTTCATTTCTCGTTATCCATGCCCCTTGTCAGTTATATTGAGTAATGACTTATTTGAAAGTAATTTATTTTCTTTCCTGAAGGAGAACATACAAAATGTACAAAACAAGAATTCTTATACGGAAAATGCATCTTTATAACAACTGGGAGAAAAATGTATGATCCATAAACAATACTCTTTTTTCCTTTTCAACCCTCCATCTCACTACCCCTGCCCTCTCACCCCTGCCCTCCCCCTCTCCACCCCTGCCCTCCCCCTCTCCACCCCTGCCACAGTTGGTTGTTGCCACTACTTGCCTAGGTGCTAAGCACACTCTCCTGTCCCGACGTATGTTTGATGTGTGCATCGTTGATGAGGCATCTCAAATCAGCCAGCTGGTGTGCCTCGGACCGCTCTTTCATGCCCGGCGCTTTGTCTTGGTCGGTGACCATAAGCAGCTCCCTCCGTTGGTTCAGAGTAACACAGCAAGGTAATCAAGGGAGGGATGGAAGGGAGTTATTTATCTCTTTAACGGTGAACAACACTTATGACTGACCTTTTTTTTTATTCTTCAGCTATCTTGGGTTTTCTTCCATACTGAGTCTGAGAGAACTATGGAGAAAAGAGTTCTGTCTAAAGTGCTCTCATTTAACCCTAACTCCTCCTAGCTATTTTGGCTAAGAACCTTCCCGAATCCGCTAAAATCCAACGCCATGCAGTAACACTACCACCCAACTGTTGGACTTAGCTGTAATTGGGACACCCGGCACCATGCAAAGTATCCCTGTCATGGCTATAAAATACCGAGTCCATCAAAATACAGCACAACCAGCCGTTAGAGTTTGATGGGTTTGGGGTTGTTAAGGTTTTAAGAGAAAATATGAAGAAAAAAACATTTGCATATTTGCTGAATGTGTAGTCTGTACAAAGTGTACATTCACTTTAAATTTCATTTGCTATTATTACTTTGGATCAATTGCCATATTCAGCCGTATTCCAGATGTGCTTTCATCACTAGAGGGCTTAGTCTTGTCAAGACGTTCTTACATTTTTTAGTTGTACTATTGTACTACACGGCGGCGCGACATTTCCGCCAATAGAGGGCGTATTCTCAAATCGCCAGCAATCGGTATATGAGGAGGTTACGTACGTTTGTAGAAAAATCAGGTTTTTGGAAAAGCGCCCTCTATTGTTCGATTTACGAAACGGACAATGCGAGCGCGGCCGGCGGTCTGCTGCATGCAGGTGATGAGATCGCGACGCAGCGAAAAATGAGCAACAACGTCTTGAGCCAAGACTATAGAGGGCTACGATGTGCCCTTTTGTTTGTAGATTGTTCAAAACAATAATACTTGACAATATTTCTGCAGACAACTTGGAATGGACGAGAGCCTGTTCCAGAGACTAGACGTACAGCATGAGTCAACTCCCTCAGCGGCCGTTCAACTGAGTCTGCAGTACCGCATGAACTCTGACATCATGAAGCTCAGTAACACACTGGTGTATGAGGGCAGGCTACAGTGTGGTAACGAAGAGGTTGCCACGGCGACACTGGATCTGCCCAAATGGGGTTCGTTTAAGGTGGTAAGAAAACATTTCCTCTTTATATGAGGTTTCATAAATGCTTACAAATGCTACACTCTGACTTGATTCAAGTTCTGGTGTTAGCAACATAATGTGGGTTCGAATCACGGCCGTGACACTTGTGTCCTTGAGCAAGACACTTAATCATAATTGCTTCTCTCCACCCAGGGGTTAAATGGGTACCTGTGAAGGCAGAGTTGGTTTGCTCTATATGCGCTAGAAATGGCAGCAATTGAGCTGTATACTCCCCAGGGAGCTGAGATGGTTTCAGGAATGATTTATGAGCCTTATGAGCAGGGATAATAATATAATGCGCCTTGAGCACCACTTAGTTGGTGGATATGTGCGCTATATAAATCCACACATTATTATTATTATTATTATTATTATTATTATTATGATGTAAACAATTGATTTAATTTTGCCCTACACCGATGTGTGTATAGCACTGTATACTCAGTGCTTTCCGAGTATCTGTGAAAAAACTTCACTAGTGCAGACGTCTTAACCTCACAACCACCGAGCTTGCCCGATGACGATTAGCCGGCTAGAATCCTATATAGCAGCGGGTTCTGCGATATATAGGATTCCAGCTGGCAAATACATGACTCCGACTCGACCAACATGACTTGTACTTGACACTGAAAACTGGATGCAAGATTTGCAGACTCAAATAGAAGTCTGCTCTCTGGGGAAGCTAAGACGGTTTGAACAATGATTTGTAAATTGTGTGTTGGTCCAATAGGGTTGTCTGCCGACACATTTTATTTAAAAACATAGATTGACCTCCTACAAATTCTGTGTGCATTGTAATGGCAGAAGCAGTGTTTGTGACATCATTGACGAACCCTACACAATATTTTAAAGGGCTTAAATACTATCTGCAATGTATACATGCAGGCAAGGTTTATTTTTGATTATTGCTTGGTTCAAACTTCTTTCTTTCAATTTACGATTTCCCAAACATGTTCTAATTATGTGTGGAATAGAAATGAGCAATCTTGCTTCCTCAGGCAAGAATAATTGTGACAATTGTGGTGCTTTATACTGCTTTTTTGGTAGTTCTGCGCATCTCATTTCTCTGTAGAACTTCCAAGATAAAATGATTGAAATTGTATTTTCTGACGTAGGATCTTCAAAGTGGACCAGGTGACAATGCATGGTTATTGCAAGCCCTCCAGCCAGCTACACCAGTTTGTTTCCTCAGCACAGATAAGGTATGTCTAGCTGCATACACCATTAGTGGGAAGCGTAATTGTAAGACTTACTGATGCTTTCATATTTCATAGTCGGGTTTGGCTTCTTAATAACTATTATATGGGCAATTTCATAGTTGAGGTATTTGGGCTCACTCTTAATGCCATAATATATACATAAACAGCAAAAGAAACGTCACCCCCCTAAATTATGATAAGTCTGAGAACGTGTTTAGCTTATGTGTCCTCAGACGTCATGCATGACGAATTTTGAGGTCAACCAAATTTGCCACATTGTGTTCGTGTTACACTCCATACTCATAATATTCTTCATTAAACAAATTATATTAATTATAAAATGAAAATAATAAATATTTTTAGGGGTGACGTTTCTTTTGCTGTTATGTATATATTTCACGCATCAGTTTTTTTCACAGTAGTTGTATTATACCCAGACCTTACTCAGCACAAAATAAGAATTTCAGAAATGTATTATATGTACTCTGTATAACAGAAAACGCAATATTTTATGCATGTTCGAAGGAACCAGCATTTTTCTGTTATATAGCGTACATATAAAATAATTTCTGAAATTCTTATTTTGTGCTGAGTAAGGTCTGGGTATAATGCAACTTCTTTGAAAAAAACCGGAGTGAAATATATAAGTAAGGAAATTATAGCATTAATACCTCACAAATGTAACATGAGTAACCATGGAATTTTGTTAAATGTTTTGTTAAATATGAAAATTTACAGTTTGTGTAAAATCCCCACTAGCAGGCCTGTGATTTCTCATGATTTTTCCTGATTTTGGGAATTTATTTTACAAATGTCCCTTTTCCTCAGAATTTTCTTGAAAGAAAGAAGTAGCCTGTATTTTGTCCAAACCTCCAGTTTCTTGTTCGTGGGGATGTGGAGAGTCTGTAAATCCTCCAAAATTAAACATCCAGGAGGTTCAGGGGGGTTTGTCTCTCTAGACCAAAGGGAGACCCAGGCCCGCTACCCATAGGATCTTCAGGGGGATTTGTCCTCTAGACCAAAGGGAGACCCAGGCCCGCTACCCATGGGATCTTCAGGGGGATTTGTCCTCTAGACCAAAGGTAGACCCAGGCCTGCTACCCATGGGAGCTTCAGGGGGTTTTGTCCTCTAGACCAAAGGTAGACCCAGGCCTGCTACCCATGGGAGCTTCAGAGGGCTTTGTCCTCTAGACCAAAGGGAGACCCAGGCCCGCTACCAATGGGATCTTCAGGGGGATTTGTCTCTCTAGACCAAAGGGAGACCCAGGCCCACTACCCATGGGAGCTTCAGGGGGGCTTTGTCCTCTAGACCAAAGGTAGACCCAGGCCTGCTACCCATGGGAGCTTCAGAGGGCTTTGTCCTCTAGACCAAAGGGAGACCCAGGCCCGCTACACATGGGATCTTCAGGGGGATTTGTCTCTCTAGACCAAAGGGAGACCCAGGCCCACTACCCATGGGAGCTTCAGGGGAGCTTTGTCCTCTAGACCAAAGGTAGACCCAGGCCTGCTACCCATGGGAGCTTCAGAGGGCTTTGTCCTCTAGACCAAAGGGAGACCCAGGCCTGCTACCCATGGGAGCTTCAGAGGGCTTTGTCCTCTAGACCAAAGGTAGACCCAGGCCCGCTACCCATGGGAGCTTCAGGGGGGGCTTTGTCCTCTAGACCAACGGTAGACCCAGGCCCGATACCCAGGGGGAGCTTTGTCCTCTAGACCAAAGGTAGACCCAGGCCTGCTACCCATGGGAGCTTCAGAGGGCTTTGTCCTCTAGACCAAAGGTAGACCCAGGCCCACTACCCATGGGAGCTTCAGGGGGTCTTTGTCCTCTAGACCAACGGTAGACCCAGGCCCGCTACCCATGGGAGCTTCAGGGGGGGCTTTGTCCTCTAGACCAACGGTAGACCCAGGCCCGATACCCAGGGGGAGCTTTGTCCTCTAGACCAAAGGTAGACCCAGGCCCGCTACCCATGGGAGCTTCAGAGGGCTTTGTCCTCTAGACCAAAGGTAGACCCAGGCCCGCTACCCATGGGAGCTTCAGGGGGGGCTTTGTCCTCTAGACCAAAGGTAGACCCAGGCCTGCTACCCATGGGAGCTTCAGAGGGCTTTGTCCTCTAGACCAAAGGTAGACCCAGGCCCGCTACCCATTTTTGCAGGATTTTTTACTCTTGTCAAATCACACCCCTGCACTAGATATTTTGTGTGTGTGTTGGTTGGAACAAAAGTCATTTTTCTGTGCCTTATTCAGACCATTAATGGAATCAAGGTTTTGTTTCATGTTTCAGGTCAAGTACAAAGAATCAACGGAGGAGAAACACACAGTCAATACAGCAGAGGCTCTGCTGGTGAAACATCTCGTTGAATGTCTAAAGAAGGTATGTACAATCTGAATTACATCTCTCTCTCTCTCTCTCTCTCTAGACATGGCAATTATTTTGTCAGTAAGAGTCTGGGGTCAGTATTATTTTTATTATTATACATTTCTGGTAATGAAACCAAGGATCCCTCAAAAGCACACTGAAGCACTAACTTGGAAGCCTGAGGAAATCTGTAAACAAAAGAGCGCTTGCTATGTGAACCAAAACCACCGGGGTAAACCCACAATAATTGTTCTGTGTTCTTTTACATGCATTACTTTAATAACCGAGTACACAGGACCTTGGCTTAACATCCCATCTGAAGGACGAAGCAATTATGGTTAAGTGTCTTGCCAGGCCTCAACCTTAAGAATTGAGAGGGCGCGGCCACTTTGGCCTTGGCTAGGGCTGTGCGTTTTCGGACATTTTTGGAACCGGATACCCGAAATCAGGAAACTTCGGATACCCGGATACGTGTTTTCATTTTTGTTGGAAACATGCCTCCGGTGGTGTACAAATACATGTACTGTAAATGGTAACAAATTGACTTTTATAACACAGAGGATACCATACTATCGATCTTTTCTTTATTGGAGCGTAATCTCTTGAATTTAAAGATAATTGTCTGTACAAGTGCATTGTTCAAGAGTCACGGATTTCTGTTCGCACCGCTCAAATGTTAAGTCCGAATTTTAAAAAGTCGTTTACGGGTAATTGGAAACGAAAAATGGAACCGGGTAATGACCGTTTCGGTCGGGTATCCGGATACCCGGCACAGCCCTAGCCTTGGCTGCCTCCAAATTTCAAGGCCAACCAAAGGGGCATTACGGCCAACTCAGAGGGGTACCATGGCAATGACCGTGGTTAACATCGAGGCCTGTGTTGCTCAAGGCCGGGATTTGAACCCACATTCTGACAACACCAGAACTTGAGTGCACTAGACTGCTCGTCCACGACACTTCTATTTCTTGTCATTATCAATGCCTGGCATTTCTAGAGATTGCAAGGCCAGAGTAATTTTCAGGCTGGTTTTGACATTTAAACTCGGATCAGTGCGCAATATAAGGGCACTGCTGAATTCTGCAATAAAGGCACTGTTTTGGGGCTAACCATATATTTGGGCTAACCATAAGTACCAAATACTTGGTTAACACAAGGTACATATGCGTTAAATCAGGAAATCCTTACTAAAAATAAGCATTTTAAGGTTTGCTGAAATAAAAAATCATCTTGTAGTAGACTGATAGGAATGCCCTTCTTTGTATTTTGTATATTTTTGATAGGAGAAAATGATGAGTTGTAAAATGAGGTGGTTTTCAGTTGCTACACCACTAATTTTACAACTCATTATTAAGTAAGACTAATTGCGGTGACACCATGTGGAATCTCAATTGAGTAGTAATTAGTTCTGAAAAGAACTGGGGGTACAACTCGACGTTTCGATCAGTATGCTCTGATCGTCCTCAGGAGAATGCCGGACTCTGGAAAATGCTGCTGCTTAAGTAGACTGCTGGAGGATCATCCCATGAATGGATGCTGGAGGATTAATTCGTTGAGGCGCGCAGGAAACTGTGAGACTATGAGACTAGGATCCTAGGGGTTGGGGGAGAGGAGTGTGTGCTCACTGAACTGAATCAGTTGTTAACAAGCACAGGGGAAGGAGGGTGGTTGACTTAGGGGATCCCTCAGTCTGGGGTGGGTTATGGACTTTGGATATAGAAGATCCTTCAGTCTGTAGTATAGGTCGCCAAATGTCGCTGATGAAGAAACCGATGTCCTGTGGCACAGTGTCGTGTTTGACGATCTCGATGGCCTCTCTGATGCGTCTGGGGTGCCATGCGTCGATGGGTGTGATTATTAGAGAGAACTGCATGGTGCTACCACAAACCTTGCCTAGAAGAATAATCCATTCTCTATCATTATGTAACCTATGTTTGCCTAATGTATTTATTTTTTCCCTTGAAGGAGTTTGTGTCTGTGGTTAGCCACTTAAATCCAGGATTTTTTTTTTTTTGGAGTGAATGATATTAACTCGGTTTAAAATTGATATTTTTATGTAGTGTGGTTGTGCTGATAGCCGCATAGGCATCATCTCTCCCTACCGTAACCAGTGTAAGCTGCTGGGAACCATGTTAGATGAACGCATTGAAGTGAACACCGTTGACAAGTACCAGGGACGAGACAAGGAGGTGATTATCGTGTCCTTTGCGTGCAAGGATCAGCAGACTGAGGTAAGCCCAACTCCGCTTCCCCCTGTTGTCTGCCATCCTAAAAATTGTTTTCCCCCAACCCTCTTCCCTCAGTTTGTTACAGGCCTGTGATTTGTCAGGATTTTTCCCGATTTCAGGATTTTTTTTAAAAATCTCCCTTTGCCTCAAAATTTTCTTGAAAGAAGAGAAATAGCCACTAATGAAAGAAAGAAGTCGCCTGTATTGTGTCCAAATCTCTAGTTTCTTGTTTGTGGGGATGTGGGGAGTCTGTAAATCCTCAAAAATAAAACATTCAGGATGTTCTGAGGGCTTTGGCCTCTAGACCAAAGGGAGACCCAGGCCCGCTATCCATTTTTCAGGAATTTTTACTTTTGTCAAATCACACCCCTGGTTTTAGGAAAAAAATTGTTTTTTTCCCACTCCTGGCAACTTTTTTGAGTGCTGCATATTTGTGGATATGAACAATTTGTATGTGGCAGTGCCCAGGTCAGATGTTAGGCAGCTCTGGTTATTTCTTTGCAAGTTAATTCAAGTCACAAGTCATTTTGTAAGTTGGTAAAAAGTTGTATTCATAAACAGCAAAAAAAAAAAATGTCACCTTGCTGTGCCTGCTATCCCCTCATTGTAATCTTGGGAATGACAAACAAACAATTTGAAACATTTTGGTTGCAATTTTTGTCTAAGTCAAGTTGCAATTCAAAAATAAGTGACTTGGAGTGCATTCATTGATTTAAGTACAAGTAATATCCTCCCTGTAGAGTCCCTCAAATTATTAAATCAAGTTACCAGGTTTTTTTCATATTTTTTTTCTTTACAGAGTGGTTTTCTCTTAGAAGACCTTCGCCGTCTCAACGTTGCGCTGACAAGAGCCAAACACAAGCTCATTCTGATTGGCTGTATCACGGCACTCAGGAAGTATGGACCAATGGCACAGCTTCTAGAATATCTCCAAACTGTCAATGTTATATCCTTTTTTGGTCGAGTGTTTTTGTCTGCGAGAGTTGACCAAGTTGTGAAGAGGTTTTACACTCCTCAATACAAAAATGCATTGCTTCACAGGAGGCAAGATAGATAATAATTAGTATAGAGGTCCCTACATTGTCATAACTCTGGTTATTTGAAATCATTCCTGGCTCATTCTCAACCCCCTGGAAGGTACACAGCCTGGATTTGAACCCACAGTCTTCTAACTCGGCCACAAGAAAACACGTAGTTGTAAGTGCCATGGTCGAGCAGTTTAGTGCATCGAATTTGTGTTCTGATGGCCGAGTCGTCAGAATGTGGGTTCGAATCCCAACCGCGACCGTGGTGCTTGTGTCCTTGAGCAAGACACTTTACCACAATTGCTTCTCTCCACCCAGGAGTAAATGGGTACCTGTGAGGGCAGAGTTGGTTGTTGTGTTTGATAAGCCCTATATGCGCTGTAATGGTAGCAATTGAGCTGTATACTCCCCAGGGAGCTGAGATGGTTTCAGGAATAATTTATGCGCCTGATGAGCAGGGGTAATAATATAATGTGCCTTGAGCACCAGTTTGGTGGATACGTGCGATATATAAGTCCACATTATTATTACTATTATTGTTGTGTACTTGTGAACATGGAGTGTCATGGTCGAGTGGTTTAGCGCGTTTGATTTGTGTTCTGATGGCCGAGTCATCAGAATGTGGGTTCGAATCCTGGCTGCGACCATGGTGCTTGTGTCCGTCAGCAAGACACTTTACCACAATTGCTTCTCTCCACCCAGGAGTAAAATTGGTACCTGTGAGGGCTGAGTTGGTTGTTGTGTTTGATTAGCCTTGTATGCGCCGAAATGGCAGCAATGGCAGGGAGCTGAGATGGTTTCAGGAATAATTTATGCGTGAGATGAGCAGGGGTAATAATGTAATGCGCCTTAAGCACCAGTGCGATATATAAGTCCATATTATTATATTATATATTATTATTATAGTCTTCTTGCATTCAGCATGGTTATTCTCAGACTTAGTCAAGTTAAGTACTTTTTCAGAAAAATTTACTCAAGTACAAGTACTCCAACCCATGTAGTTGTAGTCGAGTACTTTTTCATCAGAACAAGTACGAGTACAGAAAAGACCTCAGTACAAGTACTACAACTCTGGTAATTCTGCATGCAAGGACTTGTCTGAACCAGGTTTTGCCAATGAAAGATCTTCATAATTCCTGCAGTATGTAATTTTAACTTTGTATTCCTTAACTTGCATCTTACATCGCCACCCTACCATCAGACGCATGCAGTATGTGCAGTCACTTAATGAGTGACACATGAGAAAAGATCTTTGTCCAGGAACAGGTGGTCATAATGCAACATCATCTGAAGATGGAAGGTACAGGATATCTCCTGAGGCTGCACACTCAACATGGGATGCACTAGAGAGTAACCCTTCCCCCCCCCCCCCCCCCCACCCCCATTGTACCCAGTAGTAGTTTTTCCTCTTGGCGATGCCTTATTCAAATTCACTGTTAACTTTGTCCCATGTTGTCAAATCTCCCCTGCACTTCCCCGGTCATTGTGTCTGCCTCGGTCATTATGTCTGCCTCTTCATAATAAGAATACAGTGGACAAGTCTCACAACTTAACTGATGTTCACCTTCCCTGCACTGAATGGAATCATAATTCCTTTGTGTGTAAAATTTCTTAAATTCCCAAAGCCTGCTTATCTTGACCTGAAGTTTGTCCTGTATAAGTTAAGGCACAATTAATAAAGTAAAGACTGTTTGCGGTGACGCTATGTGAACAAATTCTCTTTGAGTGGTAATTAGTTCTGAAAAGAACCGGTGGGTTACAACTCGACGTTTCAATCAGTATGCTCTGATCATCTTCATGAGAATGGAGAAAAGATAATTTTTTCACATGGTGTTACCGTAGTCTTTACTTATCCAGGGTTCGTACACTTTTTTACTTAGATAATTCCATGACTTTCCATGACCTTTACAACAAGTATTCCATGACTTTTCCATGACTTTTCGATTCGCGCGAAGATTCGCGCCCAACATTAACAATGCGAATCTAAGTAGATTCGCATAACACCAGTGTTCTAGCCAGGCATGCCCGATACGCTATAAATCGGCCGATACGCTATCGATACGCTATAATTTATTCCAGGGTGAAAAAAAAACACCCCAAAATTTCCTTTGTTCAGTTCGAGAACTAATTGTGAACAACAATAATTTTTTGCCACTGAGGGATTTATTTCATCTTGAAGGAAGCTTTATTGATACATTTTAATTGGCCGGCAACTTTGTTTCTTTTCAAGAGAATGTTTTTGATGCACCGCATTTGTAACTATGCGGCCTGCCGCGATCTATTTATAAGCATAGGCAAAAACCAGATGAGCGGGGTACCCGCGTGCCAGGCAGAGTGGGACAAACACCACGTGTTTAGTTTATAATAGCTTGTAAACCAGCCAAGAACCAGGTCCCAGAGGTTATTGTCTCTTGGTCTGGGAGTGTAAAACCACAACCTGTCAGTCATTGTCCAGTGAACAATAGCCCCAACTCTTGTCTTGGCTCTAATCCCAAATTGATACATTCAACATTCCAAAGTCGGCAGACATTTCTTTGATGTGAACTTGTGACCCAGAAATTGTGTCTTTTTGGTTGCCGGTTGTCTTGTTTCTTTTTCTTTTAAAACCAGTTTGTGTCGGGAATAAAAAAGTTTTTCTGGGCCCCTGTGTGGGTTTCTTTTTCACACACAAACACGTTTTTTTGCGTGAATTTTTTTGGGTTACGTCAATGAAACTAAGACGAGACACCCCCATTTAGCTTATTAGCAGATAAATTGGCGAGTTTTCCGTGGGAATTATAGCCAGGAGGGCGTGTTTGGTGTTGCGTCTTTAGAAGTCCACCGAGCCCTCGAAAGAATTCTTCGTCGTATTTACACATCAACCGAGCATGGAGGAAGGATTCCTTCCCCATTATCCGAGTGGCATGGTACCGAGTAACAATGGTGCACGGTAATTGGTCTATAGAAATCTTAGTATACCGCAGCTTTACAGATTTCAATGGAGACAAAGACAAAGGTGTGGAACAGGTTTACGAGTGCCCCCGCACAACCACCCATGTGAAGCGAGCGTGTTTACACGGCCCCCGCTCTTGTGCCGAACAAGTGTTGCACAATAACACGTCAACCGAAGCACGAGCACTGCCAAAATGGCGTGTTTTCACGTCACCCGAAAGGACAATGGAAGCTTCCACAGCGTGTGGTACATGGTCACGTCTTCTGTGCACGTCACTTTACGCACGTGGCTCGTTATCATGTCAACCGCGACCGAGCATGCATACAAATATTCCGGAGTTTCCTATGACGTGTTTAGACGCTCTCCGATCCACTGTGCGAAAAAAAATTGCGTGTGTACACGGCCTCCGACGCGAACTGGTTTTAACAAGTCTTAAAATTCCATGACTTTCCATGACATTTAAAGACGTTTACCCTTTTCCATGACTTTCAAGGCCTGGAAAATGCAAAAGCAGAATTCCCTGACTTTCCAGGTTTTCCATGACCCGTACGAACCCTGTTATCCTTTTCACCATGCAAAGCTGCAAATCTTAAGGCACAAATTATTTCAATCAATTCAAACAAATAAACGCAAGTTTGAAAGTATATATATTTGCTTTATTTTTTTTCATAGTAACTCTTTTGAATAGAGAGGGAAAGCACTGCTCCCCATTTCTGTTTTTGGCATACTGTGAATAAATGGAAGGTACAACATTGGTTATTACCAAAACGTTGCTATCCTGCAATTGAAAAACATAACAATATTAACAAAACCTGTATCAGTTTTTTGTAGTTTTCTAAAAAGCCTTTGGCAATTATTGTACACTTTCACAGGTTAGTTTTACGATATATTTCTTGAAAAATAGAGGGTTAAAATTAACATATATTTCCAACAAACCAATGTTGCACCTTTTCTTTAATAAGAGAAAATGATGTTGTCTACTAGAGCCAAAAAAAAAAAAAATGCAATAATTTATTTTATCTAATGGAATGTAACTGAAGCGAACATTTATAACCGTAAAGTAAGTAAATGTAAAGATAAAATCATCTTTGAAACACATTGTGAACACGAATACTAATAAAACAGAACTTGTTAATATTAAATAATTGATAATAAATAAGTCTGTACACTAATTAATTCAGACAAAAAAGAGTTGTTTCAAAACACTGTCTGTAATCAAAAGTGTTTAAGTTAAAAAAGTTGAATATATTAAAAAAAATCATCATGTATAATTTAAAATATATATATATATAAAAGGGAAACGGATCTGGGTACCAACTTCTAAGTAATACAAACCTGGCCTATAGTATATATTACTATACCTCATACATATTCATGATCGAGAGCCGAATTCTCACTGGTCCATTCACCATCATGTGCCAGATGTTATTTTGGCTGTTTACCAAGCGCCCGCGAGTATTCATGCACAGGGTAAATACGCATGCGTAGTAGACTGTCGCTTCGGGGAACAGTCCTGGTGGGGAACAGTCCCGGTGGGGAACAGTCGCACAGGTGTAGTACGCACGGGTGTAGTACGCACGGGTGTAGTACGCACGCGCGTAGTACGCACGCGCGTAGTACGCACGCGCGAACATCACGCGCGAACATCACGCGCCCTAGCTACATACACATGAAAAGATGGCAGCACACGTAAATGTCAATTCGCGTTTTCCCGACCTCCTTATTATTGTAATGGCAACTGAATATGTATGAGGTATAGTAAAACAAATATAACATGATTTATTTCGGGTGGACAGTCGATATTAGCTCCCCGAGGTATTGGAAGTTGACAAACTAGTTCCCTCGGCTTCGCCTCGGGAACTAGTTTCCAATACCTCGGGGAACTAATATCGACTGTCCACCCTCAAACCATATTTGTATATAATTACAAAGATTCCATACTTACAAAGATTACAAACACAAATACAGTTATATACAGTAAAACCCTGTCGTAATGACCATGATCTTTAGCCCCCCCCCCCCCCCTAAAAAAAAAGTCTGCAGTTTCTGGTCTGAGCACGTGGTGCCTCAGGCCTGCATGCTTGCATTTTTTGTTTTGTTTTAATTGTTTTTATGCTATGAAACGATGTCCAATTGCAGCCAAAATTGCTGGATTGATTGGAATTCTGCCGCACTGTATTTGCCTGATGTGTGCAGCCTCTCTTAGCCACCATATGTGTGGGAAATTTGGTCTGGTTCCAATTTACTTTAAAAAAAGGGGGAAAAAAAAGTCACTGATTTTTGAAGCCAACCTAGGATTAGAAAACGGATATTTAAAAAAATGTGTTATTATTGTGTCTGGTGTAATGTCATACCCCCTGGTTGGTAGGTGACAACATAGCCTGGGAAAATCGCATTTGTTTCACTGTTGCATCTACATTATTCAGGCATTGTGTCCAGTCACCAGGCTAGGAAAAAGCATCCTGTGCATGTTGATTATAGTGGCATTGTTCTGTATCGACATCTATGTCTGGTACCTGATGTTCATGATGAGCTGTCATCATAGGATATTCTCTACTAGAATGGTAGCAAACTCAAGGATATCACTGACTGGTATGCATGTGATCCGACCAACATGATTTATCACCTGAAAAGGAGGGGAAAAAAAACACTTTCAGAAAATTGGAAAAACTATGTTCATGCAAGCGCAAACTTTTCTGCTTAAGAAAGCCTAGATTGGTTTGATTATGGCAAGCAGATCAATTAAATTGGGTCCTGTACTTGTGTCAAAGCAGAATTTAAGAACTTTTGAAAAATATGTACAAGAAATGTTTGCTAACCATGTCACTAGAGGCCTTATCAGTCACATAGGATGCAGCACCAATGACTGCTGTAGCAAATAACATCATATCATGCTCAACCAAGGCAAACTTCTCCCTGGGGGAAAAATTGACAAATTCTTACTCATTAAAAGCACGGCACGGTCAAAATTTAATTATCTAATGTAGAATGATGGCAATACAATAGGTTTGAGCAATTAATAAGCATGATCAATGACCACAGTTAATGCCTTACCATGATGACCGCTGCTATATTATGCTCCATTACCTCAGTCTAGCTTTGATATGTGCATGGCGGCGCGGGTGGTGCGACCCGAGTACTCGGGGGTGCTTAGAACGGTGGCGCTTATTGGGGCAAAATGAATAATCATTCAGACGATTGTTTACTTAAGTGTATTTCACTGGTTAGCTAGAAGCTTCTTAAATAAGGATTCGCCACTCAGGCCCCCCCCCCCCCCAAATCTCCGGTTTCTGGTCTCCGTGCACGTCACCTCAGACCCACACGTCGGCATTTAAAAAAATTTTTTTGCTATGAAACTATGTCCAATTGCAGCCAAAATTGCTGGATCGATTAGAATTCTGACTTTTTTACATAGGGGTATGAACATTTGCCTGATTTGTGAGGCCTCTTTTAGCCACCATACTTTGTATATGGGGGAAATTTGGTCCCCGCATATATATGTATCATGTATTTCCCTGTTGGCCAAAAAAAAAGAGAAAAGATTTCCAAGGAAAAAAAGCGCGTCACTGCACCGATTTTGAAGCCGACCGATAACCAGAAACCTGTAGGCATAAAATGGCGATGTTAAGCACGGAATTCCATTTTTACCAGTACCGTGAAATTGTGTTTGCCCTGGGTGAGTTACCAGGGCCGGATTTAGACATGTGGAGGCCCCTGGGCAGCCTTCAGTAGTGGAGGCCCACCTACCTTAGAATACTAAAAACTAAAAGGTGACAAGAGTCACAAGACATAGTTACAGTCATCCATAAAGTAAATTTTTTCAAGAAGAAAGAATCTGAATAAGCAAGCAAGCAAGCAAGCAGGTTCAATCATGATCAATCATAACAAGAACATAGTACATGTACAGTACATATATTTACAGACCAGCCTACAGCTCAGGTCAGCCTACATTTTTCCTTACAAATTTTTTTTTCTTCATGAAATATGTGGAGGCCCCTGGGTAACTGCCCAGCTTGCCCAGTCCTAAATCCGGCCCTGTGAGTTACAGACATTTCAATTTTTAGCCAATTAAGATGCCATATATAGGAAGATTATAGAAAACAGATTTCGCACGAGAAAGCTCTACTACAATTAACCCTCCTATGCCCAGGCTGAAATTTGGCCCAGTAAGCACCACACCCACAGACAGTCACTTGAGTATTTTTGGTTGCATTGCCAATTGTTCACACATGTGTATAAGAGTGCTGGAGATAGTGGCAAAGTCAAACACACTTGTGTATGGGTTGTTCTTAAATCCCCACGACCCCTCGACGTACGCTCATATAAACGAAGCACACTGCCAGTGCAGTACGAATGTATGTATGTATTTCGCAATGCCCATGCGCAAGCATGTCGCATGGCTGGCCAGCCTGCGCCAGAATCAAATTTTATCCCAAATGGGAACCTGTTTACGGCCCGAGTTCGAAAATGGCTAGCTCGCTAGCCTGTTGCGCTGTTTGCTGCATGACGACCTGTTGTCGCGAAATCAACAAATTTATAATGCTGCCACAAGCCAAATTATACCATTCCCGAGTAGATAATTTCATATTCTATCAAAAAAATTGCATACTTATGTTGGATTTTTGCTAGTTGGGTGAGGGCGCAGTTTTTGGCAACGTTCTTCCTACAACTCATTACGGTCGTATAGAAGGATATCGCTTCCAAGACGGCCGCATCCCTTAGCCAACTCTGGTGTACACCAACGTTTTTAGTACATTTCTGGTGTACTTTTAGTGTACCTGTTGTCTGCACCAGAAGTACACCAATACAAACTCTACACCAATGGACACCAATAGAGCACCAATAGAGCACCAAATTGTCTTTGTCAATTTGCAGCGTGCACCAATAGTGCACCAAATACACTTGGGCCTATTCTGAATTTCTTCTACACCAATAAGGCACCAAAATTACTTACAAATAAAGTAACCACACCAAACGTGCACCAGATATACTTAGTCTGAATCAAGCTACACCAATAAGGCACCAAATGTACTTTAAAACTTGATTCCACTTTAAAAGACTCTAGCGTGGACATGGTTGACCAGCTAGGTCTAAGCAGGAATGATGATGGTGATATAATAATAATAAAAATATTTTATGTCGTGCAATAATCAATCCTGAAACCTTCTCAGCTCCCATTGCCTGGGTGGCTGCAGCAGCAATTTGTGCCCATATACATGTAGGGCTTATCAACAATAACCATTTCTTAATTCCCTCACATTCACAAGTACCCATTTACTTCTGGGTGGAGATATAATTTGTGATGCAACACTGTTAAACTAAATAATGACACACACAACTGAAATGTATAATTTTATGTAACAGATGTGAAAATGAAGCTCACATTTATTTACACAGTAAATTTGTAATGTGTACATTACATGTGTGTATTTAGAAATCTGTAATAATAAGCAAGAGGTTGCGGGTTTAAATCCCATCCAATATGTGCCCAAGCAGCTGAGCATATACATGTATACAGCAGACTGTATGATTCATTGTATACACGATTCTACAGCGATCTAGTTAATTACATGGCAACCAAGTTTGTCAACTATGTTGATCAGGGCCCAATTTCATGGCTCTGCTTACCATTACGTGCTTACGGTCAGAATATTTTCCAGGTTAGCAAGGAATTCCGGCTTGTGTACTTTGGTAACAAAGGATTCTGCGCTTACCCAGTAAGCGCAGAATTTCGGTGCCTATTAGTGCAGAATTCTGTGTTAAGCAGAGCCATGAAATTGGGCCCACCATATTGTCTCTATTAAGGTGTGTCTGTACAGGAAAGCTTATTAAGATAAAAATGATAAGCATAAAGCAGGCGGGTACACAGAATGTAGCACAATGGAGAAATATATTATTGGCTTAACATTTTACAAAGTTCAGAATACCGACAGGTACACAGAATGTAGCATAATGCAGAAATATATTTGCCTTATTGCGCAAAACTCATTCACTAACATTATTTTTAGCAAAAGGAACCAATTAAGTGTAAGTACATGTAGATTGCCTTGTCACACGATTGCATGTAAATGGTGTGAATACACACGTCATGGTGCCCAAGAATGATATACCAACGATTAATTCCCCACCTCTCCCCCCCCCCCCAAAAAAAAAATTAATTAAAATTAAAAATACACTAAGTAAACAGCATACCGGTAATCAAAAGTGATGAATAACCATGCGTACATGTACACAGTGCCGAAAAATTGTGTACAACTTATAACACGAAACAAAAAAAGAACCATACAGATCTTTTTTTTCTGCAAATTAAGATCACTGTAGACCGAATAATTATCAGGATGTTTTTATCAAAATTGTATTTGTAGTTTAACAAAAGGGTACTGCATATACTGAACTAAAACATGTACCAAACAGTGACCCAAACAAAGTTATTCATGTTCAAACCAATTTGGACACCTGGCAACTAAATTGACTCCCTCACTAGTGAATGGGAGAAAAACGCACATGTCAACGATGGAGTCTACTGGTACTACTAGCCGACTTGTAGTTGTTGATGATACAACAGTTAAGTGTCCTACTGCCAAGCTTAACGAGGTGTTTGTGTCCAATACATCAATGACTGCAACATACAAAACATTATCATTTGACTTGCATTGCAAGAAGTATTGGATCTGACCAAGCATGATTTTATCATTTAACTTAAATACTACAGTGTAACTATTTCGGTAGAAACAGCCTTGTACACACGGGAATGAATTACAATATTCCTCAACATTAATCTCTCAAATTTATAAAATGTCAAATTACCCAAAAAACTAAATGTATTTACAATAATTTCATATAACTCTCTTTTCACAATACAACATTTCAACACGCCAATTGCAAGGATTCCATCACTTATTTTAGTTGTTGCACTTTTGACTTTATGATGGCTGTGCATTTGTTCATAAAAGTCATGTGCCTTTGATCCTCTCTGAAGTTGACAAACCATCTCTGGGATTTTTTGATTGACAGAAACCGCCTGTATAATTTGATGAGCTACATTCTGTGTACCATGAAACAATACTCTAAGATCTTTATTAAGATCCTCATAAAAGAAGCACGAGTGTGCCCAAGCAGGCCCAAGGTCCCTCACCTTTGAAGATAAATGAAGTAAGGCATGCACATTACTGGACTCGAAACATTCATTGTATAAATCACTGAACAATGCGCAAAATTGAATGATGGATCGATTTGCAACTTTCAGTTCATCTCCTGTTATTGAAGTTTGAAGGAGAATAAACAACGCCTGTACCAAACAGCCAAGATGGTTGAAATATTGTGATGGCAATATGCCATGCAAGGTGGGAATTGAATAAAAAAGCAAAAAATTTCGAAATTCTGTTGCCTTCCAGTTGGAAATATCACATATAGATCGTGGCAATCGAGAAATTCTGTTTGTTGGGGTCATTTGAAGGAGACGCTTATCAATTTCTGCTTTAAAAGAACCAATGTACCATGGACGTTTTTTGTACTTTGTGTTGGTCCACAAACTGATCAATTTTTTGGTCACACCTAAACAAACACAGTGCATATAATCCACTGATACACCACGAATAATATCAAACATAGGACACTTCAGAAGCCATGTAACCCCCTTGACACCAAACACGGGTTTTTGTGTGGTTTCAGCCTCTAAAGCATGGGACATAGTACCTTGGCGGGTTCTCACCTGCCCATGCCCACTCGCCATGTCAGACATGTTGAATGGGTAGGTATGGGTATGTGTCCCTTGTAGTGTTTTTGAAGACTTCCTGCTCCAGACATGTACGGGCAGCCATAGAAACCATTGAACTGGGTGAAGTTTTGGGCAATACAACGAGCTGGTGCATCACATACACAACACATCAAAATTGCCCGCAATAGGAGGTTCTTTCCATTGACACAAAATTCTGCCCCTACAAAATAAAAAATGTATGAAAGCAATTTATAGTCATGAAAGTACAGGTTCATGTAACATTTGATGACAAGTATACATCCATGGGCAACGCTACATGTACATGAGAAAGTGTCCGGGCCCTAAAGTTTGAAAACTATTCCATAAAAATAAAGTGTTACTCAGCACGAAAGAGTGCTGTAGCAGGGCTATTCAAATTTTACAAAAGTAATTTCCTTAAATTCCTTTGTTTTCTTTGTGTACATTTGTACTTTCCATCGATGACAATTTGTTTTACTAAATTATCAGATGCGTCATGCATGACTTTTGGTAGGTAAGGTTTGGTGCAATTTTCAATCTGCTGCCCTGGATACATATGAGAAGAATTTTGTATTTGTTTTAATGACTATAAGGAAAGCAATGTTTTATAGGGTGAACCTTTCAGCTAGGAATTTTTATTGTGGTATTTAAGAGCGTCTGGGACATAACGTTAAATGACACTGGGCAGTGGAATTCTCACCAGACATGAACATTCAAAATGTTTGGCAGAGCAATTCCACTGACCATATGAGTTAAAGCTATAAGGATACAAACAATGAAAAGTAAATGAAATCTTATGTAAAGAAAACAAGGGAGAAGATCAGAGTATGTTGGATGCACAATACAAAAGCAGGTAAAAACAGGTAAAAACAGGTGGGTTGCAGATATAGAGGTGGGGCGTTAGATGTATAGATGGATTTTAAAACCAGGAGGCTAAAGAGAGTGAGCTAAGAACAGTACAATGTAATTGTACACCACTGTTAAATTCAAAGTGTGAAAAGCAGGGATACAATATTAAAGTGTGAAAATGTAAATTATGTTTTGTCCATGATGCTGCTTATGCATTATAACCGTATGTTGGCGATCTTAAAATTGGTCTTTATTTTCAAATTGAATTGTGTAATATGAAACTTCTTTCAAACAAATTTGAGCTACATGTAGTCCTATAACATCATCGAGTGTTATATTGTTTCATGAAATCCATGGACTAAGCATAACGTCCATGAAGCTTGTTTGTAATGCTCTTTTCATTAATTATGTAATTTTTTTAAAAGAGATATCATCAGATGTACAGTTATGTACTAAACAGGTAACTAGAAATAGAATCACACGCAAAACAGATAATCAACTTTGCTTCTGGATAAATTTCACTCGTGATCTGTGAACAAAGTTCATAATGTGGAATTGTCTAAACATGCATACAAGTTTATTTTCTCACCTTTTTGGAACAAATCCAGAAGCTGCGCTGTGACTACTCTTAGTAAAACTGACATTTCTGGTTTACTCTTCCCAAACCACAATGCACTGAACAAGCGAAACTTCCTTGTGAATCTATGTGCAAAATGTAAAGACTTGACATTAATGAATATTTAATTGTTCAATATAAATTATAGTAAACCTTTGTTTCACTGGAAACAAACCTTTGTTTTACTTGGGAAAAAATCATTTCTTAATAAGCTTATTGGTAATCAAACTGAAACTCTACACCAGTAGGGACCACAAACTTATTTGCTCAACTGAAGTATGAGCCGGCCTTAAGCCTTGGATTTTTATCTAGTATCCCATGCATCATCGTTATTAATTTCTCTTCTTTTCTGTTGTAAAATATTGCATGTAATATACATGTACTACATGTATGTATAAAACCTTTATAGATACATGTATACTGTGTATTGATTTTGTGAAGATGTACAAAAATAAACTAAATGAAACATCAAACTAAAACAAACATTAACCTTAATGCCGGTGGTAATTCGTTAATGATAAAATACACTGGCCAGACTCCATACGTTGAGGACCGAAAGAGAGAAACACCATCCATGTTCATCTGGAGTGAAATGTGCACCTCTCTCTTTCTTGCCTCGTGATCAGTCCCTTTGAAGAACGAGCCATCAAACTGCTCTTTGTACAAATCACCATCCAGAACATCAGTCAGAACATCCTCATTGTTAGGAAATGACTCTTTGTACTTGTTGATTTCATCTACACAATCTGATAAAGTAGATCAATAAATAAGAATAATAATATTAAGTTATATTATTATAATTATGTTAATTTTGAAATAGGAATGCCACGTTCCCTGCAACAAAACTATTGCACGTACATGCAAAGACTCACTTGTTAAACAGCAATGTACCGTACAGTATGAATTTTATGTGAAACAGTACTTTTTATTTTTGAAGTGGTAAATACTGTGTTTTACTTGTTGGTTTAAAGCTGAATATTACTGTTTTCCCAGACAATTATATATGATTATATTCATATAATTGAACAATTTGAGGAAAAAAAATATTTTGTACATGTATACAAAATAATGACATCTTCAAAAGAAAACTGCCACATGAGTTTTGAAGTCAAAATTTTGACTACAGTTTTCTACGATGTTTTCCACATTTTGAAATATTTGTTTCCCTTACAAGTACATTCCTCGTTCTGAAATTATAACTTTGCAAATACCTATAAAAGGAAAAAAATGCAAAGAGAACACTCTAGAAAGGACCATACCTGGAATGATGTTCTTCAACTGTTCATCTATAGGAATTGTGATGAAGTGGTCATCTTCGGATATTGGTTTACCACAATGTTCACAGATGACGATGCGTTCAGCAATCCCATTGTAATGCTTGCAGAATGTACAGTAGAAGTGTTTCTGTATTTTAGTTTTCAGTCCCATGAAGAACTTGTCAAACTTATGTATGGTGAATGCTTGACATACAGATGCTGGCAACAACAAGCTGATTAATGTCAACAGTTCACCAATTGCTTTTCTGGTTAAACTATGGCGAAGAACAAATGTCATAATTAATAGCATAGCACTTCCTAGTGTCAACAAAGATGTGTCATAGAGTGGCTGTTCCTCATCTCTGTTGTGTTCTACTTCATCATCATTTGAATTTGTGTCCACTTCTGACTCACTGCTGTTAGTACTGACATTGTCATCATCACACAAGTCGGCTGCTTCCGTCACAGAGTCAATTAGGTAATTCAGATCTGAAATTTCTTGTTCAGCATGCTCATCATCTGAAGCGTGTGATACTAACATAGACTCTTCATCTTCAAGTCCAAGGTGTGCTGACCCTTCACCTTCAGACTGTTTGCTTGTAGACTTCCACCGATAAAATGTAGATTTGGGTACTTTTGATGGTTCAATCTCAGAATCATCATTTGCAACCAGGTAATGTCTGTAAGGTCCTCTCTTCCTAGTCGTCTCTTGGCTGTTACTAGGATTTGCCATTGCTAGTACATGTACCACAGCAGCCTGAAATGAACAATATTATTAATATTAAAAACGTTACAAAAATGGCTATAGGACCTGTCAATAGTAATGACGATTTATGCTACATTGTACAAATATATTTTATAACTTTTTTTTAGCCCAACGCTTAGAGTAGGCCCTAGTATTACTAGTATATAGTATGGCCCCGACCCCTGCTGACGTGCAACGTTTGTCATAATTATTTTTTTAAAAGTACTTAAAAAGTCTTGTGTAAATTCCAATTATATATTATTAACAGTAGGTAAGTAGCCATATTTTATCTTCGTAGTAAACGTTTTGAATTGGCTCTATCACGGCTCCAGTCGTGAGTTTTAACCTAGAGGTTCCAGCTCCGACTTTCCCAACAATATACCCTCAACTCACCCTCAACTCACCAATAATGATGCACCAAGGCTTAATGCTCAACTGCCAGCAACTTATAAATTTAGAAAATTGTTGTTGACATTGGTTTTTAGTAAAGGAAAGTCTTGAAAAATATTGCATGTGAAAGTGTTATCAGTGACCATGCGTGGACCTGGGAGCACCAGTAAGGCAGTATTAGTGATGCACAGAATTGTGGTCAAAAAAAAAAAATCGGGCTTGCAACTGCAAAACATAACAATAACATGAGGTATCAGAAATTCTTCCAAGAAAAAAAAACACGTTTATCAATATCAATATCATGTTTTATTTAATTGCAGGTGACTGTAAAATATTTCTGTCATGCTGAAAATGTAATTATTTGCTGCTACTGTGCTAGATTTTAAATCAAGTGGTTCTATTTCTTGAAGCTCCAAAAACAATTTTTTTCAAACCCCAATAAAAATAATAGTACTCTATTTAATATTTTCTCAATAATTGGACTTAGGCCATGTTAACAATTAAATTGTTAAAAAGTTGTTAAATAAAGTGTTAAATAATAGAATATCCTTCATAACACTAATTATTAGTGTCTGTATCAATAATATTTATTATAAAATATTAACCGACCG
The DNA here is from genome assembly GCA_029582265.1 of Zoroaster sp. YZ-2022. Lineage (NCBI taxonomy): Eukaryota > Metazoa > Echinodermata > Asteroidea > Forcipulatida > Zoroasteridae > Zoroaster > Zoroaster sp. YZ-2022. The sequence goes on along the minus strand of CM055828.1, from coordinate 27,317,136 downwards.
AACATCAAAGCATTAAGCGTGACATTCGCGTTAACAATTTTGTAGGATAGGATCCTTAAGTATAACGTTTATACTAGCACTTTCCAAAGAGCAACCAGTAGAAAGCATGGTGACACAAAATGTCTATTGATACATGTACTGCACGAAGCACTTGCTGTTTATTTTGGTGTAATTTATTGCTCGAAAATTTTACTTAACTTACCACTTTTCCCGTTACGAACTAAGGTAACCAGAACATGATCTTCCCATGAGCGACGGTACAAATTCGATGCCATGCGCGCGCGTACATGTCGATGCATGTTACGTTTACATGCTGCATGCACAAGCTCGCCAGCTCATCGTCGCTCGTCACATCGTCTGTACACAGCAACCTCGTTCGCATTATGATTGTCCGTCCCCAGCTATGCATATCATGTATGTAGCGGTGAGCTACGAAAATATCCCCTGAGTACGTGTAGCGGTATGGTCTAGCTCCGCAGAGCATATTATACATGTTTGAGTATTCATTTCTTATAGTATCCGACTATCTTCGCTGGTACCATACCCTGTAACATTAACACCATGCGGCTGACGTGACCGACGGCCGATGTGACGTACTTATTTAAAAAGCGGGAAGTCAAAGAGAAAAGAAAAACGCGTTCAGTTGTGATCGTCTCAGTTGCTTATTAAGTCATAAGTGTGATCGTCAAATATTCTTTCAAGTTTCTGTTCGTCCAGATATATTTCGTTAAAGTCTATCCCTGACATAAATTTAACGTTAGGCCTAGGCCCTAACGAAGAAGAGGCTGCAACTTGCCTGCTGCATGCATGATCACGACACGTCATTGTGAACTATACATATTACTATAGTAATACTAATTACTAAAAATAGTAGCCAACATGTCACGCCGACTGGTTAAACCAAAGAAGTTTGCTGAAAATGAGAGTAAGTTGATGCATGGTTGGTATATTACGTTAATGTTAGCTAAACTGAAGGTTTAACAGTATCATCATTGGGATAATTAATTAATAGTTAATAAAATAAGGCCAAAAAAATAAATAAATAAAAATCTGCTTCCGATTACGCCATCTTAAAATAGGGTAGCCTGGTACTAACGTTACTTGGGTAGCCCTAAGTTTGGAAAGAATGTTGTATCCGACCGCCACTTTTTAAGGACTTTTTTGTAATTTTTTTTGCAACCACTAACGTTAACCAGTTAAAAAATGATTCTATAGAGAATTTTTTTTATTGTGAACAGAATAAAATTCACTCACACCCCAGCACCAAGCCATGAACAAGAAATAGGCCTATAAATTACAATAGGCAGTGGATATTTTATCGCCTATCGGCGATGGTAAAATGATGTATTACGATATTTTACAGGCAGATCGTATAGCGCCTTCTTTGACACATATTTGACTAGACGATATTATATATGGTATTAAATTACTGCAAATTTCGACCACGGAGTCATGGTCGAGCGGTCTACGCTACCGACTCTCATACGCAACGTCACGTTTTTAAAGGGAAATAAAGTCCGAAATTGCGGTACGGTAAAATATCCACTGCCATTACAATAACATGTCATAAAAATGATAAGATCGAGAAATATCGGCATTTAATAGCAATTTTTTATAGTGCCTTAAAGTTAATGGCACTGAAAAAACTTGTCCAAACATGTGATATACATATATGTTAGGCATGCCCTTTAAATGTTGACATACATTTTATGTGAATATGCATGTAAGCCTACAACTACAAGGCTAATTAATTAATATTTTCCGCCTCTATTGTAGTTTTGGTGACAGTGAGGTTCATTGAAGACAACATCAGACACATCAACCGCTTAACAGATTTGGACATGGAAATGCCTGAGAATATCGGAATTGGAGACAGGGTGATGGCCCTGTATTCAGACCAGAAATTATACCCAGCTGAAGTAATTGAATTTTCAGTACATGTAACTTTATTATGGCCAGATGCCCAGTTGCATACCAGTCTAATATTGTCCGATGATAATAGGAGCCCAACACTTTATACATGTACTATTTTGATTACCATGATAACCACATACATGGTGCAAATATTCATTCTTGAAAAATTATCAACTCTTCGAAGTATTTTTTGTACACGGCCCCAGAACCACTGCTAATGGTTGTCGAGCATACATGTAGTAGGAACGTCATCAAATGCAAACAAAGGGCAATTAAGTATAAACAACAAAATATGTTTGCCATTCTTTGTTTGCCATTCTTTGTTTGCCAATGGAGTTTTCGGTATAATTACTGTACCACTTTTGTGTGTTGTGGCATCAGTTCATTGTGTAAATACTTAAATAAAAATGAAGTGGACTAATAAAGCTTCTTTATATTTTTCAAATTGTCATTGATACAATGTACTTTTATATTTTTCAGATGATAAAGACAGATGCATGCTTGCAAAAATCAGCAACATGGGGCAGGGGAAGAAAGGAAAATGCAGCAAATCGACTACATCCATAAGGGAGAACAATAACCCTAAAGGTACATGTGTCGTTTAACAAGGGGTGAACCGGGTGGATGTACATGTGTGTACAAATTGGGAAATAATAGTGGAAGTAGCAGGATGTATGTTTAGCTCGATCTTTGCATCTTGCCCAATCATGAGATTGCGCTGCACAATTTTTGGATTTTCATACCCTTGAAACCAAGTACATTGTATTTTGTCACATTATCACCCTGTATATTCCTCTTGCTATAATACATGTACCTATTCACATACTGTACAACATAAATGGTAACCGTACGCATATCATATTGTGCACATCATCAGCCATACAAGTGGAAATAGTGATACACACATATCTTGATAATTTTGATACTATAGTAGCAAAACTCCCTTATTTTTAATTACTGAATTACTAATTTGATTCGCAGATCAATATTGGTATAAGTATACAGATCAATATTCCAAACGTTTCTTACATGACGTCCGACAATAAACTGAACAAATGTTCACCTTTTTATCAGCAGTGTGTGGCCCAGACGTACCTTCCAAGAAAAGAAAGTCTGCTGAAGGAGACGGATCAAAGATTAAGAAGGTTACAACCAGTACCGATCAAATGGACGTCGTCAAGTCCTCGAGAAAGCAGATGCTGCAGGACATGGGATTTGCCATCCCGGATGTTCTTCAGGCAAGTTCTTTGACACCTTCCACTGGATCATCTTCCTGCCCGAATGCCACAAAGCCCTCTTCCTCAACCACCGGACAATCATCCTCCCACCCGAATGTCACCAAGCCTTCTTCATCGACCACCGCACAATCATCCTCCTGCCCAAATGTCACCAAGCCCTCTTCCTCGATTACGGGACAATCATCCTCCCGCCAGAATGTCACCAAGCCCTCTTCCTCGACCACCGGACAATCATCCTCCCGCCCGAATGTCACCAAGCCCTCTTCCTCGACCACCGGACAATCATCCTCCCGCCCGAATGTCACCAAGCCCTCTTCCTCGACCACCGGACAACCATCCTCCCGCCCGAATGTCACCAAGCCCTCTTCCTCGACCACCGGACAATCATCCTCCCGCCCGAATGTCACCAAGCCCTCTTCCTCGACCACCGGACAACCATCCTCCTGCCCGAATGTCACCAAGCCCTCTTCCTCGACCACCGGACAACCATCCTCCCGCCCGAATGTCACCAAGCCCTCTTCATCGACCACCGGACAACCATCCTCCCGCCCGAATGTCACCAAGCCCTCTTCCTCGACCACCGGACAATCATCCTCCCATGCGATTGTCGCCCATCCTTCCACCTTGCCAACCCAGCAACCATTCTATCGGCCATCGTTCTACCAACCCTACACATCAACATTTTATCAGTCATCCTCGCCTCCATCCCTCGACCGGCCCTATGCATCACCTTTTTGTCAGTCAGTCAATCAACCGTCTACCGTGACAATTCCTCAGTCATTCTTGCCTCCACCCTTTCATCCCTCCTATTCATCTTGTCTTCCTGAATCACCCTCCCCTATGGCGCCTCCACCCCTTCATCGCCCCTTTTCACCGTCTCCTCCACGATCACCCTCCCCTATGACCATCGAGGAACCCACATTTGCCGAGCTTGTCACCCGTCACCTTGTCACCAACAAAGAATACACACAAGTTGGTGGCCAGGCACCAACCTGCACCGATGCCAGATGTGCAGGAAATCGCAGACAAATCAAAGAACTTGAGGAAGAAGTTCAAAGTCTGTCAATGGCATTAGGTATGTTTATTAGTGCATGTACAATACACTTTTTAAATATTGGTAGTTAAATGTTTGTCTGAACTTGTTTGTCAAGTCTCTTGAGCATTAAATTAATGCCACTGTCTTAAGGTACAATGTAATTGACTGGAATTATAGAACCTTCGTAAAGTGGACTTATGTGCAAAAGACAGAAACACACAGATAGTTTTGCCCCAAACAGAACACTAAATTTGGAGATCTTGTTTTTTTATTTCATGTTCAACAATGTTTGATTTTGTTTACTGTTTTAGGCAAGTAATTTTTTATGTAACTTGCACATCCAGTTGATTTATTTTCTGTGGAAACTTCCCTAAAGTCATCATTCAGACAATTCAGACAATTTTTAGCCATGGTTGAGAACCTGCCGCGTTGGAGTAAAAGATTGGTTGACAATTAGTCTGAAAATAAAAGTAACCCAATCTCGAGCACGAGCATAGGAACAGAAACTTGCCGGCGATGTATGTATGACATGCATTGCCAGTGGAACGTGGTGGATAAAATACTGACGATGAAGCAGAAAACCTTACTATTTGGGAGGCCACTGCCATATGGCTGGATAGCTCGGAAGGTAGAGCGCTGGCACGTTAGTCTAGGGGTTTCGGGTTTGAGTCCTGAATAGTAAAATTTTCTTTGCTCAAATTAAACAATTCATTCAAGTTATTTCCACTCAGTTTTCTTTCTTTCTTAATGTTAATACAAATTATACTATATTTACAGCTGAACTAAAAGGAGGTCTACCGTTGGTCCAACAGGACGATGGCTACAGCCGCCCAAAGCCAGGCTATGTCAGTGAAGATTTGGCGATAAAGTATAAGGTACATCTGTGTACATGTACTTGTTTTGTTCATTCACCAACTGTATCTGCTCCATGGCTTCAAATTATACATAAAATAGACTTGATGCACATGACACATTGTGCATGTACAGTGCACCTATGTATGCAGGCAGAAGAATCTTGTCTTGCGCTCCTCGTAGCATGCACTAGTTCGATCCCTTCTGCGTCCTAAAAATGTTTGGTGCATAAATGTATATATTTTAATTCTAAGGAGCAATGTTAAGTTGCTTGATTTGTGTTTATATAAGCTCAAAATTAAATTCATCCAAATCAAACATTTAATGCATATTCATCATTGATACACTGTTTAAAATTATAGCTTTCATTTTAGCTTTCATCCCATCTGTTTAGTAAATGTTTCTGTGGTTATCTCCTTCTAAAGATGGTTGAGCTAACCCCGTGCAGTGGGGTTTATATGCATGCTGAGGATGCCAGGATGATTTTGGGAAAGAAAGATGGCAAACAACAAGTACGGAAGTTATTTAGTATTATGTTCACATCTACATGCCTGTCCAGGGCCACTCTACGCCATGGGCCAAACCAGCTTGACCCTCGAGTAGTAGATGCAATATTCGGTATGTCTATAATTCTGTTCTGTATCCGGCTCTCTTTGTAGGGCTGTATAATACAATTACATTTTGCCTGCATTACACCAGAAAGGAAGAGATTACTTTCATTTTCAAATCGTGACAAATTGCATAATCAATGGTTTTCTGTCTTCTTGCATACATGTATTTACTCTAATTACTCCTAATGATTAGGCATATTTTTGGCTTCAAGCATTTCAAGTGCTGGGCACTACTTAGTCAACAATAGCACGGAATGCTTATGACGTCACAAACACTGCATCTGTGGGCAGCTTTCATTACAATGTACATGTACATTACTTTTGGACAGAAATGGACAAATGTATTTTAGCAAATTAGGCTAAAATAGTAACCAATGCTATTAAACTATCACCATTTATAAATAGTGAGATAGCGTATATTGCATGCACAAACAAAAACTGTGCATTCGGGTGTACTAAATCATTGTGTCGGTTAAAGTCAACTTATATGCAACTAGACAAGCATGAAACATACATGTATAACATAACATAACAATTAGAATTTATAAGGCACTATTCCATCAAGATCATTATGCTATCATACACAATGTATGCTATCAGATGTCCAAAAACGTACGATTTGTAAAGTGTTATGCATTGCGTACTGCGCATTGACTATTGCGTATAATTCCCACGTGTTGTCTGAGGGATGTGGTTAACTCTACAATGCTGACAGGTCAATAGCCCTACAACTACAAAAACAACATTTCTTATTTATTCAAATAACATTTTCAAATGTCATTTTAGAAGCTTCTCGGAATCTTAATTACCCGGTACATTTTTATTATACAGTGTATTCTGAATTTTGTGTTAATTCCCCCTAGTTTTTATTATCCATGCTTTTGAATTCTTTTATATTTGCAGGATATGTTATGATGATCCAAACGACAAAACACTCAGTAGCAAAGCTGAGGCAGACGGTTAATAGAAAGTTATCTGCCTACCGTGCCCACTCAAAAAAACTACCGACGACAATGGGATAGGTTTAAATATATGTATCGGCATGGTTTTTGGTATTTGCGTTATGTTCAGTATAAAGTTGTTGTTGTAATACATGTATGTTAGGCCTACATGTAAGTGTTTTTATTCTTTGCTGTTAGTGTTTTATATTTTATACTCGTACACATATTGCTATAGGAAGTGACCTACAAATTTTATTATAACACCTCACACAGATTATCTCGCGATTGGTTGAGAATGCGTTACATGATGTACGCTACTTTTAACAGGCATCTTTAAATTTTGCATCTGGGTCATTCCATGAACGTGGGACCCAAAGTGCGACATGGAGGTCAACATTTTAAGTTCATTAAATAAAGAACAAAAAATATCAGTTTTGTTAACTTATTTATCATAGTTTTGTGGGTTGTCATCTTTTAAAATAATAGATACAAACATTAAAACTGGTGTCATGTATTTACTTCCTGCTTCACCTGATATGAGGTTAACGATGTAACAAAATTACAAGGGGACACCGTGTCTTGTTACATTGTGTAATATACTGACTAAAGTTAATGGATCAAAATAGGGGATACCCAAGAAATTTTTGTTTGTTGTCATAGGTCTGTATGAGATGCAACAATAGGTGAAAGGTATAATCATCAGCTCGTACGATGTAAGGAATAACACAGGCCCCAATATCTGAAATACCTGGAAAACAGTGTCCCACGTTCATGGAATGACCCATCTATGTGTGAGATGTTACAAAACAAATATTGACTACTTTCACTCTTGATACAGTAAAACTGGCATCCTTGGTGATCCCTGGAGGCTAGTTTTACTGTACCACTCGTAGCACTTTGATACTGTCTCTGATTTTTACATGAAGTTGCCTTTTTCATATGCATCATTATATCATATTTAATCAAACAAATGTGCTATTTTATCTACCTCATCATACATTATCTTTCAATTGTTACACTTTTCTTTCATAGATTTTTGAATTATAAGCATCACCATATCAGTTTTATTCAACCAAAGGTGCTATTTTATCCACATCACACCGCATATTTTATTTTTTATACTGTTATTTCATAGCCATTTGCAACATTGACTGCTGAGTGATGAGGATAATGTACATATATGTGTAGTAGCCAAATTTACCAAGATAACATATTTCTTGCCATTTTAAATGTAACCAGATGCAATTCACCAATGAGAATAATGCAGTTTGATGCAGAAAGTAAGGTTTTTCCATATGAGTAGTGTTAACTTTAGTTCAATAGAAAAGGTTTCCCACAGGTGTTTATTACATGTGCAAGATGATATTGATTATTAATAGTTTTAACTTGTTTTTTTTGTGAGCTGAGCAAAGTTAAGTGAAATACGTACCTTTACAATTAATATGTAGTAGTCTTTCTTGAATTTAATATTTACCTCGGCCAACTTCAAATGCATCGTTCATTACAGTTCAACCATGGAGTACATTAAACAAATCATTTCTTGCCCACTGAAGGGTAGAATTTTTATTTATGAATTCTGTGTCTATACTGCAGTTATTTGTATATGTATATGTATACATGAAGTCTGCACTCATTTAGGTAGTTTTCCCAATGTGAAGTATAAAATAAAGCAGCTAGACCAATGCTTTGGTGCATGTACTAGGTTAAATAATTTGGACTACACCAAAACCATGTGCACCAATGCTACACCAATATCTGTACATGTACCAAAATACACCACTCGTGCACTGTTGGGATTACATGTACACCAAAACTACACCAAAACCATATGCACCAATACTACACCAAATTTTTCAGCACCAAAATGCACCACTGGTGCTCTTTAGTACTAATTTAAATAATTGGGACTACACCAAAACTGCACCATACCAGTACAAATTTTAGGTTGGGTGTTTCCAGGGTACACCAAAAGTGCACCAATAACACAGCTCTGGTGTAGTTTTGGGGTACACCAATTTTTTTCAAACCCCTACACTAAAACTGCACCAACTTGGCACCAAAACAGCACTAAAGTTGGCTAAGGGATGGCTTTCCGGCGTCCTGATTGGTCAATAAGCATTACATCACAAACTGGCATGCTGGCAAACTGTCAGAATATGTGACTCTTGCTGTCCATTCGATCCTCCGGAGCTCCGTTTGTTCACGTTCATCAGTAGTATGGGAGTGCAGCGGGCATTCTAATTGGGGCCGTATTCAAACACAGATTCCGATTTGGGATACGATATGATTCTGAGCGCGCGTACGTCGTGGGGGTCAAGGGGGTTTAAGAACAACCCCTTGTGTATGTCTTACAAGTTATATGCAGAGTCACACAGAGCTGTGTATATACTGCATAAGTTACAGTCGAGTGGTTTTGGTTTGACCTCCTACTAAAGCCATATGTCCTTGCATTTATTTGAGTGCACTGCACAAAGTCAATGGGTTGGGAATGACATAACAATTTTGAGTGTCTTTGATTGTTAAACCTATAGGAGGGTTTTAAGAGCATATAGCTTACCTGTCCTCCTGGGTACCAGGGTTTGAACCGGTAGCCACTTTGAAGAGTTTCTCATACACCGCGTTGCGTCTCAAGTAGGCAAGATCCATTACCTTCAAGCTTGTATCATGAAGAATCTTCACACTTGTTGAGTTGTCATTGTGGCCTAGGGAAAGTTGTTCGAATTAGGATACAATGTGGCCCAAAACAATTTTGTGTTCCATGGAAAATAATTTCATTATGTGACAATGACAACTTTTGTTTTAAAAATTCATAGAAGAGAGACAGAGGTATTGGGGAAAGTTACACTGTAAGAAATATTGGGCAAACACGGTTGATATGTTGCCCAACACTGGTCAACATATCAACAGGTTACACAGTTGGTTTACCATTGCCCAATGTTGGAAAAAAAATTGCCAAAATATGAGTACCGGTACAGTTGTGGTAAATACTGAGCAATTCTGGGAGAAATAACCTTACCCAACCCCATGTTGACCAACGTTTTTACAGTGTAGGGACACAGTGCTACTAGCATTATTATGTTGGGTATGTTCCCAGAAGATCTGGGCTGGATAGCTCAGTTGGTAGAGCACTATCCAGAGGTCACTATTTCAAATCCTGTTGCAGTCATTTTCTTTGTTCATCTAGAAAAAAAATTATTTCTTTTACTTTTCTATATATATATATATTTTATTAACTTGGATTATGGATCTGGTGCCCAAAAATTTAGAGAAAAAAAATCTAACCACAGTACAGTACATTTCCCAAAAATAAAAATGCAGTGTCACTATTTCAAGTTTTCTGTTTTTTTTTTGTGGTTTTTCGTTACCCTCTCCCCCAACTTCAGGAGGAAAAAATATGTAATCCAAGTAATTAAAACAAATATGGCCTTATATTGTTGTGAGAAATATTCATCACTCATAATATCATGGGGATGGAACAATTAATACCAAGTTGAATATTAAATTGAGTTTAGACAAAGACAATTTTAAAACAAAAGACCATTTTTGTTAATTATTAAGAATGAAGTATGGAGTTGTTGAAGTTCAAATGACCCATCAATTGAATCTTCTGGTTATTTGAGTGATTTTTGGTGGTTTAGGTAATGAGTAATGCAGCATGTAGAGACTGAAATGAATCAATGTATTCTCCCCAAGACTTACCCATGATCTCCAGGAGGGTTTCGATGTAAGTGAGCGGAGTGTGGGCATACACGTGATAGTCGAGGGTCTTTAGGACGGTCAGCTCGGTCTTGAGGATGGTGGTAGAGGTACAGCCGAGCCCAGCATCCAGAAGAAATCTACTGCACTTCCGACAGGTCAAGATCTGTGGGAGAAACTTGACATTTAGTTTTATTGATTTTTTGATACAAGCACTATGGGTTTCTAGATGATCCCCACTCAAAATGCTCTTGTTGTTTTGATTAAAATCAAACAAATTGTGGAAATAAACTAGAAACTTGAAACATTCTCCTTTTCTCATGGATGAAAATCTGGTTGAACCTTGGAGATATAAACACCTCACAAAAAGAAAGTCCCCACCTGTATGACCACTTGGCAAATGAACATTCCAATAATGAGGTCTTTAGTTTAAAAGTGCTCCAAGACACTATGTAACAGACAAATAAAGCTGATGACAAAAGGGATAACCCATTTTGCTTGAGTTCATGGGCGTTATTTTGAGCCACAATGCAAAGTTGTGAGAAATGAACAGGTACCCCCACACAATCAACCGAGTTGTGTGCACTGATGCGCAACGTTATCCGCACAAATCTTGCTTACAACATGTGTGTCGATGATCAGGCTAAATCGTCATATCATGTTTATGCTCATAAGTCTCTAAAATTTTAAAATATTTTTAAAACATACAGGTGGGGACTTTCTTTTTGTGAGGTGTATATTATTATATACGGAACCTGTTTGGAAAGTATATTGTTTTAGGATTGATTGAAGGGAGGGTTCAGTATTGGTATTTGGTAACATATTAATTTCAATTCCACTAATTTTCAAGAAAATAAAACTAATCTCTGAAAGTTTCACCACAAAAGGTGCCATTTTTGAGAAATCAACACAAACAAATTTTTTGGTGTAAATTTGACATAAGAAATTTTTTGTCTCCAAGATGAAAGCACTACAGGAGAAATAACACTTTACACCCAGTAGCCTACTAACGCTTTACACCCAGTAGCCTACTATTTAGATAATAATTCGGTAAATAAATAATATGGTAATTTCTAATGTTGTACCGGCCTCCCTGTGCATTATGTCTATGAAACACAAAAAGTAAATATGAAACATCAATACGATTTTCGTCTAATATTTATAATTTGAATCACTTTTCACCAGTCAACCTAAGATGTAGGCCTACAACAAATCTGGAATATGATTGCCGGTCTGTTTCTATCAGGCCTTAACCTTATAATGAGAGCACATCTTGCTAGCTATCTGTACACAGGAGACGATGTAGAGCTTCAGTTGCTTCTTAAGTTTCTGCGTGAAGGCGTTCCAAGACTTGGCTTTCTTCCGATTGTCTTCTTTACCTATTTGGACCTTCTTGTAGTGGACACGGACATAAGTGGTCATGAACCTGGTCAAAAAAAATAAAAAAATAAAAAATAGTTATATATATTTTTTTAATAGTGAAAAAGTAACAAATAATGACAAAATCATGTTGAATTGTGATCGGACAAACGTTTAATAGTTTTGGGCTGGTAGGAGTATCATTCTTGTTTGAGAGAAATAAGGAAAAGAAGTGGCCAATTAAGTTGGCTGTTTTAGGTCATGATGCCAAACTTTACTATGAGACAACAAAATATACAATTCCATAATATGGCACTATCATATGCAACCTGTACCTTTCTTTATTTCCCAAAATTATAATTTATTCTACATTTTATGCAAAGTACCCTCCTCCTACTCCCCCAACGACACCCTTCCATTCGATTTAAGTTAGCAGAAATGGAGGGGAGGAGATCAGAGGGCCACACAACCAAACTGAGTTCAACCCAACTTGATTGCTTACAATGTTGTTCAAAGAAAAGGCCGCATGTGTCCCCCCCCCCCCCACCAAGAATCCGCCAAATGTATGCTTTGATCCACATTCAGTATGCAACAACTAGTACTGACAGGAAGAAATATTCAGCAAACAAGAAAAACACCTACTCTGAATGTAAAGAATGGACCAATCTAAGATATTTTACCTGTCAAATATTTCCAAGGCCAAGTAGCGAGCCTCAGGAGGCTGATCAAACCTCACACACACAAGGAAAATCATTTCTGTATGAAGACAAATTTGGTTTTTATTTATTTAAAAGAAAGCAAACCCAATCCATGAATTAAAAATACAATCAGATATCTAGACAATTTGGTTTTTGTATTAACACATAATAAAGGGTTTTTTTCAGGAAAAAACTCCTGTCATTTATCAAATCTTATTTTCCATATATATTTCAGTCTGAAAAATGCCTACACAAATATTCTTCAAGTTTCTGCCCTGCAGTTTTTCAGAAAGTCTGAAAATTTATCTCAAATTCATAAAGTTCTTCTGTCTAGCCAAGTGCACTTTTTCAATCAGTAAGACAAAACATACTGATGGGGATTCAACTAGTACAAGATCGAGGTGTGTTAAAAGTCCTGAAAAATGGGTAGCGGGCCTGGGTCTCCCTTTGGTCTAGAGGACAAAATCTCCTGGATGTTTAATTTTGCTGGAGGATTTACAAATGCTCCACATCCACACAAACAAGAAACTAGAGGTTTGGACACAATACAAGTTACTTCTGTCTTTCCATGGTGGCTACTTCTCTTCTTTCAAGACAATTTTGAGGCAAAGGAAGATTTGTATAAAAAAAAAATCCAGCAATCAGGAAAAATCATGAGAAATCACAGGCCCATAGTACAAATTTAAGTTTGCTCAAGTTTATCACAAAGAAACTTTTGAGATAAACCAAAGGTGAGACCAATGAATATGATGTTACCTTTGTCATTTCAAAATGGATATTCTTTACCTGCAATAGTCCCTTGCTTAAAGGCACCGTCTGCGATGCTTGCAGTTTGGGCAGTCTTCTCATTATGGGCTGCCTGAACATATAACAAGTCTTCAAGGAGTTCTGAGGATAGGCAACTCCCCTTTAGATTAAAGATTGGCTCTGGTGGAGTACCGAATATTGTGGTGTCGCTCATGACTTGAAGATGTTACCAAGTTGCCAAGTCAAAAAATACAGCTATAGAAATTACCTGCGATGGAAATTTGAGAATTTTGGAAAATGTGTTTTAATCAAGGCATGCCCAGCCCAGCCCCTCCCCTTCTTCGACTCAATCTCTTAATCAGATTTCAGAAGAAGCATCATTTCTTGATCAATCAGTAAAGTAGTGTAGACACTGTAAACCATACTCACAGATAATGCTTTAATCTGAGGACCAAACCGAATCAAAAATACTGTCTTTATTCCATCCATGCTCCAGCAGGTATGCGTGTATGTTAGGACTGTTTTTTGGGTTTTCTCTCTTTTGCATTTTCCATCAATTTTATTGTTTATCCATCAATACAATTAAATATCAAAACACAATCATACAAAACAAAAGAAAGAACAGAAGCATTACAGATTAGTAGACAAATGTTTTGAAATTTGGAATAATACAGTTTGTGAATTTGATTTCACTTTTAAAAGTTCTCAAAAGAAGTTTATAATTAAAAGCAGTGTTTGGATTGAATGCGTGTTTGGACCTAGCTGCGGTATCCATATATCGCAATTGTAATCATTTTTTATCATTTGGAATAACTTTTGTGGTCAGGTCAGCCCAATTATCTGTCCCTAGTTAGGATCTAGATATTTCAGTATCAATCATTTTATTTCACTGCCTGCTGGATTATGGACCACTGAGGATAATTTTACAAGAGATATTGCTAAGTGTGGGATTACTACTATTAGTCCCCACCCGGGTGTAACACTAACGTTTTACGTTTTAGTAAAAATAAAGTTTTAAACAAAGACTAAATGTACGTTAAAGGTGGTGAACCGGGGACGAGCGAAAAAGCTGTGTATCCTCAATTTACCCTAAATGACGCACCTAAGGATATATCATCAACTGGACAGTAACTTAAAAATGAAATTAGCAGTTTGGTGTTTCAGTTTGTTTCAGTGAAGTAAAATGCGGAATTTCAATGCATGATCATACGCGTGGACGTCTTGAGCGCCGTTTTTTGATATACACAGAATTGTGGTCATCAAAAAATTGATGTTGGTATAATGACTCACCCCCAAACTGTTATTGTTAAAGTTCATGGGGGCACAGAAAATGTACCCAAGAAGAAAAACAGTTGAATCATGTTTCATCTTATTCCAGATGGCTTGTAAAATTGTTTTTAATCTTGAAAATAAAAATATTGTTTTAGATTTTTTAAATAAAATGGTATAATTTGGAGAAGCTCTCAAAACTTTTAATCAATATTCTTGAAAGACCAATAAAATACAAGGTGGTTAAATTTTTGCAAAAAGTACTTTAAAACTTTGAAATGTGTAAAAACCGCTGTTAACAGTTTGTCAAATAAAATATTTCTTTTCATAACCATGATATTAATGTTTCATTTTCTCAATAATTTTCCACTACCGACGAAGTAAACACCAACGAATTAAGTAGTCTTCGTTCGCTTCTTCTAATTCTATAAGGAATGTGTCCATTTTGATCATTGTTTCTTTAAAAAATCATTGCAAATGCAAAGCATTCGTATCTTTTGGTTTCCACAGAAAACATCTCGTTGATGGCATAGAACAATAAAATCACAGATGTTCGTGAAAACAAATTGAGGTCATGTAAATCCCTTACTATTTGTATCTAGTAAAATCAGTGGTTAAACAACTTTGTCCACTTTCACAAGCACTAACTTTCCAGAAAATCATACAATTTCACTATGATTTTTCTTTTTGTAACAAGCACGACTTTAGATAAGTTTATGCAACCAGTAAAATACGCCATAGTTTTGTAAGTTTTCCGAGAAATGCTAAGCCAAAGGTAAGTGAGTCATTTCACGAGTGCGGCGAATTACTTATATTTTTATATGGACGATACCTACAATAACAGTAACACTTTCACAAACCGTCTCGGGCCGGGTATAGGCCTACTACTAGTAGTAGTACTAGTACTACCGGTATTGCACACGAGCGCAGCAACCATTTGCAGCTCGACCACAATCAAATCACCACAGACAACAGACAATCACATCATTATCGATTATAAACTTACTTTGATTTTAGTTTGTTGATGATCGAGAAGCAATTTTCTCTTGTTTGGCAGTGC
The DNA here is from genome assembly GCA_029582265.1 of Zoroaster sp. YZ-2022. NCBI lineage: Eukaryota > Metazoa > Echinodermata > Asteroidea > Forcipulatida > Zoroasteridae > Zoroaster > Zoroaster sp. YZ-2022. The sequence goes on along the minus strand of CM055828.1, from coordinate 27,301,715 downwards.
AGCGCGCGAAAAAGTAGTTAAATTAATAATAAAAAAGAGGGGACGGACGAAAGTGCAGTAAGTTCAGACTCAGAGTGCAGTATGTTAATTGTTATATGGGAAGAAAAGTTTGAAGGAACGCAAGAGGGCGGTATGTGAGTGAGATTGTATTTTTGCATTTCTTATTTAATCTCTAAGGCTATACGCTAGGCATTATAACTTAATATAAGAAATGCAAAAATACAATCTCACTCTTTTATGTTTTGCACACGACGTAATGTCAACTCGACTGCACACGATAAATCAAGGCTTTATTGAGTATATTAACTGTACAGTCTGAATGCGTGACGGACATCGACAGCTGCTGCACTGTTCCTTCCTCCATGATTGGCCATAGTTGTGCTAGGAATTAAGCACGTGTCGTGGCAAGGTAGAACTCTGATTTATATTTAAATAGCCGTCACACCACCGACGAAGGACGAATATCTCAGGCTGCAGGTTTTTCCGGTTTTGTTTACGGTTCATGCTAAAGCACGTTAACATTATAAAGCCTGATTCTTCAAATTTCCTGCCGTACAACTTCGGCATCTGAGGATTGAGTGAGTAAGTTACTGTTATTAAGGCGTAGTTTTACGGCCAGCTTTGCACAAGTTTATGTTTGTTTACCCGTGTCATTATGACAGGATTTTATGTGAATGATACATCATACATGTTCTAGTCTAGGTACCTACTATTTACTAATTTAGTACCAGTCCGGGAAAACTCCAAATACGGCAACGTTGCTGTATACGGCAACCAGTTGCCGAATAATGCAACTTCCGGTGTGTAAACGCGAAATACAGCCAAGGGGGTATACTACTGAATAACCGATGTTTTTATTGTTCTGTGTCTTTATTAAACATCTTAATCATTGTTCAAATCAATGTGGATAGGGTCATTTGGAATGTGTGGTATAGTGGGGTGGGGTGGGGTGGGGATTAGGGATGGGTGGGGATGGGGCGGGGTGTGACCAGTAGGGTGCGGCAGTAGAAATATGTGTGTAATTGGTGGATTGGGGAGAGGGGCTGGTGTCTTGATTGCTTGGTTACCAGCAGTGTAAGCAATCTACTTGGCAGAAGAGCATGGTCTTATAAATTGAATAACTGTATTAATGAAAATATGGACCTCTTATAATAAAAAAAATACGAGACCATTTATTTTATATTTGTTTTTGTCCATTGGTTCAAATCAAGTTAGAATAAAAATCAACACATACAGCACTCTGTAGGCAAGATTGTCAAATATTGAATTTATTTACTAAATTGCGATTGCAATCAAGTACTTATTAAAAATAAATATTTAGTAAATTATAAATTTGTTGTCATTACAAAGAAAGATTTAAATAAATCAAATTAAGAAAAATATCATTTGTTAATGTTGTTTAATTACTGTGTATTTTGTTCATGAAAGTTATAACTTATAACTGTCAACTGAAACCAACTTTAAAATGTATACAGGGCTGGAACACAATCTTTGATAAAGGGAAGGTACAACTTTGATAAAAATGAAATATTGTTTTTAAATTTGCGCTGCCATCATTGTCGGCTGATATGGATAAATGGAGAAGTGTAGTATTGTACTTGTCTGCTTGAAGTGAACTGACAATGGAATTTGCAGAATTCAACTCTGAAGTAATATTTTGGTGGCTGACTTTTGTAATGTTCAATTAGATTCTTTGTAAAGTTACTGGTGTTTTTGCACCTTCCCTTTATTGAATTTTGAAAGTGGTGCTGCCACAACTTCTTCAGCCTAATATAATGATCGGGTCACTAGGACGGGCCAAGTGAGGAGTGATGTGATTCACCAGGTCTTCGGCCAAAGCCTTTCTCACCACTTCCAAGTAGGTTCAATACTGTCACTTTACATCTCGTCTGAATTTCAAGCTTCTTTGCTTTCGTATTTCAAAGGTTTAAAACTTTAATTATCACTATATACAGTATATAACTTTTTTTTAATTGGCTATACCCGACAGCCCCCCCCCCCCATCACATAAAAAAGCGTTAAAAAGCCCAAAGGCACATGAAATTACATTATCGGACATTAGTCCCTACGGTACAAGTTTTTAAACGGCAAGAACAATGCTGCAGCTTCGTTTAAACGAGAACGGCGATGGTTAGGTTTCTCAATAATTTCTTGGTACATGTCTTGTGTTTTCGCCGTCCTTTCTCACTTTCAACGTCAGCTTCAAGGCTATTTATCATTGTCAAAAGGTGCTGGCTTTAATCACAATGTATAAATGCAAAATATGTCTTCTTTTACTTCTATTTTTATCCAATAATTGAGTTTTGTTTGTATAAATGTTGTCGTCGATTTTAGTTTCCCGCGCTTCCAGAGCTTTTCATGAAGAAAGACGTTGATAATTTCCAATGTAGTGTATATTTAAAATACAATTTAAAAAAAGGTGTTTACTCATATTAACATAAATAATGTTATTTGTTTAATTTTAATTATTAAATTTTTGAAAACAACAACCATGTTTAAAGTTTTGTTTCATGAACCATGCGTAAAATAATAATCTTGATTGAGGATGTATTCTTGCACGTCAAAAATGGAGTCACGCGTTAATTGTCGGATGGGCTGGAGTGTTGGTTTTAAACGGTCATTTGCAAGAAAATGCACAGATAACTTTTTGATGTGCGCAGATAGGAATTTGGGTAAGGAACCAAAGAACATATTTTTATGGTTTTCACTATTCCAATTTTGCATATTTCATTTCCCTTTTTGCATTTGAATGAAAGAGTTGCCGTATACGGCAACCTTAACGTTGCCGTATAATGAAACGTTGCTGTATTCAGCAACTCAAGGTTGCCGTATATAACAACATTGCCGTATTTGGAGTTTTCCCGGACTGGTACTAGTAATGGTTAGTACTAGTAGTACCTAGCCACATTCTAGGGCCAATACACTGACTGGACTCCCTCAGTATCATTGGCCCTAACAGTTAGCCCCACATGTACAAAAAAGGAGCGATTTTTCAACTTTTGATCTGCTAATTATAACGTTAACAATCTAAAACTTTGTGATTAGGTAAGCTTGCCCGGAAAGAATGTCGTATCCGACCGCCACTTTTTAAGGGTTTTTTTGAATTTTTTTTACAACCACTATCCAGTTAAAAATGATTCGCTTTTTGGGGGTACAGAAAGCGAAAACTATCTTTAAAGTCATTGTATACCAAAAATGCCTGATTTTTCATGAAATAAATATCCTGGAATAATTTAGTTTAATTAAGTATATGTCCATCATCATCCATATGTTCTCCACCTTACTAGGTAGGTAAGATTACATTATTGGTTATATCATAGAGCAAGGATCTGGTCTTTGCTCTATAGTTATATTTAAAACGCACCATGCATTTTCGTTGATCTTTCATATTCACCACTTATGGCCTGTACTTCTTGCCAGGTAGTAATTTTGCCCCATTTGAAGAGGTGAAAGTACCAGTTTCCAACAGTGCTGAATTTTTCCCCAAAAGTGCCCCTTGGAGGATTTTGCAGGATATGGTAGGGTTAAAGTATTTGTTTTTCTTTCTGATTATAGGATATTATCAGTGTTCCTTTAAAAAAAAAATCTGGAAATTGTCTGTAGAACACGAGCAATACATGTACATCTTTAAAATTTGACCATACACGTTTGTACATGTAGGTTAGATCAAATTTGACCATACACGTTTGTACATGTAGGTTAGACCAAATTTTACCATACTGCGTTTGTACCCAAATTTGACCATACGTTGTACATGTATGTAGGTTAGATCAAATTTGACCATACGTTTGTACATGTAGGTTAGAACCAAATTTGACGTTTGTACATGTAGGTTAGATCAAATTTGACCATACACGTTTGTACATGTAGGTTAGACCAAATTTGACCATACACGTTTGTACATGTAGGTTAGATCAAATTTGACCATACACGTTTGTACATGTAGGTTAGATCAAATTTGACCATACACGTTTGTACATGTACATGTAGGTTAGATCAAATTTGACCATACACGTTTGTACATGTAGGTTAGATCAAATTTGACCATACACGTTTGTACATGTACATGTAGGTTAGACCAAATTTGACCATACACGTTTGTACATGTAGGTTAGATCAAATTTGACCATACACGTTTGTACATGTACATGTAGGTTAGATCAAATTTGACCATACACGTTTGTACATGTAGGTTAGATCAAATTTGACCATACACGTTTGTACATGTACATGTAGGTTAGATCAAATTTGACCATACACGTTTGTACATGTAGGTTAGATCAAATTTGACCATACACGTTTGTACATGTAGGTTAGATCAAATTTGACCATACACGTTTGTACATGTAGGTTAGATCAAATTTGGCCATACACGTTTGTACATGTACATGTAGGTTAGACCAAATTTGACCATACACGTTTGTACATGTAGGTTAGATCAAATTTGACCATACACGTTTGTACATGTAGGTTAGACCAAATTTGACCATACACGTTTGTCCATGTAGGTTAGATCAAATTTGACCATACACGTTTGTACATGTAGGTTAGACCAAATTTGACACAACACGTTTGTACATGTAGGTTAGATCAAATTTGACCATACGTTTGTACATGTAGGTTAGATCAAATTTGACCATACACGTTTGTACATGTAGGTTAGACCAAATTTGACCATACGTTTACCATGTAGGTTAGATCAAATTTGACCATACTGCGTTTGTACATGTAGGTTAGACCAAATTTGACCATACACGTTTGTACATGTAGATCAAATTTGACCATACGTTTGTACATGTAGGTTAGACCAAATTTGACCATACTGCGTTTGTACATGTAGGTTAGATCAAATTTGACCATACTGCGTTTGTACATGTAGGTTAGATCAAATTTGACCATACCGTTGTACATGTAGGTTAGATCAAATTTGACCATACACGTTTGTACATGTAGGTTAGATCAAATTTGACCATACATGTTTGTACATGTAGGTTAGATCAAATTTGACCATACACGTTTGTACATGTAGGTTAGACCAAATTTGGCCATACACGTTTGTACATGTACATGTAGGTTAGATCAAATTTGACCATACACGTTTGTACATGTAGGTTAGACCAAATTTGACCATACACGTTTGTACATGTAGGTTAGACCAAATTTGACCATACACGTTTGTACATGTAGGTTAGATCAAATTTGACCATACATGTTTGTACATGTAGGTTAGATCAAATTTGACCATACACGTTTGTACATGTAGGTTAGAACAAATTTTGCAATAAACGTATGTACATGTAGGTTAGACCAAATTTGACCATACACGTTTGTAGGTTAGATCAAATTTGACCATACACGTTTGTACATGTAGGTTAGACCAAATTTGACCATACACGTTTGTACATGTAGGTTAGACCAAATTTGACCATACACGTTTGTACATGTAGGTTAGACCAAATTTGACCATACACGTTTGTACATGTAGGTTAGATCAAATTTGACCATACACGTTTGTACATGTAGGTTAGATCAAATTTGACCATACACGTTTGTACATGTAGGTTAGATCAAATTTGACCATACACGTTTGTACATGTAGGTTAGATCAAATTTGACCATACATGTTTGTACATGTAGGTTAGATCAAATTTGACCATACACGTTTGTACATGTAGGTTAGACCAAATTTGGCCATACACGTTTGTACATGTAGGTTAGACCAAATTTGACCATACACGTTTGTACATGTAGGTTAGACCAAATTTGACCATACACGTTTGTACATGTAGGTTAGATCAAATTTGACCATACACGTTTGTACATTTAGGTTAGTCCATATTTGACAATACACGTTTGTACATGTAGGTTAGATCAAATTTGACCATACACGTTTGTACATGTAGGTTAGATCAAATTTGACCATACATGTTTGTACATGTAGGTTAGACCAAATTTGACCATACACGTTTGTACATGTAGGTTAGACCAAATTTGACCATACACGTTTGTACATGTAGGTTAGATCAAATTTGACCATACACGTTTGTACATGTAGGTTAGATCAAATTTGACCATACACGTTTGTACATGTAGGTTAGATCAAATTTGACCATACACGTTTGTACATGTAGGTTAGATCAAATTTGACCATACATGTTTGTACATGTAGGTTAGACCAAATTTGACCATACATGTTTGTACATGTAGGTTAGATCAAATTTGACCATACATGTTTGTACATGTAGGTTCTAAGACCAAAAAAAAAAGTCTCCGGTTTCTGGTCATTGGTGCGGTGACGCGCTTTTTTGTTTTGGTAATATTATTTTTTGCCAACCAGCGAAAAACATGAGATATATTATTTGCGGTTATTGGAACCAGACCAAATTTCCCATGTATACACAATGTATGGAGGCAAACGTTCATACCCCTATATGTGAAAAAGTCATTTAAAACACAGCATGTGCCCCTCCCAGGTGTCCCCCATGAAAAATCCTCATAGTGCCCCAAAAACAGAAAAGAAAAAGAAAAGGGAAAAATCCCATACCCCTGGGCCCCCCCACTGAAAAGCAATGCCTCCCCTGTGTCCCCCCCTGTGCCCCCTTCCCCCACTGAAAAAGTCCGGGCTACGCCACTGAAGACACTCCCAGTGTTAACCTGTGACACAATCTGCACAGTACTTTAACCCTAACCACCCCAAATCCTTAAAAATCCTCCAAGGGGGCACTTTTTTTGAAAAATTCAGCACTAGCTGTTACTGGTACTTTCACCTCTTCCAATTGGGCAAAATTACAACCTGGCAAGAAGTACAGGCCATGAGTGCTGAATATGAAAGATCAACGAAAACGCATGGTGCACTGATGGATTTTGGAGGATTCCTAGCCAGAGTGCCTTGCGGGTTAGGGTTAATACTAGTGTAATTTAAGTACAACCCTGAACAGTACTGTGAATGAACATCAAACACATGGTAAACCATGATGGAGCAGTCATCAGTGAACCTTGGGTGTGTGTAGTTTTTAGGGCCAAGGTCTCGGAAGGGTATATGTACATGTAGGTCATGGATGAGTGACTGTGTGCTATGGTGTGTAGTGCATACGTGTGTACATGTACATTTGAAGGTTGACTTGTGGGGGCTGATGAACTTAACTGTTTTGTGACAGATTATCAGGGCTGTCCTGATGAACACAAGGTTGGATGAAGCGTTAGCTGTACAATCAATTACGGTATATTCATTCATTACTTTGATACTGCTAGTGTTTGCTACATATACAAAGTTACTGGCGGAGTTAGGTGGGTACATACATGTAGTGTGTGTTATTTTACTGACATTAGGCAAGCTGTGAATACAGTACAATGAGACCATTGAGAATTGCTGATCATGTACATGTATGTATTACTATTAATATGTACATATTGTGGCCTACAGGTGGTCGGAATACATGTACAACTACAATGTGATTCACACATGTTACTTTGTACATGTCTGAAGAATTGACAAAATTCCAATTAACCTGTACAATGTATTAGCCACGCCCCCATTGTACACATTAGACAAATTCTGTCAAATATCAATTTGTCCTTACAGGTTAATAAAAAAGACACAAGTTTTCATTGAAATAATGACGTTGATGTATTTCGCACACATATTTAATGAGTAGCTCATTTAGCCACTCAACAAAGCTGTCGATTTAGGCCAATTATAACAAGTATCTGAGAATTGTCAATGGATTAAAACTAAATTTTGCATTCAATGGTTACTTTGTTACACAGATCTTCATCTGGGAACTAAGCAGACTCGAGGATGAATTTCCTTTCTAAGCGTCTAGGCAAAGGAGAGAAGACAGAGAGGAATGGGACAGATGTTGAAGGTAAGCGTTGTGTGGCCCCATTATGCCATTTGAAATTTGAAGTTCCAATGCGAACAACAATTTTCAGTATGACAAACACATAAAAATATATTTTCTGATATATTGATTGTAAAACTTACGTGCTTGGATTTGATAAAATACTTGGGAAGACACTAGATGGCATTGACCCCTCACCAGTTATAATAAAGAATTTTAGATTCCCAATGTATCTGGAACAAACTGACAAACTAGCGACCGCTTCAGTTTTCTTTGTCAATTAAGATTTTTAATATGAGACAAAATCATAAACATCCAAAGAAGTTGAGAAATGAATTATTAGTGCCCCCCCCCTTTAAAAAATATTTGACTTTTTTTATCATATGTGCAAGTCTGATGTTGCCCCTGGCTGTCATTTTTGGTATTAAATAAGGCTGTGCGTTTTCGGTTATTTTGGAAACCGGATACCAGAAATTGGAAATCTGTGGATACCCGGGTACCCGTAAACAATTTTATAAAAACACATAAATACTCCCGAATGTATAAAATAACCAATATGAACACAAGTTTCTCTTGTTTAATTAGAGTCATAATAAATGTGGACTTACTGTAATAATTTCCCACCTTTATATTAAATACGACTCGTACCATCCCAAAAGATCAGAGACTTCCATCTGTGTGACTTAAACATTTATTCAAAATTTTCAAAAGTTGTTTACGGGTAATTGGAACCGAAAAATGGAACCGGGTTTAAAAAATTTTTTTTTTAAATTTACTGTCAGTCATCCCAAACAAGGCCAAAAAGCCACTAGAGTGTAAGGGGTTACATTTGCGATAACATCCACCATTTAAGCAAGATTACATTTGTTGATATTTTTCTTAAACTTAATTAGATCGTAAGTTGGTGGAAAACAATCAGCAGGAAGGTCGTTCCATTGTAATGCTGTTCGTTTGCGGACTTCGCCCCGTAGGACGCGAATCGCGGTTTTTATTTTATACTCTGTATTGGCGCCTATTTGAGCTCACTATTGTTTTGACTTAACTTTTCAGGATCCTGATATTAATTGTGTGATTTATATTTTTTGACATTTGACAAAGAGATTTATTTTAACAATAAATCAAGAGTTTCTGTTAGTGCATATAAATCTTGAGTTTTCCACCTTTGTGGTTATTTCAAAAAGGGAATTGTTTAATGTTTTCGGTTCCCGCTACATTTTGAAGGCGAACTTAGGGTTACATAGGGAAGAAGCTATCCAAATGGAACTTACTCTTGATTTTGGGGAGTCGAAGATAGTGAGGGTGTTCACCTGCTTGTTTAGCAAAGGGTAATGATAGTTCCAGTCGGGTATCCGGGTACCCGACACAGCCTTTGTATTAAACACGCCTACATGTATCAAATTGAATATTGGGAGATTAAATGAATCATGTTTGCACAACTATTAATATAGGTAATCTGATTATTGTTTGAGTTTACCATGACTACAATCAGCACAACAGTATGTCTGCCTTCTTGGCAAGGTTTGGACTCACAGATCCTGTCTCCAAATATGTCAAGTTTTGCCCAGTACATAAGTTTTTTTTTTGCAAATTGTTTTAAAGGGAAAATCTTGTACTTACATGCATGCATACATGTGAGTTTGCATACTAACTTGTATTCAGTTCACAGCATTTTTAACAAAAGGGACAATAGGTCTTTGTTTGCTATCACAACAGGAAACATTAGATCCCCTCCCTAGTTGGAACAATAGAGGGGAACAATAGAAGCTCCTCGCTTTATTAAAACCGTGCTACTATAGCTGCACTTTAGTGGAAAGTAGCTATAGAGGTCAAAATCAGTCAACTGCCTGTTTTGACTGTTGAATCAACTTTGCACACAGGGGCATTTTTGACTGGTTTTTACTGTCATTTTGGCCACCCTGAACAATACCAGACAATGCTTTTACCAGTCAAAACAGTCTACTCATTTTGACCTGTAAATGTACAAGGTTTAACAGTGTTTGAATTTTAAGTGCACTACCTTGGCAAGTACATGTAAATATCAACATTTTGACTGATTTTGACCCTTGTAGTAGTAGAAGGGTTAATGTGACACATTATTAGGTAAGGTACAGGATTGGTAATTAAAAAAATAACTGGTATTGGTATCAAGCTGTCTCTTTTAAAAATTGTTTTGGTACAACAGGAGGTAGTTTATTTGCTTGGATGAGTGGCCATTTTGAATTTACATTTATCGAGACTTAAAGGTTATGGAGTTGCCAATTCATTTAACTATACATGTACATTGCAGGATAACTATGTCAAGTCAAGGCTGAATGTATTTTGGCAGGAAAACATTTTGTACTGTGTACAGGAAATCATTCACTGTAACAGAACTAAACTCCACAGTAATGTCCCGCCTATCAAACGGAAATGATTCAAAGCAATCGTGATCAAAGTGAAACAAAAATATCCTTAATTCACCTTGGTCCAGGATCTAAACATGGTCAATGGACATACATGCAGTCTGAACAGATTTGTGGAAAATTAACAAAACAACAAATTAATCTATAAAAAAAAATAGTTTGGGGGAAAACTGCTGGGTGATTCACTGCACCTACATGTAGATGTGGTTTTTATTTCATATAGATCCACATATTTTACCAAATTGGGGTGTGAAAGAAAATATACTGTACCAATTTCATGTATGGAGAATCAATGATATTCGTATAGTAAATGTTACAATCTGAAAAAGATTGCCACAGGTTGTAAGACTCAAAATATACTTAGTTTGTCATACTTGCCTTGAAGGTTGTGTAACATTGTTTCCAAAGTCTTATTTTTGCAAACATTTCTTTAACCCTCCTACTAACGGTCCAACTCATTTTGACCTGTAAATGTACTTACTACACATAAGGTTTGACAGTGTTCGACTTTTAAGTGCGCTAGATATACCTTGGCAAGTATATCAACATTTTGACTGATTTTGACCTATGCAGTCATAGAAGGGTTAAAAAAAAAAAAAAGAGAAAAAGAAAACAATGTGTGGAAGCATGAGATTTTGGTTCAAATATTTGTTTTTATCAAATCTTTGTTGTTTATTTTATTTAAATCACAAATGGTGGTCCAAATAGTAGCAAAAAGTTAAACATTATATACATACTGTACCAGACAGTATCCCAAGTATAGATAATGCAAGCGGATACCTGCTAGAAGGTAAATTACATGTGTAGTTATATATTAGTGTTACTGGGATGGATTACTAATTGTGCCCTGTGGATCCACCATACACACAAGCAAGTACATGTATGTATGCTGGTTAATATCACCTAATTAGTATTCATTTATGATAATTAACCCTGACCACCCCATACCATGGAAACGTTAACAAGAACTGGGTGCGTTGGATATTGATGGACTCAGTACTGTATAGCCCTGACAGAGATACTTTACATATAATACAATAATACAATGAAGGCATTTATATAGCGCTCTTACACAAACGGTATCACAGCACTTTACAGTGAGATGCAAGTACAATTTAAAAATACATAGTGCCTAAAATAAATGAGTCTTGAGAGATGTTTTAAATTGACTCAATGAAGAAGCATGACGGATACCAGATGGTAGTTCATTCCAAATGCTGGGTGCAGCAGTATAGAAACCCTTGTTAGCCGCAGTTAAATGTGTAGTTGGCTTTTTGAAGATCCGGGAATCAGAATTTGAACGGAGTCCACTGTGGTTAGGTTGGTATGGTGTAATAAGCTCACAGAGATAGGATGGCGCAGAGTCAGTAACATATTTATAGGCAATAGTCAATGTTTTGAAATCAATCCGGTCTTGAGCAGGAAGCCAGTGAAGCTGTCGTAGGAGAGGACACATGGTCATACTTTTTAGCCTTGAAAATTAATTTTGCAGCACGATTTTGAAGCCGTTGAAGACGTTTGATCTCTTTGCTAGAGGATCCTTGGAGAAGTGAATTTGCATAGTCCAAACGTGCTGTGACCAGAGCACGGACTGCATGATGACAAGTGATTTCATCAATAAAGATACGAACTTGCGACAGATTTCTTAAATGAAAGTTAATGGTTTTGCATATTGAAGATACATGGTTAGACATACTCATAGTACTGTCAAAAATAACACCAAAGTTTTTTACACATGAGGAGGGTTTGATAACTGTATTACCAATTGTAATGGTGACGTCAGATAATGTTTTCAAAAGTCTATGGTTGGCAGCAACAAAAAATTCAGTCTTTACATGGGGCCTGGTGTCCCAATTCAAGCTATTACAATGTAAGTACAACAGTTGGGTAATAGTATTTGGGTATAGTGTTGGATTTGGGCAGATTCGGGAAGGTTCTTAGCTTTAAAAAAAACTAGGGGGTGAGGGTTTTAACGGTAATAAACGGTTGATAATGTAATCATACTGTGTAGGTACTATTAAGGTACAGATCTATGCATGTACAAGTGTGCAATGTACATTTGCACATGATTCAAAAAATTAACAATCTTGGCAGCTATCAGATGTCAGGGATGATTTATATCAGACTTTGTCACCTTACCTTATTAGTTGGATATTCTGATTAACTTACTGTACAAACCTGAAGTTCCAACATTTTCAAGAGTAGGTTTACCAAACCATAATGCAATGGCTTTCGGTATGTTTGCATTTGGTACTTAACAATTGTTTGTGTACATGTAGCAATCATTTGCACTGTGCATACTGTACAAAGTGCAAAGTGTCAAGTGTAATCATGAATGATGAAGAGTACTATACACATCACCATAAGAATACATGTACCTGCTCTGAGATCAATCATTAACACAAAACCCCTTTTTACTGGATTGTTGATCCACGAAGTGGCAAATACACAATGTAGATTGTATCTATCGAGTGTAATTTTGTTTTTTACTAATTGTTTAACTTGTTTGATTAGTTTGTGCTTTGTTTTGTTTTATTATTATCATTATCCCCCCCACCAGCATTTCAATTCCTGTATCTAGATTATCCTTTTAACTTTGAAACAGAATTGGATTGTAAGTATTTTATAATCACAATCTTTGCATGATCTTTTTCTCTTTCATAGTATACATGTACATGTAGTCTCCTTTCTCCCAGTATGTCATGAAGTGATATTGTATTTCGGACAATTTACCCAAATTGCAGGTGAAGGTTCTGGGTATGGCAAGGTTCCTGAAAGGGCAATTTACTTTTCTGGTTTGTTGGGGTTTTATTTTATTAATAAAAGTAGAAGTCTATTATTACCTACATGAACTATGCCACTCGTGTACTAACCTAGTCCATGGCATAGTACTCCATGAACAATGGATTTGGACCATTCATGACGTATTGTTCACAGACTGACGCGTAAGGTCTCAAAAAGAAGCAGTGCAGTCTGGGAGACTTACCCGGGCGTGTGAGAAAACTGTACCTCAGGGTAGCAAACTTGTAACCAAACTCGTGTGTGTGTGTGCGCGCATTCCGAGGTATGGATTATAGCAAGCTGTCACACTTCATGTTGGTAATAGACTTCTGATAAAACCATATTCCTACAGTGAAATACGTGTACTTATCCAAAAATATAATTGACTAGAAAATAACAATACATATCCAAGTTTTGGTATTTCTGTGAATTTTGCACTATGAACCTGGACAAAAAATCTGATTTCATTTACCAATTTTGGTTGGATAGCAAAATGCTTCAAAACATTTCACCATTTACAAATCAAAATCCAAAATTTGCTATTCAGCGTACACACAGATATTTCTGCCGACAAATGTTGTTAAATGCAAAATTAAGTTCAGAAATTGTTCCATTGATATATACATGTATATGACTTTATATCTGTCATTTTGGTGTTTGACTGGGATGACAACGTACAGATACAGAGATGGCACTTTACACATGGTGTACTTTGGTTTGTTTTTATTTCTGGACTGACTACAGTGATCCAGGATAGCAGGTGTGTGTGTGTGTGTGTGTGTGTGTGTGTGTGTGGAGGGGGGGGGGGGAGAGACTGGCCAAACAAAAGATTGGACATTGGCACAATACCTCAAATTTGGAAACGGTTCAATTTAAGTTACAAGTAAAGACTGTTTGTGGTGACACCATGTGAAAATGCTCTTTTTCGAGTAGTAATTAGTTCTGAAAAGAACTGGTGGTTACAACTCGATGTTTCCATCAGTATGCTCTGATCGTCTTCATGAGAATGCAAAGCTACAAATCTTAGTTCAATTTAGAATTTTTTGGATAATTTTCAAAAGGAATTAGGCAAAATTTCCCCATGACCTCCCTGGATCTGTCACAGCACTTGTGTCTGAAACCTTTTCCCTAGAGCTCCCTGTGCTTTGGGTTGTTTCCATGGCAGCTGCTTATAAACTCCAAAGCTGTTGCAGTGCGTCTTGGAGATATTCCTTAAATTTAGCCTGACGGTTTGTTGTCGCATCTAGACAGGAAGCTGAGTAAGACATTTAGCAGGGTCATAAAAAAGTGGGTCCTGAGGGAGGGGGAACACAGGAAATTAAATCTTGCACAAGGTTTCCATGGTTACTGTTAATGGCACTGTGGGGTTATTATTTATATTATCATTATGGTTTATTCAATTATTAACCCTAACCATTAAAAATCCTCAACAATCCTCTTAGCTAAAGTGAAGGATTTTGGAAGATTGAGGTTATTAGGCATACTTGCATTTCCTTGGTACATGTACATCCATGTTTGTTGTAGTGATTGCAAATGGGCCAAGGGAGTTAGGGTTAATGTGAATCAGGCTGGTCTGAACAGCTAAAACCGTTCAAATTTACAAAGTTAATAGATAATTATGAGGAAAAACAAATTCATCAGAATGATAGACACTAGTAGTAAGGTTTGCAGTAGCACCATGTAATAATTATTGGTTCTGAGAAGAACCAGTGGATGAGAAACTCAACATTTTGATCAGAAAAACTGTGATCCTCTTCAGGATCTAGACATTACTTGGAAAAGCTTGTTAAAAGGATTGGTACATGTATGTAATTAAAAAAAATTAAAAAAAGAGTAAAATTTTAAAACTACATGTTTGTTGGTTTATAAATGCATTTACAGTTTATGAACAGTGTATACATACAACTGTGTATAAGGTTTGCTTTACATATGTGTTATACATGCTGACTGTCCATTTATCTTAGATAAAAGCTTTTGATAGGATAAAAGATTTGGGATTTAAGTTAATTGTTGGTTTTGTGCAAGTTTCTGTGGACTAAAAGACGTGTTATCAATACCAAATGTACACTGAGGTTTGGGTAGTTGATATTGTTTTGTGGGATGTGACCTCCATTGTATAAAATCTTATACATGTAGTTTACCTTTTTGCAAACTTTGGCACAGGTACTCCAGTGTGGTAAATTTAACAATGTACAGATTTGGTTTTGACAAATTTTTGAGTTCAAATTGTTTAAAACAGTATTTTTGTCATTTGTTGCGTTCCGTATAAATGTATCCTAATTTGTTTTGGGAGTTTTGTCAAGTGTAACTTTGGTTTGGTTTGGGTTTTGGTTTGTCTTTTTTTCTTTCTTTTCTCATGGGATAATCTGTCACAACTCTCTCCTACAGATTTATTGTACACAGTTGTCGGAGAATTGTTTTTATAAACTCTATCTATACTTCTCTTCAAATAGGAAGCTTTCCCAGCATAAGTCCCCATCTTTTTAAATCTCTCTACATGGGTAAATAATCAGAAGTAATTTTGCCTGCTACAGTGCGTTAATTTTATAACCATCTTGGCGAACTTGGTATTCATTCTGATGTAAAAATTTTGATCTGATGCAGATGTAAATTCAGTTTGGGAATATTTTGTATTAAGTTTTAATAAAACAATGTACAGACAGAACAGAAATAACAAATAAAACGTGTTTCATGTTTGAACCATCATCAACTTAAATACACTAGGTATGTAATAAGTGCGATCATTATTAACCCCCTACTTTAGCTGAACTTTTGTGGCAAGTAGCTATAGTGGTCAAAACCAGTCAACTGCCTATTTTTGACTGGTTTTAGTGTCATTTTGACTACCCTCAATAATATAAGACAGTGCTTTTACCAATCAAAAACAGTCGACCCATTTTTTACCTGTAAATGTACACAGTACTTACTACACGTAAGGTTTGACAGTGTTTGACTTTTAAGTGCACTAGATATACCTTGGCAAGTACATGTATATCAACATTTTAACTGATTTTGACCCTTGCAGTCACAGAAGGGTTAATGTTTTATGAAAATACCGATGTTGTACCCTCTAATTTATTTCTTGATTCAATCCTTCAGTGGGGCAACACATGCGAACTGGAACCAAATTTCTGAAAGTGAAAGAGAACTGCACTAAGACATACAACCGCTTCTTTAATCTGAGCGAGGATGGTCTGACTCTAGAGTATCACCCAACAAAGAAGACTGCATCTAAATTTAAGAGTAAGTACCTATCAATGTTTGTCTTGTCATAACACCTACATGTAAGAACAGAATGCCAGGCAGTTGAATATTGCACTTGGGCCATGTACATGAATCACAGATTAGAAACACATAATTGTTTAATGTGTGCATACATGTCATCTGCATACAATGGTAGTGGTCATTGTGCTTGCTTTACTACTGGAGAATTTTGGAGGATTCAGGTTATGTGTAAGCAAGTGGGCCTAGGGAGTTAGGAAGGATTCAGGTTATGTGTAAGCAAATGGGCCTAGGGAGTTAGGAAGGATTCAGGTTATGTGTAAGCAAGTGGGCCTAGGGAGTTGCATGTAGGAAGGATTCATGTTATGTGTAAGCAAGTGGGCCTAGGGAGTTACATGTAGGAAGGATTCAGGTTATATGTAAGCAAGTGGGCCTAGGGAGTTAGGAAGGATTCAGGTTATGTGTAAGCAAGTAGGCCTAGGGAGTTACATGTAGGAAGGATTCAGGTTATGTGTAAGCAAGTGGGCCCAGGGAGTTAGGAAGGATTCAGGTTATGTGTAAGCAAGTGGGCGTAGGGAGTTGGGAAGGATTCAGGTTATGTGTAAGCAAATGGGCCTAGGGAGTTACATGTAGGAAGGATTCAGGTTATGTGTAAGCAAGTGGGCCTAGGGAGTTGGGAAGGATTCAGGTTATGTGTAAGCAAGTGGGCCTAGGGAGTTACATGTAGGAAGGATTCAGGTTATGTGTAAGCAAGTGGGCCTAGGGAGTTAGGAAGTATTCAGGTTATGTGTAAGCAAGTGGGCCTAGGGAGTTACATGTAGGAAGGATTCAGGTTATGTGTAAGCAAGTGGGCCTAGGGAGTTAGGAAGTATTCAGGTTATGTGTAAGCAAGTGGGCCTAGGGAGTTAGGAAGGATTTCCTTCCTCCATGGTGTAAGCAAATGGGCGTAGGGAGTTACATGTAGGAAGGATTCAGTTTACATGACGTGTCAGGCCCTTTAGAAAATTTTGCTGGTTTCACACACCATTTTCAACCTCAGTGGGAAGTCCTTAAGTAAACACATTGTCCCATGTCCAGCCAAGATAATCCCTATAATCCCTTAAATAAACAACCTGCAGTTGACCACAAAACTGACTGGTAAACTGTTGGAACTACTTTCAAAAGCTATGACCATAGACACGAAGTAATTGTATTCACTGAATTGCCTTATATCCTTCTTAAATATGAGAAGTGCAAGTTTTCACATTCTGTCATCACTGGATTAAGTTGACTTTAACTTAGGGGCCATTCAGAATAGTCAATGTTAAAAAAATTCCATGTTGTTTTAAAAATTCTTTTGACCCACCAACCAATTCAAACCACCCACCCACCCCCAATTTTTTTTTTTTTTTTAAATATTGATTTACTATCCAATATAACCTATACACTGAAGAACAAAGTAATGCCTCAAATGAAGCAGATATTTCAGATCAATGCTCTCCCAGCTTAGCAGGCATGAGAACGGAGTTTTGCAAAAAAGAAGGAAAAAATAATCCAGGCTTATATTAGATGTTGGTATATGAAACCTTATAGGATGGCTATTTTTGATATTTTTATCATTGAAATCTCTTGTAATTTGGATTTTAAAAAAAAAAATTAAAAAAAAAAATAATAATCCCGGGAAATTTTTGGATTTTGGTAAATGAAATCCTTAAAGGATAGCTATTTTGGGTATTAACTTCATTAACATCTCCTGTTATTTTGGCAAGATTTTGTGTACATTATGACCTGTCCAATATAATAAAATATAATTTTCAACACATATTAAAACAAATCTTACAAACACTTACAAAGACTTGGTTCTTGCAAAGACTTGGTTTTATTATGCTGAAGTGGTGAAGTTTACGAAAACAATCGCCGATTAGATGCTGGTCTGCAGAACCAGCAAACAGAACTTTATCACACCAATTCCATTTCCATTTATTTTTGATAGTTTTGTCGATTTCATTACCATCCACGGCGGAACCACGCTGGACGTAAGTAAGTTTGAGCACCATTTCTATTGTCTGCAAACTCGATCGCATAGAAAGTTCCTGCTCTGTGGCGAAGACTGTGTGCAGATAGACTTGACAGTAAGTCGGTTCTCGTCCAGCGCTAGCACTATGGTGCATACATCACGTGCACCACGCACACAAAAATACATGTAGGGACTGTTAATCACAGTCTCACGGAACGTAGAGAATTTGGTTGTGATCAATACTCTTTGCGTAGTGCTTACGTTGTGTGTAAAGCGAATCGTTGTATAATGTACTTCTTTGTTAAAACAAATTCTCCGTACGTGCGTATTCCGGTGACGTCAACATTCAGAGAGGGGAAAAACACGGACACAAAATGACGCGATAAACTAGGAATAAACAATGAAACCCACGCTACTGGGCCCGGCCGACTTATCACGCACCAATAAAACAGTGCTCATCCGACTATAAGTAACAATAAAATGTGCATTTTGTCGTACATTTTGCCAGCCATCGCAGAGGTTAAAAGCCGTATATTTTCGATTGTAAGAACGATGTCGTAATTTTATATTACAAGACATTGAAAGAATAATTTTACCTCAAACGTGCGCAAGCAATTCATTAGATTATTTTGTTCAAGACAGTACTAATTTAACCGCAGCACAACCTTATCTAAACACAGTATCAGTGCGCGCATAAGTGCAGCCGAGGAAACAAACTCTCCATATACAAAAATAATTGTTCTCTGCCATTCCTTTATTGATTTTTACTGTTCAAAAACGAAAACCATAAAACTTTTCACAAGTGTAACTATTTTGATACTTATACCAACTTATATCTTCGTATTCTGTTGGAAAAAAATCACGTGGAATCCTTCAGGCAGGATCGCTTTCACATCTTTATCAAACTCATTATGGGGTTAGTGGTGATAACAATCTTAATCCCCCAGAGTCACTGCTGATTTCTCCTTTAGAAAAATCCCAAAACCGTGAATAGCGACCCGACCAGATAAAAGGTTTGGTCGGGTTGGGTCGGCTTCTAAAGGGGTGGACACGTAATGATGTGTAAGCAAGTGGGCCTAGGGAGTTAGGAAGGATTCAGGTTATGTGTAAGCAAGTGGGCCTAGGGAGTTAGGAAGGATTCAGGTTAAGTGTAAGCAAGTGGGCCTATGGAGTTAGGAAGGATTCAGGTTATGTGTAAGCAAGTGGGCCTAGGGAGTTAGGGATAACCAAAATACCTGTTCATGTTTTCCCGCATCAGTTCCTGTACCAGACATCCATGAGGTACGCACCGGCCACGAGACGGACACCTTCAAGAACAACAGGGTGAAGAGTAAGTATGACAAGGAGATCTGTCTGTCCCTCATCGTCGGAGCCGAGAACCACACCATCAACCTGGTCGCCCCAAATCGGGAGGAAGCACGGCTGTGGATAAAGGGGCTCCGATGGGCGCAGAAGAAAGCGAAGAACATCGACGTCAAGGAGAAACAGGCCGCGTATCCTTTTTGTTTTGTCACGGATGAATTGACCGTGCTACTGTGGGCACCCGTGCAAAGCCGGCACCTTTAAAATGTGGCCAGCCTTTGATGAATTTTATATGCTAAACAAGCAAAAGACAAAGTGGACATCAAACGAGCCATTGAAGTGTCCACAATAGGCAGGTGACTTCCAGATCCATGTAATCCTCTTCTTAAGAATTCAAGTATTTCTGGCTCCAAATATGTGGTGCTCTTTGGGCTATGTATGAAACTCACTGCAATGTTGTCATACCGTTGCCTAATCCAGGGAAGAGGGAAATGTGTCCATCCCTTTTCAACTGCCATGCATGTAAATTTATAACGAATAATTTTGTCCTCCCAGTTATGGTAGTGTGCGCTCACTTTTCGCCCCATTTTTTTTAAGGTCCTATGTCACATTCACAAATTCTATTGAACATTACAGCCATCTGCAAGCATTAATCGGGTTTGACTAGTGGGTGTGACTACCTAAGCTGCATATTACTGACTAGGAGAAAACGGAATCGCTACATAAGTCAGTTTTTGGGTTGAACAAATACAAACTGACTGAAGCAGGAATTGAACCTTCAACCTTCTGGATTACCATAACAGTGCTCTACCAACTGAGCTTCCCAGACCAGCGTTAGGGGTCTCAAAATGTTCAGATACTCGCTCCCACAACACCCTCAAATGTTTGTCATTTTATAACTGCAAAGTATTTACCTATGACAATAAACCTGATGCATATATATATACATGTATATAGATATATATATATATATATAGAATGAATTTCAAACCGTAACCTGTATGATCTTTAACTGCTTTTTTATTCCTGAAGTTGGATCAGGGAGACTTTTGACACGGCCGATCGTAACAAAGATGGCTCGGTAGACTTTGAAGAATGCCTGAAGCTGCTAAAGAAGATGAACGTCAAAATGGACAAGACCCATGCCAAGAAATTGTTTGAGGTACTTACGGGTGTTTCACAACATCAATTTAGCGAGAGGAGAACATTTCTCCTCAAGACTTTGTGAAAGAAGAGTAGTAGCCACTAAAGAAAGAAAGAAGTAGCCTGTATTGTTTATTGTTTGCATAGAGAGTCTGTAAATCTTCCAAAATTAAACATCCAGGAGGTTTAGGGGGCTTTGCCCTCTAGACCAAAGGGAGACCCAGGCCCACTATCCATGGGAGCTTCAGGGGGCTTTGCCCTCTAGACCAAAGGGAGACCCAGGCCTGCTACCCGCTGTCAAATCACACCCCTGCAAATGAGAGAAAATTATGCAGCTTTCTCATGGCACACCTTACATCTTTGGGTTATAAAACCCAAAACATCTGCAAAAGTAACATTACAGATTGTCAATTGCAATGGAAAAACCTCCACTTTGCAGCTCTAGTTGCTTATTATACAGGTTGAATTCAATCATATCAGCTTGAAATGTTGCATTCATCACTGTGACAAAAAACACGAACATCTTGCAACCATTTTGTTTGTCTACCAGCAAGCCTTTAAGAAGTGGACCACCTGATCAGTATGCAAATTAGGCTAACAAAAGTAACCAAGTGCTGTGTGGAATGGTCTATTAGTTTCAACTTTTAGATTTTGGATTTATGACATATGAGAGGAAAATCTTATCTATGTTTGTTGATTTTTGTTTATATATATTTTTTTCATCAGAAAGCAGACATTCGGACCCATACAGATGCGAAAGGTGAAACTGTCGCCAATGCCTTAGATGCTGATGAGTTTATCGATTTCTACCGATTGGTTACACGGAGGCCAGAGCTGGTCAGAGTCTTTAAAGAGTAAGAATCGTTTCGCTGATCTTTCTCCCTATCCCAACCTGCCTCCTCCCCTGCCTACTCATCCCTCCTCCACCCTATCCTTACCCTTCCTTCTAGGATTCTTCCATCTATCTCTTGCGCCATTCATCTCACCTCTCTCCTGACTAGTCAAGCACTGATCTCTTAACTAACTGGATTGGTTACTCATTGCTGCAGCGGCGTAGCCAGGACTTTTTCAGTGGGGGGGGGGCACAGGGGGGGGCATTGCTTTTCAGTGGGGGGGTGGGCCCAGGGGTTATGGGTTTTTCCCTTTTCTTTTTCTTTTTCTTTTCTGTTTTTCGGGGCACTATGAGGATTTTTCGTGGGGGGGGGGCACTGGAAATTTGTGGCTACGCCGCTGCATTGCTGACTGGCCTATAAAGCGTGAAGTCACTGGCAGCCATTTTGAATCCCCCAATATACGATACAAGTCAACATTTCAATGCTGATTGTCGATCGCGTTAATAGAGCAATGACTCCCTGATTGTATATGCAGAATGTAAAAAAAATGACGTCATGTATTTAGGACAAGGTTGTCATTTGAAACCACAGCCGCATAAAATGCTTCTCAAATCATGGGAAATTAATTAGACACAGCAAAAGTTGGATGTGAAAACTAGCTTCTTGGGGAAATAAAGATGGTTGACAGACTGGCTTCACTCACTCAGCGCTCATCAGTGGACACTCATGCCTATGACCTCAAGATTACTGCAGTAGCGCTCTACCAACTGCGCTATCTAACCCTACAGTTAGAAGTCTCCAAATTTTTCAATATCTTTGTTTGGGGCCCCCGAAAATAGGAATTTTGAAGATTAAAATTTTCAAAAACCCTAACAAATGTTTTTTTAACCTCCAGTTCGTTTCAGAACTAATTACTACTCAATATGAGAATTTCACATGGTGTCACCGCAAACAGTCTTTACTTTATATACTGATTTACTCCAGGGAAAATAGGAAAACATTCTGGCAGTGAAATTTTTGTTAGTTTGGTGAGGATGTGGCTTGATTTCAGTTAAGTACCCGTCAAGTTGAGAGTCATAATTGGATATGTCACAGGAGTTAAGCTAGGGGGAGGCAGGGATGTCCGTTAAGGGTTTGTAGTGCCGACACAGTGGGCAGATAAACCTGTGTGGGTGGCTGGCTTGTAATGAATGCAATCTTATTATTAGACATCCATAGTCTTCCTGCGTACAGATGGGGCTGATAACTTTGGGGGATAACTGCAAAAAGTATTTATATGGCCATGGATGGTTGGTTTTTAGGATATGAATTGATTTTTTTTGGAATGTTTGTATCGTCTTTTGTCAGGAGAGTAAGGCCAGGTTTCTGATCTCTGCGCACATCGCCTCAGACCTGCACATCGGCATTTGTAATTTTCTTTGTTGTTGTTATGAAACGATGTTCAATTGCAGCCAAAATTGCTGGATCGATTGGAATTCTGCTGTGCTGTGCTTTAAACGACTTATTCACATAGGGGTATGAACATTTGCCTGATTTGTGAGGCCTCTCTTAGCCACCATACTTTGTACATGTAAATGGGAAATTTGGTCCCTGCATATACATGTATCACGTATTTCTCTGTTGGCAAAAAAAAAGATTAAACCCTCCCCCTTCCCCACCAAAAAAAACAACAAACAAACACGTCACCGCACCATGTGCACTGGCTATAATGGTCCCATGTATTTATTAAGACCTAAAATCCCATTGAAATTGACTTCATCCCTTGTGCAAATAGACAAAAACAGGAATTCCGCTATGAGTCACCATCGGGCGTGTTTCAGTTGGCTGAGCAAGCTGTCAGTACCCAACTCAACAAACCCATAAATGGGTGTGTTGTTTAATCAAAAACAGCTAAGCCTGTCTCAAAGTGAAGTGGGAGTAATCCAGCAACAAACGCTGCTGTTTATTGATAACTTTCAGCAGGCATGTATTTAATTGGAAGGTACCGCATTGTTTATTGCTTGGCAAAATTGACTCATACTCTCTTTGAACCAAGATACACTGTACAGTGTACGTGTATGCATTAACCCCTCCTACTATAGCTGCACTTTAGTGGGAAGTGGCTATACAGGTCAAAATCAGTCAACTGCCTGTTTTGACTGTTAACCCAAATGTGCACACAGGGGCATTTTGACTAGTTTTTACTGTCATTTTGACCACTCCAAACAATACCAGACAATGCTTTTACCAGTCAAAAATGGTCGACTCATTTTAACATGTAAATGTACTTACTACATGCAAGGTTTGACAGTGTTTGACTTTTAAGTGCACTAGATATACCTTGGCAAGTATATCAACATTTTGACTGATTTTGACCTTTGTAGTAGTAGGATGGTTAATGGGCTTGTTGGAGGTTATAAAAGCTGATGGGGGGAAAAATCCATGTTGGTTCTGTTGATTGGGCGGTTGGGTATAAACATTAAGACAACAGACAGCAGACAGATCCAAAGCATACAATATTGCAAGGGTATTGCAAGTCTTATTTTTTCAATCTTCGCCCTTTTTTCTTTCACCCCCGTCTTGTTGGTCTGTCCGCATTCACAAGGATTGTACACCATTGGTAAAATGTCTACAGGCTTTTTCATGGCCTAACAGTTTTATTTATTTTTTATGCAGTTCCATCCATTTTGTGGGAGAAAAAAATCATAAATGTTTGTTTACATGATTTCATTACTTGGAAACAAACATCAAATGAAACGCTTCCATGTGTCAGTGGAGGTTTTCATAATTAAAAGCTGGCAGGATTGCTACCTACATGTGACTGCCATTTTGCAGTACTTAACCCTACATGGCTCCGTCAATGCATGAACAAGGTTAAAAAACATTTCCCATTGAGTGATATCCTTCAGAGACTCTATTATGAAAAGGTAATGGAGCCTGATGTTAGGCCACAAAAATAAGTATGCAGTTTCTGGTCGGATATCAACTTTGAAAATGGTGCAGCGCCGCAAACTTGTTTAAATATTTGGTTTTCTCCTTGAGCCCAGGTTAAAGCAAGCCCGTAGCCAGGAGAGGGTTATGATTTTGCCCAAAAGGGCACTTTGCAATGTTTGTTTTTTTAACATTCCAAATGATCACCATTTTGATGTCATTGCTTTCATTAACTCCTTTGTGATATTTGTAATAAATTAATTAATGACAAATCTGCACTGCGATGCACCACTGGAAACCTCTGCATTTAAGTCATCTTTTACAAAAAAAATACAAACTGTGAAAAACGGCCGTTTGTTTGAATGCAATGAACCCCCCCCCCCCCCCCCCCACACCTTTCCTGGCAATGCCAAGCTTGGGTTAATGTATGTTACATACCGTCTCTTGTTTACACAACAAATAAGCAAGGTCATTTTTAATACACACCTATACAAAAGAAAGGAAATGTAACTTCACTGAGGACATTCTTTAGTAATGGTTTTGAAAAATAAGATAAAGCAATGATGTTAGGGGGTCTGGAGGTGACATGTTTGTGGGTCAGAAAATATATATATATATATATATATATATATATATATATATATATATATATATATATATATATATATATATATATATATATATATATATATATATATATATATATATATATACATATATGGTGCATTTACAACTGTATATTCAACAAAGGAGATTGGATACACATCCAGCAGCGATCCATGGCGGCTTTGTCGGTCTAGTTGTGGCTTGTTTTTAATATTTATCAGATGACTTTTAACAAATTGCTTGGTCAATCATGTGTGACATACACTGTACATTGTGCAATTGACAATTAATTCATCTGAAAATATATTGTGGATTTGGGCAGCAGAGCGTAAAGCAACTTGCAACAATATTGAACTCGGGGGTGTGTGCGCTATTCGTCACACAGCTGAGTCCGGTAACTATGCCATATCTATGATAACTAAGTAAAATTTGTAGCTTTGCATGGTGAGGATGATAAGTAAGACTAATTGCGGTGACACCATGTGGAATCTCAATTGAGTAGTAATTAGTTCTGAAAAGAACTGGAGGTACAACTCGACGTTTCGATCAGTATGCTCGGTCCTGAGGACGATCAGAGCATACTGATTGAAACGTCGAGTTGTACCTCCAGTTCTTTTCAGAACTAATTACTACTCAATTGAGATTCCACATGGTGTCACCGCAATTAGTCTTACTTATCTATGATAATGTTTGTAATGCTACAGTTCTTATGAGTGAAAGTATTATGAGTATTATGAGTGAAAGTTTGTATTGTAACTATACTTGTATAGTGATGTACAAAATAAAGGAAAAAGATAAATAGTAACTGAGCACTTATATTGCACCATCTATCAAGGAAACTATTCTGAAGTACATTATTATTATCCCTTCTCATCAGGCCAATATATAACTGTCTCAGCTACCTGGGGAATATATAGCCCTGTACTGCCATTGCCCTAGTGGCTAATCAAACTCAACAACCAGCTGTGCCTTCACAACAGGGCCCAATTTCACAGCGCTGCTCACCGGTAAGCACATTTTTGTGCTAACTATAGCAGAAAAATTTGCTTAAGCATCAGCGTATTTCACAGGTTAGCAAGAAAATTCAGAGCGGTGCGTTCACCATGGATTTTGTATTGTTGCATCGTTCATTTGTTAGCAGTAATGGCCGTTAAGTTAGTGGACAGTAAAACGTACAGTAAGCAAAACAATCAGCTGCTTAGCTGCTCTCTGAAATTGGCCCCAGGTACCCATTTCTACCTCTGATTGGATAAAAGCAATCATGGTAAAGTATCTTGCTCAATGACACAAGCACCCGGCCAGGATTCGAAACCACATTCTGACAAATTGGCTAACATCGCTCCAGTTTGATGCACTAAACTGCTGGGCCATGGCATTTAAAAAAATGGTCTTAGGATTAATTAGGATTAATAGGTTTCAGGATTAGATTTCAGAAAATGTTTCATTGGCCCAATGACCAGGGGTAATAATAATGTATGGTGCTTTGATGATTCGCTAAACGCACTTACAGGCATGAGAATCTTCCGGATTTTTCACCTCAAAATATGTGGTCTCCGAGTTCAGTGTGAATTTGATATAAAATTTGGGGGGTAGGTTGTATAGGGGTAAGCTCAGAAAACATGTGAAAAAAGTAAGTGAAAATTTAACTTTGTCAACCGATAAACTTAGCGATCTATTTGATTGATGCCGCAGCCGGATAAAAAAGGAAGAGTGTCTGACTACTCACTGTATTATGTGTACGTATGTGTCCGTGTTTTTCCCCTCTCTGAATGTTGGCGTCACGGAATACGCGTACGGAGAATTTGTTTTAACAAAGAAGTACATTATACAACGATTCGCTTTACACACAACCGGGCACTACAAAAAGTATTGATCACAACCAAATTCTCTCGTTCCGTAGACTGTGATTAACAGTCCTACATGTATTTTTGTGTGTGGTGCGCGTGATGTATGCACCATAGTGCTAGCGCTGGACGTAGAACCGACTTACTATCAAGTCTATCTGCACACAGTCTTGGCGAGCAGGAACTTTCTATGCGATCGAGTTTGCAGACGATATAAATGGCGCTCAAACTTACTTACGTCCAGCGTGGTTCCGCCGTGGATGTTAATGAAATCGACAAAACTATATTTTATTATGTTGGACAGGTCATAATGTACACAAAATCTTGCCAAAATTACAGGAGATGTTAAAGGCACCTGGCACTGGTATTTTGTCCAAATGTAGCTTTTGTGATAAATATATACATTTTTATGAGTGGAATGTGAATAAACAAGTAACTAAGGTTACAGAAATAGTGGTTTTATTGTATTTACGACTTTAGAATAGGCCCCCCCTTTACATTGACACATGGTGGCGCTGTTCGTGACGTCATTCGAGGAAGGGATATTTGAAGAGAAAATGTGTAGTCTGACACATTGGTCATTGCACTATAGTCTATACACAACTGTCAAGTCTGTCATGAACTGCCAGCACACATACTTACAAAATGTATGCCTAACCTGTAACCTAGTTTCAGATGAAACGACAACGTAAAACAAGGCCCAATGGGAAGCATGCAAGTTTTCACGATATAGGTGCAGCAATGCCGCTAGTGCTACGAAAACTGCATAGCGTCACTGCATAGCGCTGAAACGACGTCGGACAGGACCACTTTGCCCTCGTTATCCTGACTTTCGCTGCCCATAACCGCCTATATTTGGGATCAGCTGGAAACAGATGCAGGCTGACCCCATCTTTAGTTGTTTTGTTGCATCCAGCAGCAATACACCTGGTCGGCATTGCTGGGAAAATGCCGGAAAAATGCCTTTTATAACAAACCAAACCACACGTATGTAAACACAGGCAATTCTCGAGGGCGTCGAGGGGGGTCGATGTTCCATCAGCGGCGAATCCTTCCTCGAATGACGTCACAAAAAGGGATGGGCGGAGTCACCCTCCAAACAACTTCATATTGTTTTTAAACATATAAATCCTGACAAATAATCACTCAAACAATTTGTTTATTGTTAATACACATATACTTTATTGTTTAAATCAATAAAAAACCTATTGCCAGGTGCCTTGAATGAAGTTAATACCCAAAATAGCTATCCTTTAAGGATTTCATTTACCAAAATCCAAAAATTTCCCGGGATTATTATTTTTTTAATTTTATTTTTTAAATCCAAATTACAAGAGATTTCAATGATAAAAATATCCAAAATAGCCATCCTATAAGGTTTTCATATACCAAAATCTAATATAAGCCTGGATTATTTTTTCCTTCTTTTTTGCAAAACTCCATTCTCATGCCTGCACTTAACAAACAGGAATTTTTTTAAATATGTCACGATCTAATTGTAGTAATTGAAAGGGAAACCGAACATACATTGATTAGGAAGATAATAAAACAAAACCTCTCCACAAACACTTCATTATAGTCCTCTTCGTCATGGAAACAGACAGACTCATCCATGGTCTACTATCAATATTGACTGTGTCCTACTTCTGTTGCCAATGCCACCACTTTGTCAGAACTCATTTAATTAATGGTCATTTGCTCATGGGGATAAACCACAGCATGGACAGCTGGAAAAAAGATCTGTTCAGGCTTATATGGGGTGTTTGTCTTATGTTCAAAAAGTTTTTATTTATTTGGGAATTGGTCGGTTGTTTTGTTGGGAATTGGTTTGTTTGTTTTGTTGGGAATTGGTTGGTTGTTTTGTTGGGAATTGGTTGGTTGTTTTGTTGGGAATTGGTTGGTTGTTTTGTTGGGAATTGGCTGGTTGTTTTGTTGGGAATTAGTGGGTTGTTTTGTTGGGAATTGGTTTGTTTTGTTGGGAATTGGTTGGTTGTTTTGTTGGGAATTGGTTGGTTGTTTTGTTGGGAATTGGTTTGTTTGTTTTGTTGGGAATTGGTTGGTTGTTTTGTTGGGAATTGGTTTGTTTGTTTTGTTGGGAATTGGTGGGTTGTTTTGTTGGGAATTGATTTGTTTGTTTTGTTGGGAATTGGTTTGTTTGTTTTGTTGGGAATTGGTTTGTTTTGTTGGGAATTGGTTTGTTTGTTTTGTTGGGAATTGGTTGTTTGTTTTGTTGGGGAATTGGTTTGTTTTGTTGGGAATTGGTTGTTTGTTTTGTTGGGAATTGGTTTGTTTGTTTTGTTGGGAATTGGTTTGTTTGTTTTGTTGGGCATTGGTTGTTTGTTTTGTTGGGAATTGGTTGTTTGTTTTGTTGGGAATTGGTTTGTTGTTTTGTTGGGAATTGGTTTGTTGTTTTGTTGGGAATTGTTTTGTTGTTTTGTTGGGAATTGTTTTGTTTGTTTGTTTGATTGATTGATTGTTTGTTTTTGTATTTGATTGATTGATTGGCCAGAAATCTCCTAGAGCTCTATAAGAAATGAACATATTCATCATATTCTATGAAATGGTCACCAAATGATGTCGCAATCTACATTCACCATAAAAATTTACTGTTCTTTCATTATTTCCTCTATGTAGATATGCAGGGGATGATGACTATTGGACCATAGAGGAATTTGTGCAGTTCATGCACGAAGAAATGAAGGTAAGGACAGACTACTTACTCAACTGAGAATTTCACATGGTGTCACCGCAGACAGTCTTTACTTATCCTTTTCACCATGCAAATATACAACTCTTACTTAGACTATTTCACATATGGCTTTGTTCCAAAATGTACCGAGCTAAAGACACATCCAAAGCCAACTAGAGCCAAAGTGTTTGTTTTTAACAAACACTAGGTGTTCGGGTTAACTTCCGGTTCAATGAAATGATCATTGATGACATCACAAACATATCTTTTGAAATTATCAAAAATTTTGTATTATAACGTATCAATTTCAACTTCAAAAGACGCATCAATTTTGCATTAGAATATGTCCAATAGAATATGTCCAACTTCATGTTTTGGACCGGATAGCTACGTAATATCTTTGGGATAAATGATAGATATATCATTGTTATAATGATCATGAGCAAATTTAGATTCAATCTTTTTTGGTTCAGGAGTATAAGTTTGAACAGATTGTTCAATGAGTACATGTACATGTATGTACTCTACGTTCAATGGCATGACTCACAAAAACAGGATTGTAACACTGGGGGCTGCGAAAGCCAACATAACAACCACCTTGGAACGTTACAATAGGGATTATCAGTTGTCATGGCTACACAGGTGCTCATTGTGATTGAATTCGGTAGATTGAGCTCAAAGTGTGGGAATTTTATGGTTAAAAAATAGCATTGGAGAAGAATGCCTTTTTGCCCACTGCTTTTGACAAACATTTGGCAAACATCTGACACAGGCCACGTGTGATGTCAATTCAGCTTTATTAAGATGTTTACTATTAGCTGGTGAAAAGGTTTTTACAGAGGTAATAGTCCATGACCTACTAGTGGAAACTAAATCTCTCTGTCTATATTAGGGCAAGGATAAATGCAAAAAGCCCTTTTGAAAGTTGACCTTGCATCACCAGTTTAGTAACAGAATACACAGAAACTTTGTAAATGAAGAGGCTTTTTTTTTCCCTCCAAAAAACATAAACAGTTCGATGTCCCTATATGACAAACAACATCAGGACCATACAAAATGTTTTGGTCCTTCATTAAAAAGATTCATGGCTGAGACATGTGTCCCCTCCTAAGTGGTTACGACAGGGGGCACCAATCACTGCAGCTCCCGCCTACAACAAGACCCTCCTACACAAGATAAAAGCTCCTGCACTCTTACTCTTTCTTCAGTCTCCCGATGATGGTTAGAGTAGACTAGTCGAAACGTCAAGGATGTACGACCGGCTCTTCTCAGAACCACCACTGCTGCCAAGAAGAGATTATTACATTATGTACCCAAAAGAACTCCCCCAACAAATATATATATATATATATATATATAAAATACAAATA
Source organism: Zoroaster sp. YZ-2022 (assembly GCA_029582265.1). Classification (NCBI taxonomy): domain Eukaryota; kingdom Metazoa; phylum Echinodermata; class Asteroidea; order Forcipulatida; family Zoroasteridae; genus Zoroaster; species Zoroaster sp. YZ-2022. The sequence goes on along the minus strand of CM055828.1, from coordinate 27,270,776 downwards.
ATTGGCGTCCCCTTAATTTTTGTATTCAGAGCACACAAATGATCACATTATTCCATCAGCAGTTTTAGGTCAGTTTTTGTGTAAACATCTTTCTGTGCCCATAATAAAGGTGTAGCACGACAAAACAAATTCAAAGTCTTGTAATTGTATAAAACAGTTTTAACAAAATTGACAAAACTAACAAGTCAAATTTAATTGTTGATTGATCGTTGGGGAGGGAATTCAAAATAATTTTTTTTTTAACATGTTGATTTATTGTTGGGTGGTGGGGAGTGTTTTCCACATGTATGTATCATCGTGTGCCCGGAAGAAGGACGTAATGAAAGTGTGACCGGCAAAAGGTCGTAAGCAATTAATGTGCAAAATTGTGTTTCAAGAAAACTGAGTGTGAAAGTTTGGTCGTTTTTCTGCCATTTATAAGTCATTGTAGGAAAGTTAAATTCTGCATGGGAATGGAAAAACATGTCTTGGGAGTAATTCTAGCAACAAATATATAACAGTTATGCCCTACTTTTTTTAAAGGAGCCATTTTATTGCTTACGACCTTCTGTTGGGACAAAAAGTTGTAGAGCCTTACGAACTTCTTCCAGGCACACAACGGTATCTGGAGAATGTTTATAAATGTAATATTGAATTGTCTTCCATACAGCGATTACAGATCAAACCTCAGTGGTGTAAAGAAATCATAGAGAAGTATGAACCATCACAGGAGTGCCGTAAACAGAACATCCTCAGCTTTGACGGTTTGTAGCCATCCTTATACATAAATCGTTTCCCTCCTAAAGGGACAATATCATCACGATCAGAGCAGACTTTCAAGAGGGCATGGAATCGGCGTCCTTGTTTAAGATGAACACAGTGACTGAAAATTACTGGGTCGTATATGCAGCAGCAACGGTAATTATGACCTTATCATATGGTGTTGTGTTCCTTCAGTCGGGGTTTCTGAGAGGTAAGCTTGCGGAGAAGTGGAAATAATGTTTGACTTGTTAACTTGCTTCACTTTGTCTTGCAAGTTGCAATATCCAAAACATTCTCATCACGCGGCGTTGCGTCAGTTTCAACACGCTGCACTTTGCAATGAGCGCACGCTAAGGCTACGCTTTTATTGGCATAATTATCGCGTATGTATGATAGGTTTAATCGTGACATATGGGGTATTATTTTCAGTCACGAATTTAATCTAAAACTAGCACTCTGATTTCGTGGCCTGTTGATTGTGACGATATTGTCTTTTTAATCCATCAAGGAATCCCAAATCCACCAAAAATACTGTAATTTAGAAGACATGAGCATTTTATAATTTAACACTTTTGCAATAAATATTTCTTTTATTCAAAATCGCCATCACAGTCTGTCCATAATGTTACAGGAATAGCACAATTTTGTCCAAAATATTTGTATAAAATAAGAAACATTTGGAAACAACTCAATTGGGCATGCAGGATATACAAAACGGTTACAAAAGTTCCGTGCATAATAACACACACGTGCCAAGTGCCAGTCTCTATCACTTAATGGAACACACCCAATAGCAAGGTTCGCCAATGATGTATCAACCCTCTGAATGATATATCCCACATGATCAGTCCCTGGTTGCATGCTGTATTTAGACAGTAAAGTCTGTTCCGAGCCATTGGCTCATCAGGCCGGTGTTTATCTCCGGTTTCGTTGGCATGAAACGATTGAGAATATTTCCATTCCCCCTGGATGGGATGCCAGTCCATCGCAGGTTACTTCCCTAGCTATTGCCAGGTACCCATTTATACTCCTGGGTGAAGAGAAGCAATTACGGTAAAGTGTCTTGCTCAAGGACACAAGCACCACGGTCGCGGTGAGGATTCGAACCCACATTCTGCCGATTCAGTCCAATGCACTAGACCGCTCGGCCATGGCACCCCATTTTAGACAGTAGTGTCCACATATCAATAAATCTTGAAAAGAATTGGTGGTTGAACTGTATTCCGTCGTCCATTCGTCATATATACAATTTGTCCCTCTTGACAAAGCATATATCTTGCTTTTTTTTTCTTCAAAAGATGAAACAAATTCTAAAATGCGCCCCACACAGCAAAACATGTGCAACCATGTCAACAGCTGATAAATTTGAAATAAAAAACAAATATATGATGAAAAAAGATGTGATTTCTCTTTAGAAAGCTAACGGCATACTTTGTCAGGAAACTTTTAAAGATACATGGCTTTGTCAAATGAATTTTCGGATACACTGTCACAATATTGCATGAAGATCCTTTTGAGTCATTATAGAAATTCTTTCTGAGCTGCCAAGATCATTTAATTTTTTTCAACAGGACGAACGAAGGTGATTTTAGAAATATAAAAAAATGTGTAAACATGGCAATTTTATAGAAATTACCAACGTTTGTCCTGGGGTAAAACATAAAACAGCCACGTCAATCTAAGTGTACAGCCAATGAAAAGGAGAGTTAGCACTAGTTAATAAAAACATCTCTATGGAGAGTTAGCTCTCTAGTTAATAAAAACATCTCTATGGAGAGTTAGCTCTCTAGTTAATAAAAACATCTCTATGGAGAGTTTGCTCTCTAGTTATAATAAACAACTCTATGGAGAGTTAGCACTCTAGTTATAATAAACAGCTCTATATGGAGAGTTAGCACTCTAGTTATAATAAACAACTCTATATAGAGAGTTAGCACTCTAGTTATAATAAACAACTCTATATGGAGAGTTAGCACTCTAGTTATAATAAACAGCTCTGTTGAGAATTAGCACTCTAGTTATAATAAAAAACTCTATATGGGGAGTTAGCACTCTAGTTATAATAAACAACTCTATATGGAGAGTTAGCACTCTAGTTATAATAAACAGCTCTATATGGAGAGTTAGCACTCTAGTTATAATAAACAACTCTATATGGAGAGTTAGCACTCTAGTTATAATAAACAGCTCTCTATGGAGAGTTAGCACTCTAGTTATAATAAACAACTCTATATGGAGAGTTAGCACTCTAGTTATAATAATCAGCTCTGTTGAGAGTTAGCACTCTAGTTATAATAAACAGTTCTCTGTGGAGAGTTAGCACTCTAGTTATAATAAACAGCTCTCTATGGAGAGTTAGCACTCTAGTTATAATAAACAACTCTATATGGGGAGTTAGCACTCTAGTTATAATAATCAGCTGTGTTGAGAGTTAGCACTCTAGTTATAATACACAGTTCTCTGTGGAGAGTTAGCACTCTAGTTATAATAAACAGCTCTCTGTGGAGAGTTAGCACTCTAGTTATAATAAACAGCTCTCTATGGAGAGTTAGCACTCTAGTTATAATAAACAACTCTATATGGGGAGTTAGCACTCTAGTTATAATAATCAGCTCTGTTGAGAGTTAGCACTCTAGTTATAATACACAGTTCTCTGTGGAGAGTTAGCACTCTAGTTATAATAAACAGCTCTCTATGGAGAGTTAGCACTCTAGTTATAATAAACAACTCTATATGGAGAGTTAGCACTCTAGTTATAATAAACAGCTCTGTTGAGAATTAGCACTGAAGTTATAATAAACAGCTCTATGGGTAACCAGTAGTCATCCTATTTGGTGTCTGTTTGGTTTCACCTTTGCACACTTTTATTTTTCCCCCATCCCCTATTCATCACTCTCTGCACACAGGCTTCAGCTGTTTATGAAAGGACCTAATGGTATGCTCTTCAATCCATCTCATGGCATCGTCTACCAGGACATGAAACAGCCGTTTGCACACTATTTCATCAACTCTATATGGAGAGTTAGCACTCTAGTTGTAATAAACAGCTCTGTTGAGAATTAGCACTCAAGTTATAATAAACAGCTCTATGGGTAACCAGTAGTCGTCCTATTTGGTGTCTGTTTGGTTTCACCTTTGCACACTTTTGTTTTTCCCCCATCCCCTATTCATCACTCTCTGCACACAGGCTTTCAGCTGTTTATGAAGGGACCTAATGGTATGCTCTTCAATCCATCTCATGGCATCGTCTACCAGGACATGAAACAGCCGTTTGCACACTACTTCATCAACTCCTCACACAACACGTGAGCAAGTCTCTCCTGTATATACACGATTGGTTATCCTCGAAAAACATAAATGATCACAGATATGCATGAAACTTTCATCGTACTTGGTGTAAAGTTGATGATGGTATCAAATATCCCTTGAAATATTTCTGTCTTGAGGTGCTATCATTTTAGTCGAATTATGAAAACAATTTCCCAACCGAAGTTTTGTCCTTTGGGGGGAAACAAATCAATGTTACAATGAAAATATATAAATCTGAATATATTTTCATTATTTTCTCGGGAGCAACACACAACATTATAAGCTAAAACCTCACAGGTTGGTTGTCTAATATATATCATGATTCAAAGAAAATGAGGACACCGTTAGGAGCTGTGTTACAAATATTACTTAACCATAATTGCTTCGTCCTTCGGATGGGACGTAAAGCCGTAGGTCCCGTGTGTTGTGTAATGCACGTAAAAAAGAATGCGCCTTGAGCACCACTTAGTTGGTGGATACGTGCGCTATATAAGTCCACACATTATTATTATTATTATTATAATGTTGGCAAAACTGATTTTGGAAGAGTATGTTTACTCTCTTTGAATCAATATATGAATAAATTAAATAACCAACCTGGGAACGTTTCAGCTTAATACGATACCCTTTACTGGGCAAAAATAAGATCGATTGATTATAATTTGAAAATATTTGTAGATGGATGTTTTTTAAAGTTGTAAAATGGCATCTTTTGCCACTGCCTAAATACGCTTATGCGTCCCATGTTTGTATTAACCCTAACCCCCTAGGTATTTTTGGCTAGGAACCTTCCTGAATCCTCCAAAATCCATCACTGCACTCTTGGAAACATGCCCTTATCTTCAAAATGCACCATGCATTTTTATTTTTGTCGATCATTCATATTCAGCACTTACGGCCTGTACTTCTTGCCAGGTAGTAATTTTGCCCCGTTTGAAGAGGTGAAAGTACCAGTTTCCAACAGTGCTGATTTTTTTTCCAAAAAAGTGCCCCTTGGAGGATTTTGGAGGATATGGGGTAGTTAGGGTTAACCCTTTCACTACCATTGGTGACATTAACAACACACATATCCCCTGTTGCTTACCATTGGCGACTTTAGTCGACCAAGGTCACCACACACAGCACTTAATTGGGAGTATCATGACCAGCTTTTAACACAGTTGTATTTTTTCCCTTCTTCGCAGTCCATACCCATGCTATATATGTTTGGAAAGACTGATTCTTAATCTTTCTAATGGTATAGCCCAACCTACATGTTGCTATTATAGAAATCAGACATAATACAAGTCAATCCTTTCAATGGCCATTTGTGCTATGGAACGCCATACACGTGTGTACAAAATGCTCTCTGTGTTTGTGAACAAAGTCAGGGGAAGTAAAATAAATAACCCGATCATTTTATATGCAATGCCAATGAATTTGGTATTATATGAAAGGGAATTTCATAAGCAACAATCATTTCATTGAATGTATCTTTCTCCAACAAATCCTTCATGATGAAAAACGAGTTTAGAAAAAGTGCCTGTAAATGGATGCATACTGTTGTGCAGTAATGTGTGAATTCATGCATGACTGGGCAAACAATTCGGCAACCAGTGGGACATTCTGTTGAAACAAATCGGTAATGAAAGGGATAATGAATTTGTTTTTCCCTACATTGTATGTATGAAGCACTGAAAAAACACTGCAGGTGACTTGGGCGGGATTCGAACCCATGAAACGTTGACCACCCGATGAGCTTGCCCGATGACGATAGGTTGGCTAGATTTGCATTCATTGATGTAATTCTTGTATCGGGTGATAAACGATTAGAGTGCTTCATACATTCATCGGTGTGAGGGCAAAAAATCAAAGCAATTATTTATCACCCGATGCAAGAATTATATAAATTAATGCGTGTCTGCATTGTTCTTTCATCCTACAGCTATTTGATGAAGGACCAGCTGAGAGGCCCAAGCAGTAGCGAGGCATACGTCCTCGCTCTGCAGAAGGGATGTAGATGTGTAGAGTGTGAGTACAATGATGACTAAACGTGAGATGGCCATTTGTTTTTCCCCAGTTGATCGTAGCTTTTATAAATAGAGACAAAAGATGAATTATTACAGTATTTTACCTTGGCTTGAGGTAATAAAACTGATATTGTTTATTTTATTATGACACAAGTTCTCTCATAATGGGGGAAAGGTAAATTTTTGATATTTGCTAAGATCTCCTCTTTAAGGTCTCTTGTTGTGCCCAAGGGTGCTAATCAGAAACAAACCATACAAAATGCTTATCGGTAGACGATCATGAACTTTGAGTTCAGCTTGGCACTGTGATACTGTTCTGTTAGCCCTAGATTCACTGTCATGTGCTGTACCATCACCAGCTTAGGGATGGTTCGTATATGTCTCCAAGAAATCTCTTTTCCTGTGATTCATGCATGTGTGCTTCCCTCTAGCCAGGATAGAAAATGGTGATTCAGGTTTAAAAAAAAACTAAAAAAACAAAAGATTTTTTAAAGAGGTTTTTAGAGAGCACCCCTGCTAAGCCAGTCTTTAGTGGATATTATTGCAAGGTTACTGCATGAATTTGTGTTGTTATTGGCGTCATGTCGTTGATATGACACAGGAGTCACGTCTGTGTTGCTCACTAGTAAGATCAGAAGAATAAGGGGGAATTTAATGCTCTAACAAGAGCAGCAGCACTTTTGAGCTTTGGCTAAGGCAAGCTGATTGTATTACTTTCAGAGAATCATATACCAAGGGAGATGGGTGGCGTGATAAGGTACTGTTACAATGTATGCATCATTATTGGTCATTATTATTCGTATTTATTCATATTGTCTGTGTAATTTCTTTTTGATAATTTGTTGGTATCATTTATTTTATTTTCTGAATTTAATTACAAAAACATTTTTTACCATCTGAAAAAAATCTACTTATGTGTCTAATCGCCAAGCATGTTTTGAACACTTTTATAAATGATAAATAGTTTTTAAAAAAAAATTAATGAAGATTAATTAATCTTTTCATTTGTGCACTCAAAAGTTTTTTTTGGTTTGTTTTTTGATTGTTGATAATTTGAAGTGTTTTCTTGTTGTTTATCCTTGTAGTGGATTGCTGGGATGGCCCAGACAAGGAGCCCATAGTCTACCACGGTCACACTCTTACCTCTAAGATCAAGTTCAAGGATGCTATCAAGACTATTCAAAAATACGCTTTCGAAACCTCAGAGTGAGTTGATCTCTCCATTCCAAACCCTATTCCTCCCTTGCTTCCCCTGACTGCCACTGCCCCCTGACTCCCCCTCCTGCTCCTGCCCGTGCCCCCTGACTCCCCCTCCCACCCCTGCCCCTGACTGCTCCTGCCCCCTCCCGCCCCTGGTGGTATTTTATTTGTGAAAGTTTCCATCTGACATGAGAAGTATCGTTATTTAAAATATTGATATTTTTCTGTACATGTAGATACCCATTGATCTTGTCCTTGGAGAATCACTGCAGCATCCCACAGCAGAAAGTCATGGCCAACCACCTTAAGAAAGTTTTTGGCGGTATCCTTTTGTTTTGAATTTTAAAATTTTTAATTTGGGGGGGGGGGGGGGGGGAGAGGGTGATGTTGCATCCACATAGAAAAATACCTCAAACAGACATTGGTACAAGAGTGTCCATTATTATCATAATTCATTGTTTGTTTTTTTACCATGTTATTGTGTGTGCCAACCCCTCATGTTTTTTGTTTTATTTTTTTTTGTATGATGTGTGAGGTGATATTTTTTCGTTTTTGCTTGTCTTTTCAGTGTGAGGCGCTTAACCCTAACTACCCCAAATCCTCCAAAATCCTACAAGGGGCACTTTATTGGAAAAATTAAGCACTTTTGGAAACTGGTACTTTCACCTCTTCAAATGGGGCAAAATTACTACCTGGCAAGAAGTACAGGCCATAAGTGCTGAATATATAAAGATCAACGAAAATGCATGGTGTATTTTGAAGATAAGGGCATGTTTCCAAAAGTGCACTTATGGATTTTGGAGGATTCAGGAAGGTTCCTAGCCAGAATACCTCGAGGGTTAGGGTTAATTTGACAAAAATCGTCTCACAGATCGCATGTCAGGGGAAACACTGCATAATGCACTATAACATCTGAATGAAATTACAAAGATCTTTATCAATAGCGCTAATTCCATGTGGTTTATTATAGATAACCACACACGGTGTTACCGCAAACTGAACTGATAGCGGTACACCACCATTCAAAGCCTCAAATCACCCATACAAAGATAGCTCCTTAGCTTGTTCTTTAACCAATGTTGTGATCAGATTGGCTTTATGTACAAGACATCAAGGAGGACCAAACAAGTCTACCCTCCCCGGAAGATCTGAAAGGAAAAATAATCATCAAGGTACGTGTAGGTCTAAATCTCCAACCAACAATTTTTTTTAAATAAATACAAAATATAACAACAAATAATAAAATAGATAAAAAGGAATGCACACAATTATATTTAAAAGAAAAAAAAAAATCCACAATATTTTTTTTTTTCAAAACTGGGTTTGGATTGTATTATTTTGGTTCAATTAATTCTTTGTTTAACCACTGGACTATTTGGTCAAATGATGTAAACAACAATAAAATCATACAAATATGGTCGCGATTGCAATAAATAGGATCGGGCCTCCCAGAAATAAGGTTTGCAGTTCACTAGCCTCCCATCTTTTTTCCTTTTTTTTTTATTAAATATTATTTTTTCTTATTTGTGGTCAACAATATTTGCATTTTATTTCCTGTCTGCCGTGTCATTTTTTCTTTATACCTTACTGTGTTGTCTACAACCGATTCACATCATCAATAAGCAAATAGAATTTTCACCAAGTTAAAGGGGCAGTATCGTCACAATCAACAGGGCATGGAATCAGAGTGCCAATTTTAGATTAACTCAGTTGCCGAAAATAATACCCCACAAGGTCTTATTACCATTGCTGCTGCATAAATGAGCCAGTAATTTTCAGTCACTCTATTCGTTTTAAACTAGGACACCAATTCCATGCCCTGTTGAAAGTCTTCTCTGATCGTGACGATACTGCCCCTTTAAAGATGACAAAAATAAGCAATTTACAAATAGCAAAACTTACAAAGTTACATTGGAAGTGTTTCATTTGTACAGAACAAGAAACTACCCCCTCCCAAGGACACCTCGGGAGAAGATGATGGCGATGTCAGTGACGAGGACGAGGCGGCTGAATTGGAGTCTACTGATCCGGACATCCAAGCAGAGATTGAAAAGAAGAAAAAGAAGGTTAGTTGTGCGTCCAGCTGTCTGTCTGCCCGTTTGCAGATAGTTGATTTTGATTTTGTTTTTTTCAAAATCTGATTTTAATAGCATATCTTTCCCTCCCCCCCCCCATCATAATAACAAGTTACATGGTGTGAGGGATTCTTTACCAATGCTTAAAACAATTTTTCTCTTTTGTGTGAGGTTGTGCTATGAAATTAACAAACTATTATTTAACTTATTTTTAGTGTTAAAGTTGGTACACATAGCACTCGTCCAGAGATATAAATTCATCTGAAGTGCTTTCTTTTTAGAGTATACTGTGATCTTTTCTTTCTGTATCTGCACTGCACTGTGTGGACTTCATCAAATAGATACATGTATCATGCAGCCATTTTTCAGAACCATACTTCCCAGAATCTCTCTTGATAAAAAAAAACTCTGTACATGTAGTATAAAATTCATGGTTTTGTACCACACTTCAGAGACAACACTTGTGACCTTGTGGCTCACATTGTGCTATGAATCGTTTTGTTTTACTGCCCTGGGCCCAATTTCACAGAGCTGCTTAGCAGAGAACGTTTCTAAGCAGATATTTTTGTTATATACTACTCAAAACAATTTAGGGAACACCGGAATAATCTCAGTTAAAGCAAGATTTATTTCAGATAAACACAATGTTTCACAGAATTGATGAGAAACAACTGCACAATGAAACGGATGATAAAGGATGCATGTAGTGATTACACATTTCATGACGTGACTACTGAAAGAGAGATGGGGTTGCAAATGAAAATCCCGGTTCATGGAACATTTCAAACCTATTTGATGTTAAAAATCCGGTGTTCCCTAAATTGTTTTGAGTAGTATATTAACTACCAGTTAAAAATGGATACATTTTTGTATGAAAGTTTGGCTGGTAACCAGAAAATCCGCTGAGCACATTTTATCTGCTTAGCAGCTCGATGAAATTGGCCCTTGCATTGGATGGAAGTAACCCATCTCCAGAATTACATTAACCGTTCGATAATCCCTGATAAGAAAATACCTCCCTAGATGTGGTTCAGAAAATCATTATTTTGAACCATTCACGTTTGACACTTTTAACATGTGTTTTCGCTTATTTCTATAACTGCACTTCACTGACACTGTCCTGTTGCTCCTGCACTTTTGCTTCCTTCTCTCTCATCAGGAATCCAAAAAGGGAGGACAGGTTGGTTATTTTTTTTTTCATTTCATTTAAATTCATGCTGATAGACCTCTCTCCCGCAACGGCCATCTTTGTCTGGTTCCCTGAAGGCGACCCAATATAGCACAGTGCTGTCAGGCTGATCCTGCTACCATAATCGGCACCAGTCAATTTGTCAGTGGCCTTTTATTGTATGAAAGAATACCAAGATGGCCACTGTTTGAGAAAGGTCTTTTAGAATGCTCAAGCATCGTAGCAGCCAAATTTTACGTAGATATATATGTTTTCATCCTTAGAAAGCAACTTTTCAGAATCATGTATGCATGTCTGATCTTAATTGCATTTTGTCGTTTACTCATTATGGAATGGTCATCAAATCCCTTACACACAATGAATTATCATGCTTGTTTTAAGGAATATAGTTTTATGTTTTGAAATACCTGGTTTTAGGCTATCGTTGAGGAGATTAATCCTGTGGGTATTGGTCAAACAAATAATAATAATAATAATAATAATAATAATAATAATAATAATAAAGATTTGTAGCGCGCACATATCCACCCTGCTGGGCGCTCAAGGCGCGGAAACAAAGAAGAAACATGAATACAAACAATCAACTCAAATTATCTTTAGGATAAGCATGCATGTCTATTCAAATGTTGAAATTCTTTTTTGGTGGTTTCAGATATTAAAAAAAAAATTACAACCATTAGAAAAACTGCTAACGTGACGGTAGGAAAGTGGCCCCCTTTATTGTGTTTTATGTCATATACAATGATAGCATAAGGAAAAAAGAAAAAAAAGAAAAAAAGCTAAACACCTACTATAAAGGCATTTGAGTAGCGGTTGTCGAATGAAGGCATTTCCTCTTAGCATTTTTCTAAAATGCAAGAATACTTAATGATGATCGCAGCAGATTCAAGACGATCAAATAGTTATTCTCATCTAGTGTTTGACTGAAAAAAACAATTTAAAAGTCGTGATTCCAGCTACACCCTTCATTGGATGATACTATGAGTTACGGATCAACCCATTGACCCTCTACAAATCAATGTTCCAATGAAATAAAATGACAAAAGTTATCGCCCGTTTTTCCCTATTCTACAAACAAAATTGTTTTCATCGGATTATTGTGTATATCATTTTTAGAAAAGAAAACAAATGCTTTGTAGTGACATGTGCCCAATTACATGTAAATTTATGACGGGACCCACAATAATTTAATTTATGACCCACAATAATTTAATTTATGACAGGGACCGACAATAATTTAATTTATGACGGGACCCACAATAATTTAATTTATGATGGGACCCGCAATAATTTAATTTATGACAGGACCCACAATAATTTAATTTTGAGACATATTTACTGTAAAACTATGCTATTCGTGATTATTTTGAGAAATGTATCATTTCAAAGCATTTGTTTTCCTTTCCGCAAAGGTGATACATCTTTAAGGGATTTAAAAGAATATAAAAATTTAAACTTGTAGAAAGACAAATTGCTTGGGCTAACACTAAATTAAAGTTACCTGCATGAATATTTAAATGCATGAATATTCTTAGCTCTTTTCAGGCTAGTTTTCTTAACACCCCTTCAAGAGTTTGACTCGGTCTTCGCAGGTTCAATTTGCTTCTTGTATAAAAATGTTTTTAAATTGTTCATGTCTCATTTTATTCCCTCACTCATCGCTCAAAAATATTGCTAAGCATTCTAGAGTGAATGGTATGTCAATATCCGACATTGAGGTAATGTTTTACATATCTCGTCTTAGACGTCCTGTAGTAGTGGCATGTGCAAGCCGTATGTACACCCTTGTAGTGTCTGGTATCGTGATCTAGTCTTTGAGGTCTCGGGGTGTCGCCAATAGTCATTCTGCAGATGTTTAACTCCTTCAAGCTATTTCCTTTCCTACCTAAACATTGAGTTTCACCCACACCATATCAGTGAACCATTTTGCTTGTTTCAAACTTCACAATTTGCTAATTGAAACTTAACATTTGCTTTTCAAAATTAGCATTACATACACACCAAAACATTCCTGCCTAAACTTAATGTTTCTATGCATTTTTTTTTGAGTAAAGTCGTTCTCTGCTGATGTGGTAAGGACAAATATTTAACACTTTCCAGTTTTGGAACAATCACTATTAGATTAAAAACCTGTTAGCTAGACAGAACCCTTGTCTTTGTAGTTATCTGTTAACCCTAGCCCCCTCGCCATCTAGCCCCTCCTAGCCCCTTAGCCCCCCAGCCCCCCTAGCCCCCCAGCCCCCCTAGCCCCCCCGCCCCCCCTAGCCCTCTAGCCCCCTACAGTAATTGGCTAAATACCCTGCTCAGTGCAACAACATCCATCAGTCGTCCAAGTGTGAAGCCCGCTGAGTGCAACAAGATCCATCAGCAGGAACAAAGGATCTATTGTTCTCTGCTCACTTAAACAAGATTCAACAGACTTTTACATTCTGTTGCACACTGTTGCACTGTTTATGGGGTTAATGTAATGATTACAGAGTTTTATTTTGAATGTACATTTCAGCATTAACTCCCGACCAAGTCAAGCATGATTTAATCCTGCTTGGTTGCATGAGCTAATTGCTTCTACATTGTTACTAGACAGTTGTCATGAAGCATTGTTGCAACGCCATTGATACTAATAACAAAACTAACCAATAATAAATACAAACTAGAGATTCGAGTTTGTCTTGACACAAACACTAGGTGTTCGGGAGATGTAAAGGTCAAATTGGGGTTACCTTTTTGTAAATATTTTTTGACAATTAACGATCAGTACAATGGTACAAAAATTGTGAATTTACCTCTTGTGGTTGTTGAAATATGATTTGTTAAAATATTAAACTTTGACTTCCGGTTTGGACAGGAAGTAAGGTCAAATTGGGGTCACCTTTGTGTAAATATTTTTCGACAATTAACAATCTATACAATGGTGCAAAAAATGTCAATTTACATCTTGTGGTTGTTGAGATATGATTTTTGTTAAATATTAAACTTTGACTTCCGGTTTGGACAGGAAGTAAGGTAAAATTGGGGTCACCTTTTTGTAAATATTTTTGACAATTAACGATCTGTACAATGGTACAAAAATTGTGAATTTACCTCTTGTGGTTGTTGAGATATGATTTTTTTAAATATTAAACTTTGACTTCCGGTTTGGACAGGAAGTAAGGTCAAATTGAGGTCACCTCTTGTGGTTGTTGAGATATTATTTTTTTAAATATTAAACTTTTACTTCCGGTTTGGACAGGAAGTAAGGTCAAATTGGGGTCACTCACAACTCGTGTTTCATCTACTTGTTAAGTTCTAAGTACATGCCAAGTTTCAAGTTCATGTGAATTTTGCAAGTATGTGTTTGTTACCGGACAGTCGCGGGGGAGAAGAAGAAGTAAAAAAAAAAAAAACGTACAAAAACAATAGGTGTTTCGGGCACATACCCGAACACCTAATAACTGGTCACAGTAATGTAGTCATAATATTTTTCTTTTTTTCCGGTAGTGCCATTTGTGGCGGATACTGGTCGTTTTATAAAGCTGTCATTATTATGATTTTTGCCTTAATGTACACAGTTTGTTTGAACGATTGGCTGATAATCGTCAAAATCTGCTTTTTATCAAAATTTCCTTCTAAGCATTCTGATTGTTTTTTATTTATTTATTAAAAAAAAAAATTTTGTTTCACTCAGTCCAAGTTGAAGCTTGCTCGGGAGATCTCCAATCTTGTCAACGTCTGTAAGAGTGTTCACTTCAAGAGTTTCCAACACTCAAAGGAGAACCGTAAGTTTTATCTCCACTCTTTGAGGCCTGTTTATAACATTGTTCAAAGGTCACTATGGTACATACCAAAAAACAAAAAAAATCACATAATGTGTGTGAGTGTGTATTCTGTGTTTGCATTATTCAGTGTGTTGATAAAAGTTTCAAAAGTGTGTCTTATGTGTAGCGATCTCCCCTTGATCCACCAATGATTTTAAATTCACCCAAGTACCTATCTTGTCTCACCTTGTAGATAAATGCAATGAGATGGTGTCACTGGGCGAGAGCAAGGCCTTCGACCTTGCCAAGAACAGTAGCCAGGAGCTGGCTGAGCACAACACCCGCTTCCTAACCAGGATCTACCCGGCCGGCCGCAGGACAAACTCCTCCAACTACAACCCCATGAAGATGTGGTCCGTTGGATCTCAGATCGGTAAGAGGTTGCATTAGAAGGGGGGGCGTACATTGCTCATCACGAGAGCCGCAGACCATGGGACAATTTCTTAAGACCAGTAGTAGATTCATCAAGAGTTGGTGCAGGCATTGTCTGAATATGTGGTGAATGAGAATGGAATTTTTGACTGAATGAGCTGAATTCAGAGGGAGTTTTGGCTAAGGCTGTGCATTTTCGGTTATTTCGGGAACCGGATACCCGAAATTGGAAATCTTTGGATATCCAGGTACCCGTAAACAATTTTGTAAAAACACATAAATACTCCCGAATGTATAAAAGTTTCTCTTGTTTTATTAGAGTCATAATAAATGTGGACTTAACTGTAATAATTTCCCTCCTCTTTATTAAAAACGACTCGTACCATCCCCATTCCCCACACAAAAAATCGGAGACTTCCATTTGTGTGGCATAAATGTTCAATCCAAATTTTCAAAAGTCGTTTACGGATAATTGGAACCGAAAAATGGAATCGGGTAATGATAGTTTCAGGCGGGTAACCGGATACCCGGTAACTATTTTTGGCCAACTAATTACATTTCTCTCTTCAATAGACCTTTATCATGCTACATCCAATCTTTGTCACATTACCTTTATGCTATAATGATATATTATTAGGGTGCCATGGCCGAGCGGTTAAGTGCATCGGACTTGTGTTCTGATGGCCGAGTCGTCAGAATCAGTGGGTTCGAATCCTTGCCGCGAACGTGGTGCTTGTGTCCATGAGCAAGACACTTAACTATGATTGCTTCTCTTCACCCAGGAGTATAAATGGGGACCTTTGAGGGCAAAGATGATAACTGTGTTTGATTAAGCTTGTTGCGCTACACATTTAGCAGCATGGGGCTGCATACTCCCCAGGGAGTTGAGATGGTTCTAGGAATGATATAACTGGCCCGATGACAGGGGTGATAATGTTCATGCGCCATGAGCGTCAAACTTGGAGAATACCGGTGCAGTATATAAGTGTCCATTGTTATTATTATTATTATTATTATTATTATTTTATATTTTATCTAGGAGTAAGGTTTGAGTAGCACCATGTAAACACTCTCTAAAGAGCTGTAATAATTGTTGGTTCTTAGAAGCTTCAAATCCTGCTAAATATTTTTATCTATTTATAAAATTTGTGTATTTCTCTCTCTGAATTAGTTGCTCTGAACTTCCAGACGCCTTGCGAAGAGCTGAGCCTTAATCTGGGAAAGTTCCAACAGAATGGCAAATGTGGCTTCATCCTCAAACCAGTGTTCCTACGCAAATGTAAGTGGTGTTATCTGTTGTTTTAAAGATGTCTTGCCCGTGTTTTACCGGCGAGTTCCAAAATTTCTTTGTTTTCATTGTAACATTGATAATTTCCTTTTTGAAATAAAAAAAATAATACTATGAGATATTTCACAATATGTATGAAACGTAATTTAACCCTAACTCCCTAGGCCCATTTGCTTACACATAACCTGAATCCTTCCTAACTCCCTAGGCCCATTTGCTTACACATAACCTGAATCCTTCCTAACTCCCTAGGCCCATTTGCTTACACATAACCTGAATCCTTCCTAACTCCCTAGGCCCATTTGCTTACACATAACCTGAATCCTTCCTAACTCTCTAGGCCCATTTGCTTACACATAACCTGAATCCTTCCTAATTCCCTAGGCCCATTTGCTTACACATAACCTGAATCCTTCCTAACTCCCTAGGCCCATTTGCTTACACATAACCTGAATCCTTCCTAACTCCCTAGGCCCATTTGCTTACACATAACCTGAAGCCTCCAAAATCCTTCAGTAGTAAAGCAAGCACATGATATGTATGCACACATGTGTTTCTAATCTGTAATACATGTACATGGCCCAGGGCCAGGGACCCTCCCTGCATGCATGGAGCAATAAACAGTGTCCACTGACCCAAGCACTGACCTCGCAATCACTACAACAAACATGGATGTACATGTACATGGCAAGGCAAGTATGCTTAATAAACCTCAAAGAGCATGTAGCATGTAACCTCAATCCTTCAAAATCCTTCACTTTAGCAAAGAGGATTTTGGAGGATTTGGGAAGGTTAGGGTTAATAGTAAAAAACGTGCAGTAAAAAACCATGCTTCTCGCAATTATTATTAACCAGTTCGCGTCAGAGACCATTTATACATGTAATTTTTTTTTGCACCACGGATCGGAGAGCGTCTAAACACGCCATAGGAAACTCCGGAATATTTGTATGCATGCTCGGTTGAGCCATGCGTGTACGGTGACATGCTCGGAAGTGCCGGCCACCCGCTGTGGAAGCTTCCATTAACGTGTGTGTGGAAAAAAGAAACCCGCCACAGGGGCCCAGAAAAACTTTTTTATTCCCGACGTGAACTGGTTAAGAATTTTATTTTGCCTTCCGTTAGTAAAATAACAATGTTCCGGTGGAAAAGAACATTGCTGGAAATTGCCATTCAAATAGCCCAAAACACGAGTGATTACACCTTTAACCAGTCCTGGCATGGAAAAAGGAATTACCAACTGTGGTTTTACTCTTCATTTGCATGTGTTTGTTTGTTTTCTGCAGCCAACATGCAGTTTAATCCAAACAGCCCAGGGGACCAGTATACCCAGAAACTAACACTCAAGGTGAGCTAAAAATGTTTTTAAAATCTCGTTACAGACCACCGTGTGCCGCCATTTACTGTTGTAGTTCACTGGTATTACATCTAATTTTATTTAGACACACTATTGGTCAAAGAAGCACGGGCCTGCTTATAAATACAGCAATAATTGAAACAGTAAAGACTGTTTGCGATGAGTAGAAATTAGTTCTGAAAAGAACTGGTGCTTACAATTTAATTGAACATGGTATTGCTGCAGTCATGGCAGCTTTCTATCAGGCCTGTGATTTCTCAGGATTTTTCCTGATTTCAGGATTTTTTTTTTTACAAATCTCCCTTTGCCTCAAAATTGTCTAAAAAGATGAGAAGTAGCCACCAAGGAAAGAAAGAAGTAGCCTGTATTGTGTCCAAACCTCTAGTTTCTTGTTTGTGGGGATGTGGAGAGTCTGTAAATCCTCCCAAATTAAACATCCAGGAGGTTCAGGGGGGCTTTGTCCTCTAGACCAAAGGGAGATCCGGGCCTGCTACCAATATTTTAGGATTTTTTTTTTACTTTTGTCGAATCACACCCCTGTTTTCTATTGAACGATCAGCAGATTTGTCTGTACAAAATTCTGCCTGGAAGTTATCCGTCTGTCAAATTGGTGATGGTGTCAAACATGCAGAGAAAATGTCCTTGCTTGAGAGAGCTTCAAACACTTGTGTAGATGAAAATGTTTTCATGATTTGAAAAAAGAACCACAAGTGTGTTATTGACCAGTGTGAACATTTTTAAATGAACTTTTGCACTTCAAATTTTTGCAAAAACGTGTAGACCAATTGATCTGATTTTAAAAATAAATTTACATTCACTATATTTTTACTAAAAGAGCTGAATATTTACAGGTTTAGTGTCTGTACATATCTCTTGATTCTTACAAAGATGTATTTACAAACAATTTATTAAAGTGTATACCGGCTTTGAAAAGAAAAAGAAAGAATGCATCGTAATATTCAGATTCTATTTCTTGACAGGTCATCAGTGGTCAACAATTGCCGAAGCCTTCTCGAGAGGTCATTGACCCCTACGTTAAGGTCACCGTCCTGGACGTGAATGCAGAGGATGATGATAAGACAGACGTGATCGAAGACAATGGTAAGAACCACATTGTTATCACCAGGGATTTGACTGACTCCAGCAGGAGGACATCTTTCCCCAGCCTCCAAAAACCTCCAGTTTTTTGGCTGGTTCAGCTCATTATCAGCCAGATCCTACTAGCCAGACAAAGAGACCACTTAACTGTTAATTCCCTCATAATCCAAGTGGGCCTGGTTGATACACAAAGAAACAGCAAGCACAACTTAACTATTAACCTGGACAGCAGGACTCTTCAATTGTAGGGTTCAGAGAGCACACACCAGGCAGGAATTGGCAAAAAAAATAATAAACAGGAGATAAATGGAGGTTGGGGAAAGATGGTCTCCCTAATTAATGGGATTCCTAGCATTTGCCTGGGGGAGAGAGGGGAGGGGGAATGGCAAGAAATGGAGGTATAAAAGAGGAAACATGCTCCCTCTGTTAACCCAGCCACCTCTCAATCTGTTAATGGGTATAGCCTCCAAGAGGTGATCATTTCACCTCTAACTCTCCCTCCCTTCCCCCCACACCCCACCCCCATTTCAAAACCTTCTGTCTCAGTGGGTCACCTTTCTATATTGTGCCCAGAGTAGCTAACAAATCCTGATTTGACTTATTTAATCTGTCTGACTCGATTGACTCGGCAGGTTTCAACCCGGAGTGGAATTGCACCATGGAGTTTGAGGTCAAGTGCCCCGAGCTGGCCATGCTGCGGTTTGTCGTCTACGATCATGACAGCTTTAAGGATGATTTCATCGCGCATTATGTCATCCCCATTGCCAGCATTCAACTCGGTAAGAACACCTTCTTTTTATTGCTTGTTATTCTGATAAACTTGTTTTATTTATTTATTTATTTATTTATTTATTTATTTCAGCAACGTGTTAACCCTTTCACTACCATTGGCGACTTTAGTCAAAAAGACACATATATAGCATGGGTTGGTTGCTTACCATTGGCGACTTTAGTCGACCAAGGTCATCACACACACAGCACTTAATTGGGAGTATCATGACCAGCTTTTAAAACAGCTGTATTTTTCCCCTTGTTCGCAGTTCATACCCATGCTATATATGGTTGGAAAGACTGATTCCTTATCTTTCTAATGGTAAAGCCCAACCTACATGTTGCTATTATAAAAATCAGACATAATACAAGTCAATCCTTTCAATGGCCATTTGTGCTATGGAACGCCATACACGTGTGTATAAAATGCTCTCTGTGTTTGTGAACAAAGTAGGGGAAGTAAAATAAATAACCCGATCATTTTATATGCAATGCCAATGATTTTGTTATCATATAAAAGGGAACTTGGTAAGCAACAATCATTTCATTGAATATATCTTTCTCCAACAAATTCTTCATGATGAAAAATGAGTTTTAAAAAAGTGCCTGTATGTGGATGCATACTGTGATTATTTCAATAATCATGATCATTTTTACAAACTTTATACTCATTCTTCACTTCACGTAATTGACTTCCCTTTTTGTTTTAGCTGTCCAGAAGCTTGGATATTTGCTAAAATTCGCATCCACATAAAACTGTATTTTATAGACCCTTTTAAATGTTCTGTTTTCATTTCATTTGATAGGTTACCACCATGTGCCTCTATATTCATTGGAAGGAGACGATTTGGAACCAGCCTCTCTGTTTGTTCACACCCTGATGTCAGCTCCGTAGACTATATAACTGGTTAGTGGAATAGCATTATTAAACTGACCTTTGCATTAAAACCCTAACCCTAATGTTCAGGGCAAAAAGATGCAACAAATGTAAACAATTGTTGCATCTTGATACCCTCAGAGAACAAAAGAACCATTGTTCTAGCAGGTGGATCTTATTGTATTGAGCAGGGTGCCTGCCTGTAGGAAGGGTAGGGTTAACGTCAGTTTTATCAACTCTGGTGTATCGGTTAGTATCACAGTGTAGTATCGTTTTTATGGGATTCGTAGTTTTAATTGGTAATTTTTAAAAGAAGCTTTTTATTTTTGTAAAATTACAATTTTTTTCAAAAAGTATTAACTGAAATGTTTGGTATATGGGAATGAAATAAAAGCTTTATGGATAATTGCTATTGTTGCATGCAGCTTCATCTATAAAATGAAACCAGCATATATCAGATAGTTTTTAAGGGAAAAGTGTCCACGTTAGACAGGTGGCCACACTGTGCAGGTTGTTACAGTATAAAGTAGTTCACTTTTGGGACCACTGAAGGCTGCCCTCATTGTATTAATTCTGCAGTTAGATCCCACAGAGCTTTCTGAATGGATATTACTGGTTCTGACCACGTTCATGATCATTCAAAAATAGATATTCACAACGATCGGTATTTCCTTTGGTAGCACTCAGCACATTTGTAACATTCCATTATTTCAATCACAGTGAATTGTTATTTTTATAATATGTGAAGAACAAGGTCATATTAATGATTCAGTATTCTGAAAAAGAGCAATTAAAGTAGGTTTTATTTTTTTAAGGAACTCTTTTAACTCATGAACAATTCTTATAACCAAAATTTTTATATTGAGAAATAGTAACTATATGTATACAGAATTTTCTGAAAAGAATTTTTACAATCACGGAACAATTTTTATTTTAATTTGGTTTTAAGATAAAAGGATATTTTGTGTCTTTTTTTTGTATTTCACCACCATTTTTTTTAAAATCATAATTGTTATTTTCCCTTGGGGAAAAATAGCATTCAATTTTTTTCGAATGAGATATCTCACAAAATAAGTTCCCTAAGTCCTCATGAGTTTATGAGGCTGTAAGAGGCTGCTTCAAAAAGTCATATAGGTATAACTTTTTATCACTTCTTCAGTTCCACTATTTTGTGAAATGAAATATTTGAAAGTAACCCCTTTCCATGCTTCCTTCTTTGTAATAAACTGATTTTTAGAAAGACATGCAGGTCAAATAAGGATTTCTTGGATAGTGCAATTTTTTGATAAGATTTTTACCAATCAGAATTTGTATTTCATTCATGACACTAAAATCATATTTTGATATTGTAAATGACTGGTAATAGATGGTCACATCGTAGTAATTTTTTGTAAGTAAACAATACTTAAACTCTGAGAAATAGATGATGACTTCTTATGGTGAACTTGAATGATAAGTAACACAGTGAAATGTGACCATGCTGTGATATGTTGTGAAGTAATATTTAAAGCCAATATATACTATTGGTATCTAAAATCAAATATAAAAAAATAAGTTTTACATTAAACTTACTTGATGGTATCAAACATCCATTGAAGACCTTTGCAATCATTTTAGCAAAATTGTTAAATAATTCCTGAAGCTTCGACTATTTGTAACGACAATATGAAATAACCTGAATTTTTCACCGGTTGGTTTCTGTGCAAATCTCTTGATCCATACAAAGTATGGATACATTTACCGAACTTTTGACCAAAGGTTTATACTGGCTTTAAATCTCCTCAACTCAACAGTAAGAAATAACCTACCTCTAATTCACTCATGGTTCAGAATTAGTAAGGAGACAGCAGATCAAATGTATATTTTTAAAATCTTTTTTTCCAAATAATTTTTCCGACAAGACGTAGCAAATAATCCGGTATTTGTGGATAATATATAAGTAAATCCTTAAGTTTTCTTTATGTATTGAAACAAAAATTATTTTAAAGATTGTTTTTAATTTTTTATTTGAATGGATATCTTATATTTGTATAATGTTAGGTTTTGGGTGTGAAGTGTAACCAATGACCGTTATAGTTTTCTTTTGTAAAAATGTTAAGAATGGAGAAAAACAATTGTCCTTATCAACTCTGTCTGATGTAACTTTATATCAAAGAAATAATACTTTGTAGTTTAACTGTAGACATTTGATTCTTCCTATATTTAGTCAGAGGCAGATCCAGGGTAGTGATCGAGCTGTGGTGGGGGGGGGGGGGGGGGGGGGGTTTGAAATGACAATAGAGAGGGTACACTGCACACAAAAGAGGGTCACACAATAAGAGTATGGTAAATTTGCATACATGCTGATCCACCACCGTATTCAGTTCATATAGTTAGTAGATCGGGGGTAGGGAGTGAGATGAACGTGGCTATCCACCTGTTTGATCAGCATGCATTTCAATATAACATATCTTTACATGTCTTCCCCCATTTGCCTGTGCTAACCCTCTCCTCCCCCAAGCCACCCTTGATCGGCTGATGGTTCATGTATACGTTGCCTAACATTAGTAATAATGTTTATATGATATATTCTAAGTGCTATTATGTGCATTAAATGGTTGAAGAGATAAACATGTAAGGTATAAGTGTAAAAGATATGTAGTAGCAGTTAGGCAAAAGGTTTTATTGTCACCAAAAGGTTTCCTGATTGGGGCCTGTTGGAGAATAGGATTCCAATCAGGATAATATATAGTATCTCCATTGGGATAGTATAGTGGAAGGTGTTATTGTCACCAAAGGGTTTCCCAAGTGGTGCTTATTTATATCCTCATTGGGAGAATAGGGTTCCAATTAGCATAATAGTATCTCTCCATAGTATGAATGACAACAACCCAGTGAGCAGTATTTACGTAGAGTACAATTATAATAGTGTCACCAAAATTGTGTTTCGGAACAATATCTGTGGATTCACAACCATGTTCTCAGACTTCTTTAATGGTTGAGTCATACTTCAAGGGAATGCAAAATACAATTTCTTTTATGTCACGAAAATTCAAATCAGAAGTGGCGTAAGTTCATGTGAGTTAAACTTCTGTGAATAATTCACCGCGAATATCAGCTTTTGATGTCACAATTATCTTTGCATTTACCTGTATGAAAGTATGAATTGGCATTTTTATGTCTGGTCAATTGTTGAATCTTTGCTGAAGACTGTGCTGGTTCCCAGGCAATTTACACAGTCAAATAGCCTTTTTGATGTGCACCAGTGAAGAGTGCTCTTTTTGACTGTACATGTTGTGTCATTATTTCCCTAGGAAGAACGTTGGTATTTTCTTTGTAAAAAAAACAATTAAGTTTTTAGAAACAGGGATTTCTTTTGAAATTTACCCACATTCAGGACAGATAAGTAGATCAATTGAAATAACCAAATACGGCACCATGTTTATTGGGTCATCATGTTTATCGTGTTCAATGCTTCTCGTGTTCAATGCTTCTGACATGTTGTAGAGTGTAATGACCTCATTGTCCGAGTGGAATGACCTCATTGTCTGAGTGTGATGACCTTATTAATCATGATTATGGATAGTTTGAGTAATGACCTCAATCATATAGTGTTAACTCTATTAAAAGTATTTTTATAATTTAGTTTTGAAATTAAAGGTCTATCGGCTGGTATGTGTATATGAATGAAAGCTGTCACGTTTTAATGCATGACAATCAATCCTTAGTTTACTGGCATTTTATAAGGGAAAATACATAATTGGTTTTTACCAGATTATCAAATTATTATCTAAAATACTAAATGGTGTAAAGATGGAACAATCAGCCTGAGAAATAATTTCTTCTGAAGTGCGGTGTCATCTTGGAGAAATGAGGAATTGTAATGTCAAATTTACCATTGCATTGGCATCGGGCAGCTTTTTATAAAACGTAAAGCTTAAAAAATTAGAAAAATCTTTTGGTCGTTGATGATGAAATTATGATGAAACTTTCCTAGGTTGATTTTTTTATGATGTCTTTCTTGAAAACTAGAGGTTTGAAATGAACTTATGTTTTCAAAAATGAATGTTGAACCTTCCCTTTTAAGATTTTCCTTGTAAATGACTTTCAAATAATAATTTTCATAAACAAAACAAATTTGAGAGGCATAGTTAAAAGTAAGTATGCAAAAACGAATTATGCTATGGCATTATTAATTCAACGTCGGTCAGATAATTTCATTGCCGTTCACTCCGGTCAGTTATATTGTGAAATATTTCATTTGAAGGTGAATGCACGTTCACTCCACATTTACAAGGAAAATATTGTAAATATTTTATGTATCTTTAAATGGGCACATTAACAAAACAAATATCAATGAAATTTTTGAGAAGATTGAAACAGGATTGAAATTTCTGATCAGTAACAATTCATATACAAGTGGCCTAAACAATTATTGCTAAAGAGAGTAAAGCATTACAGTGCAATTTCAATACTGAGCCATCGCGAGATCAAACTTTAATGGAATTTCTGTCGCCCACTATCACGAGTTTTATTTCACTTTTCAATAATTTTTGCGCTTGACCACTCTGTCGTTAAAGATTTAGCTTAAGTCAGGCAGTTTTTTTTTTGTTTCATTGGAAAATTGCTATTTCCCCAGCCCAGGTTGGACTTTCACCTTCATGTACCGTGTCCATATTTGGGCTATTATTTCCCTTGTATTTTCCTTGTTCCCATGTAGAAAGGAGTAATGGGGATTATAGTTTGACAGTAATTAAATCTTGAAGTTGCTTTGGAAAATAACTTTGGAAAATAAATTGTTTCAACATTTTTGTGGGAAAAAAAAAAATGCAGGCAAAAAATATTTAAAACTCTACATTGCATTGTTTCGTATAAATATTCTGGTTTAAAGGGACAATATCGTCATGATCAACAGGGCATAGAATTGGAGTACTAGTTTCAGATAAGGTCATATTACCGTTGTTGCTGCATAAATGAGCCAGTAATATTCAGTCACCGTGTTCATCTTAAAATAGGACACAGATTCCATGCCCTGTTGAAAGTCGTCTCTGATCGTGACGATACTTTTTGAAATGACTTCCAAATTGATGTTTACTAAATATTTATTAAATTTTGGTCATGAGTAACAAGTAACTGCATGAAATGAAATTATAAGATCATAATAAAGAAAGAACCATCATACAGAGACATTGTTATAATTGTTCAAAAGACTTGGTTTATTTGATAAAAGTATCTTCAAGTTGGGACAATATAAATTGCCAGCGACACTGAGCCCCTACTACAGTACAATGCCACATTAACAAAACACCACTTAAGTAGCCACAACTACTTTTGAGTTACATGCCCCTTAATCATGACTTTGCACAATGCAAATCAGTAGAAACTCACTTTATTTCAACCCTGTAAAAGTCTTAATTCACAAGATATTGACATGTTTGGTAGCAAATTGAAGATGATAATGTGTTTGTTTCACTGAGCTGGAAAAACCAAAACATGAACAAATGTCTTTATGACTCAGTCTAGCGCTAGGAGTTATTGGTTAGTTCGCTAACCGTTTAACCGAAATTTTCAGTTGGTTAACCAGTTAACAGAAAGTCGGCACCCGACGGCCACACAAACTAGATATAGTCGGCAAATGGAACAATGTGTATACATTTTCAATCAAAAAGCATCAATCAAATTCCCGCAATGATTGTTTAATAACCAATGCTGTAAAAAATAAAGTCTAGAACAAAATAGGTGGCAAATTCTTTTTTTTATTTAATGTTTTATTTTTTTTAATTTTTTTTAAATATTGGTTTTCGGTTAGAGCAGTTTTGGTCAGTTAACCTGTTAACCATCACAGTACTAACTCATTTTGAAGGATCTAGTCACATTTGGTTATGATGAACTTTGTCTCCCATTATTTATATTACAAATACAGCAATGAATCACTATAATGAACGACTAATATAATGAACGACCAATATAATGAACAACCACACTCGTTAACATTTTGTTAATGTTTGTTTTAGCATTATTGCGTTATATTGGATTTTCCTTCACATTGCCAACACAGTGAGCAAAATGCTAGTAATAGTAACACCCCCTTCTGAAAATCCTAAATAAAACCTACTTCAAAACCATCACCAAATCTCTATAGGACAGACAGGATTTATATAGCTTGAAAATTTCACCAAACCGGACAAAACTTACAAAATATGTGTTCTTGATGCCGTTTACAATCACATAAACACAATAAGAAGTGTGCAAATCACTATTGGCACTTGACAGTTGTCACTCTAAATCCCGTTTTGATCCAACAGATTTGTTGGTGGGTATGGCCATGTACGTGCTGTGAGTATATAAAATACATGCATAATACATTTCCATTATCTCTGACAAGCTATAAATATTGTTTTTTGTACATTTATATTACATATGGATTTGTCAAAGTTTTTCCAAGGAGCATGGCACCGATAGGCCAATTGGAAATGAGAGTCCTGAATCAAACAGCAGCCATTTTGTTTTTGATATAACACAAGTCCATGACACCAAACCGAGGCTTGCAGGGAAATTGTCTGATTCACTTCTATGAGTTGGTTTGTTTAACTAGTGTAATACATTCAGGGAATACACTGTGTCAATCATAGCCACATTAGGATCAAGGTCTAATGGTGTTTCTTGAAGAAACAAACTGCTGTTCAGTCAGTATTTTGAAGTACATGTAAATTTTGATACATCTCCTGTGGACAGGACATATCAATTTGTCGTTGGGATGAATTAACATCAGACCTGATATCACAACAATGAAATAGAAACCATGAGAACATTGGATTCTTTAGTTTTTTACAAGCATATCTGTTAAAAATTACTTGTCATTTTGTCTATTTTCTAGTATCAAAGGCAGGGGGCAGACCTTAATATCCCCCCTCCCCCTTGACCAGACGCAGATACATTTACCCTCAAGCAGGTGAAACTTAAAACTATCAGATCCGGCTGGCAGGGCACATGTTAAGAGTATAGCATTGACGGCTTGCCAAAAATGTGCGTCAGGCTTGTCGAATATCTGTCTAATTGATGGATTTTTTTTATTTACTAGATTGACTGGCAAGTGCCAGAGTTAGTTGAGGTCCAGGCATGATCAAAGGTGACACACATTTCAGTGTACATTATCAATATTTAATCCCTCAATCTGGCAATTTTCCCTCATTAAGTCAAGTAAACCTATCATCACTTGTACCCATTGGTAGATCTAAGATGTCACATCAAAGAGGGACTGTGACTGCCCTTTATAATTATCGTAACCCCCCCCCCCCCCCCATTGCCAAATATGCCCTCTTTTTATTACCACCCTGGATCCACCTTGATTTTACCAGAAATAAGTATTTCTATGTCCCTTTCATGCATTCAGTTATACATATCAAGAACATAATTACAATGCTATATAGACCTTAATCATGCTATGGCCATCTTTGTCTAGTTCCCTGAATACAAGACAATGAATATAGTGCTGACTCTCACAAGGGATCAGACTGTTTTCCTTCAAGCCTCGGTTTGGTCTCATGGACTAGTATGGCTGCGGCATGAATAAGGTCTACTATCAGCAATAAAGGATGACATTTTCAAATACTAAAGTTGCATATACATTGTATTTGCTTAAAAAAACAACACGAGTTACAGAGCGAATTACTTAATGACAAGAACTATATATATATATTTATAAAAAGTATGTACAACTTTTATGTAGTTTTGGTTATATTCACAAAACCTCTTAAACATTTTTGGAAGTACCGTTAACAATAATGGATGAATGAATATATCAACAGTGGATTATGGGGCTGGTGTTTTTTTTTAAACAATTGTGATAATTTAAATATGTATTGTAGATGTAAACTTATATCAATTGACAATTTTGAATTTCCCTAGCTCTAATGGAATGTTTAAACTTCCTTTTAGATTTTAATGAAATTATTGTTTCTGAAGAAAAAAAGGAGCCAAAAATTAAAAATTCCCCATAAAAAAAAAAACATGATAATTTGTTCAATTATTTCAATCTTTATGTTATTTAAACAAGAACAAACATGTAATTACACACAACACACAAATATACATTTCAAATACAAACAACATTTACACTTTTTACATTATTATTTGAGGAATGATACAAATAATAACTAAACAGTCAAGTTTTGAATTCATAATCAAAATTTAAAAAAAAAAGCATTTTCTTAATTTTTTTTAATAGTGGATCTTTCCTTGCATTTCACCTCTGCGGACCTACAATCCCGGCCAAAATAGTTGGGACACGTGACAATAAACATACCCTACGCTGTCCCCGCTCTCCGCTCTCCGCTCCCCTGCTCCCCCGCTCCCCCCACCAATGTTGTTATCTCCAGCCGGAGCACAGACCGCCCAATAAGAGCCAACATTGTCAGGGGGCCGGGGGGCCCAGCGAGATTTGGCCGGGATTGTCTGAATTCCCTTGTAGTATAATATGTGAGCGACATGCCCATTTTATCCATGCGCTTATTGTCTGTCTTTGTGAATTTTTTTTTTTTTCTTCAGTTTATTTTATTTTATTACTACAGTAGCATTATTAAGTTTTCTCTGGAGGGGTGTTTGGTTTTGTTTCCCAAACATGAAATAGCGTCCAAAGGTTGAAATAAAGAAAATTATTTGGGGAAAATTTTTTAATAATGATAAAATATTATTGTACATTTTACCCTAACGTGTGATAAATTATACTCTTTATACAAAAAGATACAAACGTTCTAATCGGGTGGGATTCGAACCCACGATCCCCGCGTTTTACAACAGGTGTCTTATCCACTATACCACCGTGGTATACACCAGTTCAGTCCCATTCATATGTCGATGGATAATGTAACCACGGTTCACCACGGTTCACCACTGAACATTAAAGAAGGAGAGTCACTCCCTTCCTTTCTTTATTGGTTTCGATGGATCACCGTTGGATTTTTCGTCAAAATAACGGAATGAGGGGATGAAACCAAATTGAAGAGGCTTGTATGTTGTTTGTGTATCTTAATGTGCTTTTCGCGTTGAACACAAACTCTTTTGGGAACTTATGGACCAAAATGGCATGGTGAACCGTGTACGGTGCACCCTACAATAAAGTTCTGATCATCTGTGTTTTCATAAGCGCATTGCAGCCATGCATCGTCCAAGGGTATCGAACTGGGAACGCTTGCAGGTTGCCACGGTGGTCTAGTGGTTAAGACATCTGATCTGAAATGCGGAGATCAGTATGTTCGAATCCCAACCAAGTAGAATGTTTATGTATTTTTGTCCATACACCGACAATAATATTACTTTTATTTATTTATTGTTTATTTTATTTTTGAGAATTATTTTTTCATTATTGGAGGATGATTTTGAGGAGGAGAGTGACGAAGATGATGAGGATAATGAGGATGAGGATGACGTCCAGCGTCACCTGCATCATTGGCATCATCATCAGCACGAGATGATCACCAACACCATCACTTGCCTTGTCCCTTAATGTATTGTCCTTGAGACAAAGACAAAGACTGCGGTTTGCCCGCGTCTGGTCACGGCTCCGTAGATAAACTAAGAGAAAATTCAGACAATCCCGGCCAAAATAGTTGGGACACGTGACAATAAACATACCCTACGCTGTCCCCGCTCTCCGCTCTCCGCTCCCCTGCTCCCCCGCTCCCCCCACCAATGTTGTTATCTCCAGCCGGAGCACAGACCGCCCAATAAGAGCCAACATTGTCAGGGGGCCGGGGGGCCCAGCGAGATTTGGCCGGGATTGTAGGTTCGATTCCCCTGCAGACACCCACGAATAAGGTTGCTGTTTGTACTGGCATCATTAACTTCCAGGAGAAGGTCATCAGAGTTTCCTCTGACATAATCTGGATTTATCAAATCATCCAATAAATTCACGAGGGAAACTGTCATATCCTTTCTGACTGATCCCTCTGACTGATCCTTCTGACTGATCCCTCTGACTGATCCTTCTGACTGATCCCTCTGACTGATCCCTCTGACTGATCCCTCTGACTGATCCTTCTGACTGATCCTTCCCAGATCCAGCATCGTAGCCTGTCTATACATGGTATGTTTGGGTTTAATGACCAGCGGCCCAAGATACTGACAATTTGAAAGACCATCAACTTAGATCATCTACCTCTGGTTCTCTACATTTTGTTGAGCCCAGAACTCATTTTTCTACTTTTGCTGATAGAGCATTCTCCGTCTATGGCCCCAAAATCTGGAATAAGCTTCCTGCATATATCAGAGATGCCAGTTCAATCTACACCTTCAAAACACTTCTTAAAGCTCACCTGTTTCAGGAGTCTTATTAACAATTTTCATTCTGTGCCTCAGCGCCTTAGAGCAAACCTTTGATTTTGGCGCTATACAAATGACTTTTGATTGATTGATATTCTGGCTGAATAGTTTAGTTCTAGCTTGTACAGCACTGGTACGTTAAAACAGTGGTCGCAGGCTCGATTCCAACTTCAGTTGTTCACTCCAAAACCAAACACTAAATTGAATCCATACAGTATGATAGACAAACAACATGACTTGAATGTTACAGTCTTTAGGAGCTCCCAGTTACTATAATTCAGATTTGTAATTCTTTTGGATGCTACTATGCACAAACTCTGACATGGAATCATAGAGGTGCCGCAATACATGCCGGTCGTCCAGAGAATGCTTCTGATCTGGGTAGAACTGCAAAATAAAAAGAGAACAAAGTCTGTTTTAGGTGTTTGCTGCAAATAATAGACCTTATGCATATGATGTCACAAACTGAATATCGCCCTCATTCAGAGGCTAGAGAAGGTCACTGGTTCATGCTCATTGGTTCATGTATGCGTGCTGTGTGTGCGTATACGCACAGCGCGCATACATGAACCAATTAAGTGACCTTTGTATGCCTCTGATAGGGGGAGACCTTCAGTTTGCGACGTCATATGCATAAGGTCTATTGAATTGAAAACACTTCTAGTTATCTATCTTGACCGTGCTGCTGAGTGTGGTTGTAATCTACAGTGGTGCGTAGTGACACGATGCCTCACGAAAACCGAGCATGTTTTCGTCGCCAACTTTTACTCAGATTATATTTAGATTCTATTCAGAAAATAAAATGCGCTGATCAGTCCTTGAGGCATCCACTACACACGTGTTACCACCTATGTTTACAGCATAATGCATATTTCTTGTTTTGAAGTTCACAACGTGTTCACAAAATAAAATATTTGTTATGATGCCTGCTGCTTACTCCACAGAAGGCCCACTTTTGGCTGAAGGGGTCGTTGTCACCGAGGGTACTCCCCAATTGTACCCAGGCAATCTCAATCCTATGTACGTTATGAGGACTTTTATGATTGTCTGGGTACCATTGTAAGGCTGAATGGGTCCTTGTCACCTAGGATACTCCCCAATGGTACCCAGTCAATCTCAATCCTATGTACGTTATGAGGACTTTTATGATTGCCTGGGTACCATTGTAAGGCTGAAGGTGTCGTTGTCACCTAGGTTACTCCCCCCCGAAATTACACCTGTGCTTCAGCCCAACTTTGGCTTGAAACTAAGCCTGAGAATATGCCCCATTATTCTATGAGGACAAACTGGATATCTAATTTGTATGTTTCCATTCTACCTGTGTCCTATGAGTCACTTCCTCTTGAACCAATGATCGAACCAAGTCAGCTGAGTTCTGGAAGTGGACATTATCTAGATTGCAAAAATAAAAATACAAATAAACAAATTTGTTAATGTTTTTCTTGGCACGTTTGTTCTTTCGATGGGATATTGAACAATTGATTGGATTTTTGCCCTTGACTGTAGAGAACAATCAGATGTCTGCACTCGTAATGTACATGTACTAGTAGATGTCTGCACAAGTAATCAGGAGATCGTGTTTTATTCGCAGACTATTGAAAGACCCAAGTACACAGTGCTTTAGAGATATGTCGGTGATCAAGGGCAATAATTATATCAATTACACTATTGTTTGTAAACTGCAAGTTTTTCAATTGTTTGTAAATTGTTGATTTTAGTCCTGTTTGTACCCCAAGCCCTCAGGACCAATTCCTAGGATCACCTCTAAAGCATAAGGGGGCTCAATGCTCATTGGCTAAGGCAATTTAAATAACTATCTCTACCGTCTTACGGCCAAAATCATACTTACAAGGACGTAACGAAAGTGTGACCGGCAAAAGGTCGTAGGCAATTAATGTGCAAAATTGTGTTTCAAGAGTGTGAAAGTTTGGTCGTTTTTCTGCCATTTATAAGTCATTGTAGGAAAGTTAAATTCCGCATGGGAATGGAAAAACATGTCTTGGGAGTAATTCTAGCAACAAATATATAACAGTTATGCCCTACTATTTTTAAAGGAGCCATTTTATTGCTTACGACCTTCTGCTGGGACAGAAAGTTGTACTTTGTGTGGCCGGAAGAAGGTCAGAGAGCCTTACGACCTTCTTCCGGGAATACAACGAGATATGTGAAGCACATTGTGACCACAAAATTTCGCAGGAAGTTGGATATATTTGAATTTGCACAAATCTTTAGCTGCAAATTGATGAGAGCATTTGCACGAAATATGAAAATTGAAGTATGAACGGACCTTTTAAGGACGGACAAAAGCATTACTTACTGTCAGCTGTTCCATGGATGAGGAAATAATTGAGACCTTTTATGTTCTTGGCTCTTGCTGATAGGTTGGTGTGCTAGAAACAAGGAAAAAAACATATAAAATATGTACTCCTAATCGGAAAACTTTATATCATCAACAAGTTTTCTCTTTAAAAAAAGCTAATCTTCCCGTCGAAAAACACGAACAAACAAATTTGCAAATAAACAGTACAAAACTGCTGTATAAATAAATGAGCATCACTAAAATGAAACATTTGGTTATACAAATCATGACTCACACTATATCATAGCAATACAGCTATGAAGCACTGTAAGGTATGACCACTATTAAAAGCAAACATATTGTGTGAACTCCCAAGATGCTTACAGATGCGACAAGAAAGATCAAATTTAATAACAAATGTGTGTATATGTGGTTCTCATGCATACACAAACCTGTTTTGTATGTTATCAAATTGTTATTATTTATTTCTTTATTTCTTTATTTTTGGTGGGAGTTGTCTTATATTTTGATAATTGACATTTGGATTACTTTCCTTTAGGTTGATTTGAAGCATTTTCAGAAAATGTTTTCAGCAAATTCACCTTTCTGACAGAAATATTATCAGCATGACATTTAAGGCATCATAAAAAAAAATCATTCCAGAGTTGCCTCATCAGTATGTAATTTGGTCAATGTAATACCTACCTATCAGCAAATCAACTTATTCCTAGCAGGCGAGCAGGTGTTAAGGTCAAGTGTTGGTTTTCAGCTTTTTAGAGAAAAGAGTCCATTAAAATAGATTATTACCTTATATCCCTCAAGGTTATCCATAGCTATAGGAAGGCCCATGTAACGCTCTGTGTAAATGGAATCTGCAAACAGAAAACATTCATAAAGGCAAAAATCAAATCAATTGTTTAGGCCAAAGTCTCTGGTTTCTGGTCTCCATGCGTGTCACCTCAGACCTGTGTGTCTGCATTTTTAATTTTCGTTTTTTTTTGCTTTGAAACGATGTCCAATTGCAGCCAAAATTGCTGGATCGATTGGAATTCTGTCGTGCTGTGTTTTAAATGACTTTTTCACATAGGGGTATGAATGTTTGCCTGATTTGTGAGGCCTCTCTTAGCCACCATACTTTGTATATGGGAAATTTGGTCCCCACATATACATGTTACACATATTTCCCTGTTGGCAAAAAAAAAAAAGATTACCAAAAAAATAAATAAAAATAAATAAAATAATTTAAAAAAAAAGAAGTCATTTCACTGATTTTGAAGCCAACCGATGACCAGAAACCGGAGACTTTTTTTTGTGGGGGGGGGGCATTATAACCTGACACAAGTATTTCATTAATCTATACATATTGCAGTACCCACTGCCATATAGGATTCTAGCCGGCCAATTGTCATTGGGCAAGCTCGGTGGTCGAGAGGTTAAAACATCTTCACTGAGTATAGAGTGCTTCATATAAACGTCAGTGTAAGGGCAAAAATCACATCACTTTCACATATCAAAACAAGAGTTCTGATCTGTGAAATTTCGAGAAATAACAACAGCTTATAGGGCTTTTAAACACAGAAATATGTCTATAACTCACTGGTTTGATTTGAATTTATTTTTTAAATTTAATTTTTTTGTTTTTGTAATGGAATTATGACAAAGACTCAATTTCAACCTTTGTGACTCTTAACTCATGACTCATACTCAGAATCTATCGAAATAACTTAATTTGGGACTCAGTTCTTTGCCGTAGTCTCAGACTCACAGTTTGAGGACTCAAAAACAAGTCTGCATGGTAGCCACTCACCGTAATATCTGAAATCAGAGACAGGTGCTACTGCAAGGCCATACTTGAAGATTTCATCATCAGAACTGAGTGCCATAGATGCCACAAAACCCCCGTAGGACTGTCAACAAATTTCAAAGATTCAAGGTTTAAATATTTCAAAGGGGAGAGATAAACTTTTCAGAACAAAAGTATTCAAGCGGAGACAATCTAAACCCCATGATCTCACCCCAACCTTCCCCCCTACTGATCTCTAATGTGTTTATGGGATGGAGAAACATTTTATTTGAACAGAATATCAACCTATGGTATTTATTTTCTGAGACAGGAATGGGTTTACAGAGACCTCAGCATATATATTTACAAAGCAATTATTTTCTGCTATTAAGTAGCTCTATGCATGCAGTTTGGCCCTGGTATTAGGAAATAACACATTTTTGGATAGTTTTTAGGTGGAGACAATATGTATAACAACTGTAGTTGTCATATTCAGGTCTAGAAAAATCGCATAGGTGCCAACTGTTAAAAAAGCTTTATGGCATCAACAAAGTTACAAGCAAATAATTGTCCAACCAATTTTCTCTCGTGTAGCTTGGGAATTTAGGATATATCTGGTTCTAAATTAGGTTCCATTTTAAACAAACTACTTGATCTATTGAAAATGATCTGACAACTTACCCATCCCCAAATTCCTACTTTGGTGGTATTTACGTACTCAATCTCATTCAGAATGTGTCTGAAACAACCAAAATTAAGAGAACATCTGTTTTAGGATCACATCTCCATGATCATTCAAATACAGTGACCTATGTCTCATTAACCCTCCTATGACTGCAAGGGTCAAAATCAGTCAAAATGTTGATATTCTTGCCAAGGTATATCTGGTGCCCTTAAAAGTCAAACACTGTCAAACCTTATAGTAAGTACATTTACAGGTCAAAATGAGTCAACTGTTTTTGACTGGTAAAAGCATTGTCTGGTAGTGTTCAGGGTGGTCAAAATGACAGTAAAAACCAGTCAAAAATGCCCCTGTGTGCACATTTGGGAAAACAGTTAAAACAGGCAGTTGACTGATTTCAGCTATTAAAGTAGTTAATAGCTGAAAAGGGTTAAGACCTTGTAATTCCACAGTTTCAAATCATTGATAATACAATTATTATTATTCAATCAATCAATCTTACATTTATATATTCTTGTAGAATCATTTGTTTACTTAAGGTGTAGGTACAACATTGCAGGCCTGGAATGTTATCCTGAGTCAAGGGGCACTTCCATGAGAATATGTGACCCACTCTGGCAAAACCCAAAACTTCTCGGCATTTACCATAATGCGTAACACCTATGAAAAGGTCAAAAACTGACCCCAGGGACCAGTTTGAGGGACCAGTTTTCATGTCACCATATAGAGCATTTTCTCTAGATTTTGATGGAAGAAGAAAAATCCTGAAACGTTGTTAGGAACATTGTTAATTTTCACGATAAATTTGGGAGGTCACTTTTGAAAATTGGGTCCAAGTTTAGGGTTTTGCCAGCGCCAGTCACATACCATAATGTCTATGGGAACAAATACGGGGCACCAAGGCCAAGACTAGGGCAATTGGAGGCCATGGCCTCTGTGAAATTCCAGGCATAGTACTGGTCACCCGATTCAACTACCAGTCATCAGTAATAAGCGGAGAAGGTGTGGCCAGTATCATGCTATCCCATGATACATCAGCAACACTTAAAAGCAATGATGGCCTGGACGACTTGACCGGCTGGTGGCGCTTTACAATATGGCTGCCCACATGTGTGCGCTATTAAGTAATGCATGATATTATCACCAGCCCACTTATACTGTGACCAAAACATATCACCATAGGTGAATTGGGTCTATTAGTAATGTACGTTAATTTCAACTCTTTAAACTGGTAAACTGTTAATTGTAATGTTGCACCTTCCCTTTTAAGTCAACTTAATCATCAATATGACACTACTTTCAACTTCACCGGTCACCCTAAAAAAAGAAGTTTGACTGACCTAACAGCAATCACTTGGTCTTGTACCTCCACCGTTCCGAACTTCCGGTAAATCTGGTACAAATGTTTCTGGCCTTGGAATCCAGAGCCGCGTCCGTCAATGTTGACGACAATCACGTAGTACTTGCTGGACAGGTAGGCATTCCAGCCGAGCTCAAACCGGTCATTGACCATCTGTGACCCCGGCCCCCCGTAGGTGTGGACCAGTATCGGGTGTTTCCGCTTGGGATCCATTCTTTGCGGTAACCACATCTGGATCGGGATGGTGTACTCCCCGACTTCCAGCTCGATGAACGTCTTGTTCGGGAAGGACTTCCCTTCCAGGGCCTTGGCCAGGGCTTCGTTGGTCTCCGCGATGAGGAACTTGTCTGTGCCGGTCTTGTGTATGGTTGTGCGGGGAATGCCGAAGCCGAGACAGTTGAGTTTGTACCATGAGGCATCTGGACTGAAGACTGCACTGTAGTATGTGCAGTCCTCATTGTCTTTGACGTTACATGATAAGCATTTCCGTGCATGAGGCTCTTCCGTACTTACGCTACAACATTGATGAATGAAATGAAATATTAACTTGAAGGGATTAAGTTAACGACAAAAGTGTACACTTGTTCAAAATTAATGTAATATTAGCAATAGTAAGAATTGCCTACATTTCTGAATTATGGCAAACAATTTCGGATTGTGACTGAAAAAATATATCATTTTTGTAATTAACGTTCCATATTTTGAAAAAAACAAACAAACAAACAAAAAACATTTCTACAGTTTCTGCCTATTATGGCAGAACTATAGGGTGATTGTTGCACTTAAGTTTTAACACGCAATATGCAAAAACTATAACAAAATAAACTGCTACAAAAAATATTCATATTGGTTCAGGGATCTAGTCTAAATAAAATACTACCAGGGTTCACTTTGTAGCTTTCTAACCGTGAAAATGCACCCAGTGTCATGATGATAGGGCAATATTGTGGAGTCAAGTCAGCATTCATTTGATATTGAATGTTAAGCAGTGGATAATCACTGTATACAAATATTGACTGCTACGAGTGGTACAGTAAAACTAGCCTCCCGAGGGAAAATAGAACGCTCCAGGGATCACTGAGGGAGGCTAGTTTTACTGTACCACTCGTAGCAGTCAATATTTGTTTTATAACACCTCATACATAGATTCTGCACAATTTATTAAGAGACCTGCTACAATAAATCAAACCAATACAAGACTTTCATTAACTTGACAACACTCCAAAATTAATTGAACTTCTGTAACTCTTCTGTAACACATATTTATTCATATTGTAACAACAGCATTGACGTGTTTAGACAATTTCATTGGTTGCCATGGGCCAGTTCATTGGTTGCCATGGGCTAGTTCATTGGTTGCTATGGGCTAGTCTTTCCTTGTTTGCTTGGCATTACAGTAAAAATAGTGAACATCGTGTGACAAGCTCTCAACCAATTACAAGACAGAATCTATGTATGAGGTGTTATAATAAATGCTATCCGATGTAAGGCTCATATTCCACATCATAGCGCTTTAATATTCCAAATGATAAAACAAGAAAGATTGAGTGAGTGAGTCTAATGCATTTTCTGTACGTGATGCTTATCAATGTGCATGAAGCATGTGGCAGACAATATCATCAAGATCAGAGCAGACTTTCAAAAGGGCATGGAATTGGTGGCCTAGTTTAAGATGAACAAAGTGACTGAAAATGACTGGCTCATTTTATGCAGCAGCAATGGTAATATAACCGTATCATGTGGGGTATTATTTTCAGTCATTGAGTTAAATCTAAAAATAGCACTCAGATTCCATGCCCTGTTGATTGTGACGATATTGTCCATTTAAAATGTCCGTAGTGTCCAAAAGTACAATCTATTTTTAGTTACTTTAACTTATTTTTAGTTAGTCCTAATTGGAATAAGTGCTATTTCTACAGTGGTATCATAATTTGCATTCTTAACACTTTTATTCCAAAACAGATGGTTGGGGAAGTTTGGTAAAGATCTCTGTAAAAATTTGGAGGCTGAGGTATATAAACGTACCTGTAAAGATGTCTCCCTCGTAAAGATTTTTCCGTACTCATGAAGTAAACCAGCTTGTCTGACTTCTTGTACGCAAGTATGGCTGTGACCTCCCAGCGACCTTGGGTCAAGAAGGTCTCCTTGCTTAGTGATTTCTAGGGAGTCAATGTGCAATCAAAGCAAGTTGTTAATCTTAAGAATGTTCTTTATTTTAACCATGAATTGATAAATATGATAAATATAAAGATAAATGATCTATAGTGTATGAGGGATTCACTACCTAATGCATTATGCGTTAATAATTCTCTGCTAAATCAGTAGAGAAATATAAAATAAAACAATTAGACACTAGCCGGCCAATCGTCATCAGGCAAGCTCGGTGGTTGAGAGGTTAAGACGTCTGCACTAGTAAGCAGGAGGTCGTGGGTTCGAATCCCGCCCGAGTCGCCTGTGTAGCTTTTTCACAGACACTCGGAAAGCACTGAGTATACAGTGCTATACACACGTCGGTGTAGGGCAAAATTAAATCAATTGTTTATGTCCCGATGCAAGAATTTCACCAATCTATATATATATCGCGGAAGAGAGAGAGAGAGAGAGAGAGAGAGAGAGAGAGAGAGAGAAAAAAACTTACATCGGCTGGTATGAGTGCAACATGGAAATATTTTCCAAAGGTGCTTTCTCTCTGTGGGAGTACACGGACGTAGTCTAGCTGAGACGACCCTTCAGAAAATATCGGTGGTCCTCGCTGTCCAAAGAAAAACACAACCACATTTTTATGCAAATATTCCAAAAATAATGACAATTTGCTAAGACAGTATTGATTGTGATTGACTCAAGATTATGGATTATGGTAGACTAAACATTGTAGTTGACTGAACATTGTGGTTGACTAAACATTGTGGTTGACTGAACATTGTGGTTGACTAAACATTGTGGTTGACTAAACATTGTGGTTGACTAATCATTGTGGTTAACTAATCATTGTGGTTGACTAAACATTGTGGTTGACTAGTGTAATTGTATTTTCGCTAATTGAAGTGTTTATACGATCATGTTGTGCAAATAAGGTGTAAGTTTGTCAACCTTGGCCTCACCCCACCAATGAATCCTTAGAATATAACTTCACTTGTTGATTGGTAGATCATAGCTGATATCCACACATGCAGTTCAAATATAAACAACTCTTTGATGACCTTAAATTTGTTAGAATTGGCGGATTTCACATGAGTTACTTCAAGAGTAGCCCACCCAACTGGTATATAGTCAACACAGAAAACTTCAACAACCTTAGATACTCATTCATTTTAATGAATTAGTGGGTTCAAGTTGACATCAACTACATATACTTACATCAACGACCCATCCATCCGGTGTTCTCAAGTCATGGTTTTTTATGCATTCTCCTGTCCTGACTTGGCATAGAGTCAATATGGAGATATTCTGTGGACGGTTTAGCCACACGACAGCAACCTGGTCATTGTCAATCCACAGTACATGCTGGTAGTAATAATCCCTGTATTGGAGAATGGGAAGTGTACAAATTAATAACATTAAAACAGGATTCATTATGAATTTGATTTTATTTACAGGGCATGAAATCGGAGTGCTAGTTTTGGATTAATTCAGTGACTGAAAATAATACTTCACATGATAAAGTCATATTACCGTTGATGCTGCATAAATGAATGAGTAATTTTCAGTCAGTGTGTTCATCTTAAACTAGAACACCAATTCCAAAGTCTGCTCTGATCGTGAGGATACTGTCCCTTTAAACAAAATATTCTGCCTCTCCAATGACCCTTATTTGTTGTTATTGTTTAATCTTAATTTTCAATGAAAAATGCAACCAAAAAACCGCTTGTTTATTCATGATTCTTAATTAATTTTCAACCAAATAGACTTACTTTTTGCTGATGTCCTCTGGTGGAACTAACGTGACTGGATTACCCAACTCTGATGTATTTACCACTTGTAGGGTGAAGGTTGGATTAGGGAACCCAGCCTTAGGGTAAGCAAACTCTTCCACCTCGCAGTACAAGAGATTCTGGTATTTGGGGTACCATACCTTGGCGACGCCGCTGTCGTTGAATGAACCGTAGATGAGATGAGAGCCATCAGCAGACCAGTAGAGGGCACTGTTACTAGCCAGGAGTTCCTCTGTGGTTTGGGTAGGGGGAGGGGGGGGGCAGAAGGGAAAGCAACTAAAATAAATCTTTTTGGAATGTATCAGTACAACTTTCAAAACGAACGTGCCAAAACTGACTGGAATATGCATCTTATTAGTCTGCTTCATCTAATTGAAATGTCTCTGTGATACATACCCTCATACACCCAGTCGGGAATGCCATTAAATATGACCCCTTCTTCACCGGTGTGAGTCACCCGTTGTGCTGTGTCTCCCACCGGGAGATTGCTCTTTCTCTTACTCGGTACAGAATCCATGTAGTACAAGTCGTTCTTATACACAAACGCCTGGTTACAAAAGGACAACGCAAAAAATGGAACACACTTTAACTAACTTGCAGTCCATATAATAATAATAATAACAGCAATAATATTTCACTCTTATATAGTACTGTGCATTGTGGCCGAGCGGTCTAGCTTACCGGACTCAAGTTCTGGTGTTAGCAGCAGAATGTGGGTTCGAATCCCGGCCGTGACACTTGTGTCCTTGAGCAAGACACTTAACCATAATTGCTTCTCTCCACCCAGGGGTTAAATGGGTACCTGTGAGGGCAGAGTTGGTTGATTAGCCCTATATGCGCTGTAATGGCAGCAATTGAGCTGTATACTCCCCAGGGAGCTGAGATGGTTTCAGGAATGATTTATGAGCCTTATGAGCCTTATGAGCAGGGGTAATAATATAATGCGCCTTGAGCACCACTTAGTTGGTGGATACGTGCACTATATAAGTCCACACATTATTATTATTATTATTCATACAATGTCCCAATGTTCTTTACATTATTAACCCTGGTCACTGGGCCAATATTATCCCTGGTCACTGGGCCAATATTATCCCTGGTCACTGGGCCAATATTATCCCTGGTCACTGGGCCAATATTATCCCTGGTCACTGGGCAATATTATCCCTGGTCACTGGGCCAATATTATCCTTGGTCACTGGGCAAATATTATCCCTGGTCACTGGGCCAATATTATCCCTGGTCACTGGGCCAATGTTATCCCTGGACACTGGGCCAATGTTATCCCTGGACACTGGGCCAATATTATCCCTGGACACTGGGCCAATATTAACCCTGGTCACTGGGCCAATATTATCCCTGGTCACTGTGCCAATATTATCAGTTTGCTTCTTCCATAGACCTTCTGCATGCAGGGTCAAAAGCAGACAAAAAGTCACGTCCCTGTGTACGCTCTGTCCGCCATGACTAGGGGTGTCAAGCAAAAACCTGTCGCAATACAATAAACGTGTCACAGTGTTCTGTAGATACGTACACCATGACAGGATTAGTTTGTTCCACATCATAGTTGGACAGAGCATTAGCAGGGCCAACTTGACCCAGTATGCCAACAGTCTTTTTGCAGTCTTTTGGTCACTGGTGATAATATCAGAAAGCAGAAAGCGCCCGGGAGCTGAACAAGATTACAGGAATAATAATGATCAGTGCACTATATAAGAAAGAAATATTATTTTAATACACAATTACAAACTTCATGATGCATTTTAAAAAGAGGTCTCTGCGGAAAATACAAGCACTTGAAAGTTTGACCTCCTAATTTGATTTCAATTAATTTTAAACCTATGGAAATACTCGTCTTTGGAGTGTCAACAGCCCCCTAGCAAAACTGATGTTACAGTGTATTTTGTGGCAAAGTCTTACCAAAGCTGACCCAGTTGGACCCCAGCCAGCATAGCGAAGGTCAACCATGTCCTTGAAACCAGGAGCAGTCAGGCCAAACAGGGATCTTAAATCAAATAAAAGAATGATTAATAAGTAAAATTGATGGGCGTGACATACTTGTAAAGAGACAGACACTATGGATGAATTTTCATGTCACTTTCAAGTCAACTTTCATTAAAGCGAAGATACAACATTGATAATTTTCTGATTACAAATTTGCCATGTACAAATTACCCTATTGGTTATCGAAAGCTAACTCAATGTGAAGTTTGGTACCGATCCTCCTTCAATTATGTTTGAAATAAAAACACACAACTGCAGAAAGACGGGCCGTGCCAGGACTAAGACAACCTTGAAGAGCATCACTTACTTTGAATGGACGTGGAATATCTTGTACTTTGCATAGAAGCTATGTCGGTACAGACCCTTCACGTTGCATGCTAAGAGAATGAATGTCATGTCAGAATTCGCCCAGAACTTGCTTGCATCTTGGGAATCCTACAATTTCACCCAAAAACACCAACAACAACAATTTTTTTTCAATACGTCAATCAAGATTTGGCTCTAGTCCATGCCCACCATTGGCCAGCTGGAAATCTCGGTCGTGCACCTGTAGAAAAGCAAAGCGCTTGACCAACATAGCAACAATTGTCATGGAAAGGCGTGATCCTATTGGTTAATTTATACTGTTTGATTGACAGACCAGATAGGAGTATTGATATGGTGTGCTATTTCACTGGCAAATTTGTATTTAATTGGTACACTTCAATTTTCCTTGTAAAAGCGAATTTAACCCCTTTTGAATTAAATAAACAGTCGACAAGTTATACAGTGCGTATCAAAAAAAAGGTAATCCGAATTCAGGGTGTTAATATGCCAAGGTTATTTAGTTTGACTATTTACATGTAGTGTACCAAAGAAGAGGAACTCCTCAGCTTTCCATTGATACCTTTATTGACCCATTGCTGTCACACATGACCGAGTACATTGTTATTGAAAATGACAAATTCAAATCGCATTTTTGCAAGTTTGGGTAATCAGTGCAAGGCAGGATAATTAGTGAAAGTCAGTATGATAAACCAGATTTTCTTTAGGAATGACTGGACATTATTCAAGAAGAATCTCTTCTAACATTGCCCTTTTATGCACCCACACCTTCAACATGTCCACCTCCCCTTTCGACACAAAGCTGACAGCGACGGAGCATGTCCTGCACTGCTTGTCTCACCATAGCCGGATTATTGCGTAAAGCATCCACTTCATTTCGAACACGGCCCTGCA
Organism: Zoroaster sp. YZ-2022; assembly: GCA_029582265.1. NCBI lineage: Eukaryota > Metazoa > Echinodermata > Asteroidea > Forcipulatida > Zoroasteridae > Zoroaster > Zoroaster sp. YZ-2022. The sequence continues at coordinate 27,227,121 of CM055828.1, read as the reverse complement.
ATTCATCAAGATCATGGGGAGGAGTTGCAAACACCTTGTTCTTCAAATGTCCCCAAAGGAAATAGTCACATGGTGTGAGGTCAGGTGATCTTGGTGGCCATTCCACCTCATGGTTGTGGCGATGACTCGTTAGCCAAAGAGTTCCCTCAGGCGATCTCGGACAGCGATAAGGCGATGTGCTGGGCGCCATCTTGGGCCCACCAGAGTTGTCTGAAGACCCCACGAACCTGTCGCTCAAAGTGTTCCTGCAGCTGCGGTAAACGTTATCATTGAGCATCTGCAGATACATGTTACCATTGACATTCCTTTGAAAGAAAACGGTCCGATCAGCTGACCACTTCCACAAAGTCCTAACCAAACAGTCCACTTTTGTCGACTCATGTTAACCTCAAAATTGAATTCTGGGGTGTCTTGCTGGTGCATATTCAAGAACATTATGCGTATTGACCTTGCCGTTCATGGAGAAAGCAGCCGTCGCCGATTACGAGATTCCGCAGAAAATTGACATCTCTCTCGATGCGGGCTATCAACCATCTGGCAAACGCCAGCCTTCTAGCAAAATCTCCTGGCGTAAGTTGATGTCGGATGTGAATCCGATATGGATGCTGGTGGAGGTCCAATCTCGTGATTCTGTTGAATGTCGCCGAAGGGAATCTCAGCCCATTTCGCCTTGCGCTGATGTCCCTAGGATGCTCCAAAAGTTGCTGCCTTACTGCTGCAATGTTCCCTTCTGATCGTCCGGTGCGCCTCCTGCCAGAATTCCCCTTGTTGCGGTTGAGGCTAGTGCCATACTCTTGATATTTTCTAACATTCGCCCAGATGGTTTTGGCTGCTGGGGGCTCCCGTTCTGTGAGTTTGGTGAAATGTTGTAATCACGAAAACTCGCTGTTCAGTCGTTAGTTGTACCATCTTTCCAACTACCTGTCCCTAAACCCAGACCCTTCTTAAATACCCAACTTGAAGAAAAGGATGTCGTAACAGACGATTACCGCACCAGCTTAAAAATCTTACATAATCATCTAGGCAGTCAAGTGATGCGTCCATTTCAGACTGCCTTGAACTGATTACCCAAACTTGCAAAAATGCGATTTGAATTTGCCATTTTCAATAACAATGTACTCAGCCATGTGTGACAGCAATGGATCGATACAGGTATCAATGGAAAGCTGAGGAGTTCCTCTTCTTTGGTACACTACATGTAAATTGTCAAACTAAATAACCTTGGCATATTAACGCCCTGAATTCGGATTACCTTTTTTTTGATACGCACTGTATATCTGCTCAGCAAAATTTAGCTGAGAACCAGCCAGAGGCAATATACATTCATGCCAATTTAGTTGGTAACCATGAATAACTGTTCAGCAAATTTGTGGCAAATAAAATTTGTGTGCTTGACATTGGCCTCAGTGCCACATTTCACAGAAATCTATGATATGTCAACAGGGCAAATTATTTGACCAGCATGTAATTACTGTTTAACATGGTTACTTAAGTTTATCAAGGATTCACCAGGGTAAGCAACAATTCTGCAATTGCCCTGTTAACATATCATAGATTTCTGTGAAATGTGGCACTGGGGCCAATGTCAAGCACACAAATTTTATTTGCCACAAATTTGCTGAACAGTTATTCATGGTTACCAACTAAATTGGCATGAATGTATATTGCCTCTGGCTGGTTCTCAGCTAAATTTTGCTAAGCAGATATATATATATTTTTTGTAAGCAATTTTTTCTGCTAAGAAGTTCTATGAAATTGGGCCTGGGTCTTGTTGCAGCCTCTCTAAACCACTCACCAGAGTCCTATTTGTGATGAGAATATCCGACTCGTCCATCTCCAGATCCTTCGATACGATATTCTTGTATTGGTCTCTGTACACATATTTACTTCCTAATCACAAATAAAAGTAGGACGCTGGTTATAATTATTTGGTTTTTTAACTCAAACTTGAAAAACAAATTTTTGTCTTGGTAAAAAAATCAACTCTTATTTATGTGCCTGTAGAAATAAATGTTGTTTGTTTTTGTTTTTTCTTGAGTTTTTGGTTTTTCATTTGTTTGTCAAAATCTCACAGATTTTATTTTAGTTTTTATTTTAGTTAAATTTTTTCCCCCCTCATTTTTCCACAGGAACCATGATCGTGTTTTACTGCTTGTTACGTAATGTATGTATGTCACATGCTTATTAAAAACAGAGTGTGTGCCACATCACATCGTATTCTCACACTGTCGTAAGGCACAAAATAAGAGATGTCAAAGACGTACGTGTGAAACACATCCAACTTAACAAAAAATTAATTAAAAAAATAGCTGTGCACGTTCTCTCTGCATGCACAGACATCTCGGACCAAGATTATGCACTCACCAGAAATCCACTGCAGTTCATGATGATTAGGCTTTAATGTTTCATTGAAAATGTCATCAAATAGAAATTCCTTGGGAAGATATTCATCTTCTGCGGGGACATAAAAATATAAATATTGGTCAATAGTGGTCAATTTATGAGTTAATCTAAAACTAGCACTCTGATTCCGTGCCCTGTTGATCTTGACGATATTTTCCCTTTAAGTCTGCTGCCACCTAGAGTCTGTCCAGGGACAGAAGTCTCCTCTGATGAGAAGGCCCCCCCCCCCCCCGCCTTTTAAGAATATTTACAGGCAAGAAATAATTGAGCGACTAATTCCTCTGAGAGATTTCTGGCTACACGCCTGACCAATTCCATACCACCCTTTACAAAATTTGATGAACAAAAATCTGCAATATTATGAGTTCAATTATGTCTTGGGTGATCAGAGATTTTTTCTCTTCTTAAAAATGGAATATTTCTTGACAGGATATTTAACAATTATGTAGTGCATGCATGAAGAAGTACACATGCAGATATAAAAAGTTAATTTTTCCACCCCCGAAAAATTAACAATAATAAAATATACAATTTATTCACATTAACATTATTTTCTTAAAACTGTGAAGAAAATTTTCATTAATTCAACCATAACATTTTTGAAATTTAATAAAACTGACAGCACATGTATATTCTAACTAAATATCAATAGCCCTTCTGTACAATTGTGGTTGCAACCATTATTGAATCCAGATGTGATGGAAATTTTGTACATTATATTATTTATGATTTCTTAATCAGTGAAACCCATCAAAAAACAAAAAATAAAATGTAATCATAAAATATTCTTGATAAAGAAACCTAGCTCAGTGCATGCGCTACATGTTAGACTTGTGCATAATGATTATATCCTACTGCCATGGTAACGCTATGGAAGTCACCACGGCAACTATTTTCAAGTCACTATAGAAACACGGTCTACAGGATTTAATGCAGAGGAAATACGGGGTCTGAAAATATGGGATTACGCATTCACATGCAGGCATGAATTGTGCACTGTACAATAGGGTGTATGACAAAAAAATAAATGCTCCTGTGTGTACACTATATGTACATGTACATGTACATGTGTGGGCATCAATGCGGAAGCATGCGTTTATATGTACACACAGTTAATATGTAAAGTAAGGGTGGACACACATGGAGTTGGGTATGTAATGTAGGCCTTCACTACATTGCAAACCAAATGGCAGGGCAACATTTCTACATTCTTTTTTTTATAATTTAAGGTCAACATTTTTCAAAGCAAATTAAAAATGTACGTGTACGGAAAAAGAGTACAGTAACACACATAAAAACATCCGAAAAACATACAGTCGTCCTTATTTATGTTTACATAATGCGACTGCACATGTACCGCATTGCGCTTTTTCTAAATGACGAAACTGAAAGTTTGCGCTGGTGTGTGCATCTACCACGTGTTACTATGACAACCTATTTTTGGTAAGTTCAGCTCAATTGGAAGCGCTGTAGAATTGAATATGTACATGTAAGATGTTGCGTAAACAGAAGAATCCGATACTATCTGAACAATGGTACATAAGTATGTATTTTACACAATAATTTAATGCTATCCCATATTTATAGGACTTAAACAAAATATTGAAATAACTAATTAAAATATATTAAAATTTAAATAAAATAAAATAGTGAGCATCTATCAGGCCTGGAATTTCATTCTTGTAGGGGCAAGGCCACTTTTCCTGAGTAAAGGTCACTTCTAGGGCTTATTTTAAAAGGCACCAAGGCCAAGACGAGAGCAACGGAGATCATTGCCTCTGTGTAATTACAGGTCTGATCCATTAAATTACATTTTTGTGATAGAAATTATGCAAAATAATGAAACAAGAATTTCTCAAAATTTGTTGTATACTACTCAGAACAATTCAGGGAACACCGAATTTTTAACATCAAATAGGTTTGAAATGTTCCATGAACCGGGATTTTCATTTGCAACCCCCTCTCTCTTTCAGTAGTCATGTCATGAAATGTGTAATCACTACATGCATCCTTTATCATCTGTTTCATTGTGCAGTTGTTTCTCATCAATTCTGTGAAACATTGTGTTTATCTGAAATAAATGATCTTGCTTTAACTGAGATTATTCCGGTGTTCCCTAAATTGTTTTGAGTAGTATATATACAACAAGTATTAAATGAGTTTGATGTCACCAAAATGGTTTAGTGGTTCTTTTCCCTTGCCATTACCTCTATGGACCTAGGTTCGAATCCAATTCCCCCATCTCGGGATGCCATTATGTGGATTGGGTTTCTGTCCCTACTTGATAATTTTTTATTTTTTTAATATATTTTTTATTTTATTTTTGTTAATATTGCTAGAAATGAGTGACGCAACTATACAGATCCACAGTGAAAGTGCTTGCACTGCTATAAATTTTCTTGCTAACCTGCTCATAAATAATCTGCTAACATCTAACACAGTATTTCAATGTGTTTTAATAACCGTTATTAATGTAGTACTACAAAAAATGGTCTCTGTCTGGTCTCACACATTGTGCAATGATGTGCATGCTTGCATAAATAAAAACATGATCAATTTTGTCATGTAATTTCTTGCATTTCAGAAGTATAGTAAACAACCATATATAATTTTCTCTTGGATCCTTTGATACCTCATTTATTTATTTATCACATAATTCCACCCACTAGTTTATAACTTTGGAGTTGTGCTCCATAATTTGATTGACACAAATTCCGAGCGATAAAACATTCCTGTATTCATGATGTGTCTGTAAGATACAGTTAGTAGCATCAGAAGCACAAACTGTAAACAAGCCCTATAGAATGCTTGGGAGACTTCGAACAAGTTTAATTTCACTGAAGGGGTTGTTGTCCCCAACAAGTACCCAGGCAATCATAAAAGTCCTCATAACGTACATAGGATTGAGATTGCCTGGGTACCATTGGGGAGTACCATAGGTGACAACGACACCTTCAGCCTTACAATGGTACCCAGGCAATCATGAAAGTCCTCATATTAATGTAGTACTACAAACAATGTATGGCATTCTGGCCTGCTCCACAAGCTTCAGTCATATGGTGTGTCAGGCAGAATGTTATCCATAATCTCTGCTTTCCTTTCCAACCGCAAGTTGAAGGTTGTCCTTGAGGGTCAATCTTCTCCTACTCGTTCTATCAATTGTGGTGTTCCACAGGGCTCGCTACTTGGTCCTACTCTCTTTCTTATCTACATTAACGATTTGCCCGATAAAGTTTTGTCTCAGCTCGCCATGTATGCTGATGATTCAACCCTCTATGGTGTTTCCCCTAACTATTCTAACACTTCTCGCTGTCAGGTGGGTGTCTCACTGATAATGATTTAGAGACCGTGTTGAAGTGGGGGAACGATTGGCTAGTAACCTTTAACGCAAAGAAAACTAAACTACTGTCTCTTTCTCGCTCTAGAGATGATACATTTCCATCCATTCATATGGGTCCATCAACTTTGCCTGAGGTATCAGATTTTCGCCTTCTCGGACTTGATATCTCCACTAAAGCCAGTTGGGAGAGGTATATCTCAGGCATTGCAAAGAGTGCTTCCATGCGAGTTGGTCGTCTTTATCGAGCTCGGAAGTTCTTACCTCCCGATGCTACTCTCTACCTGTATAAGACAACTATACGTCCCCTAATGGAGTATTGTTGTCACATTTGGGCCGGAGCTTCTGCCTGTCATTTATCTTTGTTAGATAGAGTGCAGAAGCGTATTGTTAATCTTGTTGGTGAAGAGTTGGGATCATCATTACAACCTCTTTCTCACCGTAGGTTTGTATAGCTAGCATCTGTCTTTTCTACAGATATTTTCATGGCAAATGTGCCACCAGTGTGTCCAATCTGGTTCCTCCTATCAGGGTGTTTAAGCGTGAGACCAGGCTTTCTGCTTGTTCTCACCCGTACACTCTAGCTTTGCCGAGATGTAGAACAAAGAGCTATTCCAGCAGCTTTTTTCCACGTACTGCATCTCTTTGGAACTCCTTGCCTGGTGCATGTTTCCCTACATCCTACAATCTAGACAGTTTTAAGAGGAATATCAATTCCTACCTTCAGTCCCCCTGAGTTATTTTCATCTTCTATGTTTTCTTCTTGTAGCCCCTTACCAAGAGTGGCTTTTAGCCTTGTTTGGGGCGAACTTGCATAAAAAAAAATAATAAATTAAAAAAAAATAACGTACATAGGATTGAGATTGCCTGGGTACCATTGGGGAGTACCCTAGGTGACAACGACACCTTCAGCCTTACAATGGTACCCAGGCAATCATAAAAGTCTTCATAATGTACAGTCATAAAAGTCCTCATAACGTACATAGGATTGAGATTGCCTGGGTACCATTGGCGAGTATCCTAGGTGTCAACGACACCTTCAGCTACAACCAATTGGTAATTTAAAACAAAATCCAAATAACCATCATGGAAGTTGATAATGGTATAATTAATCCCTTGGAATATTTGTAGTCAAATTCTTTTCGTATCTTTTTGTTTAGTTATGAATGTCCCGTAAAATTACCCTACAATTTGGGTACAGACATCCCCCTTATCCCTTCTTCAACGTATTAACCCTCCTACTACTACAAGGGTCAAAATCAGTCAAAATGTTTATATACTTGCCAAGGTATATCTCGTGCACTTAAAAGTCGAACACTGTCAAACCTTACGTGTAGTAAGTACATTTACAGGTCAAAATGAGTCGACTGTTTTTGACTGGTAAAAGCCATTGTCTGGTATTGTTCAGGGTGGTCAAAATGGCAGAAAATACCAGTAAAAAATGCCCCTGTGTGCACATTTGGGTCAACAGTCAAAACAGGCAGTTGACTGATTTTGACCTCTATAGTGCAGCTATATATAGTAGGAGGGTTAAAATATAACTAGAGAATTAGCTGTTGCAAATTGCTTACCAACCTAAAGGAGTAGGATGGTTAATACATTGTAGTATAAATGCAAAATACAGTAGTAGTTATTGGCCTTACGTTTTGAGGTTCTTTCTCAAAGGCAAAATAAACCGCAGGGAATCGGTCCGTCTCAGCAGAGAAAAGATGTGGATCAGGCGTGTCCACACCATTCACCCCCATGGTCTCAACATACAGGAAGGGAATGACTAATTTCTCCTTTTTTTTGTTTGTTTCTCCACAGACATTTTTACATTTGTTTTACATTTGTTTTGCTTGTTATTCCATTTGTCTGTTTCGTTTTACTCCGTCTGTCTGACTCATTGCTTTTCACTCATCTCATAATCTCTTCCTCCAATAACTCCAGGTACCTCTACTCAAATAATCTCCTTTTGTCCGGTCCCAGGACCAGTACCTGACTCTGCTTTTTGTACCTTTTTCTCTTGTGTTCATTTCACACCAGACTGACTTCTGCTCACTCGTGTTTATGTTTGTATGTACATGTATGTTTGTATCTCGTTTACTTTGCCTTTGAGAAAGAACCTCCTGGGGTCGAAACGTAAGGCCAATAACTACTATTTTGTATTAAAATAAACATACTTTTTTATCAAAGAACAAACTTTCTGTTTTTGTTAAAATACTTTGTTTATTTTTTTTAAATTTATTTTCTTCTTTTACTGACACCATCTGGACTGCTTTTGGAAAAATATTATATGGGATGACTGAACCGGAAGTTAATGTATTCAGTATAGCACATTATATGTTATTTAAATTATATATTATGAAAACTCGTATCTCCTGAAGTAACTCTTGTATTTTAAACTTACAACTTTAGGTGATGACGTCATCACATATGATGCACACTTGAACACCCTGAGTTTGTTTTGTACAAACTCAATACCTCTTGTTTTATTTATTTTCTTTTTTTTACTGACACCATCTGGACTGCTTTCATGCATTGAACTACATCAACAGTTTGTGTCAAGCAACAAACTAAATACAAGCCAGCTAAATACAAATTAAGCCTTCACAAATAAAAGTACTGTAAATAATTGCTTATTAGCAACTTAATTAGCAACATTATAACACAGGGTATTTGTGAATAATTAACACAGAATTTCAAGCATGGGAAGTGGAAATTGTGAGAAGGGTAAAATCTGTTGTTATTAAGGTTGTTAAATTGACAACATGTTAAAACCAAAAACATGTAGGTATATAGCGACAAGTGGTGATCGTTAACAAAAAAATGGGTGCTCTCAAACTAGAGGTAAAAATCAAATGAAGAATGGAAGAATGACTGTTTACAATTTGAACAAACAAATCATGTCAGAGGGTTTAGAGAAAGAAGTCACCGCATGTACAGAAGGACATGTAATGTGCTGCTGATTATGGAAAATGGTTCACCAACAACAATAAATGTGTGAAACGTTTGATTTGAACAAATGTTTAGTTGGAAATCAATAGCACATCAAAGCAAAATGAAAATTCACAAGTGTTTGTCTTTTATGTAGAGTATAGACCTGCTAACTACAGATTGTTGAAAGTGTATTATCCAACTCTCCAAGCAAACCTGGGTTTTTTTTGTTTTTTTTGTGGCATCCTTAAATTTCACAATTTTGTGCAGGAGCCTCTCTACTGAAAGATTTAAATTGGATTTTTCCCTATTCTACAAAATGAAAACATGAATTGACACGGGTTGATCATCCACAACAAACAGGGAATTTGGAGTTTGAAGCAAAGTAAACTGTCTCAATCCAGAGATTATTTTGGTACTTACGCGACAAGAGTTAGTGAGACGCCCGGTTGAGTTGCACGAAGCAGTGACATGAAGTGGGAACAGCGGAAAAAAGGTGTAATTTAGAAGGAGAAAAACAGCCAACAGGGAGAGAGCAAGAGATTTTTGTTCAATGCTACATACAAGCCAATCAAACAGGGTTAGGTATGTAACATGACGTGTGATTGGCTCAATACATCACGAGCGGCTGTGGAACAGGAACTCTGATTGGACAATAATCCCAACAAGAGACTCGTTTCTTCCTCGTCATTGGTCAACTCTCCACTGTTCACATTTCAAAGTAAACACACTAGACGGGTGTTTAATAATAATTAGTAGAATAGCTCCTCCGTACTTGTGCTGCATTAACCCTAACCCCCAAGGTATTCTGGCTAGGAACCTTCCTGAATCCTCCAAAATCCTCCAGTGCACTTTTGGAAACATGCCTTTATTTTCAAAATGCACCATGCATTTTCGTTGATCTTTCATATTCAGCACTTATGGCCTGTACTTCTTTGCCAGGTAGTAATTTTGCCCCATTTGAAGAGGTGAAAGTACCAGTTTCTAATAGTGCTGAATTTCCCCCAAAAAACTGCCCCTTGGGAGGATTTTGATGGATTTGGGGTGGTTAGGGTTAATTAGAGACTGAAAAAGTATGCACATGTGAAGTCACAGCCTAACAAAAAAAAAATCACTCCATTCAAAGGGAAGGTAAATCATTGGTAATAACCAGATTATCATATTAACAAATTATTATCTTAAAACTGATTTGGTGTAAAGTTGGGACACATTATCGATCATCCAGAGAAACGATTTCGTCTGATGTGCTTTCGTCTTAAGAGAAATCATGAAATTTAATTTTACAACAAGGTGCAGTCTGGAAACAGTTTTTCACTGTTTTTTTTTCATTTTTTTTATTTTATTTTTTTTTCAAAAGTGTGATGAAAGTGGGAAGAAGTGTGATGGTATATTTCTTGAAAAGAATGCATTTTACCAAATATCAATGTTGTTCTTAAAGAGTATGTGTGCAGACATACAAAAAATATCACTGGTCTACAGCCAAAATGCTTCCGAAACAAATGAAGTCAAACTTGACTAATTATGGGTCACTGAGAATGGAAATGATGCTTAAAATTGTGGATTGGCTCTAGTTTTCAAGATCTACATGTACATGTGTACACGTATGGGAATAGCGTATGATAACACATGATTAAAAATCTGCTATGTACACCATATACATAGTACGTAAAATGTAAAAACTTAAATATCTTGGAAACAGTAGCCAATCAGCAATTTTAATTGTCATATTTGAATTCAGCACATCAAAATCCATAATAAATTTTATCTCCGAAGCAGACAACTTTAAAAAAATTGTTGACCAGTGTATTCAAACAAAAATCCCAAACCCTACGAATTTAAGAATTGAAACTTGAAAAATATTTATAAGTGACTTCACATGCCCCAAATCTGAATTGTTGGCAAACCTCCCTTGTGTAAAAGTAGGCCAACATGAACATTTTGAAACTCCAGTTTATAATTTAATTTTAAAAAAAATATTATTAGTATGATGACAATCACCACAAATTTGTGAGCATAACTGTGAAAAATTAAAATAATTATACAGCAGTTATGATAAAATGAATGACTGATTATTTGCGAAGGATGTGGTAACGTTCATGTACATGTATGTTAGTGACACATACAACATGTATTGTGGCAGCTTCTCATAAGGGACACACTATTTAAATGGGCAGTATCATCTTGCAATAAACATGTGTGGTGTCTCGATCTACAACCAAATTTTCTAAAACTTAATGACCATTAACTATCGAATTAAGTACACGTTTTCCATCAATTTAATCACGAGGTCATTATGAACAAGGTCAATAAGTTTTGAATTATTGAATAATATTTTATTTATTTGTCATTAATTATTCATTAAAGGACCAGTAACTTTAAGCATTTAATATTAAAATGATTTATGATCATAATCTTGACTGAACCTGTGTGACATTAGTTAATAATATTATTTAAGTCTTATAAAGGGAACAAAATTCAAGAAGTCCTTTTGGGGATTGAAAGTCGGTTAACATGGTTATTAATGGGAAGGTAAAACATTGGTGTTTGATAACATACATTCATTTCAATGCTTTTATGTTCCAGAAATACATCATAAAACTAACTTATGTAAATTTCATCACAATAGGTGCTCACGTAAAAAAAAAACTAAAAAAAAAACTGTTTACCTGTTTTTATATTTTACAAAAAGTTGCTGGACGGCATTTTTTTTTTCTCTAAGACGAAAGCACACCAGATGGAATCAATTTCTCAGGCATGACTCAAACTTAACATCAAGTATACTTTAAGATACTAATTTTGTAATTTGATAATCTTGTATGTTATAATGTTATACCTTCCCTTTAAAATGTAATTATAAAGTGAATAAATGACTCATTAACCAGTTCGCGTCGGAGGCCGTGTATACACGCAATTTTTTTTTGCACCACGGATCGGAGAGCGTCTAAACACGCCATAGGAAACTCTGGAATATTTGTATGCATGCTCGGTTGACGTGGCAACGAGCCGAGCGTACAGTGACATGCTCGGTAGATGTGGCCACGCGCTGTGGAAGCTTCCATTAACGTGTTTGTGTGGGAAAAAGAAACCCGCACAGGGGCCCAGAAAAACTTTTTTATTCCCGACGCGAACTGGTTAATATGCACAAAAGAGTATTAAACCACAATGGTTTTAAAGCTTTCAGGTTCTCAAAAACTAGTTTTCAATTTGTAGTGGGTGAAATGATTTTAGTGCTAATTGCATAATATATGCATAATATATGCATAATATATGCATAATAATATGTCATAACATATATTTCGCTCATCAGTCTTTTCACAGTAGTTGCATTATACCCAGACCTTACTCAGCACAAAATAAGAATGTCAGAAATATGCAACATATAAGACAAAAAGCAACATTTTATGCATGTCCGAAAAATGTAACGTGAGTAACCAGAATTTTTCTCTTATATAGCGTACATATAACAAATTTCTGAAATTAATTTTCTGTGCTGAGCAAGGTCTGGGGTTAATGCAACTACTCTGAAAAAAAACTGATGAGTGAAATATATAAGTTATGGCATTAAGAGTGGACCCAATACCTCAAAAATGTAACGTGAGTAACCGTGAAATTGCCCTTATAGTAGATGTCTTGAATTCACAAACTCTGTATGGCACAATGAGCTGACCTACCTGGCATTACAATGAAGACTGCAATGACAATTAATGACACAATCAGCATGATTACAAGCAGTGATATGACGATGCCTCGCCAATTGTGATTGTCTGTGCCTCCCCCAACAAGCTCCTGGAGGAAACAAAGGGGGGGGGGGAAATGATTAAGTTGTGGGTTTCACAAGGAATGTGGGATGGGGTGGGGTTTGGGTTGGGCAGAGTTTTGGTGGGGTCGTAGGACAATGATGAATCCAGCATATAATAATACTGCTGGCATATGCCACATCCTTTATACTCATCCATTGCGCAGCCATTGTTCTTTTCTTCATCATTACAGGATTGGAACTTAATTGAGATTAATATGTAATTAAAAAATTTGGGAATCCTGAAACGCAAATCTGAGGGCACTATTCTGTGACTATTGTAGTTCATTATCAAGCCACCTTGGAGGGGCAATATCGTTACGATCAATAGGGCATGGAATCAGAGTGCTAGTTTTAGATTAACTCAGTGACTGAAAATAACATCCGTAAGATAAGGTCATATTAGCATTGCTGCTGCATGAACGAGACAGCAATCTTCAGTAACTGTGTTCATCTTAAACTAGGACACCGATTCCATGCCCTGTTGAAAGTGTGCTCTGATCGTGACGAAACTGTCCCTTTAAGAATAACAGCAAACAGGAACAACCCCCAACCCCCACAATGAGTTATACATGATATTCAATCATAGAATGGCTTTAGAATTCCAGAAGAATTATCCAAATCACAGTCAGAATTGAAAACAATTATTCAGAAGAAACAATTTGTTTTCAATACAGAAAGGGAAATTTAGACATGGATTATGGGAACAACATGTAAAGCCAAAAAATGAAATCCATCACTGTAAAAAAAAAAGGGGGTTTGATGTACATGTAACATGCAAATAAAGGTACATGTACCTCCAGTTAGGATTGAGTAGACATGCTGCATTAACCAACAGAAAATGCCATGTTAAATAAGAATGGTAGACGTACATGTACAAGTAAATGACAGAAGTACATGTACTTGTAGTGAAACAGAATTCCCCACTCAAAAGCATGGTGCAATTTCACTCAATCCAAGCATGTGCATTTTGTAATTGACATCTTGGCAGTGTATAAACATGGAGGTAGCTAGCTAGCTATGTCTCTCTCTCTCTCTCTCTCCCTCTCTCTCTCTCTCTCTCCCTCTCTCTCTCTCTCTCCCTCTCCATGGAGTCAACAAGCTGAACAAAAGTTTGCTTTAAGTAGGAGTGATGTATGAAGGCAACATATTAAGCATAACACCATTGGGGAATGACCTGGGATCTGACATTTCAAGGTGTCCTCGGGGGAGGGAGTTTTATGCCTAGCCTGTGGGCATGTAATAGCACAAACTGCATGGATGGAGTGATCTTAATTATGTACACCATTGGTAAAATGTCTGTTACTCATCAGTAGGTAAATCTGTATCTACATTATTCACTTAATATTACTGTACTATTTATTCGCTGGTGAATTATTTTGTTAAATAAGTCATTTATTTGCTTTCGACTATATGAAAAGAGAAATATACAATCCAAAAACCAAATATAACAGAATAAAGGTTTCACGTGGATTATGCAAAATATATAAATGATGAAAATGCACACATATTGAAACATGAACATAACATCAGACAGACCATCATGAGAATAGATTAAGGGTGGGGAAAAGTTCAAATGATGATAATGTTGGGTAAATAATAATAATTTGAATTTTCTCTTTTAACAAGCGAGACAGAAAATGAAACATGAAAGCCAAACCAAAAAGGCTATTAATGTTAAATCAAGCTGTCATACATTGTACACATGTAGCCTACATCATGTCGTACAGTTTTCTGACGCCGTACTGTTTATTATTATTATTATTATTATTTATTCGGCATGTCATCAAAACGAACAACAATACAAACAAGAACAGTTAACCAGTGGCACATGCCTGGAGTTTAAAAGGTTTACTTAAAAACTATGACCCGAAGGCCTTCAACTCCAATGCCACTGGCTTACAAATATAAAAATATATAATTAGATTTCTATTGTACAAAAATATGATAAACATTTAAAATAGTAAATGTACTGTAATTAAAATTACACTTATTGCACGGTAACATACAACATTAAAAAGGGAAAGGAAACACACGTTACACATAACACTCAGCAAGAATTATTGAATTATTATCACTGTGGAAATTGAATTTCTATGTTTTTAAACATGGACAATCTTATCTTTGGTTCAATGGTTGGTTCAATGTCAACCATATTATCCCGATTGGGAGATAATGTTATCCTGATTGGAACCTTATTCTCCCAATTATGAGGATACCAATAGGCTCAGTTCAGAAACTAAGACTGACAATACGCCCTAGTAAACCCAAACAAGAATACAAAAACCATAGATCTTTTTTTCCCGTTTTGTCTAGTGCTCATCACTGGTATCTGGTATTCTTGATACGTCAGTAAATAATAATAATATTGTTCTTGCTAGAAATTTAAAAAAAATATATAAATATTTGTGATATAATACACACAATCATCATCTTAAATATCAGTCTGAGTTATCTGAACCATACATTATTTAGTTTAATATACACTGTTATATCTGCATCAATACTTTCTACGTGTCCACCTCTCGGGACCGTACTCAAGTTCCCTCAGCCCTATGTTCCCTCATCCCAAAATAGACCCTATGTTCCCTCAGCCCTATGTTCCCTCATCCCAAAATAGACCCTATGTTCCCTCAGCCCTATGTTCCCTCATCCCAAAATAGACCCTATTTTGGGATGAGGAACATAGGGTTGAGGGAACATAGGGTTGAGGGAACATAGGGCCTAATTTGGATTTAAAAAAAATGTTAGGCATTGAGGGAACATAGGGCTGAGGGAACATAGGGCTGAGGGAACATAGGCATGACCCCCACCTCTCTATCCAAACCTATCATATAATAGTATCCTTATGCATGTAACACGATGACCTTAATCAATAATTACTACATTACTTTCAGTGTCCACTCAACCACGGCTCAATATTCCATTAGCCATGCTGACCTGAACACATCATATTTATATCGACGAGGGAGGATGGCCTTTGCTGTCTAATGTATCCCAACCGAAGACAACAAAAAATACAACAGATCCATAGAACTATATGGAGTAAAAGCAGCAAAGGATTATGGGGATATTCAGAAAAGGCGGGGATATTCAGAAAAGGCGGGGATATTCAGAAAAGGCGGGAAACACAAGGGTAGTGGCCAATGAGAAGACGGACAGTCTCTCAAATAGACCAATAGAAAGAAAGGGAGATCAGTGAATACTACATGTCTAATTATTCATTCTTTTATTTGGTTTCTATCTTCATGGTTTCTATCTTCATGGTTTCTATCTTCATGGTTTCTATCTTCATGGTTTCTATCTTCATGGTTGTTGTCACGGATATGATATGTGTATGGATATGATATGTGTATTTTATATATTAAATCGGGAGGGTGGCCTTAGCTTTCGATCCAAACCAAACCTTCATTAGAGGCTATATATATAATTATTCTTTGCTCGCTACCCGTTTATATAATATTTAGGTCAGTTTCTCCCTATAAATCTACTTTGTGTACAACCACGTAAAAGGCTTGTCTAAGGGGTGATAAATGATGACATTGTGTAACACATCACAGCGATTCCCCTTGGTGGTTTAACAGTCGTTACTGGAATCTTGTCTGCCTTAATCGACTTGTGTTGTCATAGTATTAATACATGTGTGATTTCCTTCAATTAAGCAATTATTTATTGAATTGTCGCTTTGTATACCGTTGTAAAACTTGTCATATCTGTGGTGCCTTGCTGATTCCGAAATACCCATTGATATCTATAGCCTGGAATGAAATGATCAAGCAGAAGCATGCATGAATATAATCATTACTCTGGACCACACACTGTAAATTACTGTTTTTGTGGTTTTCTATAAAAATCATGCTCTTCTCATGATGTCTGTGATCTGAGAACATGAAAGGAAACCTGAATAGACCGAATCACAAAATATCAAAGTTAAAATCCTAATCAAGTTTTTCAATTGGTTAATATCATAATCAAATCAAATTTGAGGCATTGCAGTTCCCTGTACGTCTAAAATGTCACATGTAACAACTGTTGTTCCATGCCGAGTTTTATATTCTAACCCTCGACACTGTTTTTCCTTGTGTGACATATTTTAAAAGCCTTTGATAAACATTCTGCTAGGTTCAAACCTTTAAAGGGATAATATTGTCACAATCCACAGGGCATAGCCAGATTACCTCCGTGAATGCAGTGGCGGCGCTACGGGGGCAGGGGCAAATTCCCCCTGGTGATTTTTTTTGCCCCCCCCCAATTTGCCCTCCCAATTTTTTCCCCGATGGTAAGTCAATGCTTTTCCAGCAGTACAAAATTACATTAAAGATTAATGTTTGCCCCCCCCCTTAAATTTAAGCTTGCCCCCCCCCCTCTTGCCCCCCCCCCCCCAGTTTAACAGGTCTGGTGCCGCCGCTGCGTGAATGCCATAATTCCCCACATGATAAGGTCAATTAGGTCATATTACAGTTGTTGCTGCATAAATGAGCCAGTAATATTCAGTCACTGAGTTCATCTTAAACTAGGACACCGATTCCATGCCCTGATATTGCCCCTTAACAGAACTTGTATATCTTGATTCAAGAGAGTCAGCATACTTGTAAAATTAGTTTTGCCAACATTACCAACGTTGTACCTTCTCTTCATATGTGTTTAGGACATACAAACTTTTCTTAGGGTTTCGGCCTGGTCGCCAAAAGCCTATTGTTTTCGTTCGATTTTTTTTCTTCTTGTTTCCGCACGTGAAAGTTGTCGATGGATGATGTCATACTTAGCATCGTCACATCAATACAAAACATGCACCATATGAAAGCCCGTAATGTGAATTAGTGTCTAAAACAAAGTACGTCATCATAATGTCAGTAAATATCATGTTATTCACATTTTAGTGCGACGCTGCGGGGGGTTAAGACGTCTCAACCCTTGTGACAACTCGACACGAACAACTAGGATCCACGACAGCATTCCAGCCTTGTGACAACTCGACCAACGTATAACTTGACCCACAAGTTGTCATACTTCGCATTTTCACATAAATACAAAACATGCAGCATGAAAGCTCGTAATGTGACTCAGTTTGTAGAACCAATTACCTCATCATTACGTCAGTAAATATCTGCGGGACGTATAGATTGGCGAGAATGGACAAGTCGACCTAAACAAATAGTGTAACCCTGCGGGAGATTAAGACATCTCGACCCTTGTGAAAACTCGACCTAAACAAAACTTGACCCACGAGTTGTCATATTAGCACTTGGCATTTTCGCATAAATACAAAACATGCACCATATGAAATCCCACAATGTGACTTAGTTTCTAAAACCAATTACGTCATCATTACATCAGTAAATATTATTTCATTAACATTTTAGTCTAATCTGCGAAGATTATGATGTAGTCAATATAAACTTCAAAATTTTATTGCTCGAATTTACCAACTATGGGTAGAATGTGGTACTATCCTTTCTTATCCTACACAAAACCCTTTATCACGATAGCAATAAAAATAGTGCACGTGCTGTTGTCATTCAACTCGTCGGTGGTGGTTTTGCAGTAAGGGAAATTTCCATAGGGACTGTACACGTTGGTATGATTGTACGTGACGACATAGTGTTTGTACATAGCACAAGCTACAGGGTTTGTACACATGGGTTGATTCTACAATACGATGTTCTTTGTTTTCGTATGTTTGAATCGTTTGAGAATCGTTGCACACATTTAATGGAAGGGCATTAACTTGATTCTTTACATCCTTTGCATTTATCCACATACAAATTGTCTCAAATGCCTAGTTTTTATTTATTTTTTAAATTTATTTATTTATGCTTTTTTTATTTTAATTTACGAGCATTTATTCTCCTATATTGAGACAATGGGAAGGCACATATTTTAAAGATAGTTTTTACACATGTAACATTTGCAAAATTTGTTGTCCAAAATTTAAAAATAAATTTGTTTTGGTCAGAATTCCAAGCACCACTTGAACAATCCAACCTACATGTACTAATTTACATATTCATATTTGCAGAGAGAAGACACTTGACAAATCTCAGTGATGCTCGTTTAAGTGTCTGATGTATAATTAGATTCTGTAATGAGTTCATTTAATTCCAGGCAGTTCAGGTTAATAATGCTCTCTTCACACACAAACGTTGTCAAATTAAGGAATTAATTTATGTGGCATTTAAAAGCACGGATGTAAAAAAAAACATGTTGTACAATCAGCAAATAACGCGTAACGTATTTACATCCGTGTAAGTAAGTGTTGAGCATGCACACTGTGGCAACTTGTGTATTACTTAAAGGAGTAGTATCATCATGATCAGAGCAGACTTTTAACAGGGCATGGAATCGATGTCCTAGTTTAAGATGAACACAGTGACTGCAAATTACCAGCTCATTTATGCAGCAGCCATGGTAATATGACCTTATCATGTGGGAAATTATTTTCAGTCACCGAGTTAATCTAAAACAAGCACTTCGATTCCATGTCCTGTTGTGTCTTGACGATACTGCCCCTTTAAGTTAGAAAATCCCTGGGAGGGCACTTGAATCTGAGTGGGGAAAGCTACCGGGGGAGGGGGGCCATCCCCGCCACAGTTACACCACTGCATCTCTGACAAAAGTATTTGATATTATGCATTGAAAATGCAACCTTCTAAAGCTGTGATATTCAACGAAAGCAATCATTCGAAAATGATGTTGATTTGCATCCACTTATACCAAAATAAACACCTTTACCGCGCAGCACGGTGAACAACTTCATCAAAAATGCATAAATTCAATTATGGCAAATGGATTTTTGTGGCTGGAACCAGACGCGTCCATGACGTCAATAGAGACAAAGAACACACCAAAAAATAGTGTGCCCAAAGAAAGCTGTTTGTATTACAAAGAGACATGCACAAAGGGGGAAAAATGGAACAAACACAGTTTTTGGTCAAAATCAGCATACACTTATAACTAATGATTTTAATAAAGTGGCCGATCCTTCACTAACCTTAATCTAGCAATGAACAGATAAAAACTTCAGTTAAACCGTACTCAGATCAAATTAACAGAAATTAAAAGTATGCTATATTCATTCATTATTTTTACGCATATAAACAAAGATGCGCGCTAATGACTTGCACATATATACTCATGGATGCGTTTTTTAATGTCCAAACCAACCATCCAACAAAATTGACGGAATAATGAAAAAAAAATTATGTATCTGTTTATTTATCCTCAAAAAAAAAAAATCAATACAAAACCAACATGATGCAAAGAAACAAATAAACAAAAAAACAAAAAAAACAATTTAACAAAATCCATAATTCCCCATTACATGGTAGCATGTGTTTTCAATTGGCAGTTCCGAGGGTAAAACAAAACAGCGAGGTACTTGCACCGTCAATAAAAATGCAATGACGTAACGTACATGGACTTAAATCGATACTAATCCTCGTCCACGGCGACAAACACAATAATTAAAATTTATCATGGCTACGGTGGATTTAAAGTGCAGGTGTATTGTATACAATTTGTTATGTATGAAAATCATCCATCTTTCAGAAATTTCATTTGATAAGCCCCAGTAAATGGTGAGTCAAATGGTTCTTTTGTGTTGTATATTCCAACCAATTCAAGGAGCTGTAGCCCATTTTCATCAAGCGACTTATTAGCAGATAAAATTGCTTCCCAGAAAAATTTGCTTAGCAGGTTTCTTTGCTTACCAGCCAAAATTTCATACAAACTGTATGCATTTTGGCTGGTAGTCTGTTTTATATTGCTTAGCACAAATATTTGCTTGGCAAAATTCTCTGCTTAGTAGCTCTGTGAAACTGGCCCCAGGTTTAGCTAGAAAGTGAAATTTTTCCATATCCTTTCTAAGGTTGAATTTTCAAATTCAGCTTGGAAATTATTTTGCTATTAATTTGAAAATAAAAAAAAATATATATATGACATAAAACACAATAAAGGGGGCCACTTTGCATCCGTCACGTTAGCAGTTTTTCCAATGGTACAGTAGTTATTTATTTTTAAGTACCTGAAACCGACCAAAAAGTGTTTCAACATATGAATGGACATGCAGGCTTATACTCGAACTATTTTGAGTTGATTTATTTTATTTTTTTATTTATTTTTTTACCCTCAAATTTCCATAAAAATTGGACGGAAAAAGTTACCTCACTTTTCCGTCCATTTGTTGATGGAAATTTTAGGGCAATTAAAAACATAATAGTAACAATCAACTCAAATTATCTTTAGGATAAGCATGCATGTCTATTCAAATGTTGAAATTCTTTTTTGGTGGTTTCAGATATTAAAAAAAAAATTACAACCATTAGAAAAACTGCTAACGTGACGGTAGGAAAGTGGCCCCCTTTATTGTGTTTTATGTCATATATAACCTCGGACAGAAAGCTTTAAAGCCCCTATATACACTATATTTACAAAATTAATTATCTTGAAAAACATAAATGATCACCGTTTTATATGAAACATACTTGGTAAGTAAAGTTGCTTATGGCATCGAATATCCCTTGAAATCTTTCTGTTCATTTTAGTAAAATTAGTCAAACAAGTTCCCAACTACATGTTTATCCCCCGAGGACACAAAAATGAATGTTAGAATGAATACATTTTGTTTATTTTCGTGATTATATTAACGACACAACATAACAAGTTGATACTTTCACAGGATGGTTGTTTAAAGTGTGTCTTGTTTTAAACAAAACTAATGAAGTAGTTTTGCCCACAATACCAATAGTGTGGCTTTCAATTCTTAATCGCCTGACAGAGGCAGATTTCTCTGAAGCAATACAACATCAGAAGTCCTGTACTGTATACATTCATTCAACACATAGGTCAGCTTCATAACCGGTGCGGTGATACACTAAGAGCTTCAGTGATGATAAACAAAGGGTTAAGTAGTATGCCGCCCTCTTGTGACAATTTTTGACCGTCAAATCGACCTAAAATCGGCCAATGCATCTTTAAGGCCTGAACCCAATGGTCAATGTCAAGATCAGGCCTAGGCCTACAACTTAGGTTGAGGGTCGCGTCATAATCATAGTCCAACAACAACGGAACAGCTTGGTGTTCGTCCATAGGACAAACACCTAATGTCTAGTTTTATTATTGTTTTTTGCCAACCAGTGAAATATGAAATACATGTATACGCGGTTATTGGAACCAGACCAAATTTCCCATACACAAAGTATGGTTGGCTGAAGGAGGCAAATGTTCATACCCCTATGTGGAAAAAGTCATTTAAAACACAGCGTGGCAGAAATCGATCCAGCAAATGTTGCTGCAATTGGACATCGTTTCATTGGGGGAGGGGGAGGGGGAGGGGGGAGGGGGTTGCCGCCTTATACTTGAAATCCATCAGTTACTGTCTACCATAGGCAGGCATGGATTGGGGATTTTTTTGGGGGGGGGGTAGGCTTCACAGAACATAAGACAGTTTTTACTGATAATTTGTTTTTCTAAACAATAGTGTCTGGAGTTTGGAGCAGTATGCCTGTGTCACAACAAATTATGACAACAGAATTCCAAGCATCTGGACCCCCTCCTTTAGAAAAATCATAGGATCCGCCCCCTTGATGGGAATCAACTTTCATTGAATGTACCATAAACCCTGCAGTACAAACGCAGCAAGGATAAACGATTAATTTCAAATCTGAATGCACAGGCTGTGCAGGTGTTAGTATTCTGCTAGGTACAATCAATTATCTATACCACAAACACCCATGTACATTGTTATATAATCCCTGAACTTTGACAAGAAGAAGCCCAAACAATGTCAATGACACCTTCATTTCCCTTAGAAATTATTCACAATTGTTTACAAAAATATTTTGTGCACGGTTTTTATTTCAACACCTACGTTGACCCATCATTCCAAAAAAGATAGCTTAATTACTGTACCACCTGAAAATCCAATTTCCCTTACCAAATTATTTTCATAAGCCTCTTATAGTGTGCTGAGTTTGAATAATAAAATAATGCCAAATAGGCAATTACCATGGTAACTTACAAGTTAGCACAATGAGACTTGTTGAATGAATGAAATTGTGAGAGAGTTCATCTCTTGGTTCTGAGCATTGCATTTCCTCCACTGTATTCAAGTTTATCCCACATATTTGACATCAAGAAATAACAGTTGCCTAGTTAGTTATACCGAGTTCCAGTACAAAGTTATGATAGCAAAACATGAAAATCACCTTTGCTCAATATCATGAGTATGTCGGTGCCTAAGTAAATTCCTTTCCAACCAAAAAAAATAATCTCCTTTAGCCATCCAGCTCTAACACAGACCCAAATTCATTTACACAGCTGCAAAACAAATAGCCAGTACCCTAGCAAAGGTTGCCACCAACAGAGACAAATCCTACCTCAATATGCTTTGCCATGGTGGATCTTTGAGGCGGCGGATCTTTTCCATCCTCCCCATGATTCAGAGAAGCTGCAAACATCCCCGCAGTAAACTCCAATCCCAACAGCCAGTCAACCCATGAACATCAACCGACACACAGTTGGACGCAGCATTACTCACACAAAACCCATTCTCCCCAAATGCGAGCACGTGAGCGACACCAACCAGTACCACCAGGGGACTATAAACTGGAGTTGGCAAGACCACTTAACGCTCAATCGCAGAGAGAGGGTCGTTAAGCGGAATCACCGATCCGTCCCTGCAACTCACAACGACAGCCACTGTTGTTCTGTTGATTATGCAAATGAATTGATATATATTTTTTGTATGCCTTTTATCACAGATGACGGCGAACTGGATCTGAGGCAGGTGTGTCTGATTGGATGATTTAATTAATTGCTGGTTGCACAGGAACCCGTCAAAATCACTTACGCCATTTCAGCTGGTATATGAGGTCCAGGATAGATTCTAACCATGTCTGTATTGGAATGTCAATATCATTTTGCATAATTTGTATTTTAATGTTGTTTTACAGTGCATAGAGCTCAAACATGCATGGGTTAAAAAAAAAATTAATAATTCAATCAGTCTCATCAAAAATTCATCACGCTCTTACACATTTTGTCAATACCAAAATTCTCTTGTGATTACTGCAATGTGTGTTTGTGCATGCTTTGTTTAATTAATTGCGCTTCCAGTCTTGAAGTTGTACTTTTGTACAATTATTTTATTTTCTAAAATTTTATTTTCTGACTACATATTCACATTTTGAATAAATGTGTTTAAAATGGATTCTTTAATTTGTTGCAATACCATATTCCCTATTTTAATTTGTGTTCAAGTTCTTTAGGTGCAATTTGTTTTAAAAACTAAAGGACCCTTTATAATTAAATATTCTGTGCCAATGACACATAAATACATAACATTTAGCTCTGATATTTGCTTGATTCTAGATATTTTTTAAATTAATTTTTTTAAATGTTGTTGTTGTTGTTGTCGTTGTTGTTGTCGTTGTCGTTGAACAACTTATTTTAACTTATCCTTTAAATTAAGGTTTGAACCTAAACATGAAGAAATACCCATGTCTACTACAAACTACACTAAAATATTCTGCATAAAATTACACATACATGTATAACAGGATCTCTAAAAACAGCTGAATAACTTCCACTGTGTGTATATGTACTGAACGTAAAACGAAGGCCTTGGCATTTCTGTGCAGTCTTAATTAATTGATCAAATTAGAATTTTAATTTTGCAAGGCGATTGACTCTTCCTTGCAATTTAGATACACTTAGTAGGACCGGCTTTTAACATTTAGATCTATCTGAATTCTGAGTTTTTCTTTTAGCTTCAGCAAGTAATTAAACGTCGTACCTTATTTTCTGGTACAATCTTGTCCAATTACCAATCTAACTGCATTCAGTTTCCACATAGATAATCAAATGAATCATATACCGACAAACACAAGAATCATCCTTGACGTCCCTAATAGTTTGGTTCCCTGGGTTCATTCCTAGTTACCATGGCAACCATATACAAAATTAGTGCAGAAGCCATGCAATTAGCGATTGGTAATGGTGTGACCTTTACGGGGTACCGAGGAGAAGAATGGGCACAGTAATGAGTATAGATCAACATCCGTCCATCATTGACGGGTTAATCAGCTACATTAACACTGGCAGAAATGCCAAGGTTCTGAAGTGACACTGCACGCGAAAATTGGCAGGGTGAAAGTGCCAAAACATTACCTGATGTTATAATATTTGTCAAATTGTTTCCGTTTCCTGAAATTTCACTACTCACACATTACTTTAAGGGAAGGTACAACATTAGTATTTGGTATTAAACCAATATTTGTTTCAATGCTTTAGTTTTCTAGAAATATATTATTAAACTAATCTGTGAAAGATGCATCTGACATTTTCTAGGAAAAAAAATGCAAAACTGTTACATATATTTTCTGTTTTTATGATTTACAAAAAGTTGCCGTCCGGCAAACTTTTTAAAAATTCAACATAACATTTCCTGTTTTCTCTGAAATGAAAGCACATAAGGAAAAATAATTTCTCATGAAGATTGCTACGTGTACCAACTTTACACTTTGAAAATGTGAAAAACTGTTAATTACCAATGTTTGTACCTTCCCTTTAAACAGAGATGGGAGGGGAGTGAAGTGGAGAATTCCTAGTCCCCCAAAGCGTGAGATTTGATTGCATAATGCATGAGATCTGAAGCTTATTGCATGAAAGCATCAGAATCAGTCCCAATGCGTGCGCCACATGTTTAACGCCTGCGACTTAGCACCTCTTCAATACACAGGGTGTGTAAATGCATAGGTGCAAAGGATTCCTGTCCTCCTATAGCGGTATTCGTAATCTTACCATGGGATGCATACCCTAGGGTTTGTGACCATCCATCTGCAGGCAAGACTGACAATCCTTGATCACTTCCCTGTTTATACAATCACAGTCACCTGATTAAAATCCCCTAGCAGTACGGCAACGATAATGGCTTGTGGGATGATAATGGCTTGTGGGATGAGATGGTGGGATCATCTCAGAGGTTCCAGGCCTCCTAGGAATTTAGCCGGATAAATATTTACTTTGCTAACAGATGAAGGTCAATCAGGTTTTGATTTTGTTTGCAGATGCATATGATTTGGAGATCAGTTTGTGTGAGACTGAATTCCTAATACATGTGAGTGCCAGCAGAGTGCATGGAAATTTGCATATTTCTATTTGATTACAAGTATCCACTGCATAACATAATGTGTATTGCTATGTAAGAACGCACACATACATGTACATGTAACATAAGGTCGACCAGCAAAAAAATTATGATAGATTTGCTGGTAGATTGTATGCACATGAATATATGTATGTACCACAAACTCAACCTATGTTAAAATCAGATCATGATCATGATCATCATGATCATGATCATCATGATGATCATCATGATCATCATCATCATGATCATCATGATCATCATGATCATGATCATCATGATCATGATCATGATCATGATCATCATCATCATCATGATCATCATCATGATCATCATCATGATCATCATCATGATCATCATCATGATCATCATCATGATCATCATCATGATCATCATCATCATCATGATCATGATCATGATCATGATCATCATCATGATCATCATCATGATCATCATCATCATCATCATCATGATCATGATCATGATCATGATCATGATCATCATGATCATCATGATCATCATCATGATCATCATGATCATCATGATCATCATCATGATCATGATCATGATCATCATCATCATGATCATCATCATGATCATCATCATGATCATCATCATGATCATCATCATGATCATCATCATGATCATCATCATGATCATCATCATGATCATCATGATCATCATGATCATGATCATGATCATCATCATCATCATCATCATCATCATGTGGACTTATATAGCGCACGTATCATCATCATGATCATCATCATGATCATCATCATCATGATCATCATGATCATCATCATGATCATCATCATCATCATGATCATCATCATGATCATCATCATCATCATCATCATCATCATCATCATGATCATGATCATCATGATCATCATCATGATCATCATCATGATCATCATCATCATGATCATGATCATCATGATCATGATCATGATCATGATCATGATCATCATGATCATCATGATCATCATGATCATGATCATCATGATCATCATCATGATCATGATCATGATCATCATCATCATGATCATCATCATCATGATCATCATCATCATCATGATCATCATCATGATCATCATGATCATCATCATGATCATCATCATGATCATCATCATGATCATCATCATGATCATCATCATGATCATCATCATCATCATCATGATCATCATCATGATCATCATCATGATCATCATCATGATCATCATCATGATCATCATCATGATCATCATCATGATCATCATGATCATCATCATGATCATCATGATCATCATGATCATCATGATCATGATCATGATCATGATCATCATCATCATCATCATCATCATGTGGACTTATATAGCGCACGTATTCACCAAACTGGTGCTCAAGGCGCATTATATTATTACCCCTGCTCATCAGGCTCATAAATCATTCCTGAAACCATCTCAGCTCCCTGGGGAATATACAGCTCAATTGCTGCCATTACAGCGCATATAGGGCTAATCAAACACAACAACCAACTCTGCCCTCACAGGTACCCATTTACCCCTGGGTGGAGAGAAGCAATTGTGGTAAAGTGTCTTGCTCAAGGACACAAGCACCATGGTCGCGGTTGGGATTTGAACCCACATTCTGACGACTCAGCCATCAGAACACAAATCCGATGCACTAAACCGCTCGACCATGGCACTCCATAACAAAAAACTGTATGTAGTAAATGTATAATATTTAGATGCTTTTGTTTTTCAGAATATTAGACTCAGATTTTTTTTTATGTTATTATAAAATCTCCATATTAGAATGAATAGAAAAATTGTATTTGCCGATCAAATATTACTCGTATTTCACTGGTCTGTTGTTTACTATCTCAAAGCCAAAAATCTAGACTAGTGAAAGGTGAAAACAATGTTCTCAAGGAACCTAAAGCACACATCACTGATATTCAGACACAGTGCATTACACACAGGAGAAAACAAAATTACATCATGCACAAAAACTAAAACACAAACATTGACATAGAAAGAGCCTTTTTAAAATTTGTCACTATTTGTAAGTGTCTTGGCAAATAACCTAGTTTTCATCGTCCACTGATCTGAAATCTAAAATTATACGTGAATGCAAAATATGTATGCTTGGAAATTGCCATTAGGGGTACTATACAGTGGCGAAGCTAAAAGCACGACCACCACCAAGCCGGCAAACAGCAAAAATCTCTCTCACACAAACACTGGTTTAACATCTACAGGGCGTGGACCTTATCGTGCCCGCCAGTCAGAGGCAGGTAAATTCATCTTTAGGCAGGTAAAACTTTGTAACTAAACGGATAACATTTTAAGAGAATATCACTGGAGGCTTGCCAAATACTTGCATCAGGCTGTTCATATATCTGTTGGACTGGTAATATTTTGTTATATACTTGCTCGACTGGTGTGTCGAAGAAAAAAAAGTTGAAGATGGTAGCATCCATGTTTTCACTATTCTACCAACAAGTGTTGTTTACATTGGAACATTGATTCTATCCTTTCAGAAAGGACAACAAGGTAGTTGTCAGAGCCTTGGTTTAACAGTAATTAAGTGATTGATTTAATTTTGCCCTACACCGACGTGTGTATAGCACTGTATGCTCAGTGCTTTCCGAGTGTCTGTGAAAAAACTACACAGGCGACTCGGGCGGGATTCGAACCCACGACCTCCTGCTTACTAGTGCAGACGTCTTAACCTCTCGACCACTGAGCTTGCCTGATGACGATTGGCCGGCTAGAATCCTATAATAGCAGCGGGTTCCGCGATATATATAGATTGGTGAAATTCTTGCGTCGGGAGATAAACAATTGAGTAATTAAGTGCCCAAATGAATTTATGACAGGACACATAATAAATTCATTTTGGGTCCTAGAAAACCATGCTTCTCATAATTATTTTGAGAAATGTGTAATTTTAAAGCATTTTCCTTTTCCTTTCCTCATGTAGAATAGCAGTGTACCGATGAAAAATTTACAAAGTTTATAGAAAATTGTCGTATAGATGGGACCGTACTCAAGTTCCCTCAGCCTTATGTTCCCTCAGCCCTATGTTCCCTCAGCCCTAAATAGACCCTATGTTCCCTCAGCCCTATGTTCCCTCATCCAGTCTTAACACTCCATGAGGGAACATAGGGTTGAGGGAACATAGGGTTGAGGGAACATAGGGCCTAATTTGGATTTAAAAAAAATGTTAGGCATTGAGGGAACATAGGGCTGAGGGAACATAGGGCTGAGGGAACATAGGCATGACCCCGTATAGATAGCAACAAACCCGGTTGATACATCTTTACGGGGAAGGGCTAAATGTCTATGATAATGAATGGTACATAGGCTTTGTGAAATCCTGAAGCACGTTCACTAACAAGCTGCCTCTGGCAGTCAGCTGAGGATTCACAGCCCCAACCTCATGACTGCAAGTCCTGCAGTCTAACACCACTTGACCCAAAGCAATTTCCAAATTATGCAAAATACCGTTTATTACTTTCCCAACAGATTTCTTATGAAACAATGAAAGACTTACAAATTTCAGCACAGGAGGTGGTGATGTCATGGAAGGCATGATGCAGCTGCTACCACTTCCTTAATTCCGATGAATAAAAATAGACAAAACTGCTGAATGCAATGTTGGTGTTACTAAAGTAACAAACAATTATCAAGGGTTTTGCTCTCACTCAGGCAAGGAGGTGCAATTCCTTTGTCAAGCTGAAGGAAAACTGTCTGGTGCAAATCGTTGTATTCTGGTTTCAGCAACCCAGCTCAAAAAATATTCCTAAGAGATACTGGAAAAAAAAAAAAAAAACGAAGTCTATCTCATCCTGTATGTTTAGGTTTGATCGGCATGCTGTCTAAGATTGTACATATCCACACTGTATCATGTCATTCTTTCATTCAAAATCGAAAGGGCCCAGCACAAATTGATAAGCGAACAGCTGTGATGTCTACAGACCTATATGATGTTGGTGTCAGTGGTGGTTTGAATAACACTGAATTGCAACCAAGGGACTATTTATGTATAACTGAGGAGTGCTGGTATTCAATTACAGAAGGTTTATGGGTTTTAATGAACACGCATTTCATGAGATCCAATTCCAGCATGTGCGGGTACATGACACATGAGATAACTGGATGCAAGTCGATAGGAATTATGAGGCTTACGTTTACAGACAGCCAAAAATTAAAGTACGACGGCTCGCCAATGTCATTAACACTGCTTATGCCACAACAAAACAAATCAAATTTGTCTGAGGTCAATCTTGAAATAGAACACTTCGGCAGGTACGTATGTATCTCCAAAACCGGACCGATGAAGGGGTTATCAATGTTGTGATGGGTCTACGAGGCTGACAGAATCCCAGGCAAGATATGGACGATGTCCACAATTGAAGTTACCACCAAGAGACAAACCCGCGTAATGCTGTAATGGTGCCTCTAATTCACCAGTAGCCGAGATGAAGGAATATGCCGGCCCTGGAGCAACTCAAAATAAGGATTATCCAACCGATCACTCCGAGGGAGTAGTGTAGATAATTAAGCAAATGAGAAAACTCGTCATGGTCCACTGAGATATATATATATATATATATATATATATATATAAATTAAATTGGGAGGGTGGCCTTAGCTTTCAATCCTATATATATATATAGGAGTTAACTTCAATGTCACCATAGCAAGTTAAAAGCTGATATTCACATATTCCAGTGTCAGATTTAAACCTGACATGTCCTTCAGAAGAAAGCAAGAATGTCTTGCACTGTGTGTGAGACTACGATGAAACTAAGTACGGTACATAGGCTCGGCTAATGTAGAATTGATTCAAGTTTCCACCTGTTTTGTGGGCAAGTCCAGTAGGCTAGCTCAATGCCCCATGTGCACACAGTTCTAAGCAATGAATGATTTATATAAAAAAAAGGGGGGGCCTCAGATCTTATACATACGGAGGAACGCTCTCTCGCAGTAAAGATTTTGACATTCAGGTATAATGTGATCACTCAGTTCCCTATGTTAATAAAAGATTGGTTGGTACATACAGTAGCATTGAGTAATATACATTAGAGTACAAGTGGGAAAGGGCACTGTGCGTTTGATCATGTGCAGTTTGCGCATGGATTCACACAGCACTGGGAGAGTTAAATATCAGACTCACAGAAACTGGAAACCACTTTTTTTTGCTGTGAAATGTCAACGGCAAGACGGCTGAATAAATGACAAGACCGAGCAATGGGATGAATAACACCTTCTATATTGCACGTGTCAGAGAGAGGATTGGGGGTAATTTATCATAAGTCAGGTACATGTGTAGAACCTCTTGAGAAGGAAACTATGCCCGATGGCTATTAGTACTTCTACAGTATTCAGGAAGCCATCAGCTTGATGTCCTAAGCAAGACGTCATACATGTACATATACCTTCCTGCATTGCCGAACCAAGAGTTGTCAAACAGTGCACCCCCCCCCCCCCCCCAATCATCTTGTATACATTTACCTTTTTTTCTTCTTCATATGTTCCCTTCTTTTGGGCAGTGTGGCCTCCTTTTTCTTTTCTTTTTTTCAAATGTGCTTCCTACTCTATTGTGACATATTTACATCTAGTTCGACTGGAAGACTAACCCTCATGCTCTACCCACAGTTAGTCTAAAAAGGTACCCCCCAAAAAAAGAAAAAACACTTTTTAAAATTAAGAAGTTCTTTGTCAATTTTTCAGAATACACTAAACTGTGAATGTTATTTATATTTATTTTTATATATTATATTGTGTTGGTGATCCAAATTGTTTATTTTCCAAAGATATAAAATAAAACATGAAAACAATAAATAATACCGTGCCCTCTAGCTCTTTGCCTCTGGCATGTCAATGTAACCTGTGATGTCATTGTAATAAGACTGGGGCCCCATCTGTCTACGTCCAGATCGTATCAAATTTAATCACGCACAAGTCTGGCTTGTGAATTTTCACAAGCGGCATGACACAGGCAGGTGATTTAACACTGCCACAAGACACTAGTTTAGCTTAACATCATTAGTTGTTTTTTTAACTATATAAAGTGTTTTACATCTAGCTACAGGGCATGCAGAAAGGTTGGATCTGAGACAAAGAGCAACCTGATGAATTCAACAGCATGTGAATGATGACCAAATACCGCAAATACCTTTGTTGGACATATTCATAAAATTCCTTGTATAATAATAATAATAATAGTAATAGTAATAATTAAACTGAATGCGGTATCTAACAGGAAGCCAATGAAGATTAAATAATATTGGGGTGATGAGAGTATTTCTTCACACTGCATACAAGCCGAGCATAATCATTTTGAATACGCTGAAGTTGACTAATACAAGTGTCAGGGATACCATATAATAAACTGTTACAATAATCCAGCCTAGAACTAGAAGTAAAAAATGCAATTATAAGTATTATGTATGATGAACCACCAATTTATATCAAAGACTTAAATGTTTGCTGAAATAGAAGATTGTCCACCAAAAAAAAATTCCGATATACATGTTGTGTTTTTGTTTTCTTTAAAATTGTGCTTTAAAATTGTTTGTATTTATACTCAGTTATTTAGATTAGAATCAAGTTGTTGTTTTTTCTCTTGGTATTGTGGGGTGCCATGGCCGAGCGGTCTAGTGCATTGGGACTTGGGTTCTGATGGCTGGGTCGCCAGGGTGTGGGTTCGAATCCTCACCACGACCGTGGTGCTTGTGTCCTTGAGCAAGACACTTTACCATAATTGCTTCTCTTCACCCAGGAGTATAAATGGGTACCTGGCAATAGCTAGGGAAGTAAACTGCGATGGACTGGCATCCCATCCAGGGGGAATGGAAATATTCTCAGTCGTTTCATGCCAACGAAACCTGAGATAAACACCGGCCTGATGAGCCAATATGGCTCGGGACAGACTTTACTATTGTTTTAAACCATTCAGAGATCCCAGTTTACTGTATTCTTGGCCCATTTGTGTTGACAAGAATACATTATCGTAGCTTCTCCTCAAATCATAACTAAAATCTAAAAAAAAAAAAAAAAGTTAAAAAGCTGCCTTCAACCACCACATTTGAAGCTGAGCTCTAATCAGTAACCAGTCTTATTTTTGTTTGGCCTTGCATTATGCACACATGTAAAAGTGTCTCTCTTCTCTATAATCATCCTATAATCATATCTCCATAATCCTAACTGTACATGAATCCAATAACAGATGCATTCTGCCCAAACAACATAAATATTGCATGTATTTACTTCCAATTTAGAAGTGCTCCGGTTAAAACAAAATTTCAGGTGAAATAGAATATGAATACGATGTCACAAACTGAATATCGCCCTCATTCAGAGGCTAGAGCAGGTCACTCATTGGTTCATGTATGCGTGCTGTTCACAGCGCGCATACATGAACCAATGAGTGACCTTCGTTTGGGGGCGACCTTCAGTTTGCGACGTCATATGCAAGGTCTATAGCGAACACATTGAATATTCTTATTAACTACATGTAGGCTCTATGCTTAAGAAATAACACACCAAAATAGTTGTTTGATTGTAATTAAATTAACAAAAGCTAGTTAAAGAATATATAAAAACAATATTAATTGAATAAAAATTGTGTTAATGTAAGGAAAATAACAAAACCATTAATGACTTTAATGTCAGTATAAACACACTGGTAAGTAAAATGTACATCCATACTTTTATATGAAAATCAAGATATATATACATGTATAAAGGAAAAAACCTGCTTATTTCATTGTGTCATTCACAAGAAAAATAGTGAAAATGCATTCAGATTGTTCCTATCCATTCCAAAGTGCCGTGGCCGAGCTGTTAGTGCATCAGACTCAAGTTCTGGGTTCAAACCCCGGCACGGCTGGTCACGGCGCTTATGTCCTTCGGAGCAAGACACTTAACTATAATTGCTTCGTCCTTCGGATGGGACGTTAAACCGTAGGTCCTATGTACTAGATTAAGTAATGCATGTAAAAGAACCCAGAACACTTATCGTGGAAGAGTAGGGGGTTTACCCCGGTGTTTCTGGTTCACATAGCAAGCGCTCTTTTGTTTACAGGTTTCCTCAGGCTTCTGAGCTACGGTGTTTAAGTGTGCTTTTGAGGCATCCTTGGTTTCATTACCAGAAATGTAATAAAGTGGAATTTCTGTCTAGATAACAAAAATTAATTTTAGAAATTATTTGACTAATTTTAGTCAAAACAAAAGCATCCGAGAGAGAAATATTTCAAGGGATGTTTGATACCATCATTAACTTTACACCAAGTAAGTTTTATGTAAATCTGTCATCATTTTTTGAGATAACCAGTAGTACAAAGTAGCTTTAAACACACTGTGTGACATTGCACATTGCAAGTCTCAGGGATGGACATGCTTTGAATTCTTAACATTCTTTGAACCAAAGAACCAAACAAACTGCTGTGACAAAAAGTAAAAAGATAAAAACCGCTGAGAATGCCACATAAATTCTTCAGAATAAAAAAAAATAAGTCTGAAAACTGAGTATTATGAATGATAATTCTATGACAAATTTAATGGAGTTTTATATTTTAAGCACCAGTTCCACTAACCCCAAGAAATGTTACATTCAAGGTGTTTATTCGTATCACTGGTATCCCACCAAATTTAAATTATTCCTGGAACCATCTCAAAACCCTGGGTGATATCGATTTTTTTCATCCACGATATATCACATGTGGGCAAAGAAAAAATCCCTCGTCCCCCTCGTCCCCCCCCCCCCCCCAAAAAAAAGCATGTGACTGCACTGATTTTGAAGCCGACCTATGACCAGAAACCAGATACTTTTTTTCTGGCCTAAGTTTTATTAATAACATTTTTGCCGATGTGCACCTAATTTGGTTATGTGCTCTCTTTCACCCACCCCCTGCCTCCAACTTTGCCTTTGTGCCTCCGTGGATATGCAAATTGGGGGCACTGACAACCATATTTCTTTCTCTCCTGGCCAACTGTGTTTTCATGATAATGAAGATGATTCGCAGAAAAAAAAGTAGCATTGCAACGGAGCACTGTCAACATGATTAACTAGCAATTAGGCGTTAATGGTGCGCAATATGGTGTGCAATATGGTCTACAAAAGGCATCATTTAATTTACCAGAATTAGAATCACTCATGAAGACAGAGCGGTTGAATTCTATACAGGGAGGAGATCACTGGTTGCTGATTGGCTAGTTGTGTTCTCTAAAATGGATAATATACCACTAGTCACTTTTTATTCTGCAATGTCACATTCACGGTCGTAGCCGAATCAAGCCTAAATCAAGCCATTGATGCAGGCTTGTAGATTTTGTATCGCAGATGATTTTTTTTTTTTTTTGGGGGGGGGTAAAGATTTCCAATGCCTACCCCCCTTCCCATCAAAATTTTTCCTAACCTAAATAAATTTTTCACACCTACCCTCCTCCCCTCAAAAAATTTCTCTCGCCTCCCCCCCTCATATAGCAATGTTCCAAAATGCATGCTAAACATGCAGAAAACAAAGTAGAAAGATAATCACATGTAGAGGCTACTGAGGGGAAAGACAAATCAATTTTCTAAGAGGTAACTAACTTTGAATGCATTATAACATGGAATCTTATTACAGTTCATCACCGAAATTCAGAAACGCATAACTGGGGAATATTCGCGAATAACATTTGACTTTTTCGTGAAAACAACAGCATCTCAGACAGGACAGATGTCAAGGTCTGTTGGATACTATTATCAATTTTGCATCAAGTGAGTTTCAAGTATAAACTCTTACTGACAATACTAAAAATATATCACTTTACAAGAATTCATTATCTGCGAATTTGTTATTCCTTTCGGTTAAAGGACTTTGTGAAGTTTTTCACAGAATTTGTTAACCAGTAAGATCAAAAATTAATCATAGTGACGTAGACTGTATCATAAGAAGGGTATCTATATTTTTCAGTTCATGATACTTTTCTAAACCTCTTTGACTTATCAATCTAATGTAGGCAATACATCATGAATGACGTA
The DNA here is from genome assembly GCA_029582265.1 of Zoroaster sp. YZ-2022. Taxonomy (NCBI): domain Eukaryota; kingdom Metazoa; phylum Echinodermata; class Asteroidea; order Forcipulatida; family Zoroasteridae; genus Zoroaster; species Zoroaster sp. YZ-2022. The sequence goes on along the minus strand of CM055828.1, from coordinate 27,191,499 downwards.
ATTAGAACATGAATGATGTAATTAGAACATGAATGACGTACATGTAAATTCAACACGAATGACAATGACTTATTTACACCTAATAATCCAGCCTTTTAACCAGTTCGCGTCGGAGGCCGTGTATACACACACATTTTTTTTTGGACAGCGGATCGGAGAGCGTCTAAACACGCCACAGGATTCTCGGGAATATTTGTATAGATTCCCGGTCGACGTGGCAACGAGCCATAAGCATACGGTGGAAGACACGGTCTCCCCGGTCACGCTCTGGTGAGCACCATTGGTCGTGTTTGTGCAGTAAAAAAAAAACCGCCACGGGGGCTCGGAAAAACTTTTTTATTCCCGGTGCGAACTGGTTAAAGGGACAATATCGTCACAATCAACAGGGCATGGAATCGGAGTGCTAGTTTTAGATTAACTCAGTGACTGCCATAATACCTCACGTGATAAGGTCATATTACTGTTGCTGGTACATAAATGAGTCAGTAATTTTCAGTCTTAAACTAGGACATTGATTCCATGCCCTGTTGAAAGTCTGTCCCTTTAAGAATGAAGAATAGCCTTCTATCTGAAACCAGCGATCTGCATTCTTACATGTTCCCCGTAAAATTTTGCGAAACCAATATTATACAAATATAACATGGTTTGAGGGTGGACAGTCGATATTAGCTCCCCGAGGTATTGGAAGTTGACAAACTAGTTCCCGAGGCGAAGCCAAGGGAACTAGTTTGTCAACTTCCAATACCGAGGGGAGCTAATATCGACTGTCCACCCGAAATAAACCATGTTATATTTGTTTTACTATACCTCATACATATTCAGTTGCCATTACAATAATAAGGAGCTCGGGAAAACGCGAATTGACATTTACGTGTTCCGCCATCTTTTCATGTGTATGTAGCTAGGGCGATGTTCGCGCGCGCGTGCGTACTACACCCGTGCGATTGTTCCCCGATTGCTTCATAAAGCGCATGCGTAGTAGACTGCCGCATATGCGACAGTCTACTACGCATGCGTATTTACCCTATCAAAAAAAAAAATCAAAATCGTCACCCTTACATAACATCAATCTATTTTTATAAGAAACATTTGCAAACTATGCTATTGATGGATTTAAATATGAGTTAACTGGACTATACCATGGATTTACATGTATTTCATGAAGAAAACTCACTATACAGGGTGTCCCCATAAAAAGTATACCGAGATAAAAATTACTGTAATGGCAAAACTACTTTATATATGGGAAAGAGAAATATATCTCTAGAAAGGGCAGAATGTCCTCTTTGCAATGGTATACAGCTTGTGATGTTATTGACACAGATGAGTGAACAAATTAGACAGATGTTAAGGGTACTGAAAGCAGGACTGTGACAAGTTTGCATATTTGAATAACAAAGGTCCAAAAAACATTTTTAAAAACCTGCACATTAAACTTTTGAGGTAAGTAGCGAAAACAAAGCAGATTACATTGTTTTAGGTACATTCCTTGTTTTCAAGAATGTGTTGAAAAAGCAAAGGCATTTGGTATTCTGCACACTTGCATGGTTGAGATTTGTTATTCAAATATGCAAACTTGTCACAGTCCTGCTTTCAGTACCCTTAACATCTGTCTAATTTGTTCACTCACCTGTGTCAATAACATCACAAGCTGTATACCATTGCAAAGAGGACATTCTGCCCTTTCTAGAGATATATTTCTCTTTCCCATATATAAAGTAGTTTTGCCATTACAGTAATTTTTATCTCGGTATACTTTTTATGGGGACACCCTGTATAATGAAGACTAATCCGCTGACCATTTCACTGTAAGTCCCCATTACTGTTGTAAGTCGCCATTACCATACAAGTGTTTGTTTTTCTATGCAGCCTAATGATGTGTACCCGATTTGAAGAAACACGCCACATAATTGAAAAGCTATGCTACACACACGGCATCTGTGGTATCACCGCAGTAATGGCGGCATACACTGGTAGTCGGGGGGGGGGGGGGGGAGAATAAAAACATTCTGGGATTGATAACACACAATACCTTATTAAAGCCAGAATGAAAATTAGTAGCTCCGTGATGTACTGCAATTGGCATGTTGCCCCGGACAAGTGGAAAACACCAGTTGACTCAACACAACAAACCTATAAACCAGAAAGCTATTTCTCGGACAGAGGCGGTTGCACGCAAAACGGCTAACAAAGGCTTATCGGTGCAAATAGATGACTTAACTGTGAATATTGTTAGAAGCTTTTAAGCCCGGCTTTATGTCCAGTGTAAAACTGCCAATGTCAAGCTACTCATCAGAGAGGGAAAGACAAACAAAATACCGAGATCCGTGGAGATTGTTCACATCCCGCTGAGCTCAAAATGCATCATCTCTGGCACCAGATTTAACAGAGCAATTAAGGCTGTTAATGAAAGGCGGATGTGGATGTACACAGAACATATCGTGCGCTATATAAGTCCACACATTATTATTATTATTATTATTATTATTATTATTATATCTCAATAATAAAGATCACACTGACTGGTTGTGATACTCTGTTACCATTAGAGACATAATGCAATGTTTACGGAGTAGTTAACAACGATGAGGATGATACGTGGGAGCAGTACGATTGTGTCAAGCTCAGTTGGTGTTCTTAGATGGGAATGCTTTTAATGTCATTAATGGATGAAAGCATAATATACTTTTCAATTCCTGTACAGGTCAATGCGTTTTGTTTGGCCATTTTGGACACTTGCACTAAATGAAGCGTTCTATGTGATGGTTATGAAATAACCACAGATGCAGATCTAATTTCTGTTTTTGTTTCCGAGTATCAGCTGTTGTGATACACAATTATACATTTGTTGCCTGTTGAAACAACATTATAATCGGACATATTGATTATACTTTTACAAACTGAATTCACTGAGGGTCACAAGCGCGATAACACTGTATCATTTGAAGATGTACGCATGATTAATTCAAAACAACTATAGGCCAGACTTGTATTCGAGTCCTCAAACCTCGAGTCCGAGTTCGAGTCCCCAGTGTCGAGTCAGTGTCTGAGTCCCGAGTCATATGGGTCGAGTCCGAGTCCGAGTCACGAAGGTCGAGTCCGAGTCGCAAGTCACTTTAAAAAATCAAAAGAAAAAAGAAAACCTTAAACATAATGTCAAGGTTCAAAGGTAAGTGAAAAAATACTTCACATCTGGACTAGTATCTCATCAGTTTGACTAAACCAAATATTTATTTACTCTTCTTATTTTAATACTTGCATCATGAAATCGAACAACTCATTGAATTTTATCTTTCTGGCGCTTTTTTTAAATTTATTAATACAACATGTTTGGAAAACATCACATTAATTACATCTACAAACATTGCTCTCACCATGATTAATTTAGGACTGGGTGGGGTCAGCAATTAGTCTCAGAAGCCATCCATCACCCCTTAACAATGTTGATCCATTGTTTGAATGGAACTACTGCAGAATGGAGATCATGATTAATTTCGATGTTGTCAAGTTTAAAGATCCTTAAGTCTGATCGCCATGGCAAAATCATAATTAATTTTTATATATTAATAACCTACATGTTGAGTCACTGGTGTTAGTGTGAATGATCACTCCAAAATAATCAGTTGGAAATGACAGTTGGAAATGACAGTTGGAAATGCCTTTATCTATGTATTTTTATATCAGGCAATTGACACATTTTAAGGTTGGAAATATTGGTGCATGAATGACACAATATTTTCTTTTCTTTCTAAAAAGCAATTTACATTTAACCTTTTGTTGGTGCATAGAGCGAGGTCCAGATGGTATTACACAAAACTTCTTATTGTTTTTGAAGAGATGTTTTATTAATGGATCACCGTGAGTGTACAATAGCAGTTCTTGTGTGCCGAAAATATTTTGCATCCTGGCTGATAATTTTAACATTATGTTTAAATGGAATAAAAGAAGTCTCACTGGTATTGGTACAAAAGCATCAACAAAACACGTTAACAAACGACTAGCTGTTGTCTTTACCTAAGCTGTATATTGATACTGACAAATACTGACAATGAGCACCATTAAAATTATTATTTTTTATGGATTCTCATCTGCTGTATTTAGCAGCAACAGATGTTTGTGGATCCATATCCTTTTAAAATAATGATGCTCGCCTGTGGTGATGTTGAGCGGCACTAGCCACTTGACGTAGCGATACATAAATTATTATTCAAGCTAAAAACGGATAAAATTCGTTTGACAAAAATACATGTACAATGATTTAGGGTGTCTTGGACAATATTTCTAGTGTGGCAAAATGAGCTGCTTTTCGCCGAAGGAGTGGCGGGCCCACCACACATTAATATGCCTGGCGAGGAGAGCGCTGTTTACAAGAGTTGTCATTCAAATGTAGTCCATCCATATTTCTTCATGATGCATTATACAAGTAATCAAAATACACAGCTTTGGTACATGATTTGTAATCAATTTCTGGAAGACGCACTTTGTTTTCATGCGGCCGCTGCATAAGCAATTGCGATCGTATTACTGCAACGACATAGGATGCACATTATCAATTTTATAAAACTGTTCGCATTGTTTAAAACACTATTTTGCAAATAGTGAATATTAGGCATTTTGCCGTTGAGTCACAGACATCAAGTCCGAGTCCCAAGTCCATGTCCCAAGTCCATGTCCCAAGTCCATGTCCCAAGTCCGAGTCCCAAGTCCGAGTCCCAAGGGTCGAGTCTGAATCCGAGTCATTGTTAATCATGACTTGAGTCTGAGTCCAAGTCACCAAAAATGTGACTCAAGTAGGACTTGAGTCCGAGTCATTAATCATGACTTGCGTCCGAGTCACCAAAAATGTAACTTGAGTCGGACTCGAGTTTGAGTCCGAGTCACACAAGTATGCTATAGGCAACCAGTGAAATTAAATTTTAAATATGGCCTTGCTTACACAAACAGAGGGGCATTTAAGGTAATATCAATAATTTACCCTGTCCCCAAACATTTACCTTGTTATAAGGAAACATAAGTTTTATTATCTAAACCCACTAAGCCTGTGCATTTTTGGTTATTTCGGGAACCGGATACCCGAAATTGGAAATCTTTGGATACCCGGGTACCCGTAAACAATTTTGTAAAAACATATCCCGAAGTACTCCCGAATGTATAAAATAACCAATATGAACGCAAGTTTCCTTTGTTTTATTAGAGTCATAATAAATGTGAAATTAATTTAAATAATTTCCCACCCTCTTTATTAAAAACGACTCATAACATCCCCATTACACCCCCAAGAAACCACCAACTTTCTCAAGCATTTGTCATTGTCAGTGACGTATTTCATGATTTTTCCATATACACAGTACTTGAATAAAAACCTCGTCTGACAAGAACATGCGTACTTGTGCAAGTACAAGTAAAATGTTCTTATATTTACAAATTTATGTACATGTACTACTGATCATGTGTTATTTACATGTCCTAAAACTATTTTACGAGGTAGAGTTCACTCACATTCAACAAATTGTTACGGCAAAATCCAACAAAAATAATTGAATGAATTTGGATATAGTTTGACTTTCTTAGAGACAAGGAAATTCAGTAACAAGGATAAGGGGACTTAATGGGAATATTTGTAATTAATCAGGTCAATACAAAGATCTTACTGCTTGCTATGAAAAAGACGCTTCATAATCATGGAAGCTTTATAGGATAAATCAATCAAAACTATATTACAGCAACCAAAACAATAAAATACTTTACCTCATCACTCATGGCCTTTTTCAGCGTAAACATGGTAGTGGTCCTTTGGCAACAGGACCGTTGTCGCAAGTACTCCCGCACCCACAGCCAACAGTTCAGTAAAATCTGTACCATAGACGTGCTCGTGAAACAATGTGCACTGATTAATGGCGGCAATCTGTCTCAAAGGTAACCTTTCTTTCAATGCACTTGTGAGGGCTAAGCACCGGTGATTACTCACTTGTCTTGTGAAGTGGAACACTGCCACGAAATTTAAATTTGACAGTTCAGATATTTCTGTAATTTGTTATTTTTGTTAAAAGCCCTAAAGATGCCAGACGGAGAACTCATCAACTAGCAAAGCAAAGATTTGGAGATTGGAGTGTTTCCTAGAAGGAATTTTTGCTTAGTTGGGGCATGTCCATCCCTCCAAACCACAAAAATGACAAAGTATAGTACTTGACTCCTTGGATGGAGCACTCGGATCTCTGCACGTGAGATGCTTCAAAGCTGACAAACTCCAGTGGTGCTTTCAACTATATGTCACGGTCTCATAATCCGTCTTTCTGCCTAACACAGAAACCAAGAAAAAACGAATCTTGAAATCAACATGGCAACAAACTGTAATGAAATGACGTGAATATGACGGTATTCCAACACTTTGTCAAGACAGATTTTTAGGAGGGGAAACCTCAGCAGCTCACGATGAAGCTTCACACCGATCTAGTCAAGAGAGTAGTTTTCAATTTCATATTGAACAGTCTCGGGTCTTATGGTGAAACAGAAAAACATTAAACTTTCAATTAAGTCTTTATGATAGAGTCTTCCTGCAGAAAAATCTAACACATCGATTATGATCACAGTGTGTGGTTTACACTTCGAATTATGTACACAACCATTTTTAATAATATAAACAGCTTCAGGTCTGATACTAAAACCTTCTTGGGATAACTGCTGCATCTTTCTATTCCGAGACAATCTAATGCATGGTATCATGTGGTGCACTATCAGCCATGGGGGAAAATCCTTTTTAGTTAAGTGCTTCCATTCGCTAACAATGGTTTTCTGATCCGAGCGAGAAACGAAAACACTGTGTCGGTACCGAACAAACAGACATTCTGAAAGTCTAAGTTTACTTAAAAAACAGGATGAGAATGCTTTCAGAAAGAACAACATCCCCATCACGTTGGTTTAAAAACCTCTGAAAACTTTTTTTTTTTTCGGATTCTAAAATCTCTTCGGGACAATGTGTTCGAAAACCGCCATCGTTTTTCCACAGACCAATTACAGTCATATTACATTATCACACACAGTTTTTTACAACACCCATAATTTAATTATTCATTTTTCCCTTGAGCTTTCCAGATCTTTGAACAATATTTGAACTCATTGAAGGACTAGTAGTGTATCCATGAAAGACTTAGTATATAAACAAAAACTTTCCAGAGGATGAAGGAGACGTCGTGTTGATTCTTAAATCCACAATGTGCGAGAGCATGTGATTTTATTAAGCCACAGTGCTTGATCGATCCGCTGGTTGTTATGCATCCCTCGGTGCAACTGTATTTTGCGGTTGATGTGATGAACAGTTTCTGTAGAGATCACTGGCACCTCGAAGTATGCATGCAGAGTACTGTGTTGAATATATGCACATATAAAAAATGCAATTCTTACCACAAGAGAGCTACAATGTACCATAGAATGTACAATGACTGGTTACTTCAGAGTCTTCATAGCCTATGCAATTTTTATTTTTTTTCAGGTTCAGCACTTCCCAATTACATACACAGTGTTATTGTTGACATGAATATGCAAACTCCTAGCCATGAAGAATGACACTTACATTGTGAAGTCCATTGGTGGAACAAACAGTTTTATACCATTCCAAGTGCCAACAATAAACAGCTCATGTTGACACTGCCAATGTGCTCTACACGACCCCTGGTGACGCATACATCCTCAAAGATCATGCAGCAAAGGACGTCGGACATTCTATTTAAAGCAACACTGTACAGCCACTTGCTTTTCAACAGCACTGCATGCAAAATTTCAAACTGGCATCTCCGAAAATGAAAAAGTCAACAACTCTTTCATAAAAACAGACCTTGCCATTTCCAGAGAATACCTCAATGCTTTGTGACCAGCTCGATACAAAATTTTGATGCAAACTTGTAGCCCCGCAGAAGAACTGATTTCTCACCAAATTTCTTTTACTTAAAAAAAATTGAGTCACAAATATTGCAAGCACCTTTCCTTCTAACGATGAAGTTACTCCTGTAACCCTGTGTTGCACTGAACCTCATGCTGCATCAAATTTTTCTGTTGAAAGCTTCCTACAACTTAAAATCTTCCGCAATTCAGCAGTGTGACAGAGTGCCTGAGGCACTGCGAGCAGCGATATTTATTTAAACTCACTCCTGGATATGCAAATCCAATTTTTCCCCCCTTCTTCTTTCAAGCATCCCTGCCAGAGAGACGGATAAACACTGATGACAAAATATCAATGGCGCATAGCTCACTTGAATCTCCACATCTATTGAATTCCTGGCTTCAGATGAGCTGAGGTTTTTCGATCTGCTGAAGCGCTGGGCACCAGGAGTAATTGGGGACCGCTTTACCCCCTGGAGAATTCTACCTCCAGAAATTCCGACATAAATTTCTGATGAACTCTCGAATTGAAAATTGATGGAAAGCTTGCAGCATTTTCACTCATTGTAATTGAACTACTGGGACATTCATTTCTGTCCCTTTTAATGTATGGTATTGTTATCTTTCTAATAACTCTCCTGATGATGACTACAGTGATAGTTTTTTTATGCAAATCCTCTTGCAATCCTTATTGGACATTTTTCCCCCAAGAGCATCCTAATTAAAATTTTACAAAGAGGTTATACTCAATTTTTTGCGGATTGATGAAATATTTTAATCTTTGCAACAATGGTGATTTAGTCACATGATTGATACCCTCATTTAAGGTTTTTGTTCCCCCAAGAAATTGTCAAGCTAAATGACTGATGTCTCCAAGTTTAAATTATTTTAAAAAAAAAGGAATGCTTTTAGGTTACATAACCGATACACAGACATCCGACTATGACATTTCGATTACGTGTCGTAGGTGCTGACTGATGTTGGCCATTATAGCACGTGCCCCTCATGTCATCAGAGCCCAACATTCAGTCTTTGCTGATAAGAATCTCATCATCACCGGTGCTCAGATGTTGATATTGATTTCTTTAATGGTCCTTTTTTAAGCTCATTTAAGTTCAGGTTCCCGTGGCGATATAAAAACATTGCCAATATTTTTTTTATCAAGATAATAAATGTCTTAAATCCATTCAAATGCCTCGAGAATTCACTGTGAAAAATAATTGCAAATGACAGAAATTACAATAATGGGAAAAGAGAAAACACCTAAAAGCAAAGACACACTTGAATATTTTATCGGTTGATCGATTTCACTAACAACTGCTGATGGTGAACTCCAATGAAATTTACTGACCAAGCAGAAAAGATGGCTGCCCAATTTACACCAAACCTTTGGAGATTGTATAATGACAGATGTTCTTTAAGGTCATTTCATATCACGAAAGAAGATGCCGATTTCCCTTCTCTCCCCGGATCAATTCATCAAATGAAAGTAGTTTTGAAGGAGACGGCAGCTGAAAAATGCAGTTTTTCCATGCAGCACTCTTAATACTGCCGATTCCACGAGAAGTAAACAAATCAAACACGATCGGGGCAAATCCAGCAACTAGCGGAAAACACACAGAGCGACGTCTGACATTCTGAAGAGGGTTTGATGGGGGTATCCACACCTCCGGCTGGATGAAACCTTACCACATTATAATTAGACACAAATTAGCCAGTCCCTTCTTAGAGACAGACACTACTATTACTGCCTTTGTTGATCTTTGGACCGATGACGCCTATTTTCCGTATCCAGTGGAAGGATCAAATGTACAATTGGAGCATCATGCATATCTGTCACATCGCGGCAGATGTTTATATAACGACAGAGGTTGGTGATTTAACGCAAGCCCTCAGAAGGAAAACAAAATAATAAAAAATCATTTTGATATTCAATCTCGATTGAACTCGTTGAAGGAAAACAAAATTGATTGTGATGTATGGTGCAGGCCATAAATTTCTTCATCACCTGGCTGGAGCACGTACGCAATACTTCTCCTCGGGCAGATAATATGAAAATTTGCAAACTAATATTAATTCCTTTCCGTCTCGCTCAAGGCGTTCAGGTGAGTGTTGATAGCCACTTGGAATGTCCCAGCATATATGTCACAAACAAAAATTGTGTTCCATACAGTTAGTTAAGTCACGACCAAACCCCATTTCCCTTCTAACCTCATACGAATTTATAGAACAGTTCATGAAGACGAGTGGAGACACACACAGGTCCACTTATCAGCTTTCCTGCCATAAGGAGGAGGAACGCAGATGAATTCATCAAATGCAGACAATGCACAACACAGCTCCACAATAATAATAACTTGTTTCCGATGGGTTCCTATGCTGCAATCACAATTGTCACCGCACGCATACTGGAGTTAATCATCACCCACAATGCCAATTAGAGAGTTTCATTAAAACCAAAAAAACCACAGTCCAACTTGACGACTCCCACTCGGAATTCACCGAGAATATTAGATTAGCGCAGGTCACTAGCATCTGCTTCTACATCGGAGTCACAGTCCTCTCGAGTCAGCGATGACCATTCCGTAATATCCGTACAAAGATCTTGTTCCTGCTCATTAAACAAGAACAAGCTAGTTCCACAGATTTGGCACCATTGTAGCAGACGGCTTTCAATATCCCATCCTACTGTACATATACAAAGCCTTGTAATCCAATAATGAAACTCAAAATCAAATTTAAGATATGAACGGATGGTAGACGGCACAAGAACATTACGAGCCTACCACCTCAGGATCAGGTGTCTGTGTGTTCTTATCATTCTGAAAGCCTTTATACATGTAAATCTGATCAATTAAAGCACTCAGAAACCCTAGGGGTACAGTCTCTCCCAACAAAAAAAAACAAAAACAAATTACTAATGAGGTTTTTAAGTTGGTTTTTGCTGACGGGCCCGGTGAATAAAGTGTCAGCAGGGGAAATCATAATGTTTAAAAGATTCTGTGATATGTGCCCAAAGGATATTTGTAAGGATGGAAGATTATGAATAGTTGTGTGCGAGGGAGTGCAGTATGTACATATGCTATTTGCATATAAATTGGCCCGGGCGATACGTTTGTGTAACATGTAGATGATATTCTGCAATAATTTAGTTAGGAGTAATGAACTGGCACACTGAAGGCTGACAATGTGTAAGATACTGCGAAGGCACGTGTAGACGTAATTCATCCATGTCTGCTAGAGTCGTGACCAATGACAGTAGTTTTGATTATTGCTCAACCATATTATACCCTGATTGGGATATACTTGTATCCTGGTTAGGATATACTTGTATCCTGATTGGGATATACTTGTATCCTGGTTAGGATATACTTGTATCCTGATTGGGATATACTTGTATCCTGATTGGGACACTATTCTCCCAATGAAGATACCAACGGACAGGGATCGTTGTCAACCATATTGTACCCCGATTGGGATATACTTGTACCCTGATTGGGACACTATTCTCCCAATGAGGATACCAACGGACAGGGAAAAAACAGAAAAAAGTTTGTCAACGCGGGGAAACAGAGGACCTCCTATTGTTATGCCACTGCACATTTATTTCCATCAGGATTAAACATTATATACAGGTATTATTGAGTAGGCATTTTTTGTGCATGGAAGCAAAAATCAATTAAGCTGAGGTTTGTAGCAATAATAATAATAATAATAATGTGTGGACTTATATAGCGCACGTATCCACCAACTGAGTGGTGCTCAAGGCGCATTATATTATATTATTATAGCAGATTGTCTTTGAACAAAAAAATAAATAAATAATGTTTACTTTATTCTAAGGATAATAATAATAATAATAATAATAATAATAATAATAATGTGGACTTATATGGCGCACGTATCCACCAAACTGGTGCTCAAGGCATTACATCATTACCCCTACTCATCAGGTGCATAAATCATTCCTGAAACCATCTCAGCTCCCTGGGGAGTATACAGCTCAATTGCTGCCATTACAGCGCATATAGGGCTAATCAAACACATTAACCAACTCTGTCCTCACAGGTGCCCATTTACCCCTGGGTGGAGAGAAGCAATTATGGTAAAGTGTCTTGCTCAAGGACACAGGCACGATGGTCGCGGTTGGGATTCGAACCCACATTCTGACGATTCAGCCATCAGAACACAAATCTGATGCACTAAACCGCTCGACCATGGCACTCCATTGTGCATTTTTGGATATTTCGGGAACTGGATACCCGAAATTTGGAAATCTTTGGCTACCCAGGTACCCATAAACAAGTTTCTCTTGATTTAATAGAGTCGTAATAACTCATTTCCTGCTTCTATATTAAAAACGACTCGTAGCATCCCCATTCCCCGCAAAAAAATTTAGCAAAAAGTTGGAGACTTCCATTTGTGTAGCTTAAATGTTCAGGTAATTGGAACTGAAAATTGGAACCGTGTAATGACGGTTTCGGTCAGGTATATACTCTCTTGATGTAAAAAAGCTATATGGCGGACAAGTCTTTTTTGGGAGTGAAACCCACTCTGATTCGAGTGAAAAATACAGTAAAAGGCTACCAATTCACTGTTTATACACTACCAATTTTACTCTTTATCCACTCCAGAAAGACTTGTCCGCCATATAGCTCTTTGAAAGAGTGGTTTTCACTCTTTTACATTAAGAGAGATACGGATACCCAGCACAGCCTTATTTTGTTCTGTTCCTTCTGTTAAAGTCCTCGATTTTTATGGGTATACAAGTACACAAAAAGACTGTCCCCCCCCAGTTAATCCCTGAAGTACCCCCCCACACACACACACCAATAGACAACATATTATAGTCTACATTACTATGCAGAACATAACCCATCAAACAGCAAGAGACTGATTCCAGATTGGCATTCACCGCTCATTAAACAAATTAAAGAGTGCAGCAACTACATTTCCTACTTCAACAACTGGAACACTTCATTGATTGATCCTGAGCTTTATAAGCATAACCCTGACATGACCCTGACATGATTATGAGATTCAATTTAATCTAGTCTGCCGGCGGGCGTGTAAAACCAGTCAGGTAATCCGGCAGGCTCTCTTGAAGGCTACCATTATGGTTACGTGCAAGCCAAGACTAGTCAGATTGGACAATTTCATTGCAGGAGTAGGGGTTAAAATATTTTGTTATTAAGCAAGTGTTTTTGCAGTTTTGTCTAATTAAAAACAATTAATTTTTATTAATTAATTAATTAATTAATTAATTAATTAATTAATTAATTAATTAATTAATATTATTATTATTATTATTATTATTATTTATTATTATTTTTTTTGGGGGGGGGGGGAGGGGGCAGCACCATGACATGATATTGTTAAGATTGGACAATTTCATAATTGCAGGGGAATTTAAAGGGGAATAAAACAATCTGCAACCAAAATTCGCAATTGTGAATTTTTGTATTTAATTGTATTTTTTGGAGGGTGGTAAGGTTGGGTGTGGTAGGGACGGATCCCGGGTGGTGAAAAAGGACTAATGACACAAAATGGGAACACAAAAAAAAGGCAATCATGAAAAAAAATATATATAGTAAATTTAAATTCGATAAAATGAGGCTCCCTTCCCCTGTAGGATCCACCAGTGGGATTGGGGATAGACATGATAGACTGAATCCCTGAAAGATCCAATATGAATCATACATGCATCAATGCCATCAATGTATTCATTGCATCTCATTGTGCAAGATCAATCATCCTTCCTATAGACGCCATCTGTACTGGCAGTGACTCATGTAGTCACTGCCCATAAAGTTCGCTGATGTGGCACCATGTGAGGTCAAGTGAAAACCATCTATACAGTGTGTACATTCACTTACACAAGCATGGAACTGGAAGCTGCAGACATTTTACCCCCAAAAAACAACACAAAATATATGTTGCTTTGTCAAAATATTTTAAAATGCTATGATTAACTTATCGCCCTTCATAAACTCTTGCCAAACGCAGCACCTATTTCATATCGTGCCCTTACAACACAAATCCATTTGTATGCATTATTCAGGACACTAAATAAAACTGCTTTAAACATGTATTGCCCAGGTTCTGGGCTATTTTAATGACAATTTCCGGATATCTTCATTCACATCAGAACATTGCTGTTTTACTTAATAAAGAAGGTAGGCTGTGCGTTTTCGGATATTTTTGGAACTGGATACCCGAAATCAGGAAACTTCGGACACTCAGATACCCGTTTTCATTTTTGTTGAAAACATTCCTCCGGTGGTGTACAAATACATGTACTGTAAATGGTAACAAATTGACTTTTGCAATACAGAGGATACCATACTTAAATCGATCTTTTCTTTATTGGAGTGCAATCTCTTGAATTTAAAGATAATTGTCCGTAAAAGTGTAAACATTACATTGTTCAAGAGTCACAGATTTCTGTTTGCACCGCTCAAATGTTAAGTCCGAATTTTAAAAAGTCGTTTACGGGTATTTGGAACCGAAAAATGGAACCGGGTAATGACCATTTTGGTCGGGTATCCGGATACCCGGATATCCGGCACAGCCCTAAAAGAAGGAGAAAATATTCTTTGAAATTTGTTCTCAATGTAACCATGAGAAGCATGGTTTTACAGTAATATGTACAAAAAATAATTTATGGTGGGTCCGGTTATATAATAATGTAGGCACTGTTTTAAACCAAGATTCTGACAACTAATTGTTTCCCTTCTAACAGAAAATAATCAAGGTTCCAATAAGCTTGGGCGATAACACACTAATATCGAATATCGCGATACCATTTTTTTTATTCTATTACGATACTGAGAACCTTTTTAAGCTATCGAGATACTGGCAAATCGCGCTTAAAAAAAAAATCGCCATTGTGAGTCAAGACAGAAATTCCATGGAAACAAAATTAGAACAGTCTTTTCAGCTTTTGGAAGTGAGAAACAAAAGCAAACTACTTCAGAAGTACATATACACGCTATGCAAATGAATTTGGGATTTATTGTGATGCTTGTAGATGGGTACATATCTGTGGTTATCGGCTCTAAAGCAATCAAGCATGAATGAAAAAAAAAATTGCGATATATGTTTGCCGATATATCGTGGATGGATGGGGGGAAGAAGAAAAAAAAAAAAAAAAAAAAAAAAAAAAAAAATCGATTTTGCCCAATGAAAAAAAATTAAAAAAATAAAATAATTCAGGAAATTGCCAGGAGAATAGGGGAAAACAGATGCAGGCGACACATCTTTAAACTCAAATCTGAATTCTGCTACCGCTAAGGAGATTAGAATTAGTGATGATGACCGAAGGGAGATACGGTATGCAAGGAGTCAAGGACCCACTTCATAATTTAATCATGGTAGACATGCATACATGATTAAGGGCAAGACTCTATCATCACACGTCATTGTCTACATCTAGTGTCTCTTAGAATTTTGAATAAATGTCAGTAGTTTCAGACGTTGGGGCCTGCGATGGTGACTGTGTGGTCTCATGCCAACATTTCACCGTAAGCTACATGTGTTAACAACATAAATGTTTAACAATTATTTAAAGAACCGTGGCTCTTAGTCTTCCTGTATTCTTCGCTGCTATAAGAATTATCATGAAAAGTGTATATTTTGCATTATTTTACTGGCCATTTCCTTATTAAATGGACAATATCGTCACGATCAACAGGGCATGGAATCAGAGTTCAAGTTTTAGATTAACTCAGTGACTGAAAATAATACCCCACAATCAAAGGTCATATTACCGTAGCTGCTGCATAAATGAGCCAGTAATTTTAAGTCACCGTGTTCATCTTAAGCTAGGACATCGATTCCATGCCCTGTTGAAAGTCTGCTCTGATCGTGACGATAGTGTCCCTTTAATCTTAAGTTTGCTCCCTAAAATGTGAAATAGCACATTTCATAAAATAATGGTCACAACAATAGACGTCTGCACTAGTAAGCAGGAGGTCGTGGGTTCGAATCCCGCCTGTGTAGTTTTTTCACAGAGACACGGAAAGCACTGAGTATACAGTGCTACACGTATGTCGGTTAGGGCAAAATTAAATCAATTGTTTATTTCCCGACGCAAGAATTTCACCAACAATAGTTTTGCAGTCATTAAATCATGGAATAAACGCATGACTGGCCGAGCTGGTCCCATGATTCCATCATAAATGCATTACATGATCAATTCATCCATTCCTTTATTAATGTTACACCATACTTTGAACCAAATGTATTGTAAAAAGCTTGTTTGTATCCGTTTAATTACGATACAAGCTTCAAATCCATTATAGAATTCCAATTTATAAATTGGATCCTTTTCAGTTGAATGTCATCTACAGAGTTCAATAGCACTGTAATAATTGGAGGCCACAATCATAGGTCATATTAAAATAGTTACTTTCCCCCAAGGGCAGGGGGATGGGCAGAACGCCTCCAATGTTCACACATGTGCATTAGTGTATCGTGATTACATACAAACAATTATAATGCTACAAAAGGACAAATTTACCCAATATACTGCAAATACAGCAGATATAAGGTACATGTTTACAAGCGAATATCATGCTGGTCACACCCACTTTGCCTGAGATTGATCCAAAACACCACTTAAAATATACATTACTCTGCCCACAAACCACTCCTCAAATCTCATTGGCCAACAGCACCTGCAACTTATGCAAATAATATGCAAAGTGGAAGAGCACTCTTCTGCGCATGGTCAAGTTGCTATATGTGTGACTGCAACTTATGCAAATCCTTCAGGTCCTTCCATTGCACAATACTATGACAATATGGCAATCCAACCATTTCATTGGTTACATGTACAACTTATGCAAAATATGCATGTACTCGACAAAAACTCACACAAGAGGGGGCTATGTACTTTTTCAACCTGTCCAGCAACATCATGCAGACTTGTGAGTCAGGAGCATTCAGTGAAATGGCTCAGTTTCTCACAAGAGGGCGCTATGCCTTTAAAAAGTCCCTTGGACCACACGTAGTCTGTATCTTAGCAACAGTGACAAAAGAGCCATGCAGTTTTAATGGATACACAACTTACACTTTAAAATGCAGAAATTTGAATGTCTCTAGACCCTAGGTTTGCAGCAACATACATAAGACACATTTTAAAAATTTATTCAAGGTTACAAAATTTTCCAAAACAAATTGGAATCTTAATTTTTTTCCCACAAAATTATAGGCTCATTTAAATAACACTTCACCCAGTGAGACAAAAATGTAAGACCTGATAAAAAGAACTGTTTCTTGTAACTAATGCATAATTATGATAAATACAAGAAAGAAGAAAACAAAATCTTCCAAATAATAATTTAATAAATTATAACCATCGAGGCAAAATTTAAAGCATTCCTATCTGTTGATGTTATGTATTGCACATTACAAGTGCATTATTTCCTTACAGCATGTCTATAAGACCATCTCTGCACTGAAAGGTTTTCTCTATTGCATTCCAGCCTGCCTGACCTTTTATTAAACACTTGTTCAAGTTGACACATGTTTGATCTTCACAAGGGCTGTCATTATTAAACAAGGCTATTAACTGGAGCATGATTTAAAAGCAATTATGGATGCACATGTAGGTGAACAAATTAATTAATGACACAGGTGATAAATTCATTGCCAGTGTCATGATGAAAACTTGTTATACGAGATGAACAGTACATGTACCTCGTTTATAAGTAATTTACATCCTTTCTGTAAGGAAAGAAAGCTAAGAAATGATACAAAATAAAACCACAATAACCTTGGAAACTGCAAACAATCATGGATTATTTACAAAAAGTGCATATAGACTCTTAAAAAAATATGAACATATGTGACGTGATCTTATAAAATGAGTCCTACAATATGAGTCTAAAAGGAAAAAAAAACAAGCCCATTTAGATTATCATCTTCAATTTGCTACCAAACATATGTCAGTATCTTGTGAATTAACAGTGGCGGATTTAGGGGGGGTGCGCAACTGGCACCCGCCCCCCCTCTTATTTTTGCCGAATCAAAAAATAATAATAATAAATACCTTGTATAGGGCCTCGCGCTACGCACTCGCATTTTTCAACTTTGAAATTAGCCCTCAAAGTTTGTGCCCCCCCTTTCTTAAAATCCTGGATCCGCCCCTGATTAAGACTTTTATGTGGTGAAATAAAATGACAATTTCTATTGATTTGCATTGTGCAAAATCGTCACGATCAAAGTAGACTTTCAACGGGGCATGGAATCGGTGTCCTAGTTTAAGATGAACACAGTGACTGAAAATTACTGGCTCATTTATGCAGCAGCCACCGTAATCAATGACCATATCATGTCGGGTATTATATTCAGTTACTGAGTTGATCTAAAACTACAACTCCAATTCCATGCCCTGTTGATCACGACGATATTGTCCCCTTAAGGGCATGTAACATAAAAAGTAGCTGTGGCTACTGAAGACTCATTTTGTAAGATGGGGTCTTACACTGAATTCTTGAAATAAACACTTCATTTTATTCTCAAAGTATAATTTTAATAGACCTTATAATTATGCGTATGATGTCACAAACTTAGGGCGCCCTCACTCATTGGTTCATGTTTGCGCACAGCTGTGCATAAATGAACCAACTGCCACTGAACGAGGGCGCTCTTTAGTTTGTGACATCATATGTATAATGGTCTATTGCGAATTGATATGTTAAATTGCAGCTGTTTCTGAAGATCATATTATGTACATTACATGTATCTTCTGCATGTGTCTTCTTTTTGTATTTATCAGTTTCTTTGTGTATACGTGCATAGTGTTGGCGGACGTGCAGCTATCGCCAATCTGCAGGAGGGCTTTCATGACACGCAATAAACGTAGGTGTGTCTAAAAATATCTCATTTGTGCAGGCTGGCTTACCATCGTGCTGATAACAAGAGGGGAAATTAACTCAAGCCAAAATATAAAGGTCACTCTTCATTATTTCTAATAATTTGATATTACTCCGGGTGATTTGCAGCTTTTATTCTTATATTATGTTTTCTTCTTTGACGCAGACTGAAACATATATTACTTGGGGTAGCTCAAAGGTATTCTGGAAATATCTTTATTTGATGTTTCTTATTTATCCTGGGCAGGCTGATTATCACTAGCCTGTTCTCCCTCGGGGCCCAGATTTGAATTGGAACAAGCAAGAGAATAAATATTCAGTCTTAGAAACGAGATAAAAAAGGTCGTTGATGGAACCCATCGGATTGAAAAGCTAATTCACATAATGGTCGTGGTGGGATTCAAACGGTCTGAAATGCACTTTCACAACCATTTGGATGAGCTTAAGAACCTTTCAAGACACTCCTCCCGCCTGAAATATTTGATTCACTCATCTTCAGAAATTCATTCAAACCCTTATGCTTTCCCCTCGCAGCAAGAAATGTTACAAGTCTTTAAATGTGTTTCCTTGTGAAAACAAATGTATTAAAGGCACTACACACTTTTAGTGAAATGTCTGTATACAAATGAATTCTTACTTTTAGAATCAAAAGAGGTGTACAGAAACCAACTTGTGAAAAAACAGGAAAATAACAATGTACCTATGTAAATGTATAAGGTATAAGATTGGTAATTCACAAAATAACTTGGTGTTTTCAGAATGATGACCGTACCAATCTTTCCTTGAAATAATTTATGATTGAGGTTATTTTTCAGTCTATATTAGAATGAGAACATTTTCCTAAATTGCACGTTAGAATGAATTGTTTTAATTCATATCTTGATTCAGAGAAACTAAGCATACTCATAGAAGCAGTTTTTGTCAAAATTACCAATGTTTTACCTTCCCTTGAAGATTCAAAGGGTGTAAAAACATTGTGTCAAACAGTTTTGTCAAAAACTACAAAATTAAAAAATAAATGAATAAACTACGGATTTACATTGGAATTACATCTTTAATTTTCCATTTATTTAAACTACCCTCTAGGTATATTCTTGATTGATGATGATATCTTTGGCAAATGACTAGAACCTTTGCAATATCCAACCAACCGCTATTAAGTCTCGATGCTCGTTTTTTCCTTCTAGGCATGACTAGTAATTGTCTTGGAAGGATTTGGTTGCTGTATAATGAGAAGTTGAAACCAACTTAAGGCCAGATTAAAACAGCCTGGCTGGATTTCATTACTGAAGTACTGCAAGCGATACAAGCAAAATCGTTTCACTTGATTATGTTAGTGTTTATTACATGTATTTCACAGAAGAAATATACTGAAATTGGAAACAACTTATAAGGGCAAAATTGTACTTAATGGCTTTATGTTTCGAACCTATCAGGTTCTTACTCAAAGGCAAAATGTTTTGAACCTAGCAGGTTCTTACTTAAAGGCAAAATGTTTCGAACCTAGCAGGTTCTTACTCAAAGGCAAAATGGATGATATACACACATGCACACATGCATAAACACAAGAGTGAGCAGAAGTGTTAGTCGGATCACGTGTGAAATGAACACAAAAGTAGAAGGTACACAACAACCGGATTAATGATCGGGTCCTCGGACCGGACAAAAGAGGGAAACGTGAGGGCCAATAACTACTATTTTGCAATTATAGTACAGGTCCTTTAGGGTGGTAAGCAGTTTGCAACAGCTAATTTTCTATTTATTTAAAAAATGAGGAATTAGCCTTTGTAATTAAAAAAAAAAAAAAAAAAAAATGGTTTCCATTCAGTGTTTAACTTACTTGGTGTAAAGCTGTTTACAGTATCAATACTTAATCATTTTGTCTGAAGTGTTGTCATTTTTGAGAAAATAATTTTTTTCCCCAATATTTCTAAGAATTTGTACTCTGATAGTGTGAAAAAAACTACTTTAGAATGCACATGAACAATCTAAAGGCATCTTTCCTCATCATTTCAATAGAGTTAGCACAGTAATAAAAGCAGTTTCGTCATCATTAATACGGCTCACTGCCTTCCCTTTACAGATATAATTACTTAAGGTTGATCAACCATATATTATTTAGATTTCAGGAGCATCTAGCCATACCAGTGGTGACATCTGTTTTTTA
Organism: Zoroaster sp. YZ-2022; assembly: GCA_029582265.1. NCBI lineage: Eukaryota > Metazoa > Echinodermata > Asteroidea > Forcipulatida > Zoroasteridae > Zoroaster > Zoroaster sp. YZ-2022. Next base: position 27,170,577 of record CM055828.1, on the reverse strand, counting down.
TTTGCCTAACGACGGTTTGCATCATAAGTTTAACAAATAACATATTAAACATGAACAAAATTATTCTACAGAAGAAAATGAAAATTGAACATTCTGTATGGGGACCAATCGAGTTATGGATAATTCTATGGTTACTTACGTTACAGGTATTGATGGGCCCTCTCTTAATGCCATTTCCTTACATATATATTTCATTCATTAGTTTTTTTTCACAGTAGTTAAATTATACCCAGACCTTTGGCCAATAAAAAAAAGTCTCCGGTTTCTGGTCTCCGCACGCATTGCCTCAGAGCCGTGCATCAGCATTTTTAATTTTCTTCTTTTTTTTGTTGGTATGAAACGATGTTCAATTGCAGCCAAAATAGCTGGATTGATTGGAATTCTGCTGTGCTTGTTTGCCCAATTTGTGAGGCCTTTCTTAGCTACCATACTTTGTGTATGGGAAATTTGGTCTGGTTCCAATAACCATGTATACATGTATCACATATTTCACTGGTTGGCAAAAAAAAAAATAAATAAATAAATAATTACAAAAAAAAACTAGAGCTCAAGGGTTTGTTAGAACAAACACATGGTGAGTAAGTAAGACTAATTGCGGTGACACCATGTGGAATCTCAATTGAGTAGTAATTAGTTCTGAAAAGAACTGGTGGTACAACTCGACGTTTCGATCAGTATGCTCTGATCGTCCTCAGGAGAATGCTGGACTCTAGAAAATGCTGCTGCTTATTAGTAGACTGCTGGAGGATCATCCCATGAACAGATGCTGGAGGATTAGTTCGTTGAGGCATGCAGGCGGGAAACTGTGAGACTAGGATCCTAGGGGTTGGGGGAGAGGAGTGTGTGCTCACTGAACCGAATCAGTTGTTGACAAGCACAGGGGGATGGAGGGTGGTTTTTAAAACACATGGTGTTCGTGTCAACTTCCGGTTCAATCAAATTATCATCGATGATGTCAATCATATTTTGCAAAGGTGTATCATCTTTTATTATAACAATATCAATTTCATATTCAAAAGACCTATGAATTTTGTGTTAGAATGTGTTGAATTTGAAACTTCCTGTTTAGACCGGAAGTAAAGGTCAGATCAGGTGATTTGAAGGTCATAATTATATATGACACAATCAAACTTCCTCATAATCATGAAAAAATAATGTTAGTATCTACTTTGGTTCAATATCTGAGATTGGAAAATAATCTCTTTTTAAAAAAGCCGCTGGGGGCGCTCTGAACTTTGATGACATCATCAAACATATTTAAAAAAAGATAAGATGTCACTAATCACTTTATTCACAGAAGTCATATTCAAATTTCCTATGGTTTTTGAGATAGAAAATTATTATTTTTCTAAACCCGCTGCCAGAGGGCACTGTGACAGGTGATGACATCACCAGTCACATTTTTGAAAAAGTCACATGTATGTCAATAGTAATTTCGTCCACGGAAGGCATGTCCAAATACCATATCATGTTGGCTGCAGACCCTATAAAAGTGCTTCAGAATATTTTTTCACTTAAACTTCCGGTTTCAACTGGAAGGAGAGGTCAGATTGGCTCATGTCTGTGTACGAAATGTCACATAATTCAAGATCTGTAAGATGATGCAAAGATTGTGTAAATATCTTTTTGTGGTTCATGAGATATGATTTTATGAAATATTAAAATTTGATTTAGTGTAATTTGACATCTGATGATGTCACCATGACATCACAACTTTACCTGAAACTATATGTCACAACTTTATTGACAACTACATGTTATGGTCTAAGTATGTGTCAAGTTTGAAGGATCTGTGAACTTTGGAACTATGGTTTTTTTGTTTGATAAGTATCGCGAGGAAGAGGAAGAAGAAAAAGAAGCAAAAAAAAAACCGAACAATTTCAAGAGGTGTTCGCACTGTTGCACGAACACCTAAAACACAAGGTGTGTCACCACACCGATTTTGAAGCCGACCTATGACCAGAAACCGGACTTCTTTTTTTTTGGCCTTACTCAGCAAAACCAAATACTTTCAGAAATTTGTTAATTGTATGCTATATAAGATTTTTCAGCATAATTATTATTTTTTTTTTCTCTTATATAAGGGTACGTATAACAAATTTCAATTTGTCTTAACAATTATTTTGTGCCGAGGAGGGTCTGGGTATAATGCAACTACTGTGAAAACTAATGAGTGAAATATATATTATGGCATTAAGAGTGGGCCCCAAAAACTCCAAAATGTAACGTGAGTAACCATGGAATTGCCCTTATGATGTTTTTATGTTGCATATTTACAAGACATACATAATCTCTTCAGTGATTTTTCTGTTTTCTGTGAAATAGAAGTGAAAGAAAAAAACTTTTTTTCCCCTTTCCAATGTGTATTTAAGGGAAGTATGTAAATGACCATCTATGCATGATGACGATGATGAAGCTGGTGATAGAGTCTAATTATTTTTGTTTGTCACAGTAAATGTCGTACTGATGAACACTGACCTTGTCGTGTAGCTTACACAAAATGTGTAGAGTGGGCCCGGCAATGAAAGCTTGACCGATTTGCATACATTATATAAATCATTCATATGATGCAAATTACCCTCAAAGGTTAAAGGTTAACTTGTGTTGGCAAATGTCTGTCCTATGATGCAAATTACCCCCAAAGGTTAAAGGTTAACTTGTGTTGGCAAATGTCTGTCCTATGAAGCAAATTACCCCCAAAGGTTAAAGGTTAACTGCTGTTGCCTTATTAATTATATCTAACTACTTCACATACAATCTACATATGACCGGTGTAAAGTGCCAGGCTATATCGGCTATCTCATCGCAAATTTTCATTAAAGTTAATGCACCGCAAACTTAGGGTGGGCATTAATAGTTCTGCATAAGGCAATTTTAAGCTTTATGAGCTAAGGAGTCCATTAGTTTGTGGAATATTTTACCTCAGGGAGAAGGACGATAAGACTTTTATGAAAATTCCGAGGATAAATTAATGGCAGGATGTACATGTCTACACGCTTTATGCCTTCCACATATTTTGGTGGATCAAAAGTGGCCTTCATCCCCCATCCTCACAAAAAGGAAAATTATGCAGGAAGCACTGTAAATTTTAGCATATTCTTCAAGTTATCATTAAACTTATTAGAAAATATTGCCCTGAAATTAAATTATCAGTTCGGATGCTAGACCTGCTGCCTAGACATAGTTTTGCAATGTAATAGGACTTTATGACACACTACAATCATCTCTGTCAGATTGGCACGTATGACCTTACAGCGCTTGATTCTCAATACATTTAAAGGGGCCATACCGTTTTGTCATTGTGACGCACTACATTTGTACAATCATCTCTGTCAGATTGGTATGTATGACCTTACAGCGCTTGATTCTCAATACATTTAAAGGGGCCATACTGTTTTGTCATTATGACGCACTAAAATCATCTGTCAGATTGGCACATATAGCGCTTGATTCTCAATACATTTAAAGGGGCCATACCGTTTTGTCATTGTGACGCACTACAATCATCTCTGTCAGATTGGCACGTATGACCTTATATCGCTTGATTCTCAATACATTTAAAGGGGCCATACCGTTTTGTCACTGTGACGCACTACAATCATCTCTGTCAGATTGGCACGTATGACCTTATAGCGCTTGATTCTCAATACATTTAAAGGGGCCATACCGTTTTGTCATTGTGACGCACTACAATCATCTCTGTCAGATTGGCACGTATGACCATATAGCGCTTGATTCTCAATACATTTAAAGGGGCCAGACCGTTTTGTCATTCTAGCCTTGGTTTGGTCACATCAATTTGTATGGAAGAAAAAAGACAAAATTACTGCACCGTGAAAAAGGTCTATAGTTGGGTATCAGTGAAATTGCCAATTTACAACACCTGACCTTTTTCCTGTAGGTGGCCCTATTCGATGCAGCATATATCCCTAAGTATGTTCCTCCTTCAGAAAGACAATATTAAAGTTACAAAAATATAGGCCAAACCATCTCTATGGAACAAGAGGAACACATGCAATAGCAGAGAACAATTATCATCATTTATCTACGTGCATCAGTGGCATAGACATAAATTTGTTCTGGTTCATGTATGGTATCTCCGTACACCCTTTTGGTAACATGTCTGTAAACACCTCTATACTTCCTTACTCAAGAGATACGAACAGCAACTGGCCACCTGTGAAAGTCTCAGCTACATGTAATGTCATTGCGTCGTCAATGAGAAAACGCAAATAGTACTGGAACTGGGACAGTTAAACTGCACTAACCATTTAGAAATTTGCTAACCGGCTAATAGAAACCAATATTTAAAAAAAAAAAAAAAATTTTTAATAAATAAATTTTGGAAGAATTTGCAGCCCATTTTGTTGTTCTAGACTCTTTATATTTTGCCACAATGGTTAATTATTAAACAATCAATCATTGCGGGAAGTTTATAAATGATTTTTGATTGAAAATGTATACACATTGTTCCATTTGCTGACTACATCTAGTTTGTGTGGCCGTCAGGTGCCGACTTTCTGTTAACCAGTTAACTGACTGTGAAAATTTCAGTTAAATGGTTAGCGAACTAACCGGTAAATCCAAGCACTAAATACAAGATTTTATGGTATGACTATATACCGATGAAAAGATAATATAGCCAATTACAAAACATGATGACATAGCCCAAAGATCTGATGTCACGCTTCGAGGCTCGTGAAAGATGCCAGGTACCAGGCCTCTCAGTTTGGAGAGATTCAACTTTGACCTTGGTTGGTAGCTAGTACACGAGCCTCGAAGCGTGACATCAGATCTTCAGCACAACGTATCCAATGAAATTCCTTGATTGGTACACCCGGAATCTCGTCTGTATTCTTGACAGGATAAAAACAGGGGACCAGTCCGTACATGACGTCACTCTTTTTCAAAAGAGCCCCCAGGATTAAACTCAAGACAGGCAAAAAAGAGTGTACAGTTGTCAACGGCAGACAATATAAAATCCGATATTTTCCCCCCAACCTCTCAAGTCTACAGATTGGCTGTTTTCATACTTTCATAGTTTTCATCGTTTCTACGTTTGAACATGAAGAAGTACTCACAAGGATTTTCGGATGAGCAGCTGACCAAACAAGGCACTAATCAACTTGCTGGCACTGTGGTACAATGTACAGTATGTACCACTACCCAATGACACATTACCAATTCATTCTGTCTATACACACCCTCATTATGCATAGACAGTCATTATCCAGTGTCTGTTAGAAGGGATTGTACAACATATTTATTTGTTAACGAATGTTAAATAAAACCAACAGTTTGATGTTCAATGTTTTTATGTAAAACAAATGCCAGACCACAACTTTTACAATTCCTGCTTTCTCTTTTAATGAAAGCACTTCTGGAGGAATTATATAATAATAATAATAGTAATAGTAATAGAGTAACAGTAACAGTAACAGTAACAGTAACAGTAATAGTAATAGTAATGAACAGTTCTTATATATCGCATAATAATACCTTTTAATAAAAGTCTCTATGCGCTTATTATTCCCCAGTCACTGGGCCAATATCATTCCTGGTCACTGGGCCAATATCATTCCTATAATCTTTCTCATCTCCCTGGAGAGTATACAGCCCATTATGTGCAACCTTTTTTTGTATGCATATAGGACTAATCAAACACAATTACCACCTCTATCCTCACAGGTACCCATTTATACTCCTGGGTGAAGAGAAGCAATTACAGTTAAGTGTCTCAAGGACACAAGTACCATGGTCATGGCTGGGATTCGAACCCACATTCTGACGACTCGGCCATCAGAACACAAATCCGATGCCCTAGACCGCACGGCCATGACACCTCCATTTATCAGGATGCTTGATATGTATACAAACTTAACACCAAGTGAGGTTTATATAATACTTTGTTAGTTTGATAGTGAGGAAATTACCAATATTGTACCATCCCTTTAAATAATGAAGTAAACAGATGGGGCCCCCTGCTGGGAAGTAATTCCCTCAGGGAATGTTATTTTTGAAAGGCATTAATTACCTGTTGTCTTTTTAGTCAGAACATAGCGTTTTACTAGAATTGGAATTGAGATATTCCGTAACATAATTGTCAGTAGCTTGTTTAAACAGTAATTGATTTCCCAAATTAATATATGATGAGAACTTTCATAAATTAATTTCACTACTTAATTACTATAAAACCGCATGCTTCTATAAAATATTTTGTGGAATGTGTCATTCCTTACCTTAGGAAAAATAGCAATAAATTTACTGGCATTAAATTCACTTTGCTTAAATTAACAGTTATTTCGGGAACCGGATATCCGAAATTGGAAATCTTCAGATACCCGGTTAACCGTCAACAATTTTCTAAAAACACAAATACACCTCTATATTAAAAATGACTCATAGCATCCCCATTCACCACATCCATTTTGTTAACCAAAAAAACAGAGACTTCCATAGTGTGGCTGAAATGTTCAGTCAAACTTCTAAAAAGTCGTTTACGGGTAATTGGAACTGAAAAATGGAACTGGGTAATGACAGTTTTGGTCGGGTATCCGGGTACCCGGATACCCAGCGCAGCCTTATAATTCAGTTATTTTTGTAATCTTGCAATTACCCTTTAAATATGACAGCACCTCTAAAGGAGACTGATACCGTTATTAAGCTTTCAGCAATATAAGCTTTACAAGTTATAATCCCACCATGTGGCTGTTGTTTTGAATCAGCAAACCTATATACCTTTGAATCATTACAAATTTATGAAAGGTACTTTGTAAACATGTATTCATCTATTCAACTGTGTAAGCCTTGGATAAACCACCATATAAAAAAAAACGTTATCATGTGGGGGTGTATTCACGAATTGTAGAGACTGGCTTATCAAAATCAGAACAGTGCATATTATGCGCCGGCTGTTTGCCAGCTGTTTTGTTCAACCAATCAGAGTGACAAAGATTGACAACAAACGCCCGACTCATGTACTTTGGAAGTGTTTTGTGTGTCTCCAAAACGTGAATTTGCACATTTATATTTGGCTTTATTCAACAAAAATTCTAATTTTTGTTAATATTTGAAAACGAAATCGATACGGGCATTTATGAATGGGAACAGTTTATTTATTTACCGCAAGTTAATGACCGATTTTGTATATATGGTCATGGGTGATAAGGACCTCATCTTCGGCGCGGTCCTTATCACTTGTGACCACGCCCAAAACCGGTCGTTAACCTGCGGTAAAGACTAAACGTCAAACTGTTATTCCCTTAATAAAACCCATATACATCATGCATGTACTATTAATACAATGTAAATTCTATATTTTAGATCAGTAACTAGAAATTGTTCGTCCAGTAATTGTGTTGGTGGTCACAATGAAATTAATCAATTCTAGGTAATTTTGTCATCTTGCAATTGCCCGTTAAATATTTAACTGGTCGAACCTTCGCCGTGTGTATTAAGAACAGTTACTCGCATCCTATAGCATTGGATTTTTCGGTACCACAGGGTAGTATCAATGGACCCATATATTTTTCTTGTTATGCTAGTACGATAGAAGCAGCTATTGATGACAACCTTCAACTGATAGGATATGCTGATGATCACTGTGTTTATGGGCCATATAATCCCGGTGACAATCATTCCGAGCATAGTATGACATCATCATTGTCATCTACAATGTATGATATTAAACAATGGATGTGTCAAAATCGGCTTAAAATGAACGATTCTAAGTCCGAACTCATAGTATTCGGAAGCAAAGCATTGTTACCAAAATGTCATCTTGATGAAATCATCATTGATGAATGCTCAGTACGCCCGATCAGATACTATTAAACTACTCGGAGTTCAACTAGACCAACACCTCACTCTAAAAAAACATATATCTTCTAAAGCTCGTGTTGCTGCATATGGAATGCACAACCTCAAAAAATTACGCAAATATCTGGACATAACCTCATCTCTCAAAATAGCTAATAGCCTTATATTTTCTCACATGGATTATGCTAATTCACTTTTCATTAATTTGCCTAAATCATCATTATGGCCACTACAACGCATACAGAACCAAACTGCTAAAATTATCCTTGGCAGATCGAAGTTCTCAAGTTCCACAGACGCTCTCAAGAAATTGCACATTCTTCCCATACATGTCCGCTGAGTACAAATTGGTCGCTCGGTACAAGTGTCTTCACCACCTGGCACCCCCATATCTTGCGAATTTAATTCGCTACGTGAAAGCTATTATTCTACACGTTCTGCCAGTGACTGTGTATTACATGTTCCGTTCACGAGAAATGCCACATTCCGTGACAGATCTTTCAGTGTCGCTGGGCCCAAATTTTGGAACGATCTGCCGAACAATGTGAAGAACTGCGATACGCTTGAATGCTTCAAATCAAAACTAAAAACCTTCCTGTTTGCACGAGCATTTTCTTGAGTATTATGTTTCATATGCTTGTGTGTATTTGTATATTTGTATAATTTGTATTTCTATTCTTTTTTGTAAAGCGCCAGTGAATGCTTTTCAACTGCAGTATTGAGCGCTATACTAAATTGTATAAACATAAACATAAACATAAATATCATTTCTAGGGGAGATTAATATAAGCTTTTTAATTCCACCATTTGGCTGTTTTTGAATTAAGCGCATTTACATACCTTTGAATCATTACAAATTTATGCAAGGTAATTTGTACGCATATATTCATCTATTCAATTGTGTAAGCCTTAGATAAAATACCATACAGAATATATGATATAAACCCAAACATGTACATAATACATGTACTAATATAATAATAATAATAATAATAATAATAATAATAATAATAATAATAATAATAATAATAATAATAATAATAATAATAATAATAATAATAATAATAATAATAATAATAATAATAATAATAATAATAATAATAATAATAATAATAATAATAATAATAATAATAATAATAATAATAATAATAATAATAATAATAATAATAATAATAATAATAATAATAATAATAATAATAATAATAATAATAATAATAATAATAATAATAATAATAATAATAATAATAATAATAATAATAATAATAATAATAATAATAATAATAATAATAATAATAATAATAATAATAATAATAATAATAATAATAATAATAATGACTTATATAGCGCACGTATCCACCAAACTGGTGCTCAAGGCGCATTACATTATTACCACTGCTCATCAGGTGCATAAATCATTCCTGAACCATCTCAGCTCCCTGGGGAGTATACAGCTCAATTGCTGCCATTTTGGCGCAAATAGGGCTAATCAAACACAACAACCAACTCTGCCCTCACAGGTACCCATTACCCCTGGGTGGAGAGAAGCAATTATGGTAAAATGTCTTGCTCAAGGACACAAGCACCATGGTCACGGTTGGGACCCGAACCCACATTCTGACAACTCAGCCATCAGAACACAAATCCGATGCACCAAACCGCTCGACCATGGCACTCCATACAATGTACATGGTAGAGTTTTTTGTATTTTCAGATCAGTAATTAGAAATTGTTGGTCCAGTAATTGGTCACAATGAAATTAATCAATTCTAGGAGAATTGGGGGACTATTTCTCATCATACAAATGGCAAAAGCTACAGAAATCTATCATGTTTTTGTTTTTGAAATAACATCAACATCATTGTGGTTTTTTGTCTACATGTAGACATTTGATATATATCATATATATATATATATATCAAGATATATATGATATATATCAAGATATATATCATATATATCAAGATATATATCATATATATCAAGATATATATCATATATATCAAGATATATATCATATATATATATATATATCAAGATATATATCATATATATCAAGATATATATCATATATATCAAGATATATATCATATATATCAAGATATATATCATATATATCAAGATATATATCATATATATCAAGATATATATCATATATATCAAGATATATATCATATATATCATATATATATATATATCAAGATATATATCATATATATCAAGATATATATCATATATATCAAGATATATATCATATATATCAAGATATATATCATATATATCAAGATATATATCATATATATCAAGATATATATCATATATATCAAGATATATATCATATATATCAAGATATATATCATATATATATATATATATCAAGATATATATCATATATATCAAGATATATATCATATATATCAAGATATATATCATATATATCAAGATATATATCATATATATCAAGATATATATCATATATATCAAGATATATATCATATATATCAAGATATATATCATATATATCAAGATATATATCATATATATCAAGATATATATCATATATATCAAGAGTTGTAACCTCCAGTTCTTTTCAGAACTAATTACTACTCAATTGAGAATTTCACACGGTGTCACCGCAATTAGTCTTACTTAAAAATTATGTTGTTATAATTATGTTTTGCATGGTGGAATATCGATATCGTTTCGGTTTGCGGTAACACCATGTGTTTATCTCAACTAACGTGAAGCTGAGATACAGGTTCTGAAAAGAACCGTATCGCACAATCGTATCTCAACCTTCGTTAAGTGAGAAAGGTTCAAGGGAGAACCAATTTCGGGCAACTCGTTTTTCTCTACTGTCGCTAAGTGAGAAATATGGTTCAGGGAGAAGATTAGAGCAGGCTAATCGAAACGTTGAGAATAACCCGTGAAGTCCCTTGGTTCTCCCTGAACCATATTAACCCGTGAAGTCCCCATGGTTCTCCCTGAACCATATTTCTCACTTAGCGACAGTAGAGAAAAGCGAGTTGCAAATTGGTTCTCCCTTGAACCTTTCTCACTTAACGAAGGTTGAGATACGATTGTGCGATACGGTTCTTTTCAGAACCTGTATCTCAGCTTCACGTTAGTTGAGATAAACACATGGTGTTACCGCAAACCGAAACGATATAATTATGTTGTAATAAATATTATAATTATTATTTGTTAACTTGCAAATGCAAAATGTTCAAGGTTACTTATTTTAGAACACGCGAGTCTATGGAGAATGTGAAACTAAAAATGTATGTAATTTATAAGATTTGAGGCTTTGGTTAATATTCTCTAGAATAACCTGTGAAGTCCCCATGGTTCTCCCTGAACCATATTTGTCACTTAGCAACAGTAGAGAAAAACGAGTTGCCCGACATTGGTTCTCCCTTGAACCTTTCTCACTTAACGAAGGTTGAGATACAAGCTGCCCGATAAGGTTCTTTTCAGAAGCTGTACCTCAGCTTCGCGATAGTTGAGATAAACACATGGTGTTACCGCAAACCCAAACGGTATGTAATTTATTTATTTTTATTTTTTTTGCCGTTCACCAACGGCTTAGTATTTGTTACTCAGATATTCCAAGTATCTGAGATAGTAAATCCAATAATGAATTGAGCAGGTCTCGACAAACAAGCTTGCCTGATGTCAATTGTCTGTCTAAAGCCCTATATATAGCAGCAGGTTCCAACACAAGTATTCCATCAATAAATTTTATGGTGAGTACTAAAATCAGCAAATTGTAATGCAATTAACAAATACAAAACAAACAGATGATACATGTATCTCTTTATGAAGAAGTCGGGCAATTTGAATATTTACCAAACTAATTGTCTGACTAATTGATGTTTGATATATCTAATTTGCTATTCCTTTACTTTTGTGGGATCAGGATGCAAGGTGACTATTTTAAATGGAACTACGAGGCTCGAGCTCGCATCAGAACAGTACCGACCAATTTAGACTGGTCAATACACTCTTCCATAGAGAACCCCAGCAATTAAAAAAGACTGAAAATGCGAGAGTCAAATGTCCACGCACAAATTAAAAATCTGTCCTTGTTTCTGGTTATTAATCACTACTGTGTGTCCACTGCATGAATATTAAAGTTACTGGAGACCAAACACTGTAACAGACGTCTGGGTATGTGCTAATATTTGCAGTTGTAATCCATTGTTACCAACGATCTGGATTACATGCATATCATTATGCTACCATGTTTTTAATATGGATTGAAATCAAAACTGAAGGGGCTCTCTCCAAAATTCGGGAAATTAGAAAAAGAAAAAAATAATCACATTTTTGTTTTAACTTCACAATGCTTTTACACTTTGTGGGATTAAAGTGCATTTGATGGAAGATATGTGTAACGGCTTTCCACCAAGTCAAGTTTTTAGATATAATTTGTCAATTTGATAATCTGATACTCCTACAAAGTTAATTAAACATAAACCACTGAAAACATACTTTTGATAATTGTGATCAGAATTATTACTGTAGAACTCTGTGGGTTTTGGTCAGAAATTCTGAGTGAACTTTTGAATTTTTTGTAAAAAAAAAATAAATAAATGCACAGCAACACACATCCAGCCCATCAATTAATCAGCACAGGTACAAAAAAAAAACCAATTAATTAGCAGACTATGAATTCTTTTACTATTTTTGGTCATGCACTTTTATGCAGGTGGCGTGATCGAGTTTTCAGCATTGCTAATAGGGTGAGCTGTACATATATTGGTGTGTGTTGAATAGAAATGGTATACAGCATTCATAATTCTTGTTTCTCAATCATTATGAATCCATAAACTAGCCTTTTTGAGATATCGTGGACACCACAGAAGGTTGTCGGTTGAGAGTAGGCAGACTCTTTTGTATGGACCTACATGTACTCGGAAAAGCGCCCTCGTATCAGTGGTGTAGCCAGGATTTTCAGAAGTGGGAAGGGGAGATGGAGGAGGGGGATGGGGGAGGGGCAAACTGGCAAACTTTGTTTGGGGATAAATTTACTGACACAAAACTCAGTTCAGAAATAACAATAAGTGTGAATTTACAGACAAACACAATTTTGCCAACAAGTGGGGGGTGGGGGAGGGGCATGCCCCCTACACCACTGCCTCCTATTTCGTCCACTGTACCTCAACACTGTACCTCATACATGTATACTGCAGTGACATTTTACCACAAGTGTAGGCTCCCTTTAGTGTGGGCAATGCACATTACCATTTTAGATAACATATGTGTTTCATGTGCAATACAACCCTTATAAAAATCCACTGTAGTTTTACTGTACTAAATCTATAGTTTTACTGTAGTATGTAAAGTTTTACTATAATAACTGTAGTAAAAATATAGTTTCCTTCCTATATTGGAGTAAATTTGAAGTAAACATTTAGTAAAACTTCACAAATAGTACAGTTTTACTACAATAATACTGCAATTAAACTGTCGTATTTTGTATAGTAAAACTGTAGTGGATTTTTTAAAGGGAATCCTTTGACAAATATTAAAATGGAGATATACAGGTGTTTGTACATTGTCGTGGTACAGGCCCAGGGATGGCCTTGCCGTCATATGTGTTTTATGTGCAAAATATAACAATCCTTTAATGTTCAGGCGTACGTCTGGGGGAGGGGGGGGGGGAATAATGGGGGTATATCCCCCTCACTTTTTGCACCATAGGATCATCCATAGGATCATCCATAGGATCATCCATAGGATCATCCATAGGATCATCCATAGGATCATCCATAGGATCATCCCCCCCAGAATTTTGATGCGTTGAAAAAAATATGTATGTGTAATCTGTACTATAGCTGCAAGATTCTAAATAGTTGTCGACTGCAGAACTTCAAGCTATATCGTGCACCAACATTTCAAAATCACCCCCCCCCCCCAACTCTTTTCATCATGGATTTACGCCAGTGAACGGTACAATATATTGAACCTATCAGCTGTGAAAAAACCTTGGTCTTTTGGGAACCAATATCTAAAAGTGCTGAATCAAATGAGAATCAGGGGCTTTGGGCCCATGCAGGGTTGGCCAAGCTGGCACCTGCCCAAGGCAGCTAAATTTTCCCGTGCGCATGTAAAACTTCACAACTACAAGCCCGGCATGGCAGGTAATTTTTAGCACTAGTGGCTTGCCAATGAGGCATGTAAAATATCTGTTGTTCTAGTAGGGATTGCACAGTATTACAACCTTTGGTAATTACGTGAAAGGGATTACAAAAATTACTGAATAATTATCTAAAAACTTTCTTGATGTCTGACATACTTTCATTTTTTAGAAAACATCAAATGCATTACAATTTTTTAATGGATCACGTCCGTGATTCATTTTCCACATTAGAATGAATGCAAACAAATCAGAATGCATTTTCAGCACTGTTTGCTCGATAACAACAGAATGAAATGCGCTTAAACTTACCCACAGATTGGTTTCTGCATATTAATCTCTCCTGATTCTCATCAAGTATGGATGAATTAACAAACATTTTACCACAATCCTCTTATTCTCAAAACCCTTCGTCTGTCTCATAGGGTTTAGAGGGATCAAACTATTTAATGTAAACTCCCATTTAAGGCAAAAAAAAAGAAGTCTCTGGTTTCTGGTGTCCGCATGTGTCGCCTCACATCAGCGCGGTTCTTTTTTTCTTTTTTTGGCTATGAAACGATGTCCAATTGCAGCCAAAATTGCTGGATTGTTTAGAATTCTGCCGGGCTGTGTTTTAAATGACTTTTTCACATAGGGGTGTGAACGTTTGCCCGATTTCTGAGGCCTCTCTTAGCCACCATACTTTGTTGGCAAAAGAAAAAGATTACCTAAAAAAAAAAATTAAAAAAAATTTAAAAAAGCGTTCCCACACCGATTTTGAAGCCAACCGATGACCAGAAACCAGAGACTTTTTTTTGGCCCAAGTGAATTGTTTTTTTTTAACTTGAAAATCTTCATTGATATCTTGATAACCTTTATGATACAATTTATTGGAAGCTAGAAAAATGGCCATTAAGATCATTTATCCCATTCCAATTAGCAACAGAGAGACGAAGATTATAATAAGATGGTGTTAACCTTCATGCGTGTAAGCATGACAAAAGTTGAAGAATAAAATGAATACCTCCAATTAGAAAGATTAGATTTACGGGTAACACCTTGTGTAATTATCTCTTCTTTAAATTAGAAGTGTGGTTTTGATACAAACCGGAAAAGAGAATAATTCTCAAATTTTGAACAGCGTGCTCCAATGTAACACACTGTTTGAAACACCTGCCATGAGCCTTACTTCCTCTGTCCTCACTACTGGTTGTTATCTCAGAACCACACATCTTCCAAGACGCGATTATTGCACACACTGTTTACTGTAAACCTACTCTCTCTTATCTTATCCACCATACAAAGCTTCAAATCACATACATTATTCGAATGTCTAAAATATTGTTTCCCCAATCGTACAAAAGGTGAGCTTTAAAAATTCTCTTTGCAGCTTTTAAAAAATTTTTTTAAAGAGAACTCTTCAAAACAATTTAGAACGAGTGATTTCCATTGATGCAAGTGATCCAGTGCTACTTCATAACTCACTTAATAACATTCTCCTGAAGACAATCAGAGCATACTGATCCAATCGTCGAGTTGTAACCACCAGGGCCCAATATCATGGCGCTGCTTACCACAGAATTCTGCGCTTACGGCGCCATAAAAAGCGTGTGATTCTATGCGCCGTAAGTGCAGAATTCCGCAGTAAGCAGTGCCATGAAATTGGGTCCTGTTCTTTTCAGAACTAATTACTACTCAAAAAATAGAATTTTCACATGGGTGTCACTGCAAACAGTCTTTACTTAGCCATTTTCACCGTGCAGAGCTACAAATCTTACTACATGGTGTCACCGCAAACAGTCTTTACTTATCCTTTTCACCATGCAAAGCTACAAATCTTACTACATGGTGTCACCGCAAACAGTCTTTACTTATCCTTTTCACCGTGCAGAGCTACAAATCTTACTACATGGTGTCACCGCAAACAGTCTTTACTTAGCCTTTTCACCGTGCAAAGCTACAAATCTTACTACATGGTGTCACCGCAAACAGTCTTTACTTATCCTTTTCACCATGCAAAGCTACAAATCTTACTACATGGTGTCACCGCAAACAGTCTTTACTTATCCTTTTCACCATGCAAAGCTACAAATCGTAGATACAACATATGTTGTGATTTTTTAGGCATGCTGCATACAGAAAAAACACATTAGTAAAAATCTCCATTTAAAGCATACAAACTTTCTGATTTCTGTCATCACGTAATGTACGTGTTGACTTTCAATTACTGTAAAACTGGTAATTTTCGCGTGAGTAATTTTTCGTGCTCAGCCACCCTACCGACACATTCGCGGGTTGTTGCTTTCGCGCACAGTAAATATTTGACTTGTAGTACAATGCACAAGATGTGGTTGACACTTATTTACCACTTCAAAAGGTGACCTAATTATAGTGCCGAAGTCGTGCACCGGCGCTATGCACAATGCTTATATACATGTATGTACATTGTAGGTACGTCTTCATTACGGGGCTGGGGGTAGAGGTAAACAAAGAAAATATTAGTAACTTACCAATCCACCGGGCGGGTAATAAATTCGCGTGTTTTTAAATTCGCGCTGTCTAATCGTTACGCGAAAAGCGCGAAAATAAATGTTGCGCGAAAATTACCAGTTTTACAGTATAATCCATGCAATCGATACAAGCCACCACTGCATGCTCATGACTTTTAAGACATGTCTTGTTTAAGTCTTGTTTAAGAAACAAAAATCAATGTCACATTATGTTATATGTAACAATAATAATAATAATGTGTGGACTTATATAGCGCACGTATCCACCAACTGAGTGGTGCTCAAGGCGCATTATATTATTACCCCTGCTCATAAGGCTCATAAATCATTCCTAAAACCATCTCAGCTCCCTGGGGAGTATACAGCTCAATTGCTGCCATTACAGCGCATATAGGGCTAATCAACCAACTCTGCCCTCACAGGTACCCATTTAACCCCTGGGTGGAGAGAAGCAATTATGGTTAAGTGTCTTGCTCAAGGACACAAGTGTCACGGCCGGGATTCGAACCCACATTCTGCTGCTAACACCAGAACTTGAGTCCGGTAAGCTAGGCCGCTCGGCCACGACACAAGATGTGATCATGAGCAACTATGAATCTATCAACCGCTGAAGAGGTTTTTCCTAATCCTCAATGTAGTCATCATGATGATTTTAATTCAAGTGTAAACACCTAAAATGTCAAAACAAGCAACTTGATTACTAAGCTTACCACGGTAATATGGCTGGCTGTTTTGATGTGTTTGGAATGCATCCTTACAAACTGCGGTTATCTCACAAAACGGCCAACAAAACTAGCTTTATCATCGATTCATTCCAATAAGATGACACGACGATCTCCGACTGTCACTTTCTGCGAGACAGTGAAACACGAGTAGATAATCCGACAGGCAGTAGCTGAACCCAGATAGTTGGTTTCCTGTAGATGCGCTGAGCTAACAAGGGACCCACTGTCGGGATGTGATTGTGCCTCTGCAGAGAGTCAGTCCAGCTTGAAATAAGGCCAGACGCGACAAGACAGCTTGTTGCATCTAACTGCCACAGCTGACTAAAGAACACTATCAATGCATATAATTAAGTTTAACGACACGCGAATGGTATGAATTGCTTTTCTTTCTTTTTTAACAATAGCAGTGCAAACAGGAACGGATACTCTTAATAAATATTAGATTAATGTCATTTCATGTGTTTGCAGATGGTGAGAGTCTCGTCCGCACACTAATATATTAATGACACTGTGTACACATGTGTGACGTGTACATATGTATAGTCTGTGTTGTACATATATAATTAATGGTTTTGACCTGAGTGCAGGCTTTTTATCAGCTTACTATCTCCTTGCCGAATCACATTTGTGGAAGATGCTGGCCCAGCTAGCGAGGCGGGCAGGCGGCTGTTCTCCCAACACATCAAATCTGATAAGGTTTTTGCCGCTCCGGGGATCTGACTGGGAAGCCGAGTTGTCAATAATAAATTCTGAAAAACCTTCGCTTCTTGTTTATATTACTTTCTTCGTCCTAGGAAATCTACCTTAGGTGTTTGGAATCGCGTCGCAGAAGGTCAACCAGGCGTCAAGTTGTAATAAAGTTTTACTGCATTAGCTGCTAAAAAAAAGTAATCAAATTTTGTGCGGTCAAGGAGTTTGATGCATTCGACATCCTAATGTGGTCAACCGGTTTTGTTTTGACAACTGACCAGTAAACTGGTCAAATATTCAAGTAACGACAATAATTTCTGGAATTGCAATAAGTCAGACTGTGTTTTCACACTATTTTTTACGGTAGTACATCTTACTTCAAGGTACATCATTGGTTATTACCACATCATCAAATTGACAATTTATTATCTTAAAAATGACCTTGGTGTAAAGTTGGTACAAGTATCAATCATCCTAAGAAATTATGTTGTTTTAAGTGCTTTTCATCTTAGAGAATTGTTGTATAGAACATGCAAAAAAGTTGCCAGATAATTACTTTTTGTAAAGCATAAAAATGAAAGAAAGAAAAAAAAAAAGAAAAAAAAAAAGAAAAAAAAACATGCAAAAGTTTTTATTTTATCGAAGATCACCTACTGTGATAAAATTTTCAATGGTTAGTTTTTTTTGATATATTTCATGAATTCTAGTGGGTTGATATGAAAATGCATTACCCAAGGGTGTGATCAGGCACTTTTGAAAAATCCACGTAAATTTTGCTAGGGGTATTGGGGCCGCTGTTGTGAACAGCGCTGGGGTGAAATCTATAGTTCTGAGCATTTGCTTTGCTTTCCTTTATTACTTAAATCTTTAAAATCCAGAGGATCCCAACACTGCAATTTGTAAAAGTCCAGAAATCTGGAAAAATCCGGACAAATCACACCCCTGGTTACCAAATACCAATAATGTACTTTTATAGGAAAGGATAACATTTCTTTGTACATGAGCATGTTTTTTTCAGTAAATTTGTACAGCTGTGATGGGTCCCAGCATTTAATCACTTGGGCACTTCATTACTGTTAACCCTAGCTTACTGGTAATCATATTGTGAAATGTCTCACTTCAATATATCTGTTTATCCTTTTCCAGGAGAAAGTATCACTGATGTAATTAAAGGGTCAGTATCGTCACGATCAGAGCAGACTTTCAACAGGGCATGGAATCGGTGTCCAAGTTTAAGATGAACACAGTGACTGCATATAACTGGCTCATTTATGCAGAAGCAACGGTAATATGACCTTATCATGTGGGAAATTATTTTCAGTCACTGAGTTAATCTAAAACAAGCACTCCGATTCCATGTCCTGGTGATGATACTGCCCCTTTAAACATTGCCAGAATTTGGCGGTAAAATATAGAGAAAAAAAACCAGTGGTCATACAACTTTAAGTATTCCTTGCTTGTTTTTCAGCACGACATACAAATTCATCATTAACGATCCATTTACTTCATGATATGCTGCAAGGACACATCAATTTCGATGCGCTCCATAGACCTCACCCACAAAATTGAAAACAAAATGAGGACTGAAAGAGCCCGAGGAACATTTGTATATAAAGGGAACTGGGTTAGGAGGACTCGCCTTCGATTCCCAAACAAATCCGTCTCATCTGATGATGTTGATAAGTCTGCCTGCCCGATGTGCCCGTGTACTTCACGATTCTAGCCTGTTGCCTAGCAACCAAGATCAAAATACCCCCCAGACACATTATCCCGATCCCAGACAGGGAATACGCTCATGGCAACTTTGTCATTCACAGCACAGATGTGTCCGCTTTTATTTCTTGCACGTTATTAAATAAAAGGCAAATGAAAAAACAAACAATTGTATGGGAGTGACCTATTTTCACAAAATGGTTGGGGGACGATGGATCTTAAAGATGCATTAACTGTATTTTCGCTATTTAATCATCATATATATGAACATCAGAACATTGATATTTTAATTGAGGGAAGGAAAACACCTGCTTTATAATGCCACATTTCTGCAAAAAAGGAGCAATACAGCTTTAAATTTTGGCATGGCTGAGTGGTAAAACAAAAAGAAAATTCATAAAAACTGGTTTTATTATCTTTTAAACTAAAAAAAAAAATGTAAACTCTGTATTAGAAGAGAACAAGCAGTATGAAGGATGCCCAAGCCTGCATTGTGAGCAGGTGGTGGATTCAGTAAATGATGATGAACATTAGATTTGAAGGACTGATTAGGCCTAAAATAAGGTCTTTGGTTTCTGGTGTCTGCGCACGTCGGCTCAGACCTATTTTATTTTTTTATTTTTTATTTTTGTTTTAAATTATTATTTTTTGGGGGCTATAAAACGATGTCCAGTTGCAGCCAAAATTGCTGGATCGATTGGAATTCTGCCGTGCTGTGTTTTAAATGACTTTTTCACACAGGGGTATGAATGTTTACCCAATTTGTGCGGCCTCCCTAAGTCACCATACTTTGTGTACGAGAACTTTGGTCTGGTTCCTATAACCAACCAGAGAGACAGTGAAACACGAGTAGATAATCCGACAGGCAGTAGCTGAACCCAGATAGTTGGTTTCCTGTAGATGCGCTGAGCTAACAAGGGACCCACTGTTGGGATGTGATTGTGCCTCTGCAGAGAGTCAGTCCTATTTTAAATGACTTTTTCACATAGGGGTATGAATGTTTACCCAATTTGTGCGGCCTCCCTAAGTCACCATACTTTGTGTACAAGAACTTTGGTTTGGTTCCAATAACCACATGTATCACAAAAATTATTACACAAAAAAATTCATAAAAAAAAGCATGTCCACCACACCGAAGTAAACCTATGACTAGAAACTGGAGACGTTTGTTTTTGGCTTTAGATGGCATATCAATCAAAAGAGTGGAGATATGACTAAGGAATGCTTGTTGTCTCGCCATGGTACTCAGTCACCCAAAATAAGTCCCATGTTACTGGATGAAGCTCAAGGGGTTTGAGAAGGGGTTTAAGAGTCAGTCTGGTCTGAGCAGGCAGTTGAAGTATTAAATTAGGGAAGGAAAAGTCATTTGTACTGGATTCTTTGATTGTGTCTGGGTAAAGTGGAATATACTTACGCCGCTGGGTAATGGACTAACAGTTTGGCAACCTGCGTTTTATTTGGCAATAATATAAAATGGAAAAATCTATGAAATTGGTCGTTTCCCTAGAGCTATGACAGATAAAAATGGTATGATCCAAACTATTTGTTTATTTATATTGGTTAAAAAAAAAAGATAAACATGACCAAGCATATGATCAAAATAAGCTTTATAAGGAACTGACTTACTCTGAATTCATGTTATATGCAGATATTAATCAACATTCGATTCAAATAATTCAACAACAATTCATTCACTTATAACATTCTCACAACATTTAAACTTGAATTAAGGTTGCAAGAGTTTATGATTCATGAAGTAAACAAAAACGACAGTGAGCCTATACATGAACAGTATATTGTAGAAAAATAGAAGGGAAAAAGGAAAACTGCGAGTATGAACCCAAACAAATGCAATATAAGCAAAGTTTCCACCCATGGATATAGTGGTCTGGAAGTAACAGACACATAAACAAGAAATATTTGACTTTTTAACTTTATAGGGAAGGTACAACACTTGTATTAGGTCACATTCATTTTCATAAATATCAACCGTCTACTTTACAGAACGAAGGAATTTCAGACAAAATCATTTCTCAGGATGTTTGATACGTGAACCAAGTTTACACCAAGTATTTTGTAAAAATAAAAATTGGTTAATTTGATAATTTGGTAATCACCAATGTTGCACCTTCCCTTTAATATTTCTAGCCTAGCAATATGAAAGTACAAGGCAGAATTCACTGATTTACATAACAAAGCAACAACAAAAAATTTTATGCTGTTCTATTTTTGCAAATTTATGGAAATTTAAGGACTAGGTATTTGTCTGTACTAATTTTCCAGATGCTCACAGACTATATGGTTTTACTATACCTCATACATATTCATGATCGAGAGCCGAATTCTCACTGGTCCATTCACCATCACGTGCCAGATGCTATTTTGGCTGTTTACCAAGCACCCGCAAGTATTCACGCACAGGGTAAATACCCATGCATAGTAGACTGTCGCAGATGCGTTAAACTACTACGCATGCGCTTTACGAAGCAATCGGGGGAACAGTCGCACGGGTGTAGTACGCACGCGCGAACAACACCCTAGCTACATACACATGAAAAGATGGCGGCACACGTAAATGTCAATTCGCGTTTTCCCGAGCTCAATGATGCCGAACTAGAGAATATGTATGAGGTATAGTAAAACAAATATAACATGGTTTATTTCGGGTGGACAGTCGATATTAGCTCCCCTCGGTTTTGGAAGTTGACAAACTAGTTCCCTCGGCTTCGCCTCAGGAACTAGTTTGTCAACTTTCAATACCTCGGGGAGCTAATATCGACTGTCCACCCTCAAACCATGTTATATTTGTATCACGTATCTCACATACTGGGTTTAATGTATGTCTTTTAATAACCCTAACTCCCTAGACAACAAAAGCAGTTGGAGGATTTTGAAGGATTTTTATTGTTCAGTAACAATGCTTAGGGAGTTAGGGTTAAAGATGTATTGCCCATGTTTGGGCCGATTTGACTTTAAAATATTGAATTTTAATGAATATTAGATTTAGATGTAATTGCTATTTTTCTGGGGTTAAGAAAGTTATAAGCTTTCATTTAAGACATTGAAAGAAAAATTCCGTCGAGGATTAGTACCAGTAAATTTTATTTCCGATACCGAATTTTATAATTTTATTTCCTCAAAATTCTTACAAAACCGTTCGCTTTATAAATTCTATTTTGTGGGTCCTCTTAGCCAAACACGGGCGAGATACCTTTAAAGCGAAGGTACAATGGTAAAATATGTTCATTTAAGCTCTCTAGTATTCAAGAAATATATCATAAAACTAACCTGCGAAAGTTTTATCACAAAAGTGCTCACGTTTTGGGAGAGAACGACAAACTTTGTAGGGCAAAATTAAATCAATTGTTTATCTCCCGACGCGAGAATTTCACCAACCTATATCGCGGAACCCGCTGCTATACGGGTTTCTAGCCGGCCAATTGTCATCGGGCAAGCTCGGTGGTCGAGAGGTTAAGACGTCTGCACTAAAGGAGGAGGTCATGGGTTCGAATCCCGCCCGAGTCGCCTGTGTAGTTTTTTCACAGACACTCGGAAAGCACTGAATATACAGTGCTATACACACGTCGGTGTAGGGCAAAATTAAATCAATTAAACTCTTACATGCAATTGTTTTTTTAAAGGTTTTTTTGTTCAACAAGAAGTTGCTGGACAGCAACGTTCTGTCAATTCAAAACAACAGTTCCTGTTACTTCTTAGATAAAAACACCTCATAGAGGGCTTTTTCAAAAGTCTCATTTTCAAAAGAGGAAAAACCTTTTAGAAAAAAATAAAAGATCAAATAGGTTTGTTTCTACTGTGACATTATTTGAAAAAGAATCAACTGGCTAGGGTCAAAACGTGAGGCTATTTACTATTTTTTGGAAATAGTTTAATTATTAAAAGTTTTTAAATTATTTAAGTCAATCAAATGTTATCCTTTCTGTTTCAATTTTATTTCAAATAATTCTTTAAGTCAATATTCCATATAACATGCATGGAGTTGCATTCATGTATACTGTTTGCTGTAAACTTGAGTTAGTTAACATCAACCAACAGAGGGCAGCATTACCTTTTCTGGCACGATGACAGGATGGGATTTTTTCATCAAGGGGAATATAATAGTCTCAAACTACTGAGGGAGCTATACAAGTTTTAAAGACAAGCAGAAAACTCTGGGAGAGATCAGAGGGAATTAAGTACGTTAAGTCACTCTGACTCATTTCACTTGTCCGATCATTCTTGTTTACAATGCATCTTATTTCTAAAAATAGATTGACCTTGGACAAATTTTGCGTGGGTTGTAATGGCAGATGCTGTGTTTTATACTAAAGACAATTTAGTGAACACCGGAATAATCTCAGTTAAAGCAAGATCATTTATTTCAGATAAACACAATGTTTCACAGAATTGATGAGAAACAACTGCACAATTGAAACAGATGATAAAGGATGCATGTACTGTAGTGATTACACATTTCATGACATGACTACTGAAAGAGAGAGGGGGTTGCAAATGAAAATCCCGGTTCATGGAACATTTCAAACCTATTTGATGTTAAAAATCCGGTGTTCCCTAAATTGTTTTGAGTAGTATATTATTTTGTGTGTACATACAGCTCAGTACATTTACCATAATTGTGGTGTATCCCCCCTTTTTTGGCCGAGTATTCCCGCCCCCTACTTGTCCACCCTAGATGATCCTCCTGAATCCTCAGACTGATATTTATAGCATGCTAATTTCATATATGTGTTCTCGAGAGCCAATAAGGCAATTATAAGCTTCATGCTTGCATTGTCATTGCTTAATGAGATGAAAGATTCGCTTACATGGGTAGAAATTAAAAATTTAATCTCATTAACTGAGGTAGTGAGGTCTTAATTCTCAGCAAACCGGTGGCCCCATTTTTTTTTGTTTCAGAATTAAATATTGCCATTTGAATTCTAGTTTTATTCCATTCAATGAAGTCAGTCGAAAAAACGTTTCTCTATTGTCTTGCTTAACCGTGATTCAAAAACTACAAGAATCCCCACAATTATTTTGAAACAACTATGACACAGTGAACGATTTCCCCTGTATCGCATCACAAAATGCGACGTAATTTGGACAATCTGCGATGGAATTTCAAACAATGCATCGCAGATTTTGCAATACAAATTTCGACAAATTTATAAACATTTTTGAAACCATATTCACAAACCTTTCCCGAAATAACGTTTACATGTATATTTCCAACCAAAAAATATCAAGCTATCCGTCCCGACTGGGTTTGTTTCCGTGTGTCCAGACCACGCCAGGGGGTACGTCCGTGCGACGTACGTGGTCAACGATGACTTCACGCCGACGCAACGGTGTTGATGCAATAGTAAACACGTGCACTTGTTTTACCTATGTACATCCGTACATGCAACTTTATTTCCCAGCAATCCGTAAAGGTTTTATCAGCAATGCCTAAAATTGTATGTGCATGCAATATTTTTCTGCTGATGAATTAACTACGGGTGAAATTCCCGAAATGGAAAACACGCAACAACCGCCCAGTTTGTTTTAGCTTCGCACGTGTTTATTTTTTCTTCTCCTGAGTTTGGGGGTTGGAACATTGAGCAATTGAGCCACCCCTAGACACAATAGTACCGTGTTCAGTTCACATGTGCGCTTTCATACGATCACTACGGCCGTATTCAACAAAGGAACTCTAGAAACGTTACTAACTTCATTTTATAATAAAAGTTTTTGAAAATTAACAAAATGAGCATTCATTTATATACATGTATGTAGTGGTGAGATTTAGAATCATTTCGGCACACAATATGATCGCGCTTTCAACCACTCATTTTCCTGACGAATTTTTAATAATCAAAATCACATTAAGAACACACTTTCGTACAGATTTGTCCTCTATTACAGTGTATGTGACAACCCCATAGGAGTGGGATTTGTAAAGAAAAAGTTAAGCAAGTTAATCACCCTTCAATTCGCACCTTCACCCAAGGTTTGTTCGAAGACGAATTAGTTTGAATCTCGCTTGGTAGTCAACACAGCGTGAGGTCACTGCCTGTAATCCAATGCAATACATGTGTAACAGAGGACAAATCTGTACGAAAGTATGTTCTTAATGCAAGCTTGATTATACCACAAAGTAAAGTTACACTCAGCGAAATTCACTTTGAAAAGCACCCGAACATGTCGCAGTCGGTAATTTGTTTTTTTGCCTGTTTTAGCGATCGATATAATAATGTAAACAAAAAAGAAAATGGACGGAGGACTAACTTTCATGAATGACTGCAATTTGGCGAAAATAGTTACACAGGAGATTTTTTTACCACCTGTGGCTCAATTTCCGGACACTAAAAATTATTATTTCTGGTAAAATTTGGACATTCATATTATGAGCCAAACGACAGTAACGCCTTTAAAAAAAACACCTTTACCTATGCACACTACATACTGTAATTTTAAGCGTTTTTAAATTTGCTACACAAAATTCACAGATTGCTATACAAAAAAATTATTTTGCTATGCAAATTCATTTTTTGCATCGCAGTTTTGCTATGCAAAATGTTTGAACGAAATTGTTCCCTGTGACACCCTATTTATTGTTTTACCCTATTTATTGTGTCCACTAGCACTATTGTTTTGCAGTGATGGGGGGGGGGGGGGAGGAAAGACACTCAGGCGGGATGGGTGGGTTGGTATGGTCAAGTTTGTGTGATGGTAGGATGGCGGGCGGGATGGGTGGGTTGGTATGGTCAAGTTTGTGTGATGGTAGGATGGCAGGCGGGATGGGTGGGTTGGTATGGTCAAGTTTGTGTGATGGTAGGTTGGCGGGCGGGATGGGTGGGTTGGTATGGTCAAGTTTGTGTGATGGTAGGATGGCGGGCAGGATGGTTGGGTTGGTATGGTCAAGTTTGTGTGATGGTAGGTTGGCGGGCGGGATGGGTGGGTTGGTATGGTCAAGTTTGTGTGATGGTAGGTTGGCGGGTGTGATGGTAGGTTGGCGGGCGGGATGGGTGGGTTGGTCTGGTCAAGTTTGTGTGATGAAGTATCTCATCCAAGTTAGTTAGTTTGTTTGTCTGTCTGTTTTTTGCTTGTCTGTCTGTTTTTTGCTTGTCTGTTTTTTGTTTGTCTGTTTGTTTTTCTGTTTGTCTGTTTGTTTTTCTGTTTGTTTGTCTGTTTTTTGTTTGTCTTTTGTTTGTTTGTCTGTTTGTTTTTTGCTAGTTTGTTTTTTGCTTGTTTGTTTTTTGCTTGTTTGTTTTTGTTTTTCTGTTTGTTTTTTGTCTGTTTGTATTTCTGTTTGTTTTTTGTTTGTTTGTTGGTGTGTTTGTTTGTCTGTTTGTTGGGGTGTTTGTCTGTTTGTTTTTTGTTTGTCTGTTTTTTTGTTTGTCTGTTTTTTGTTTGTCTGTTTGTTTGTTTGTTTTTTGTTTGTCTATTGGGGTGTTTGTTTTTTGTTTGTCTGTTTTTTAATTATTAAAAAAATGTGGGTTTTTTTTTTTGGTCTACTGGTATGGTTTTTAAATATTTTTACATCATGGGTTAATTTTAAAATGTTTATCTGATGTAATTTCAATTTTATGCATTAATTTGATAACATGCTTATAAAAGAACAGCTTGATGAATATTTTAATCGAGTACATGCAGGGCATGTCTTGTGATGACAGATGTGCCAGTATGAGGTTTCGGATCCCATATATCCATCTTAAG
The DNA here is from genome assembly GCA_029582265.1 of Zoroaster sp. YZ-2022. Lineage (NCBI taxonomy): Eukaryota > Metazoa > Echinodermata > Asteroidea > Forcipulatida > Zoroasteridae > Zoroaster > Zoroaster sp. YZ-2022. Next base: position 27,143,305 of record CM055828.1, on the reverse strand, counting down.
AATATACGTGTACCTCTTGGCTGTGATCAGAGTCATGGTCGCTTCTATCTAGGGCAGTGTAATTGTTTAACCATCTTGATGATGGTGTTTCAGATGAGTGTATGGATTGGCAAAACCAGTCATAAAAACCAACGGCAACCAACACTGTGATTATTGGGTGTCATACACATACGTTAAAGGAATTTGTACACCACTGGTAAAATGTCTGTAAATTATGCAAACATACTATAAGAGACAAGAGACACATGTATCCTGTGAAGGGTTCTGCTCATTTCATTGTGTCAACTAAGGCTGTGTGTTTTCGGTTATTTCGGGAACCGGATACCCGAAATTGGAAATCTTTGGATACCCGGGTACCCGTAAACAATTTTGTAATAACACATAAATACTCCTAAATGTATAAAATAACCAATATGAACACAAGTTTCTCTTGTTTAATTAGAGTCATAATAAATGTGGACTTACTGTAATAATTTCCCGCCTCTATATTAAAAACGACTCATAGAATCCCCATTCCCCACACAAACAATGTTAACAAAAAATGGGACACTTCCATTTGTGTGGCGTAAATGTTCAGTCTAAAATTTTGAAAGTTGTTTACGAGTAATTGGAACCGAAAAATGGAACCGTGTAATGACAGTTTCGGTCGGGTACCCAGATACCCTGCACAGCCTTAGTGTCAACAAAGCGTAAATATTGAAAATGCATTTTTAAAACATTTTTTTTTGGCATTTTGGAAAATGGATCATGGCTGTGATCCACTTAAAATTTGTAGTACATTTCATGTTTTCTCAAAAATGACAGCGTGTCAGACGGAATGAGTTCTCAGGATGTTTGGTCCCATCATCAACTTCACATCAAGTTAGGTTTTCAGAGCATAATTCAGAAATGTTGTAATCAGTTTATTACCAAAGACATATACTGCTTCATGGTTAAGACATGCACGGGTACTTGATACTACATTATATAGTCCAATGTTAGTTATAATGCAAGTTACTGACATCTGAGGCTACAGCACTTGCCAGCTGGATTTTTTTTTTTTAACTGCATCTGTTAATTTGAAAAAGAATTTAATCTGTTCAAATATCTTCCTTTTTATTGGGAGGGGGGGGGGGTAGGGAATGAAATAAAACTATATCCTGTTTATCCATGAGTAAACAAATGTGACTTTTTGAAGACTTTCATGAGTAGTTTTTCATGAGTACAAGTACGAGTACAGAAAATTGTACTCGAGTACGAGTATGAGTATTCCAACTCTATAGTTGAAGTCGAGCACTTTGTCATGAGTACGAGTACGAGTACAGAAAATTGTACTCGAGTACGAGTATGAGTATTCCAACTCTATAGTTGAAGTCGAGCACTTTGTCATGAGTACGAGTACGAGTACAGAAAATTGTACTCGAGTACGAGTATGAGTATTCCAACTCTATAGTTGAAGTCGAGCACTTTGTCATGAGTACGAGTATGAGTACAGAAAATTGTACTCGAGTACGAGTATGAGTATTCCAACTCTATAGTTGAAGTCGAGCACTTTGTCATGAGTACGAGTACAGAAAATTGTACTCGAGTACGAGTATGAGTATTCCAACTCTATAGCTGTAGTTGAGTACTTTTTCATGAGTACGAGTACAGAAAATTGTACTCGAGTACGAGTATGAGTATTCCAACTCTATAGCTGTAGTTGAGTACTTTTTCATGAGTACGAGTACAGAAAATTGTACTCGAGTACGAGTATGAGTATTCCAACTCTATAGCTGTAGTTGAGTACTTTTTCATAAGTACGAGTACAGAACATTAACGTACTCGAGTACAACTAACAGTACGAGTACTCCAACTCTATAGTTGAAGTCGAGCACTTTGTCATGAGTACGAGTACGAGTACAGAAAAATGTACTTGAGTACCGGTACTACATCTCTGCTTTTCTGAATAAATTTTAAGATACAGTGCTTTGAACTTTGACAGGATTTGGGAGGTTTTTTAAGACTACATATAGCTCTCGGTGAAACCAAGAGTAAGTCTGGCGAATGAACTATCTATAGATACATGTATGGATAATGTGTACCATGCGCTACACACAATTGCTGTCATTCTTAATTTGGCAGCAACATTGATGGGAATCCAATGTTTTGTTGTCCTGCGGTCATACAGATTATGTGGCAAGATACACAAATGACCAGCGACTACATGCCACAGTACAGTGCACACAGGAATACATGCCATACTGTTTGTACATCACATTTGTGATCTCTTTGCTATTTCTCCACATGATCAGTCTTCATCAGCCAAAATTCCAAAAATATTCCAAGTGTACTGACTGATATAAAACACATGTGCTTCTGTTTGCTATCAGGTATAATAACTCTGGTTTCCGCTGGTCAAGAATAGCATATGCTTATAATTAAAGGGACAATATCATCACGGTTAGAGCAGTCTTTCAACAGGGCATGGAATCGGTGTCCTAGCTTAAGATGGACACAGTGACTGAAAATTACTGGCTCATTTATGCAGCAGCAACGGTAATATGGTATCTTACAGTCTATTAAACGCAAAAATAAGCTGTATCGTAAGTTTTTAAGAAGTCCTACAAACAGCAATTCTGATCAGTTTCGTGTGTATCGCAATAAATTAAACCATATTATTCGTATTTCTAAAAAACGGTATTTTTCCGACAAATTTTATAATTGTAAGAACGATATTAAGCGTACTTGGTCAATTATTAATGGTATCTTGCATACAAAAAACAGTAAGTCCAGTATACCTGATACATTAAAATTTGATGGAAATTTAATTAACGATCCCAATCGAATTGCTAATGCATTCAATAATTCTTTTGTAAACATTGGACCTACATGTACATGTACATTGGCTTCCAATATTCACAGCAATACAACCGCAGCTCAGTATCTAAAGAATGTTAATCCTTCGACTTTCTTTATGTCACCGACAGACGAACATGAAATATATAAGGTTGCTCTATCCTGTTTGAAACCAAATAAATCTGCTGGTTTTGATAATCTAAAGCCCTTTATATTAAGAAAAGTCATTCATTTTATTGTAAAACCTCTCACTCATATTATTAATTTATCTTTATCAATGGGTATTGTTCCCGATCGTATAAAAATAGCCAAAGTCATCCCTGTATATAAAAAAGGTGATCCTGAAGCTAGTGACAATTATCAACCAGTTTCTGTATTATCGGGGTTTTCCAAGATATTTGAGAGAATAGTTTATAATCGTATTCACAATTTCATCAATAAACACAATATTTTGTATAATGGACAATACGGTTTCCGTCCAGGTCATTCAACTGAGCTTGCTCTAACAGATGTTCTGGATAGGTTGTGTGATGCGATGGATAAGAAAATGATCTCAGTGGGCGTATTTCTAGATTTGTCAAAAGCGTTTGACACCATCGATCACCAGATTTTATTAATGAAATTATCACATTATGGTATTAGAGGTACCGCACTTAATTGGATTCAAAGTTATCTTTCTAATAGAATGCAATTCACAACCTTCAATAATGTGGATTCAAATCCATTGAATATTGTATGTGGTGTTCCACAAGGTTCTATTTTAGGACCGTTGCTCTTTATTATTTATGTTAATGATATTTATCAAGTTTCAGAGAAATGCTCCACCATCTTGTTTGCGGATGATACAAATATTTTCTTTACTGGCCGTAATCCTATTGTTATGAATGATACGATCTGTCAAGAACTTACACAATTTTACGCATGGTTTTCTGCTAATAAACTATCTCTTAATGTGAGTAAGACTAATTATATTATTTTTAATAATAATAAGAGAGACATTGTTAATGTGTCATTTAACATTAAAATGGATGGAAAGTGTTTAAACTGGGTGAATTATACAACTTTTTTAGGGATTATTATTGACTCTGGCCTGACGTGGAATAATCATATCAAGTCCATTTCGACAAAGATTGCCAGAGGTGTTGGGATCCTTTCTAAACTGAAACATTCATTACCTAAGCATGTTCTTCGTTCATTGTACTTTACTCTTATTTATCCTCACCTGACTTATTGCATGACTGTTTGGTCTGGTACAACGTATGCTAATATTAAAAAGCTTTTAACTCTCCAAAAAAGAGCAATTCACCATATATCGTCTGCTAATTTAAATGATCACACCAGCAAGCTATTTGCTTCACTCAATATTCTCAAACTTCCCGATCTAATCAATGTTCATATAGCCACTTTTGCATACCGTTCTATAAATAATCTTAATCCTTCCATATTCACATATTTTTTTGTGTACAACAAAGACATACATGTACACAATACGAGACAGGCCGATAATGTGCACAAACCACGTCCTCGGACTAACATTGTAAAGCAGAGCTTATGTTATCGTGCTAATACTTGTTGGAATTCTTTGCCTAATACTATGAAAAAATATGTTTCACCACACTCATTCAAAAAGAATCTTAGTACATATTATTCAAGTAGCTATTAAGTATGCTTCTTATATTATGTTCTGAATTTTGCTATATGCCTTATTTCAGTTGATCTATCTATCAATCTAATTAATCTATTATTTATATTATACTATTATATTTTTTTCTGCACAGGGAGTGGCTCTACTCGTTAAGCCTATCAAGTTTTTTTTTTAGATCACTTCCTTTCTCTTTGTATGTAACATACTATATATTGTTAATTAATACGTTGAATATCACATTGTATGTACACTGAGAAGAAACAAATAAATGAAATGAAATGAAATGAAATAATATGACCTTATCATGTCGGGTATTACTTTCAGTCACCAAGTTAATCTGAAACTAGCACTCAGATTCCATTCCCAGAGATGCCAACATTCCAAATTGAAAAAGAGTAATTCGCCACGGTGTATCCGCCTCGGACACGAAAATACCCAAATTACCCCCTTTTCAAACCTCACACTCGAGGCTTTACATTTTTATAAATTGTAAAAATTGATACAAGGATCGTACAATCGTAATTGGACTCAATAAATCGTAAAAATTACGCCCAAATCGTAAATGTTGGCATCTCTGCATTCCCTGTTGATCGTGACGATATTGTCCTTTTAAAGAGAAGGTACAACACTGGTAATTAACCAGATTATCAAACTGACAAAATATTATCAAAATACTTACTTGGTGTAAAGTTCAAACACGCACTAAGCATCTTAGCGAAAACATGAATATTTATGTTGAATTAACAAATAAAACATTGCTGTCCGGCAACTGTTTGTTAAACATAAAAACATAACTAGAGCTCAAGTGTTTGTTGGGACAAACACAAGGTGTTCGTGAGAACTTTCGGTTCAATCAAATTATCATTGATGATGTCACAAACACCAAAAAAAAGCATATTACAGCTCATTGTTTTCTCAAAAACGTGAACACCTATAATGATGAAAGTTACACAGGTTAGTTTTGTGCTATATTTCTTTAACCAGTTCACGTCGGAGGCCGTGTATACATGTACACGCAATTTTTTTTTGCACCACGGATCGGAGAGCGTCTAAACTTGCCATAGGAAACTCCGATATATTTGTATGCATGCTCGGTTGAGCCACGCGTGTACGGTGACATGCTCGGAAGACGTGGCCACGCGCTGTGGAAGCTTCCATTAACGTGTGTGTGGGAAAAAGAAACCCGCACAGGGGCCCAGAAAAACTTTTTTATTCCCGACGCGAACTGGTTAAAACTAGAGGATTGAAATGAATGTACATGTACCTTACCAAATACCAATTTTGTACTTTCTTTTTTTAAAAACTACAGAGGTTTTTGTTTTAATTGGACAATACAAAGAATGATTAAAAAGCAAGATAAACAGCAAGTTATTTTCCTTTTTTCAAGTTTACAAGAAAGAATAGAAGTGTACTGATTTAAAACAAAATTGTTGTCGGAATAGCCAAATACAGAGAAATTGCATCTTTAACCAGTTCGCACCGGGAATAAAAAAGTTTTTCCGAACTCCTGTGGCGGGTTTATTTTTACCGCACAAACACGAACAATGGTGCTCACCAGAGCATGACCGGGGAGACCGCGTCTTCCACCGTATGCTTATGGCTCGTTGCCACGTCGACCGGGAATCTATACAAATATTCCCGAGAATCCTGTGGCGTGTTTAGATGCTCTCCGATCCGCTGTCCAAAAAAAATTTGCGTGTATACACGGCCTCCGACGCAAACTGGTTAACCCTAACCTTCCAAACCCAAATCCTCCAAAATCCTCTTTGCCAAAGTGAAGGATTTTGAAGGATTGAGGTTATGTGGAAATTGCAGTGGTAAGGGATTTTGAAGGATTGAGGGCAGATGATTATTTGCTTGGTGGATTATGCAGGATTGAGGTTATACAGGCTATATTTGACACTGGATGAAAATGGAGGATTGAGGTTACATGGTACAAGTTGGTCTGTCCAAAAAAATGATTTTGGAGGATTGAGGTTATTAGTGCCCCAAAACAGAAAAGAAAAAGAAAAAGAAAAGGGAAAAAACCCATACCCCTGGGCCCCCCACTGAAAAGCAATGCCCCCCCCCCCCCCACTGAAAAAGTCCTGGCTACGCAACTGAACCGGATACCTGAAATTGGAAATCTTTGGATACCCGGGTACCCGTAAACAATTTGTAAAAACACATAAATACTCCTGAATGTATAAAATAACCTATATGAACACAAGTTTCTCTTGTTCTATTCGAGTCATAATAAATGTAGACTTACTGTAATATTTTCCCGCCTCTATATTAAAACGACTCACATATGTAGCATCCCCATTCCCCACACAAAAAAGTTAAGACTTCCATTTGTGTGACTTAAATGTTTAGTGGAAATTTGAAAAAGTCATTAACGGGTAATTGGAACTGAAAAATGGAACCGGGTAATGACAGTTTCGGTCGGGTATCTGGGTACCCGGATACCCAGCGCAGCCTTAACATTATAATATATATAACATTATTGAATCATTATCAACAAAAATTACTCGATGTGAAGTTGGTACCAGACAACCCTGAGAAATGAACCGTCTGAAAAGATTTTTTGAGAAAAATTGAAAGGTAATTTTCTAATCCATATTCCACATTATAATGCATATAAACAAATCAAAATAATTTTGTACTATTTTCTCACTTATTACACAACAAAAAATAACTTGACAATTGAACTATGTATCTTTTCATTCCTATAATGTATGTTTACATTTACACGCATTTTTTTACCAACGGTGTACAATCTCTTTAACCGTTTTAAAAACAACACATCCAAATTATTATCTTAACTGAAAGCAGATCTGAAACTTGAACCCACACAAATATGATATTTTTAGTTTCCATTAATACTTGACAATGTCCAGTTATTCTCTCGGCAGAACCAAGACACCCTATCTGTGCAGAGGGTCGGGAGAAAACAGAGGTGGGTCTTACATTTCATTTCTGAAGTACACATGGCTGGCTAGCACACAATTGAACAGATCGAATGGATTAAACACTTCTGAATGGGCTTGTTTTATTTGAGGGCTACACTGAAAGTGATGTTGACCACTCTAGTTGCCATATCCATTGAAAAAAAAGGAGCTGAAATGAATTCTGAAGAATGCCACGTCCATTAGAGACTAAAGATGAATGAAGATGGGATGGGGGGATCTTTTATAAGTGTAATATTGATATCAAGAGATAGTGTGAATTACACCATAGATGGTGGCTACATCATGCTGGAATTACGCCAATAAACGAAGGATCGTAAATAAATGAAGGATTGTATTGGTTTGATTCAAGAAAGTCTACGGTGTCACCAGAGATTTGTAGTTGGCAGAAAGGGAGAGGAGCTAGTCGTTTTAAGTAGTTTATATTTAGCTAATGGGCGGGCAAAAGGGTTGATCAAAACATTACCATGGCAATGCATTTTTAATGCAAATTCATTGGCGGATCCAAGGGAGAAAAACTGGTTACCCTCTGTTTTATCAATACACATCTAAAGCAAACATTCTCATGTGTGGCACTCCCCCCCCCCCCCATCATCCTTTCAATTTGTTCTTCCTTATTTTACCATGTGGCCGGACCACTCCAAATTACCCCCCTCACCACCTCACCCCCCCCCCCTGGGGTGTCGTGGCCGAGCGGTCTAGCTTACCGGATTCAAGTTCTGGTGTTAGCAACATAATGTGGGTTCGAATCATGGCCGTGACACTTGTGTCCTTGAGCAAGACACTTAATCATAATTGCTTCTCTCCACCCAGGGGTTAAATGGGTACCTGTGAAGGCAGAGTTGGTTTGCTCTATATGCGCTAGAAATAGCAGCAATTGAGCTGTATACTCCCCAGGGAGCTGAGATGGTTTCAGGAATGATTTATGAACCTTAAGAGCCTTATGAGCAGGGATAATAATATAATGCGCCTTGAGCACCACTTAGTTGGTGGATACGTGCGCTATATAAATCCACACATTATTATTATTATTATTATTATTACGTGAACTTGGAAATGTGCCCACACATGACCAGGGCCAAATTCATGGCTGTGTTTACCAAAGTAAAAAGTGAAAAGCCTATTTAACTCTTGAGAATATCTATCAAGGGTGTGATTTGACAAAAGTAAAAAAAAAACTGAAAAATGGGTAGCAGGCCTGGGTCTCCCTTTGGTCTAGAGGACAAAGCCCCCTGAACCTCCTGGATGTTTAATTTTGGAGGATTTACAGACTCTCCACAACACCACAAACAAGAAACTATAGGTTTGGACACAATACAGGCTAGTTCTTTCTTTCCTTGGTGGTTACTTCTCTTCTTTTCAAGACAATTCTGAGGCAAAAGGAGATTTGTAAAGAAAACCTGAAATCAGGAAAAAATCCTGAGAAATCACAGGCCTGATCTATTCCAGCATCAAAGAAGAAGAAGCTTTGTTTTCATGTCAAAAGCTGTTAGGAAAACTCAAGCCGTACACGCAAACATGCAATTTCCCCAAATCACCAGTTGGGGGAGGGGGTTGGATTAGGTTGGGGAGGGGGAAGGATTAGGTTGGGGGAGGGGGAGGGATTAGGTTGGGGGAGGGGGAGGGATTAGGTTGGGGGAGGGGGAGGGATTAGGTTGGGGGAGGGGGGAGGGAGTAGGTTGGGGGAGGGGGCGGGGGAGGGATTAGGTTGGGGGAGGGGGAGGGATTAGGTTGGGGGAGGGGGAAGGAGTAGGTTGGGGGAGGGGGAGGGATTAGGTTGGGGGAGGGGGCGGGATTAGGTTGGGGGAGGGGGAGGGATTAGGTTGGGGAGGGGGGAGGGATTAGGTTGGGATAGTGGTACTTTTCTCACCTTTCACCTATGTGTACCTGGGTTCGAATCCCACTCAGACCTGAGCCGACATGTAGATTGGTTTTTTTTTTCACTCCCTACTTAATCACATGGGTTTTTCCTATCTATTTGTCTGGGGGTTTTCCTCCCGTATCTAAAAACTGAACAATCCTTCAGACTTCTCATTGCTGCTGAGGTTTCCTTGGGCTTCCCAAGGTAAACTGCTATCGGCCACCTTTGAGGAATCCTTGGTTGCATTACCAAAAAAGATTTATGATAACATAATGATATGCTTACGGTACAAATGTACAAGTACATGCACTTGGCCTCAAACTAACTGCAATAACCTCTGATGTTAATGAAGAAATACATGTGGCTTCAAAATTACCTCCTATTGAATTATATCATAAGAGCATCCACTGCACAACAAAAGCAAGGCCACACACATGTTTAAGTGATCCATCTAATATTAAAAAAAAAAAAAAAGGTTGCGTGAGATTACAGACATATGGGACCGGCTTAAACAAATTTCTTACGGTGAGAGAGTAGGCAGTTTAAAGGCCATAATGCACCACTGAACAAATGTCATTATTGACAATCAAGAAATACCACTATAATTTATCTTAAAGTCATTGGTACATTTTTAAGGGTATGCTTGTAGACATACTGTTGATCCGAAGAGAGTACTCTTTTAACCCTCCTACTGTTTGACCATTTGATACCATTCAAAATTTGGGAAGGTAATATTGAGAAACCTGCTTCTATGAGTATGCTTACTCTCTTTGAAATTTTTGTGTTCGTCACACATTTATTTCCATGTTGGCAACAACTTAATCCATAATGGGTACAATAGTACATTACAGATTATTAATATTAAGCACAGTTGACAATATGTTAAGTGTAAATTACAGGATTTATACATAGGAACTTGGCAGTATACATAGGAACTTGAAATTGAAGGGAAGGTACAGCAATGGTAATATTGAGAAACCTGCTTCTATGAGTATGCTTACTCTCTTTGAATCAAGACATACATTGAAGGGAAGGTACAGCAATGGTAATACTGAGCAACCTGCTTCTATGAGTATGCTTACCCTCCTCGAATCAAGACAAACATTGAAGGGAAGGTACAGCAATGGTAATATTGAGAAACCTGCTTCTATGAGTATGCTTACTCTCTTTGAATCAAGACAAACATTGAAGGGAATGTACAGCAATGGTAATATTGAGAAACCTGCTTCTATGAGTATGCTTACCCTCCTCGAATCAAGACAAACATTGAAGGGAAGGTACAGCAATGGTAATATTGAGAAACCTGCTTCTATGAGTATGCTTACTCTCTTTGAATCAAGACATACATTGAAGGGAAGGTACAGCAATGGTAATATTGAGAAACCTGCTTCTATGAGTATGCTTACCCTCCTCGAATCAAGACAAACATTGAAGGGAAGGTACAGCAATGGTAATATTGAGAAACCTGCTTCTATGAGTATGCTTACTCTCTTTGAATCAAGACATACATTGAAGGGAAGGTACAGCAATGGTAATATTGAGAAACCTGCTTCTATGAGTATGCTTACTCTCTTTGAATCAAGACATACATTGAAGGGAAGGTACAGCAATGGTAATATTGAGCAACCTGCTTCTATGAGTATGCTTACCCTCCTCGAATCAAGACAAACATTGAAGGGAAGGTACAGCAATGGTAATATTGAGAAACCTGCTTCTATGAGTATGCTTACTCTCTTTGAATCAAGACATACATTGAAGGGAAGGTACAGCAATGGTAATATTGAGAAACCTGCTTCTATGAGTATGCTTACTCTCTTTGAATCAAGACATACATTGAAGGGAAGGTACAGCAATGGTAATATTGAGAAACCTGCTTCTATGAGTTTGCTTAAATACTTTGAATCAAGATATGCATTTAACCAACCAACCTGTGAACGTTTCAGCTAAATGCAGATTGTAGGTTATGAATGAGTAAAAAGTATACACAATTTTTACAGAAAACACTTGGGAGTAACATTTATATATAAATTGCGTGTATACACGGCCTCCGACGCGAACTGGTTAAAGGGAAGTACCGTAATTTAAGTCTCTTTCAAATGAGATATTTTACTACATAATTTCACAACAGCATTGTGAAACAGTCCGTAGGTGCTATTATTTTGTGAAATATTTCATTTGAAAGTCACTTAAAGGGGCAATATCATCTCGATCAATTAACCAGTTCGCGTCGGAGGCCGTGTATACACGCAATTTTTTTTGGGACAGCGGATCGGAGAGCGTCTAAACACGCCACAGGATTCTCGGGAATATTTGTATAGATACCCGGTCGACGTGGCAACGAGCCTTAAGCATACAGTGGAAGACGCGGTCTCCCCGGTCACGCTCTGGTGAGCACCACTGGTCGTGTTTGTGCGGTAAAAATAATCCCGCCACGGGGTTCGGAAAAACTTTTTTATTCCCGGTGCGAACTGGTTAAGAGTAACTTCCAGTATGAATTTATGAAGAAGAAAGAACTCCATCCTAAAAATTGCACATTAGAATTGAATACAACATATCCGAGTGCATTTTTACAATTTACTTGTGAACAACACATCATGAGTTAAACTTTCACAGGTTGGTTGTTTAAAGGGACAATATTGTCACGATCACAAGATCAGAGCAGACTTTCAACAGGGCATGGAATCGGCGTCCCAGTTTAAGATGAGTACAGTGACTGAAAATTACTGGCTCATTTATGCAGCAAAAATGGTAATATGACCTTATCACGTGGGTATTATTTTCAGCCAGCGAGTTAATCTAAAACTAGCACTCCGATTCCATGCCCTGTTGATTGTGACGATATTTTCCCTTTAATGTATATCTTGGTTCAAAGATATTATGCATACTCTTAGATGCAGTAAATCCCTCTTTTAAATATCAGGTAAACAAGGATTTACACAACTACCCAACAAGGGCCAGTTATAATGGTATTGTTTATCTCTAACTAGGACATACACTGGTTTCTTTGACATGATTAAACAAAAAAATATCAAAAGATCACTTTACACGCAACATCTAACGCACAGAAACAAAATGAACAATTTGCAATTTGGGTCGGAGAGTCCTTTGTTATGGGGAAAATTCTTTTGAGTCGCTCTTGCTCGTTGTTCACCTGTAAATCATATTTACAAATGCTTGGAAATGGCCCAACACAAAGGGACGAAAGGACATGTACATATGTAGCAAGAATATATACACACGTAATATAATATGCATCAATATGGTTGCGTAGATTGTGTGAACACACCTATAAATCACCACCCATGTTATGTCATCACGTCTTACAAAATGGTCTAATTTTAATGTAAAGCTTACTCGGAGTAAAATTTTTAAATTTGTTTACAGACTGATCACACAACACAACATACATGTACATGAAAAAACTTGTCCCCACCACAGGGTAACAAGAACAGGTGTTTTTTAACAACTGGTACCTGATCATCAGTCGGCACATTGCCATCTTCAGGAAATAATTCCATCCCAATTCTTTCCCAGAGTGAGCATCCGATGAACAACGTTACTACTCCACCATCCTCGGTCAGTCGTTGTCCCCCTGCACTCTGCCTTTGGACGTTTTACTACCAGAACTGGTGCAGATTGCTACAGATTACCATGCAGAGATACATAATGCCCAGTCTTCCTTCTACTAACATTTTCTCCCACCTCCCCCCCCTGCATTTATTCAGTTTGTCAGACGGGTTGATGGTTCACACGTTGAACGCCTACGGGAGACGGGCACAGATGGTGTCCGCATTCACAGATTTATTAAAGTGCAGCGTCAACGAACAACAGGCATTGCATTTCTTGCAGAGTGCGGGCATTCCTGAACTATTTCTGCACTTTGCCGATTGATAATGCTACACATAAACCTGAAGAAATTCATCTAGGTTCCGCTTTTAATACAAATTACCGAGCAGCCCTTTGCCCCTGACCACCCCCCCCCCCCCACTCTGGATCTGGATCTGGATTGTTTACTCCGTAAAAGCGGTAAACCGCATCACTCCATACAAGAAAATAAAATAAATTAACAAAAACACCTGTAATATGTTACAACTGATGAAAGAGTGATGTTTAATTAATAAACTACATGCACACTGTAGTACAACTATGACGTATAAAAGAGGGCTATTCTCTCTCAATATCCAGTGAGATAATTAATTTGTATATTTGATCATTAAGTTGTTTTTTTGTTAACGTCATAGCGGTAGTGCTCCCTTTGTTGTAGCATTGATTAGTTCTAGAAAACACTGGATAATAAAAATAAATTGATCCCCTCCCCCATTTGAATTGTGCTCCAACTACAGCATGAGATGTCATTATAAGAAGGTAGGTAGGTTATTACTATGACTGCTCCCACTGAGAATACCATAAAAACAGAGAACCCCTGAACCGTGTCAGTTTAGTTTGGCAGGAAATGGTTCTAAAGTAGGCAATTATCAGAGAGCATATTTTTCAAATGGTAGGGAGGAATTGTTAAATCGGAAAATTAGTTTCAAACAAGTTTCATGACCCCCTCTTCTACCTTAGAAATGGGAAAGCTTCATTAAAAGGCAACACATTATACAGACAGCTAAATGCTGACTGTTTTTTTTATATTATTATACAGGAGGAAAACTACAGGCAAATACTTAGAGAGGATTTTCATGATAATAAGTTTAACCAATTTAGGGCAAAAGCCCCCAAGGAAAAAAACCTTGGATAAACAGTTGCTAAATGTACTTAAAATATTTTGTTTTAAATAGGCCGACAGACCCATTTGAACCAATGGGGGATCATGGTCCCATTTCCCCTCCTCCCACCACCCAGTGGAATATATAATAAATAATTTATTATTGCATTAGTTTCGATTGGTCTGAGAACCTTTGCTGGATGTTTAATGACAAAAATAAATGGGTTTTGTTAACAAAATCCTTACCTAATTTTTATTATTAATAAAAACCAGTTTGCAATTGTTTCTTCAAAACAATTATTGCAAACAGCCATCAAAACTAAACTAATTCTTTACGACGTTAAATTTTGGGATTATTTCACTAAAAACACTTAGTGAAAATGGTAATTTTGAAATTCAAACCTCACTGAGATGCATTGTATTTGGTCATGGGATACTACTGCCAAGTTTCAGCAGCTTCACACAGGTAAAAAATTCAGCAATTTATGATTTTACAAAAAATATTTTGTTTCTGTATAAGCAAATTTTTGGACGTTGCCGTAGTACACAAAGGTGAAAGTCCAACCTGGGCTACCTCAATGACATGATTCCCTGCATGTTAAGCTCTCCTTCTTATAAAGGAACCCTATATATCTGATTGCTTCACATAAAAATCATTGCCACCAGTCAGATGGAGAAACTGACGATGCAACAACACCAAGTCTAATCCTTTTTGGACACCTATTTACCTTCAAACCATGGAAGCTCCCGGCGGAACGCCCCGGATTTACGGTTACTTAATGCACATGAGAGTAACACGGCAATCTCACAAAGGTGACTGAACAGTACATGAACACAGCAAAATAATCACATTATGTGCCTTCATTGGAAATCAAACTAAGACTGTGACGACGACCCTATGAACTCTTTCTAGAAAACGGTGGTAGTAAAAAATAACAATAACAATATTGACTAGTGCTGGGATGGTTAACCGGTCGAAACTGCACTAATAGGCCTCCCAGTCCCTAATCTACCAAATACAGGTTTTTTAAATAGGTATTTTTTAAAAGCAAAATACAGGTTATTATAGGTTTACCAAATGCCAAAATATAGGCTTTTATAGGTCATTTCCCGTGATTATGCAGTGTTAAGTTTTCGGTAAATTGCTAAGAGCGGTACACATGTTACAGTTTGGCTACTGTTTTGGCTTCATCTCTTTATACTTAGAAGTAATTTTTCTTCAAAGCCATGAGGATTTTTTGAGGAGATTGAAAATGTGTTGCAGGAGTTGTTGTTGTTTTTTGGGGGGGGGAATAAAGGTTCCCATTTTGAAATATAGGTTTTATAGGTTTTGCTGGGAGGCCTGCACTAACCATTTAGAAATTTGCTTACTGGCTAATCAAAAACAAAAAAACAAAAAAATAAATAACAAGAATTTGATGCCCATTTTATTGTTCTAGACTTTCTTTTTTTGCCGCATTGGTTATTCAACAATCATTGCAGGAAGTTTATTGATGCTTTTTGATTGAAAATGTACATACACATTTGCTAGGCATGTCACAGGAACCAGTAATAAATCCTGAAATATCACAGCGGTACGTACACATACACACAGAAACTAGTATACGAGTGCAAAAACATGCCCTTTTCACAATCGTTTTATAAATAAAAGAAGACATTTTTTTTCAGTTATGATTCCAGATTTTTAAGAGAGGAAGACTTCTTCTCAATATAAACCAAGTTTTCTTACGTAAAAAAACAGGGAAAGTGCTACTAGTACTGCTTGAAAATGGTTCAATTGTTAACACTTGCCGCGCAGCTCTTGTTGAAATCAAGCGAAAGTGCACACGGCACCAAACCGAATCGGCTGTTCTGCAAGCTCGGGCACTGACGGATGAATCAAAAGGTAATCCTGGACTCCCACATTGCCCATATTTGGAAGTCCCATTCACAACAAATACATCCAAACACAGTTCCGATGATTACCGAAATAAGCCACATTTTCGGGTGTATGGATCGGTTGAAATTATGCCCAATATCCAGGCATAATATTTCAAGTTTTTGCATTTTTTCGAACTTATCGTGCTACACGAATACTTATAAATATCTTTTGTACATTTTGTACATAATTAATCAGGATTACCTTTTGATTGACGCATTTTTGTGGGACCCCGTTTTGATTTGGACGGTGCGTTGCCAATATTAAGCCAGGGATTTGACAGCAGATATGTGGTCTCCCGAAGAAAGTTCCAAATAAATATTATTTACTTAAATATCGGAATTTATTGAATACTAAAGTGAGACATAACGTGTTTAAATAGTAATGTTTTGTGATTTAAAAACTGTGTACAAGTTTTACACGGAATAGCAGGAAATGCATCACGTGATCCATAACGCACTCATTGATTGGAAGGGTCATCCTTCTTGGCCTTTTTGGCTGTTCCGCCTATTGACCTTACTCCAACTGTGATGGGCTTGTGAAATAAGAATATATATATATATATATATATATAAAAAATCACCGAAGAACAATATTTTATGTACTCTTACAGGACAAAACACAAACACATTTGTGAAAGATGTTCAGCATTTAAAATTTCAGTGTTGTATTAATATGAATGGATTTGGAGATATAACATATTAAAATAGACACAAAGTACACAAGAATCAGTTTAGACGTTTTCACTCACGGTGCCACGCTTATACAGTAAAGTTCTTTTGCATTTTTTTTCAGGAAAGACCCCAAATATTAATTACTTAAAAATCTGTAACTTTTGAACCATTTCATGAATTGTTTTAATTATTTTTTTTTATTACGTTTGATATTTTTTGCCCTTTCAATCAATATGAGTTTTGTAGAGAAACAAGGAATTTGAGTTGAGGATCTAACATCCCTACATTTTGCTGACTGTCCAGTTTGTGTGGCCATCCGGTGCCAACTTTCGGTTAACCGGCCGTAAACGTTTTGGTTGAATGGTTAGCGAACTAACCGGTAGTTACAGGTTTATAATTATCCAGTGGACATTAAAGCACTAATGTTAACATTTGGCTTGTTCAATATTGAGATTCACTTTTTGCCTTTTGCCTGGTAGATATGGTTGAACTTATGCCTCGGTAATATTTGGTTTATGCTTGTGCATCTCTGTTTTGCTCATTAAATTTGCATGGATATGTTAGTTGATTGCAATGTATTGATTTGGATGCTTTGTAATGATATTGAATAAACAGAGTTATATAACTCCTCTGGATAATTTAAAAAAAAATTATATTAAATTTTAAAACATTAAAACACATGTACTTATTATGAAACATATAGGCACTAAGTAGCAAATGACAAATCAACAAAACGATTTAATAAAAACAATAGATTGGTAAACACAGAACAGCCCTGATAATAACAGAAATACTTTAACCCTAACCCCATAGGTATTCTGGCTAGGGACCTTCCTGAATCCTCCAAAATCCATTGGAAACATGCATTTTTGTTGATCTTTCATATTCAGCACTTTTGACCTATACTTCTTGCCAGGGAGTAATTTTGCCCCATTTGAAGAGGTGAAAGTACCAGCTTCCAACAGGTACGTCGAGAAACGTCGAGTTGTACCTCCAGTTCTTTTCAGAACTAATTACTACTCAATTGAGATTCCACATGGTGTCACCGCAATTAGTCTTACTTAGCTTCCAACAGTGCTGAATTTTCCACAAAAACTGCCCCTTGGAGGATTTTGATGGATTTGGGGAGGATTTTGATGGATTTGGGGAGAATTTTGATGGATTTGGGGGTGGTTAGGGTTAAGGAAACTCTAAAACAATCACACTGAATCACTGTCAACATTAGAATAATTGACACAATTCTGAGCAGTGCCTGTGTTTAATTGGAAAAAAAACAAAAAAACAATGGCATCTGAGGAAAATTTCTTCTTCTTACCGCTCCCCAATCTCTTGCAGGTCAGTGAGATTCAATCGAAAAATTCAATTTGGGTGTAGTGGACTACTATAACCTGTATACACTTGCCCCAGAGTAATATTGTGGTCAAACACGGATAATAGTTTACGATTAGTCTCTTTTTTTTATGCGAGTGTCTACTACAGCTTCTCAAGGAGAGAGCCTGCATCATTGTCATCACTGGTTACTCGTATTGAAACCTCGTATTGAAGACGAAATGGGGTCATGCTTTGCATAAAATGGGGATTAAAAAAAGCAGGGGCCGTTCCAGTTTGGCTAAAAAGGGGGAACAAAAAAGAGGATGTACACTACCAACAAAGGGGTGTACTCTACCCACAGAGGAGGTGTACACTACCAACAGAGGAGGTGTACACTACCTACAGAGGGGTGTACACTACCCACAGAGGAGGTGTACACTACCAACAGAGGAGGTGTACACTACCTACAGAGGGGTGTACTCTACCCACAGAGGAGGTGTACACTACCAACAGAGGAGGTGTACACTACCAAGAGAGGAGGTGTACACTACCAACAGAGGGGTGTACACTACCTACAGAGGGGTGTACACTACCAACAGAGGAGGTGTACACTATCAAAAAGGGGGTGTACACTACCAAGAGAGGAGGTGTACACTACCAAAAAAGGGGGTGTACACTACCAACAGAGGTGTACACTACCAACAGAGGAGGTGCACACTACCAACAGAGGAGGTGTACACTACCAACAGAGGAGGTGTACACTACCTACATAGGGGTGTACACTACCAACAGAGGAGGTGTACACTACCAAAAAGGGGGTGTACACTACCAAGAGAGGAGGTGTACACTACCAAAAAAGGGGGTGTACACTACCAACAGAGGAGGTGTACACTACCAACAGAGGAGGTGTACACTACCAACAGAGGAGGTGTACACTACCAACAGAGGAGGTGTACACTACCAACAGAGGAGGTGTACACTGTACACTACCAACAGAGGGGGTGTACACTACCAACAGAGGAGGTATACACTACCAACAGAGGAGGTATACACTACCAACAGAGGAGGTGTACACTACCAAAACATGGTAGGCACACATAAAAGTGTCTGAAATCTCAGATTTTTGTCTTATTTTCAAACTACTTTATTTTTTACTCACAAGTGATAATTTGTGTGCTCCCCCCACTCCACTCATCTCCACTAAATACAGCAATATTGTTCACATTTTTAAATTACTTTGTTTTGGTGGTGTCAGTGTTGGGGTCGGATTAGGGTTCTGCATGCCACCGATCTGCCGCTGCCAATTAGCAAATTGTTATAAAAAGAAAATAGATATATATAATATATTTTGATTCCTGCATACAATATGCATGTGTATGTCTTTGCCCTTGGGCTATAAGGAATCCAGTATACCAGCAAACAGTAGAACCTTCAATGGAATTACAGAGTTAATCCCTAATAAATATGACTAGTGTAATTAATAAAGCAGATCTGCACTTACTGCTCAGTCATACATGTAAGTACCCATACTACTGTAATATACATTGCATGTTACATGGGAAACAGTTTCCCAGAGGGCTGTATTGAACTTGATGGGTTCAACTCTTATTTCGAATTGCAAGAAGACGTTTAGGATGTGGTCGGGCAATAAAGAAGAGATATAAATCTGAGGCTATAAATACCGATGTTCATAAAACAGTGGAATGATCTCACAAAAAATGCTACATGATTTGCTAATCAAAATTCAAGATTTTCTTTTCCAAAATAGCATAACATACACGCACAAATACTTCTGCTGTTCAATTCTTTTTATTATAAAATCGCATCCCAGGAGTCAAAATTAACTTGAATTTGATGGTAGCCCACAGCACTAGTTATGTCAAAATTTTACTGGTCCTTCTCATTTTTTAGTAGTCCTGAATAAGCTTGGGTGATAACACGATAATATCGAAGATTGCGATACCTTTTTTTTGTTCAATTACGATATCGATAACCTTTTGAAGTTATCGAGATATCGGCAAAACGCAATTTAAAAAATATATCCTGATTAAATTTTTTTTTTTAAATCGCAATTGTGAGTCAATTCAGAAATTCCATGGAAACAAAAATTAGGCCAGTCTAGGGCTGTGCCGGGTATCCGGATACCCGACCGAAACTGTCATTACCCGGTTAAATTTTTCGGTTCCAATTACCCGTAAATGACTTTTTTTTTAATTCGGACTTAACATTTCAGTGGAGCAAACAGAAATCTGTCACTCTTGAACAATGTAATGTTTACACTTTTACAGACAATTATCTTTAAATTCTAGAGATTTCCTCCAATAAAGCCTTTGTAGTATTTTACCAACATTTGCCATACACTTTTCTCCAACTGTTTGTGATACATTGTATCGAACTGTTAAGACCGCAAACAACTTAACTGCAAACAACTTAACAAACCAGTGGCCCAGGACAGGAGGAGGGAATGTTATTGGATTAGTGGGGCAAGTGCATGCCGATCATGATTGGGTAATTTATAGTGTGTTATGAGAATTACAGGAACCTGACGTAAATGGCTGTTCCATGTCGGAGATATGGCAGTGGACGATGTGTTGCATTACGCGAATGAAATATGCGCCAGACGGTGCCACATGAGCAAACATGCACAGGCAGCGGGCACAGGTTCGGGCATGGCAGAAAAGATCTGGAAAAATGCTGAAACGACCTTTTCCCCCCTCTCGCGCAGAAATGACGACGTTCCGGGGATTTCTAAGGGCGGCGAAGACACACTCTGGATTTGTCCATGCCGCCGGGGGTAACGTCCAGAGCCAGGGAACCCCAAGGCACCAGTAAACACTTATGACAAACACAAAAGAGGCAGCCTGAGATTTATCTTATAATGTAAGATTATTTTTTTACGGCCAAAATCAGGGCCAAAATCATGTCCTAAAAAAATCATAATCCAAAGTCAACATGACGCATCCTTACTTAGATGGCAGG
The DNA here is from genome assembly GCA_029582265.1 of Zoroaster sp. YZ-2022. Classification (NCBI taxonomy): domain Eukaryota; kingdom Metazoa; phylum Echinodermata; class Asteroidea; order Forcipulatida; family Zoroasteridae; genus Zoroaster; species Zoroaster sp. YZ-2022. The sequence continues at coordinate 27,122,444 of CM055828.1, read as the reverse complement.
TGTGCGGCAAGGCACAAGCACATGAAATATTTTCCCCCAACGGTTTCCGCCCACATCGCATTTGACCAATGACATAATTCAACACGTGTTTTGTGAACATGAACAACCAATCAGCAGATAGTGCAGTGACAGTCTCCTGACTTAGTCACGTGTGATGTTCAGGTTAGGCTGCTGCGTGCAGCCAGTCGTGCATACGTGTGATCAATAGGGCTTTCTTTTGTACATTGTACATTTGTAACTCAGGCTATCAAAGACATTGCAGCGATCAGTTTTATTTCAGAAATAACTTTCAGTAAAATACAGTACAGGTACTTATTTCACCAAGAGGTTTTACTTTTTCATTAAAAAAAATGACACAGTAAAGAAAAAATCTATTTTTAAGTATGGTATCCTCTGTATTATAAAGGTCAATTTTGTTACCATTTACAGTACGTGTATTTGTACACCACCGGAGGCATGTTTTCAACAAAAATGAAAACGGGTATCCAGATATCCAAAAATATCCAAAAACGCACACCCCTGGGCCAGAAACAAAAGCGAACTTCTTCAGTGGTTAGCCTACTGTCAGATCACAAAGGAGCCGGCCCACCATACAGGGTCCAGACCCAGAACTCAGTCGTTTCTCTTAATTCACTGCCACTCAAAGAAATCTATTCAAACAGATTAAGTGTTAGGAATTGAACATGCATACCTGTGGTTGTTGGCTCTAAAGCAATCGTGCACAAATGAAAAACTAATCGCGATACCATTGAAAATCGCGATACTGTATATGTGATGTGATCTGGGAAAACCCTTCACATGGTGAAATTTTCTATTTTTGTGTTATATACATCAAATTAACGAGGACACTGTGCTGTTTTCAAAACTGTTTTATTCATGATTCTAGGTTGTCTATAACTTGAGTTATGCTCTCAGGAAGTTATAGCCACCGCTGTCCTTAAAAAACAATGGCGGAAACAAAAAAACAAAAAAATATGGCTTTTTAATTATCTGTCATCATATGTTTTCACATATAAAATGATGGAATTTTTATTGAATATTTACAAGAATGATCATTTAGATATTAACAATTAAAATGGTAACAAAAACTCAAATTGTCAAAAAAAATTGTTGGGACTATTTTGCCATTATCTTCAAAACAAGTTCGCCGACATCCGACGGGTTTTCCCAGATCGCATCACATATCTTTGACGATATATCGTGGATGGAAAAAATTTATATCGCCCAAGCTTAGTCCTGAAAAACTGTGAAAATAAATACAAGAAATAGAAATGAACCATGAGCTGGTGAGCAACATGTTCTTGCTGAGATCATGTTGAGATCACACTGAATTTTTATTTTTTTATTTCATTTCTTTCACAGCTAGCCCATCAGACTACCCAAACCCCAGCAGCTAGTCCTGCTGCTAAAACCATGAGCCTCGGACTTGTGGACTAGTGTTAATTTTGACCCCTGTCCTAATCATGCATAGAAAAGCTTATAAAATCATGTACACATGTTGTACATATTTGTTACCTTAAACAGATAGACGTACAATGTGTATGTACATGTATACATTATTTTAGGAAATGCATGTACATGTACACTGTTTCAGTCTAGTGACTTTTGCCAGTACTGTACATCTAAAACTTCGCCATTTTCAGATCTCCAAAACTATCCCAAAAAGTTTTACTTACAATATCATGTGGAGCCATAGTTGATGCCTCTTTGGTGTGCTGAACATGAAGTGGTAATAGCAACCATAAAATCTTTCATTTCTGTTTCAGCCAACAGATAAAAATAACTAAGTCCACGGTCTGCGCAGTTTGTGTAACATCAACAGGTAAACTATAAAAAAAAACTATTTGAATGATGCTTTGTAGTAATTTTGTAACCTTCAGCGCCCAGTACATTCCAGTTGATAGAGTACTTGTACACCAACAGTATATCTATAAACGTGCATTGAAAATCAGCGAAGTGTTAACTGCTGATAGAAAATTAGAATCCAGATTTTAAAAATACAAAGTGCAAGTAGTGTTGAGTTTTTTTTTTATGGAGTGCTATGGTCGAGCGGTTTAGTGCGTCGGATTTGTGTTCTGATGGCTGAGTCGTCAGAATGTGGGTTCGAATCCCCACCGCGACCATGGTGCTTGTGTCCTTGAGCAAGATACTTTACCATAATTGCTTCTCTCCACCCAGGGGGTAAATGGGTACCCGTGAGGGCAGAGTTGGTTGTTGTGTTTGATTAGCCCTACATGTATATGCGCTGTAATGGCAGCAATTGAGCTGTATACTCCCCAGGGAGCTGAGATGGTTTCAGGAATGATTTATGCGCCTGATGAGCAGGGGTAATAATATAATGCGCCTTGAGCACCAATTTGGTGGATGCGTGCGATATAAGTCTACATTATTATTATTATTATTATTAATGTTTAGCAAATGTATCTGCTCAGCAAAATCTTGCCGAGTATCTGCCTGAAGCAATATACAATAATTATGTGGCAGTTTGGCTCATAACCCATTGTTGCTAAGTAAGAATTTTCTGTGCTCAGCAAATTTGTGTGCTTTGCAGTTCTGTGACATTGGCCATTGGCCCCTGGTCATTGGCCCCTGGTCATTGGCCCCTGGTCATTGGCAGATAAATTTACCATACTTTTTTGTGTGCCCTCCCTTCCCCCACCAACAAAATAAACAAATCCATGTATACCCACCCACCCGTTTCTATTTTCACACCCTTGATCCACTCTGTCAACGTCACTTTAACAAGAAGACTGTTGCTTTACCATTTTTCATATGTTTTTGTACAAACATATTTTTCACAGGGGGATTAAGAAATTATTTGAAATAATAGTTGAAGTCTGTTGCTCTTCAGATATAGTACGAGAACCTTTTTGTAAATGTGTACTTTTTGTGTCCATAAGACAGGAGGCATATTCTGTTTAATGATAGTCGAACATATTGCAACATTCTTTTACAGTTTCATTTATGAGGGAAAATAAAAATAAGTAATGAGTTCAACATTTGTAGAAGGCTTATGGATAAAGGCTTATGATTCTCCACATTAATTACAAACAGTAAGAACGGCTAACCAGTCAAATATGACACAGAAGAAGTAATTATATGTGTATGCACTGTATGGTTATTTTGAATATTGACACAATTACTGCTCTTACAGACCTTACTCAGGATGTGATCATCTGCATACGGTTCCCTGTATATATAAATACGATTATAGGAGGGGTGTGATTTGACAAAAGTATAAAAAAAACTCTTTTTAAATAAAAAATCCTCTTTGCTAAAGTGAAGGATTTTGAAGGATTGAGGTTACATGTATATATAAATATGATTATAGGAGGGGTGTGATTTGACAAAAGTTTTTAAAAAAAACTCTTTAAAAAAAAAAAATCCTCTTTGCTAAAGTGAAGGATTTTGAAGGATTGAGGTTACATGTATAAATACGATTATAGCAGGGGTGTGATATGACAAAAGTAAAAAAAGAAAACCTCTTTAAAAATAAATCCTCTTTGCTAAAGTGAAGGATTTTGAAGGATTGAGGTTACATGTATATATACGATTATAGGAGGGGTGTGATTTGACAAAAGTAAAAAAAAACGTGAAAAATACTTAGCGGGCCTGGGTCTTTCTTTGGTCTAGAGGGAAAAAGCCCTCTCCCCTCCGAACCTCCGAAAAAAAACCTGAAAAATGCGTAGCGGGCCTGGGTCTTTCTTTGGTCTAGAGGGAAAAAGCCCTCTCCCCTCCGAACCTCCGGAAAAAAAACCTGAAAAATGCGTAGCGGGCCTGGGTCTTTCTTTGATCTAGAGGGAAAAAGCCCTCTCCCCTCCGAACCTCCAAAAAAAACCCTGAAAAATGCGTAGTGGGCCTGGGTCTTTCTTTGGTCTAGAGGAAAAAGCCCTTTCCCCGTCCAAACCTCCTGAATGTTTAATTTTGGAGGATTTACAGACTCTCCACATCCCCTAGATGTTTGGACACAATACAAGCTACTTCTTTCTTTCATTGGTGGCTACTTCTCTTCTTTCAAGAAAATTTTGAGGCAAAGGCAGATTTGTAAAAAAAAATCCTGAAATCAGGAAAAAAATCCTGAGACATCACAGTGCCTGTTATAGCACTCAATATCAATGCATACAGGGGATCAGAATATTTTCCCTTCCAGTCCTTATTTATGAAAATTATTGTGACGTGACCAAGGTCTAGATTACTACATGCACGCGTAAACATCACATTTTATAGAAAAACCAGCTAACTCTGTGTTCGTTGCCATGGTTGGTAATGGCCTTCAGCTAGATCTATTGTCACCTGTGGCCATGAACACACTGGTCTTTATCATGCTGAAAAGACTTGTGCAAATGAGAAGGACATCCCTTCAACATTTTTGTACCCACATATTTTCATTTAGGAATGATTTGAAATAAGCTGCTGTCTGTTGCTTGATCTTTACCAAGAAGTACAAGAACCTATGTAAATGTGCATGTATTTTCTGGCCATCATTGGAGATTCTGTTTCCACAAAATCAAAGTAGTCTAAAAGCTTATGAATAATCATTTTCAAAACATTGTTAATTAATTGCTGAAATTCTTGCGTTGGGTGATGAACAACTGATTTGGTTTTGCCTTTACACTGTGGTAATGTCCGAATCCACAGGCGGCTTCATACATTACGTTAACCCTAACCTCCCCAAAACCTCCAAAATCCTCTTTGCTAAAGTGAAGGATTTTGAAGGATTGAGGTTACATGCTACATGCTCTTTGCTAAAGTGAAGGATTTCGGAGGATTGAAATTATTAGGCAAACTTGCCTTTCCATGGTACATTGTACATGTACATCCATGTTTGTTGTAGTGATTGCAAGGTCAGTGCTTGGGTCAGTGGACACTGTTTATTGCTCCATGTATGCAGGGAGGGTCCCTGGCCATGTACATGTATCACAGATTAGAAACACATGTGTGCATACATGTCATGTGCTTGCTTTACGACTGAAGGATTTTGGAGGATTCAGGTTGTGTGTAAGCAAATGGGCATAGGGAGTTAGGAAGGATTCAGGTTATGTGTAAGCAAATGGGCATAGGGAGTTAGGAAGGATTCAGGTTGTGTGTAAGCAAATGGGCATAGGGAGTTAGGAAGGATTCAGGTTGTGTGTAAGCAAATGGGCCTAGGGAGTTGGGGTTAATGGAAGGGTAAAATCAAATCAATTGTTAATTAATGCTAACATTTTTGGAGTACCATATACCAGCGGCCAATTTCATCTGCTAAGCAGATAATTTTGCTAAGCAAATATTTTGGCTCATCAATATAAAACAGACTACCAGCCAAAATGCATACATTTTGTATAAACATTTGGCTGGTAACCAAAGAAATCTGCCAAGCAAATCTTTCTGGTAAGCAATTTTGTCTGCATATATGCATTTCTATGAAATTGACCCCTGACCTTGTACTATCTGGCCCTATGTTGGCAGTCTCCCAATTTTGTCAATACCTTTGACAGTAAGAGAATCCGGAAAATGCACATTCAAGTCCCAGTCTATAGTAAATTAGTCTTTGTTCACAGTCAGTTTCTCTTGTGATTTATAATTAATGATAATATTCATATTGCATTGACCTTTGCATCACAAAGCCACGTTAGAGGGTAAAAAAATGATAACTCAACATGTACCAGTGGTGCATCTAACATCAAGCAACCTTCCATATAGTGTTTTAATACAAAAACAAATATTTAAATAAATGGGCAACAGATATTTTGTATGTTTGTTTTCATTATTTATTAAACAACATTCTGAGAGTTGGGGGGGGGGTAGTTCTTGTGATATGTGGTGTTTGGTGGCCCAACAAAATTTGGGGGCGGGGCATACGCCCTTTATGTTCTCCGGCTTTGCTACTGAGAGTGTGATGAGAACGAGAGCCCTGGTTCAAGGGGAAACCCTGGATGCCCCACTGGATTGTACACGTGCTCAGCGCACACACATTACTCAATTAGTTACATGGATGTCTGCTACACATGTACATGAGCGAGGTCTCCCTTCAATTTGAAAAAAATAAAATAAATCATCATCATGTTATGATTTATGTATAAATAAACACAGCACCACCGAAGATTAAATAGAGATGATATACTGTGTACATGTGGTGATCCTTATTACTGTTTGCTCGTATTGGCTTCTCAACAGATCGTCCTAGTAATATGGAAGTCAATGTAGTCATCAGTAATAAGATAATCTCAAGAAAATGAACGCTACACGTACGGGGGGAGGCCAGTGTATTTACACAGGAAGCCTGAAGCCATTAACTGAACTAAGTCCCTGAATCAGATGGATTTGACTTCTCTCCTTGCATCACCACACCAGTCCAAGTTATCATGGAGTGGATGTTTTCTCAGCATCCTGGAGTTAAAGGGAATGCACACCTTTGGTAACAACCAGATCACAAAAATACTGGATTATAATCACAGAATTTACCTTGATGTGAAATTTGTGATGATACCAAACATTCTGAGAAATGTTTCCGTCTGACAGGCTGAAATGTTTTGAGAAAACGTGAAATGTAATTACAAATTTTAAACAGATGACAGTTGTCATCATAAGAATGCATACAAAGAAAGCTGAATGCATTTTTACTATTTTCTCATTATTGCTACAAAGAAATGAGCTGAACCTTTAAGAGGTTAGTTTTTGAGTATCTCTTTTGATGAAGTATGGATGCATTTTGTACAGACATTTTACCAATGCAGTACAATCCCTTGAATATACGGGGGCTGTTCTTCCACCAGACTGAGCAGTATGCATGAGATGGCTTGATGCTGGCATTAGGCTTTGACTTCTGGATGCAATAATTGGAGTGGATATAGGGCAGTCCAGTTAGCAAATTGTACATGGTCCGTTGTTAAAGCCCCACTTGAAGAAAATGTGATGCCTTTATCAGTTACATTTGAGGAAAAACAACCTTGGGTAGCACTGTTGTTGGTATGGATATATTCCATATATCATGCATATATTCCATATCATCCAGGATATATTCCATATATTATGGATATTTTCCATATATCATGCATATATTCCATATATCAAGGATATATTCAAGGATATATTCCATATATCAAGGATATATATAATCCATATATTGTGTGCTTTTCTGTAAAATTATACATTCATATTTCTTATGAGCAGAAGTCTGCAATGACACATGTTTTTCATGACAGTTTTTAACCCGGAGAGTTCCTGCTTACAAATCTACATGTATTGTCCTAAGAATTAAAAAAAGAAAAGACATAAAACAAAATATTAAGTACAATTTTGTTTTGTAATTATGCGTAATCAATTTACATTTAGATGACTCAAGGCTCTAAATAACCCTTGTATGTTAGATGGTATATCAATCATCAAAACAGGGTTAAAATGGAATGGTTATTTGCGTGATATTTGGAAACATGGTATTGTGAAATTCAATTAATAGATTTGAAACCTTTAGAACAAAACTATGTTTACAAAAACTAAAAGCATGTAAGATCCAAAATGTGTTGAGATCAAAAGTTTAAATTACTTGATAAAAATTTGTAATTTACATAAAAGTAAATATCTAAGTGACTTGCACCAACCAAGAATGTCTTGTGTATACTTGCAATGCGATCTGTGACAAGTGTGTGGTAATAAATCACGTACTCGTTCGCCGCACTATACCATAACATATGTAGTTTCATCATGGTATACACAGTACACACAACCTATAGCTAAATCATTATAAAGTTAGATCATGATGTACGGTATATTTACAAATAGTACATTAGCCCGCCAGTTGCACGCAACAGACAACTGCCGTAATCGTGGCGACCTTGTACGTCATGCACTATGCAATTTCAACTTCCACAACAATATTGCCTGCTCTTGTCCGGCACACTGTGTACAGGACGTACAGTTTATACGGCTTTCTACTTGAACACAAAAAGTTAAGGGGAAAAAATAAGTACACCAAAATGCTATCATGATGAAGCATCCAGCAAATGAGGTAATAAATCCATGAAGGTTAGTTAATACACAGGCACTGGGTTTTAATAGCAGGAAGACAAAAGGTGAGCGAAGACTTGGGAGAGGCGGGGGAGCAGGAGGGGGCTGAAGAATCTCGCAGTTATCTCTTACCGTTTCGTCCATATCAGCTTCCTTATTTCCCCTGTCATAGCACTGAACGCGAACACTTGTACCCTAAACAAAAGAGTCAGCACACCACATTTAGAAAAAAAGGACACACATATACAAACACTTTTAGCGAGTACTGACGACAAAAGTGAATTTATGGAGATAAAGTCCATTAAAAACGAACATTTCAAGAAAAACATGTGCACAGTTTATGCAGATTTACAGTGTTTAACTGCATTTAAAAACAAACCTTACAATCACATAACAAACACTAACAGTACAAAACAAAGCTGGCAGTGTATATTGGCCTTGACAAATCTCAATTTATAGGTTGATTGTTGTCATAAACAATAAACAATTGATTTAATTTTTGCCCTTCACTGACATGTGTATAGCACTGCATACTCAGTGCTTTCCGAGTGTCTGTGAAAAAACGTCGCAGGTGACTCGGGCGGGATTCGAACCCACGACCTCCTGCTTACTTAGTGCAGACGTCTTAACCTCTTGACCGCTCAGCTTGCCAGATGGCGGTTGGCCAGCCAGAATCCTATACAGCAGCGGGTTCCGCGATATTTATAGGTTAATGCAATTTTTGCCTCGAGAGATAAACAATTGATTTAATTTTGCCCTACACGACGTGTGTATATAGCACTGCTTTCCGAGTGTCTGTGAGAAAACTTCCATTTCTCAATTTACTTAGTCACAATTCCACTATATTTTGTCCATCATTTGCAAACTTGTTTTGATACTTTCATTGATTTTACCCACTTGCAGTACACTTACACTATCCAGTACTCAAAATATAAAACTCCACTGGAATATTATTCTTATGTCAAACCACTTTGTTCCATTCATTTAGGGACATACATGTATTTACTGTAAAACCATGCTTCTGACAATTATTTTGGGAAATATGTCATTCTAAAGTATGGCTATCCTTTCCGCAAGTAAAATAGCAATGTTCTGCCAGAAAATTACTCATAAAATAGTGAAAAACAACAAGCGTTGCATCTGAAAATTACAATATTCTGTTAGAAGTGCTTTCAGGAAACACAGGAAGAAAAATGTAAAATTAACTGCCACTTTGGTGAACTTTTGTGAGTCGATGCAATGGTAAGAGAACAAATCCCTCGTGAAAAGTAAACAAAATTTCCCAGTTGGGCATCCTCAGGCTTAGTTCCCAAATTATGCTCAAATTAAGCCAATGTGGAGTAAGTGCCATGCGTCATTGCACCACATCGCGTAAACAGGTGAAAAATCCTCAAAACAAATCTTTGTTAAATACGCATGATGTACACGTGTACAGTCTGCTGTAAATGTACACGGCAACACGCGGGTCAACATGACTGCCCCATACGCTGAACCACATGTTTTTATTCTCTGCAAGAATCTGATTCAATTTGGGTCCCAATTAAGAATATGCCCTTATCCAAGGAAAACAATTTAGCTGAAATTTACACAGACTGATTTCGAACAAAATTTGACCAAAGATGTATATATGTGACCCGCTCTGCGAAAAAGGGTATTAAGGGACGCTATGCTATTACCCGTAAAGGGCTGTTCTATGTGGAGAGGGTGAAAAAAAAATTCACAACGTGATTTTTTTTTTTGTTGGTTTATTGGCTTCTATTATATCAATACTTTCATAATTTATTTACAGAAATATTATTATTGATAAGTAAAGATGAAAAAACAAAAGTTTAAATTTTACACATTATGCAAATTAGCAAAAATATTTGAAAAAATACTTCAAGATGCTTGATAATTCAAATTTATATTGCACAAGCATTCCTAAAGGAGCTCAAAAGGAACATAACTGTTGCTATGGCATTCAAGAGAGTTTCTTCTTAGCTCATTTCTTTTTCCACTTGCTGTGTTTAAAGGGCTGTATCTCTGAAGGCACTTCCGTTAATTTGTACAATATGAATGCAAAAATCAGTATATCTCCAGAATGCAAAATGCCACAGGGTTCAAACCTACACCAAATTAAAGCTTATAATGTAACCAATTCAGCTATGTATGTAACTCATTTTTTAAATTTTGTTCCATAATACCCATTTTTGTGGAGCCGGTCACATATTGTTAAACCTTATTCCCCTAATAACAAAACAAAACAAAAAAATTATAAAAAAGGTAAGGTATGCCAATTCCCGGCTAAAATGTACACTTATTGTGTGCATCCTTAAAAAATAAACAATTTTTGTTTAAATTCAATTTCCAAGTACATAATCTAGTTTGTGTTATCTTGATCGCCCTTGTATATTTTTTGTGTGAATTATTTCATTAAACTGAATGATGTTTTCACAAATTAACGCTGGTCCTTCCTTTAAAATAAAATCAATTACAATATTGGCGTCAACTTCCACTTTTATGCAGACGACACCCAGATGTATATTTCCTTTGACCCCCGGATCCCAGGAGAATCTGATCGAGCGTTATCTGTTTTAACCAAATGTATTGATGAAGTCAGGTCTTGGATGTCACAAAATATGTTATGTCTAAACAATGATAAAACTGAGTTTTTAATTGTAGCAAATCCTAGATTTTTAAATTCTCTTTCCAATTTGTCACTTCGTGTTGGAGATCTGCGATTATTAAGCCATCTCCTCTTGTTCGTAATTTGGGTGTTGAATTTGATAATGTGTTGAATATGTCACATCATGTAACCACTGTATGCCGCAGTTTGAATTTTCATTTGAGAAATCTGTCGCGCGTCAGGATGTTCATCGATGAAACTACTTGTCATCACGCTGTTCGCACACTCATCACCTCACGTCTTGATTACTCAAATTCGCTCTTACAAGGATCTACGGCCAAAGATATCAAACGTCTCCAACGAATTCAAAATAGAGCCGCCAAAAAAAGATCATGCCTCTCTTTATCTTGAACAATTACATTGGCTTCCGGTTAAAGAGCGAATTGAATTCAAAATATTGGTTTTTGTTTTTAAGTGTTTCATGGACTGTGCTCTGTCATATATCAATGATCTTATTATTCCTTATGTACCTGGTAGAAATGGACTTCGCTCTTGTTCTGACACTAGAATACTCACAATTCCAAAGACTCGCCTTGCTATAGCCAAAAAAGGATTTTTTGCTGCCGCCCCTTCTCTGTGGAATGTTCTTCCATTATAACATGCGTTATGCTTCCTCGCTCATCCAATTTAAGAAACTATTAAAAACTCACTTATTTTCTAGGCAGTTTTTAAACTGACTGTTTTTGTTTATGCACCAGTTACTTATTGATTCATTTTTCATTTCGTTATTGTAATTGTACTTCTTACTCTTGTTTGTAAAGCGCTGTGATACCATGTATTTGCGTAAGAGCGCTATATAAATGCTCCTTTATTATTATTATTATTATTATTATGATGTCCTTTATTCAATTAATTAAGATTTGCCCGACACACATGTACCATTACGCAAACATACACATTTATGCACATAATTACCGCTGGTAAATAGCTGTATATCACAACTGGGTTTCCTTCCGCATATATTGGTTATTAATAGGAGGCGGTTGATTGCTGTTTAATGTAATTAAAATAATAATTAAAGCACTGCGCTTGGTTGTACCATGGAGGAAGGTTCCTTCCTCCATGGTTGTACACAGACGTCTCCCACCATTGTTTGCTTGTACAAAGGTACTATGGAAGGTATACACTACTTGCATTGTACATACGTAGTACTGACCGGTATGATTCCTTCAACAGTTTTTTAGAAATGTGACAGAGCAATACAACAGTGGTATTTTTTGTGGGGTGGGGGGGGGGGGGGATTATAGTATGTTATAACCATGTGCTCATTAACCCCCTTGATGCATTTTGGCTAGAAACCATCCCAAATCGACCAAAATCCATCAACATGCAGTAAAAAAGGTACCCCAAATTGGTGGACTTTGATGGAATTACTACAGTAGCAAATGCAAAGCATCCATGGTTTGACTATACACAGTCCTGAATCCAACAAATGGAGTACCAAATCCATCAAAATCAGGCAAAACCAGGAGATGGATTTTGGAAGATTTGTGGTAGTTAGGGTTTTAATGCTGACAAAATGCTGCATAATTTCATTATCCAAAAAGAAGGAACAAGTACTGAATAATATTTTTCTGGTTCTTTTTTAGAGGGGATGGGTGGTAACCATCTCACAAAGTAAAGTCAATGTACGCTATGTGTATACTACATTACACAGTACTCGGTGCGCCACTGGAAGATTCTGGAGATCATAGAATGGCTCGTGCCATTTAAATTTACCATGCATATTGTGTGGCCCTTTTGGGGGGCAATGTTCCTCCTATGTTTGCCCATGTCCCGTCCCCCCCCCCTCCCCCACACACCACCACCCTGGATTCACACCCGAGGTATGCATGCTGCTTCACACCCATTCGGACACGGATTGCATTTGTGGTTTCATATGTTGGTGAGTTTGCGTGAGCTTGTTTGCATTTTTCCAGCAATAAACTGAAAGCTGGAGTTGGATCAAGGAAAGGATTTTGTTCAAACATTTTTAATTGATTTAATTTTGCCCTACATCGACGAGTGTCTGTGAAAAAACTTCACGGGCGACTCGGGCGGGATTCGAACCCACAAAACGTTAAGGCATTCAATATTTTGGTGTGTATTTCTTATTTGAAAAGCAAATCTTGATTTTTTCGATTAGCAAATTGTGAATTATGATTTATTTATTTACTTTTTTAGCTATATGATATGAGCAAAACTATTGACTGTTTCAGATTTTCATGTCTGTTTTTAAATTCTCCTCCTTTGGAATTCTGCATTCTACCCAAAGGTCAGCCTACTGCTGCCCATCCCTCCCCCTCTTGAAATTAAAATAAAATAAAAAATAAATAGTGGTGAACAATGTAAAAATTAATTTGTTATTGATGTGGGTGTAGTGTAATTGAAATATCCTGGCATTGTATTTTCAAGGTCTCTCCAGAGAAAGACCCATAAACTAACTTGATTTCAGCAAACGTTGATATCTGTAGGTTGATATTATATCGAATTCAATGTAACTGAGAGAAAACATGTGCTGGTAGAAGTGCCACACTGTTTGTTTACCAGGGACGAGCTACATGTAATTATTTTTCTGGGTTGAGACTAAATATTTTCTCAAAATGATGCATAATGTATGAGCTTGACAGGTCAATAATTTCCAATTTTATACTTTGTGCCTTTCTAGTACGGGATAACCTCAATTTTTTTATCAGTAAATTAATACAATTTTGTAAATTCTATCTCATCTGTGCTTGTTCTAGAAAGAATTAATTATTGGTGTCCATACACTAAACCGAGACCAACGTGAAAGAAAGCAACAAAAATAAAAATTAACCCTAATGCCCTAGTCATTTTGGGTAGATATCTTCTTGAAGGCTTAGAGGCTTGCTAAATACTTACGTCAGGATGGTAAAATATATATGTTGTACTGGAAATTTTGTGTTTATCTGCCCAACTTGTGTTGTGTCGACTAAAAGTCCAGGCCTGATAGTAGATTACCAGTAAATAGATAGTAGATTACAGTAAAGGATAGCAACATTATTCATCAATATATGACCAAAATAAAAAAGGTTCAATTCCTTCAATATGGATGTATGTTTAAGTGACTGGATTTGGAAGATGGAGCACATTGCTAAATTTCACAATATAAAAACTGTGAAAGTATTTCTTCATCCACATTTCAAAGCGAATATTGTGTAAATGAACAATACACCATTGTTAATGTGCGTACATGCACGGAGGCTTGATAAATGAAGAGATTTGTACACAAACCAACCTGTGAAGAATTCAGCTTATATTTCCTTGTTGTCATGGTGATTAAATAAAGATGTATAGCACTTGTTTTTTTCACAGAATATTTGTCGGATGCTTGGTTTAATAGTAATTATTTGCCCACAATAAATTAATTTCCGGACATATTTACTGTAAAACCATGATTATTTTGAGAAATGTATATTTAAAAGCATGTGTTTTCCTTTCCTCAAGTTATATAGCAATATTCAGATGAAATTTTTTTCAGAGTAAATTAATACAATTTTGTAAATTCTATCTCATCTGTGCTTGTTCTAGAAAGAATTAATTATTGGTGTCCATACACTAAACCGAGACCAACGTGAAAGAAAGCAACAAAAATAAAAATTAACCCTAATGCCCTAGTCATTTTGGGTAGATATCTTCTTGAAGGCTTAGAGGCTTGCTAAATACTTACGTCAGGATGGTAAAATATATATGTTGTACTGGAAATTTTGTGTTTATCTGCCCAACTTGTGTTGTGTCGACTAAAAGTCCAGGCCTGATAGTAGATTACCAGTAAATAGATAGTAGATTACAGTAAAGGATAGCAACATTATTCATCAATATATGACCAAAATAAAAAAGGTTCAATTCCTTCAATATGGATGTATGTTTAAGTGACTGGATTTGGAAGATGGAGCACATTGCTAAATTTCACAATATAAAAACTGTGAAAGTATTTCTTCATCCACATTTCAAAGCGAATATTGTGTAAATGAACAATACACCATTGTTAATGTGCGTACATGCACGGAGGCTTGATAAATGAAGAGATTTGTACACAAACCAACCTGTGAAGAATTCAGCTTATATTTCCTTGTTGTCATGGTGATTAAATAAAGATGTATAGCACTTGTTTTTTTCACAGAATATTTGTCGGATGCTTGGTTTAATAGTAATTATTTGCCCACAATAAATTAATTTCCGGACATATTTACTGTAAAACCATGATTATTTTGAGAAATGTATCATTTAAAAGCATGTGTTTTCCTTTCCTCAAGTTATATAGCAATATTCAGATGAAATTGTTTTTTTTTTAAATTGCTGTAAAAATAGTGACCAAAATAAATATTTAGTAAATTATTTTTGAAACATATAAATCGTTTGGATTGTTTTTTAACTTAAAAAATTGGTGGAAAAATTTTTCATCTTTTGAAAAAACAATGGTATGCCAAAAAATAGTTTTCATATCATCGCCTAGACTCTTTTCATACTATTAATAGCAATAGGATTCAGTATTTAGCACTGTAATAGCAATAGGAGGATATTTAGTAATAGCAATATGATACAATTTACTATTTATTAATATTATTAAACTTTATAGGGGCAGAGGCAGTTTAACAACTGCCTTGTTCTGGACTAGTTACCCCTCCCAGTCCTGTTCGCACCGTGAAGAGGCTGGTTATTAACTTGTCTTCTTTCGGTGCGAGGGGCTGGTTTCTTCAGTGTGGAGTCGTTGTAACAACTCAATGACTTAGTAGCCCCCCCACCTTGGAGTGGCCATTGGCCTTGTGTGGGGCGAATTTGCGTTAAAAAAAATAAAATAAAATAATAATTATTGCTAGTAAAGCATAATTTCAAAAATCACTAGAATGGTGACTTTGTTTTCTCTCTACAGGAATATTATTGGTGCACTTCTGAGTGATAGAATATATGTATTTAATTTTAGGGCTGTGCCTGGTGCGCCCGCCTCTCCCTAAATCCGCCACTGATTTTATACATTCAGGAGTATTTACGTGTTATAAAATTGTTTACGGGTACCCGGGCAACTGCACAGCCTTATTTAATTTCTCAGAATATTTGTTATCTACCAGAATCACATAAAAGCTTTTTTGATAAAAAAATACATGGGTAGAATGTCGTATCCAACCGCCACTTTTTCTCATTCAATAGGCCTATAACCAATAATGTAATCTTACCTACCCAGTAAGGTGGAGAACATATGGATGATGATGGATTATACTTCAAATTATTCCAGGATATTTATTTCATGAAAAATCAGGCATTTTTGGTATACGATGACTTCCTCAGTCATTTCAGTTTGATCTTGTCAACTCCCCTGTTAGTAGGGTTTTCAGTTTGTACGTGCTTGACCGAAGCCCTCCAACACGCACAGCGCATCGCCCGCAACAAAAAACATCAAAATTTTAAATCAAAAAATTCTACTACTTTTACCTGTCGAAATCTTACATGTAATAGCTCATTGGAAAGTTTAGTCTCAGCTATCCAACAATGTACATAAAATAGCAATCGAATGCGATGCGAAAACCTAGGTTTTATGAATGAACCACTCTCGTCCCGCCCAGCCTTTCGCGAAGTGTTCCGAGATCGGGCGCATTCGGCCCGTAAAATTTGCCACGCTCTGCTGAGGGCATCCACTTCGGAGCTGTCTCCGCGCCCAAGTACATTGTGATTGACATGAAAACGGGTTTCCCTATTGAGTCAAAGGGCTCCTTTACATACCCATGCTTGCTCGATCTCCACAGCTACTCTACAACTGAAGTTACAAAGAGATAAAAAAGTAAACACCGTTTTTCGAGGTGATATTTTCAAGTTGAAAGGTAAGAGCGGTGTCTGAATGAATTTTACACCTCTTTTCTATCATACATGTACATGTGAAAGTTTTGAACCGTAATTGTGTTTAGTTTTGAGCGGAGAGTGTATTTTTTACACCCTTTCAAAGCTCTTATGAGGGAAACGAGCACAAACACTGTGCGTGTGTATCACGGTGTGTGTAGGCTGATTCAACGGTTTTTTTGCCATTAGGGATGTACCATTTGCCATTAGTGTATGGACAGTCGGGCTTCATCGAATGCTGTATACTTGATTAAATAAAACAGGATTCCTCAAAAACTACTCGTCCGATTTTCTTGATTTAAAAACCATTGTATTTCTTTCATCAAGACCTTTAATTTGATATAAATATTGAGCATATTGGTTTAGGAATAATTTTTCACCTGAAAACCCTACTGTTAGTGACCATTGTACATGCGCAGTGACAAATATAATAGAATCCTTCTATTTTCTGAAGGGAAGATTTTTTTAGAAGGGAAATAAAGTCCAAAAACCATCATAAAAGTGGATTTTCGCTTTCTGTACCCCCAAAAATCAATAGAATAATTTTTTAACTGGTTAGTGGTTGCAAACAAATTCCCAAAAAAAACTTAAAAAGTGGTGGTCAGATATGACATTCTTTCCAAATACATTTCAGAAAGAATGTCGAGCCCAAAATTACCCAACCGCTACTTAAGCATAATGTCAAAACGGTGTGTTTTTAGCAGACGACAAAATGGCCAAAATCTCACTGCATGTGCCATTCATTGCTCAAAATCTCTCAAAATTACTAATCCTCACTTGACAACACTTTCCTCTCCTTAAGTGTGTCCTCTATCATCTTTTAAAGGATAGAAAAGTGGTGTTCTGGGAGATTCGGGTAACTACTCAAATTCGACCTACACTTACCAGTACCTTTAGTCAGTACAGGCCTATGTAAATAGAAAGTAGAGATTTTGATTTCAATCTACTAACGGGCACTCAATACCAAGAGTCAAGAAGAATTTAAAATGGTGTATGCTGTAACTAGCAGCTTCCAAGTCCAATATACAACGGTAACCGTGCGGGAACAAACAACGGTCTTGGTCTACCTCCACGGATATTCCATGCAGCAGTAAGCACTTGTCACCACCACTAGACGCTGCCAACGTAAACACAGTCACAAGACATAACATAAACCACAGGCCAACAACAAAATACCATCACTCATCAGATACCACTTTGAACTTACCCTAGTCAAATGGTCTTCCGACTGTTGATCCTGTCCATGGCCGTTCCGTGAATTGCTTCTCGTTCTTAAGATCGCAGGGAACATTTTTTTTAAATGAAAATTGGTGTTTCTCCACAGTTGCTTGGATAGAAGTTTGACAAGCACCTCGGGCTCCAAAGGGAAGTCACAGATACGATCTGCACCTGTAATCACCGGCTCGTAATTTCCACCATGTGTTCTGATAATAGCGTGCGTGTGCGAGTGCATGTGTTTATTATTCGTATCGATCATGCACACAGTGCAGTATACACAGCATGCCAATTGTTGTGTTACTTAACTTGGTGTGCAAAATAACACCATGTACTTCGTGTCAAATCGAATAGTTCATATTTCAACTTGAAATGTATAAAATTGCCACAATTTCCCTTATTTCATCTTTTTTACCACCTAGATTTGTCGTTTCCGCTGTTTAGTTATGTTCAAGCGAACGGGGGAAGACGTGGTCTTCAGTGGAGCCAACTACTCGTTCGCAAACGCTTCTTCACCAATGCATTAGTTGATTTAGTTGAGGGATTTTTTTTTTAAATCATGTACGGCAAGGACACTATATTGGGAAGTGGGAGACAATGTTTTCCACAGTTAGTAGAAAGGCAAAGTGGACAATATCAATATTTCCCATTCTATTCGAGATAAATATAACAAAATCAATCCGTCTAGCTGCTCATAACAAACAGACAAATATCGATTGTGAAGTACGTTTGATGCCAAATGAAACATAATTACGCCATCACCATTTTAAACAATACGGCCTCATAGCATAGTAACCTAAATGCAGAAGGTTAGCCGTCTGCTACTTTAGCTGCAGTGAAGGTCCGCTTTTTCATAATTTCCTTGTAAGGCTGAAAATGTTATTAAACATGATCAGCTTTATCTGCCCTGTCAACATTAGAATAGGCTAATTAACTGACGAAAGTATATATCAGTCCGCCGGCTTGTGGTGGTGGTGGGGGGGGGGGGTTGAAAAAACTGTAAAAAGTGAGGTCCACTTGCCTTACATAACCACATAGAAAATTGCAATTTAAAAAAAACATAGGAGAACTCTGCCGAATTATGAGTTCCACTGCTTGCTTCAACTATAACCTTTTTTTCAAACCAGATTCAAACTGAAAATTATTCAGTCGCTTTCACCTCAGACAACTAAAAAAGATTCACAGGGGTTAGGCCAAAATGAGGCCCAAAAAAGTCTCCGGTTTCTGGTCATCGGTCGGCTTCAAAATCGGTGCGGTACGCGCGCTTTTTTCGGCCATTTTTTTTTTTTTTTTTTTTTTTGCCAACAGGGAAATACGTGATACATTGTACACGCGGGGACCAAATTTCCCATAATTATACAAAGTATGGTGGCTTAGAGAGGCCTCACAAATCGGGCAACGTTCATACCCCTATGTGAAAAAGTCGTTTAAAACACATCACGGCAGAATAATCGATCCAGCAATTTTTGCTGCAAATGGACATCGTTTCATAGCAACAACAACAACAACAACAACAACAACAACAACAACAACAACAACAAAAGGAAAATTAAAAATGCCGACGTGCGGATCTGAGGCAACGCGCGCGGAGACCAGAAACCGGAGACCTTTTTTTTTGGCCTTGCACCAATAAAGTTTCACCGATTACAATTTTACAATTTGGTTATTTAAAAATTTATAACTTACCTTGACGATCTGTATGTCCCTGTTATAGTTATGTTATATTATTGTTTTCCTTTCTTTTTGATGTTTCATTTCTTTGATTTAAATATAGCCAGCAATTCAAACTCAACATTTTACAAGGTTAAAGTCAACTTCATCACGGAATCTGTACATAAATGCCAACAAACCTCAGTCTCAGGTGAAGAAATCCTTCCGGTTCAGAGATGATGGTTATTCAATACTAATTATTTTGACGCTTATAGATAATTGAGCTGTTTAATTTGAAACTCGGTCCGCACCGCTAAACCGGACTTGCCTTGCCTGCACATCCTTGCCCGACCCCGTGATGACGCGCCCGCGGGGACACTGGCAACTTGCCCATTGACTCGAGCTCGGAAACTGCTGGCCGGCTCGATTGCTTCCTAACCGGCGGTCGATCATTGCTTTAAGTGAAGAAAATTACACTTCGTCAATTTTCGCACATTTTCAGGATTAGATGCAAGGCCCTGAGAATGGTAGTTTAATGATGTTATCAAATGCATGTAGGCCCGAAGTTATAATTATTGTAATAATAAGGACAAAGCGACATATGACATATAAAACACAACATTGTATTGACATTTCTTCTGCCAATTTCTCCTAGAAAGCTTCCCCTTGCATGTTTATCTTATGCATACTTTATTTTAACAGTAAAAACATGCTCATATTAATCATGGAGGAAGTCCTTCCTCCATGTATTAATACATGAGGAGAACCATCAATAAGGTAAGAGGCTTTCTGATACCATGCTTATGACGAAGGTGTTGTTAATTTTACATTAAATGTATTCACTTCTTTACGTACAATTATGCCTATAAATCTGATAAAAATTAAACAAAATTGCTGGATATTGGCCGGTATTAAGATAACTAAAAACACAGGCGATGAATTATTTAAGATAAAACAAATTCTGTGTGAATCTTTATTTTCCCGCCATTTTGTTTAAATCTGCTCACAATGCTCTTTTTCTTTTAAATGTGAATCAAATACAAAGACTTAAAGTTTGCATGGTGGACAGTGGTCATTAATAGACGGTAGGTTTGCTGTAACACCATGTAGGCCTAATGATCTATCTTGAGTAATTGTGCGAGTCTGAGAAGAACCTGTGAATTAATAACTCACCCAGGTTCTTCTCAGAAACGCACAACTCGAGAAAGATTATTTCAGAATGTTAATCAATTTCGAATTAGTTATTTAAAACAAAAATTAAATCAATAAAATAACCATGATTGGGCATATCACACATGTGGTTAAGACACCGGACGGCACATTTCTGTAAAACATAAAACATGATTTTGTTTTCACGGTTTCTCGCGGTCGTTTTTTCTGGCCAAAAAAACGTTAGCACGTCTTGTGATGACACTTTCAAAGGTTTTATGATGGTTGAGCTCAGATGAATGTATACCCCCGGTACTTAACAAAAACTAATGTTGTACCTGAAGGGGCGGATCCAGGATTTTGAAAAGGAGGGGCACTCTCCTAAAAGGGGCGTATTCCCTCTTATTTAAAGGGGCAATATCGTCACGAATAACAGGCCATGGAATCGGAATGCTAGTTTTAGGTTAACTCAGTGACTATACCACAATGCCCCCTCATGAATAGGTCATGTTACCTTTGCAGCTGCATAAAATAATGAGCCAGTAATTTTTAGTCAATATGTTAATCTTAAACTAGGACATTGATTCTATGCTCGGTGTCGAAAGTCTGATCGTGATGACACTGTCCCTTTAATTATTATTGGCAAATGTAACCTTTAGATGGTTTACAAATGCTGCGGTCAATTATTTCAAGATTAACAAGAAGCACAGAAATGTGCCGATTAAAAACTAAATTGCAGATGAATATAATATAGAGAAAAGCACTATGCATCTTTTTGAAGATATAAGGTCTATCATTGGTAAATCTATAAATGACAATAATAAATAGTCAAATCGTAACCTAAAACTTAGCTGGAATGATGATGATGCTATCAATCTCCCCTAGAAATGTCTGAGGTGCTGTCAGTTTTGAGTCAAATTAAATTATTGCTAATAGTTTCCAGTTCAAATAATTATTTTACGAAGTACTGTTTCGTAAATTCCACATGAATAAATGAATACAAAAATCTGCATGCATTATCACTTCCAGTGTGTACTCGCTAATGACGCTGTGTATAATACAGTATTTTGCAATAATGCTGTATACCATCCCTTTAAACGGACTAAAAAGAAAAACATGTATCCCGAGATGATTTTTCGGTTTAATAATTCGTAAAATAAATCATCACCATTATAACAAGTAGAATTCTGGTACAGGACTAATGACTCAAACTAAATATGTTTGAGTCGATCGATAAGAGTATTAGGTCCCGAGTCCATGAACCTCATCTGGTCGATGAGAGCTTACACACACAACTGGGCCGAGCTTAATCCAAATGCCTCTTCCGCTCACAGTCTCCTATTTTTAGAATAATGATGTAATTGTCGCTGTGCCAATATTATAAAAGGTACTTTTGTAAATTTATTCCGCAAGTTTTGGTCAGGAGTCGCTTGGTCGTAATGTGGTTAGCACGCTCGCGTCGCATTGACATGGGTCGAGTTCGATTCCACGTGTGACCAGATTTAAAAAAAAAATTGGTTTATAATTTTGTTTAATCATTTTAGCATAATTATAGCATATGAATTGTTAATATTATCCACAATTAATTGCTGTTGAGCTGCCCCTCTCTTTACAATACACTGGATCCGCCACTGACAAATGGATTTTGGAAAATCATCCACGTCCAGGAATTACTATATTCCGCCAGGCAGGGCCGTCTTAAGAATATTTGAGGTCCCCGGGCAAAGCAATGTAATGGGGCCCCTAACCCCCTCGCCCCCCCCCCCCCAACACATTAAAATTAAGTTTTTCAACTGGGAAATTTGCGGCATTTCATTGCAGAAAATTGCTTTATAATTGGTTGAAAGTCTATGTTTTTATTTTTCAAATTGAATCTCGGGGCCCCTAAAATCGCGGGGCCCCTAAAATCGCGGGGCCCCCGGGCAACTGCCCATCCCAGTGTGCCCATGCGATAAGACGGCACTGCCGCCAGGGTTTGCTTGCATAATCGTACCACTCGTGACAAACTTTGATCGCTTTTATTTGTTTCTTTCTTAACCGAGCACGGGTTGCGGACTTTCAAAGATATCATTTCTTTCTTATTTTGCTTTGTTTCGTTTTGTTGCTTTTTGGGTTCGTTGTGGTTGTTTGCCCCTGAAAGTAATTATTGCACTGTTGATTATATAGAGGGCGCTATGCTAGCTGCAGGCGGTAATTTCGTAGCTCATCATCAGCATGATCTTTACTACGGAGACACGTACAGCTCGCGATTTTGTTTTCTGCAGTACACTCCGTCCACTATGTGCATTTGTATGCTAAAAATTATTTTGTTTGCTTTATATTCATTTTAAAAATCCGCCACAACCTTGAATTACTATTATACAGAAAAGCTTTGCTTCTGAATTAATTTTGTAGTTAAACAAAATGGATAAAATGTATTAAAAATGTATAAAAATAAATCATGAAAATGTTGAAAATCCTAGTATTGATGAACTCGTTACCTCTTACTTGCAAGGCGAGCGTTCTAACCACTAGACAACCATGCCAGTCCAATTTGTCTGTGAATTAATTATTGAAGAACTTAAAAAAAAAAAAGATTTCTATTCCAATTTATTAGCCATTAGCAGTGTACTGCAGAAAAAACAGTGTACGGCTCTGATGAACGAAGACAGAGCCTTATCGGAGAAGCTTTAGTGCGCCCTCTTTCGGGAAGTGTATTCTCAAAATCATTCGTTCGCAGGGTTGCCAGTTTGGCGTTTTACACGCCAAAAACAACCAATTTGGCGTTTTTAAGTTGGTTTGGCGGGTAGAAATTAAAAGTGCCCGCCAAACGGCTTTTTTGGCGTTTTCAAATGGCCTACCATAAAAAATAAAAGTGAACTGGTATAAAGCCCAAACGCACGGCGCGCCGTGCGTGCAGACGGTCCGCTATCCAGTGCTGTACAGTCTGTTTAACAACATATTGTATCAGATAGAGCCAGAGTGTGAATGAACCACCGAGAGACGATCCGGAAGAATTCGATGAACTCTAATACGTTCAACTTGTATGTGCTTAGTGCTACCCGTGACGTACGTGGCACACTATGATTTGATGTTCGCTTTTATGGTGTTTTTGTAACTTCTTGTTTTATTTATTTAAATTGAAAATTGTGTTAATCTTTTCAAAGGAACACTGATTTCAAGTTTTCAAAGACTTATTTAATCATTCAGTTACATGATGAATTAATATGATTTAATGAGGAGACTGCAGGAAGACTGTCCTTCCTGATCGAGACGCATGAGATGTACGTGTGCGCTCGGACCGAGCCTCCGTGGTAAACCTCGACTGGGATGAACATTGAATAATATGAGGAAATTAAAAGTAAGATTTTATAAAATTTACATTCTCAAATGATATGTTAACGTATCTTAATTGTAACGAATTGAATCCCATGTATTATACCTTTACATATAGGGTCAATTACCTAAAAATACATCAAATACAAATTTGGCGTTTTTTAAATCCCATTTGGCGGGCAATTTGGCGGACTGGGCTTCCGGAAAACTGGCAACCCTGTTCGTTCGTCCAAACCGGTACTTTAGTCTGTGGGGACGAGCGAAAACATTTCCACGAACGACCCAGGATTTGTTTACTTTTTGCCTTTAACAATAATTTACAGTTATTATAATGAGTGACCATAATGAGGTGGAAGTATATCTGATGGTATGGATGAGTGAACAACCAAATATAATAATAATAATAGCCAGGATTCTAACCCATATTCTGACGACTCAGGCACTCGACCACTCGGCCATGGCACCCATCATCTAATCTTGTCCAGTAAAATCGTTTCGATCATTTCTAAAATTGCATTTTCCTGCCATAAACGCCATAGGGTCATCTGATCTTCGAGATAATGGCAAATCTCAATGTTATTATTAACAATTCCAACATTATTTTACTTATTGGCTCTAATAGGACAAAACGTTTTCATGAATACTGCCCTCTACGGTTAAGGGAAGGTACATCATTGGTTATCACCAGATTACAACATTTCACATCAGATCCGAAAAAGTAACTTATAGGAACAATATCGTCACGATCAAAGCAGACTTTCAGCAGGGCATGGAGGAATCGGTATCCGAACACAGTGACTAAAAATTACTGGTTCATTTATGCAGCAGCAACGGTAATATGACCTTATCATATAGGGGGGGGGTATTATGGCAGTCACTGAGTTAATCTAAAACATGCATTCCGATTCCATGCCCTGTTGATCGTGACGATACTGTCCCTTTAATGTGAAGTTGGTAAAGGTATTAATAATCCTAAAACATTATTCTGTCTGAAATGCTCTCAATTCAGAGGAATCAGGAACAAACTGTTGCTGATGGCAACGTTTTTCTCCATGCAGCGGCGTAGCCACGGGGGGCCTGGGGGCACGTGTCCCCCACAAATTTCCAGTGCCCCCCAGGTGCCCCCACGAAAAATCCTCATAGTGCCCCCAAAAACAGAAAAGATAAAGAAAAGGGAAAAAACCCATACCCCCTGGGCCCCCCCACTGAAAAGCAATGCCCCCCCCCCCTGTGACCCCCACTGAAAAAATCCTGGCTACGCCGCTGTCTCCATGTGTTTTTTGAAGGAAACAAAAATGCTTATTCACACTTTTCTCATGACTGAGATTTACAATATTATTGAGCTGACACTCTCACAGGTTGGTTGGTTGGTTGAAGTATAATCTTGATTCGAAGTAAGGCTGTGATGGGTATCCGAAACTGTCATTACCCAGTTCCATTTTTCGGTTCCAATTTATACCCGTAAACGACTTTTTAAAATTCGGATTTAATATTTGAGCGGTGCGAACAGAAATATGTGACTCTTGAACGATGTAATGTTTACACTTTTACAGACAATTATCTTTAAATTCAAGAGATTACACTCCAATAAAGGCTTTGTAGTAGTTTATGGACATTTTCCATACATTTTTCTCCAAGTGTTTGTGATACATTGTATTGAATCGTTAAGACTGCAAAGGGCCTGACAGTGGCTGCTTCAAACAACTTATCAAACTTTAATAAAAACGACACAGTAAAGAAAACATGGTATCCTCTGTATTACAAAGATCAATTTTGTTACCATTTACAGTACATATATTTGTGCACCACCGGAAGCATGTTTTCAACAAAAATGAAAACGGGTATCTGGGTATCCGAAGTTTTCTGATTTCGGGTATCCGGTTCCAAAAATATCCGAAAATGCACACCCCTAATTCGAATAAAGTAAGCATACTCATACAAGCAGTTTTCCCGATATTTACTAATGCCGTACCTTGCCCTTTAAACATGCATGCCTAGGCGTGAACAGAAATGTGAACTGATGTGAACCTAAGACCTGAGTGCTTTGCAAAAAATGTCTGATTTCTAAAGGCTTATTTTTTTTCGTATAAATGCACAAGATAATGTTTTACCAAAATGTGCATGCATGCCTATATATTTAAAGCCATACTTCAGTAACGATTGTAGCTACACCCATGCATAAGAATCAAGCGATATGTACAAAAACCATTATTTTCAATTTGTTTAATTTTCTGTGTCGTTATAACTAGAACATAACAGAGCATTCAGATGATTCGCGCTCATTCTTCGTAGACTTTTAGTCGAGGGCCTGCTGAAAGATTTAAATTGGGAAATTATTACCGCTAATTTTACTAAATAATGATAGCACCTCAGACAGAAATATTTCGTGATCTGGGGATGCTTTAAAGGGGCAATAGTATCACGATCAACAGGGCATGGAATTGGAGTGCTAGTTTTAGATTAACTCAGTGACTGAAAAATCACACGATATTACGGCATGATAAGGTCATATTTGTGCAATTTATAAGAAATATTTCATGATCTGGGGATGCTTTAAAGGGGCAATACTATCACGATCAACAGGGCATGGAATTGGAGTGCTAGTTTTAGATTAACTCAGTGACTGAAAAATCACACGATATTACGGCATGATAAGGTCATATTTGTGCAATTTAGTCCTTTACGTTTTATTTTGTATGTAATTGTCCATTAATTAAGACTTGTTATTATTATTAATTCATCTGTACCTCCTGTAACAATTTTTGTATAATATTGATATATTTTTATATTATATGAGGGCCCCAAATGATCAGCTGTGCTGGATGGGTTACCCTCGTTAAAGATGGTTTTAAATAAAAAAATAAAAAAAATATTACTGTTGCTGCATGCTGCATAAATAAGCCAGTAATTTCAGACACTGTGTTCATCTTCAACTATAGGACACCAATTCAGTGCCCTGTTGAAAGTCATGCTCTGATCATAGTGACGATACTGTCCCTTTAAACCATCGTCAACTCCAAGTAAGAAGTATTTCAAACTATGATCAATAATGTTTTTTTTAGATAACGAAACTGGGCGATTTTAATAGCCAAAAATCTTGGATACGCAAATAAGGTGATAGTCGGATACCGTTACTAAGAACAGCGTGCGCTGCAGTGGACTAGGTCATCCAATTTATTTCATCAGTCGGTAAAATCAGTCATCCAAACATTTGACGTGTTAAAGAAATTCCATATAGACCTAAGCATTATAGCATGTAAGAAAACAATTCAAATAATGTTGTTTGCTCGAAATAATATCCAAACTGTTTTCTGTGTATTTTTTTAAAGTAACCAATCAGCGTTGCGGAAAGAACTTTCTCACCAGGGTCTATTAGCGAGAGCGAGGTAGACCCTCGGATCGAGGTTGCTATGTAAGGGCTTATTCGATTATTAAAATAATGCACAGCGGCTCATGCATTATTCATGTCACCCTGGAGGATTCAACCTCATTCCTGACGATCGAATCTTCACTGTCAATACGGATGTCAAGCTACCGCCAGCAAAATCACACCCGCTCTATATTTAGATTAATCTAATTTCTCCTTAGGTACGAATGGTGAAGACATGACTCAGGTGTAAAAGCTTTATCCTTGCAGCGCCACCTAACAAAAAAAAAACCCAGATACAAATCCGCTATCTTTAAGTGGTTAGAGACATAATACAGGTGCCTGCTATGCAGCGGCTATCCTTCAACAGTTACCATGGAAAGTGATGTATTACTTAGTATTCCTTGACATGGACTTGGTTCTCATGTGGCCGTGCAGTGTTCACGCTACAGACCGGTTGATTCATTAGTGAACCACATACATGATTTCCCTGTTGAAATAAACGGCCGGATTTATATTAATTTAATACTCCAATTTTTTTTAATAATACGTTATGGAGAGCACGCATCACCTCGGCCTACTTGACTTTGAGAAACCCAGGTTTCAGGTTTCAGGTTGATTTATTTCCACATTATTAAACCAAAGAAAGTTAATCACAGACAGTTACATGTAAATGAAATATATAATGATGTGAATAAAGTAAATGTGATACTGCAGAGGGATCCATTAAGAAGCAAAGCTTGTAGACAATGGTCCCTATAAAGCATGCACATTGAGCCTATAGAAAAAGAAATAAAAGAGAGTATACCATTGGGAGGACAAAATAACAGGACTCAATGCACATGTTGCTTACAAAAACTAATTAAACATACATATGTAAACAAACAAAAACAGACAAGTACCTTGGGGCATGGACTACACAATACAATAGGCCAGCGAACTGGATTTAAAATGAACAATTGCATTACAGAGATTCAGCGATAAGCTTCCAACATAATAGATTTGTATATACGCTTAAAAGTAGAAATGTTTTTTGAGGATTTAAGTTTGCCAGTAAATGAGTTCCAAAGCATGGGTCCCTCGTGTTTAACCGTTTTATGGGCAAAAGAGGTAGAGTATATGGAATGTGAAAATTTGAGGCTTGACGAGTGAAGTGAGAATGAATTTCACAATTCCGAAAAAAAAATACTTTTAATAGAAGAAGGTAAATTGTTACTGGTGAATTGGTACATGAGGGACCCAAGCTGATAATGATATTTGCTGTGTATTTGCTGTAAAGGGCATTAAATCACATATTAATTAAATTAAATTAAATCACATATTAATCAGATTAAATGTTGACATGATTAAACACACACTTCAAGACACATGCAGTTTACACACAGTGACACCATGGAGGTGACACTCGACAAGATAAATTATTGCACATCTGTTCTATCATGGTTCTGTAGAACCTCAACATCTACTTAACATTTTGATACATTGGTTAATAATAATAATTGGTTGAGAGGTTAAGACGTCTGTACGAGTGAGCAGGAGGTCGTGGGTTCGAATCCCGCCCGAGTGGCATGTAACGGTTTTTTTTCACAGGCACTTGGAAAGCACCGAATATGCAGTGCTCCACACACGTTGGTGTAGGGCAAATGAAACCAATTGTTTATCACCAGACGCAAGAAATTCATCAACCTATTATAATAATACTAATACTAATACTAATACTAATAAAATACATGAGAACAACAGAAGAAAGTATTAATGGTTATATAAGATCATATACGTTGTGTATGCATATTATGTACATTAATAATAAAGTATAAAACTAACCATTTGCGTTTTCAGTTCAATGAGAGCAATATATATATATGTATATATATATTTTTATGAGAGTTGCGAACCTCCATTCACGTCCTTGGACGTCCAAGATCAAGATCAAGGTTTCTGCAAAGCAGTAGATTGAACAATTATTATAGAGACAGCATAATAACATAGGCCACAGGAAATCACCATGCAACCTCGAGACCTCGCGACTATAGCTCTTATAAGGATCACAGCGCGCACGAGTAAGTGATTTTGGGTATCACTTATGTTGCACATCACCACATAATAATATTCTAATTTGATAACATTACTGGCTTCCTAAATCAAGAAGTAAAAACTACAAAAACACACATTTGCTGATCCGCCTACCCATAGGAATTTTTGTTTCGTGTAATTGCATAATGGGGTGCCATGGTCGAGCGGTTTAGTGCATCGGATTTGTGTTCTGATGGCTGAGTCGTCAGAATGTGGGTTCGAATCCCAACCGCGACCATGGTGCTTGTGTCCTTGAGCAAGACACTTTACCATAATTGCTTCTCTCCACCCAGGGGTAAATGGGTACCTGTGACTGTGAGGGCAGAGTTGGTTGTTGTGTTTGATTATCCCTATTTGCGCCAAAATGGCAGCAATTGAGCTGTATGGGGAGCTGAGCTGATCTGAGATGGTTTCAGGAATGATTTATGAGCCTGATTTATGCGCCTTGAGCACAAGTTTGGTGGATACGTGCGCTATATAAGTCTACATTATTATTATTATTTATTTATTTATTTAGGGCCCTTGAATCATGCTATA
The DNA here is from genome assembly GCA_029582265.1 of Zoroaster sp. YZ-2022. Classification (NCBI taxonomy): domain Eukaryota; kingdom Metazoa; phylum Echinodermata; class Asteroidea; order Forcipulatida; family Zoroasteridae; genus Zoroaster; species Zoroaster sp. YZ-2022. The sequence continues at coordinate 27,092,655 of CM055828.1, read as the reverse complement.
CGAATGGGTAAATGTATGATAAAAACGTCTGGTTAAAAGTGTCTTCACCACCCTGTACAAAATGGGATGTAGAATAACGCTAGTGTTGTTCACTGTATTCTTCTATGGTTTCATATTAGCCAACACTGCATATTTAAAAACCCTAGTTTCTGCATTGCATTATTTGCCACGGGGGGCCTGGGGGCACGTGCCCCCCACAAATTTCCAGTGCCCCCCCCAGGTGCCCCCCCACGAAAAATCCCGATAGTGCCCCAAAAACAGAAAAGAAAAAGAAAAGGGAAAATCCATACACCCTGGGCCCCCCCACTGAAAAGCAATTCCCCCTGTGCCCCCCCCCCCACTGAAAAATTCCTGGCTACGCCGCTGCAAAACACGTCATTATTTCAGAGAGATTTGAGAGATTTGAAAAATAGGCAACTAAAATATTCATATAGGCCTATTATTCACGTTTTGGCGTCACCAAAAAGATATTAGGGGCCAGCCCCCACCCCCCCGCAAGACAATTGAGGCAGGTGCTGACTTTCATTTGAGAAATAATTCTAATGAGCATCTCATGGGACACTCATTATTCAAACATCTTGCAATTATAACAGGTCGTGTCATGCTATGCAGGTTGAGTACGCGGTCAAACGGAACTTTTCTCTTTCCACTTCACGTATATAAGTAGGGACTAAAGATAATTGACATCGTTTATTCAGTAATGACGGACATTATTTCAAAGTTTCTATCTTTTAATCTCAATCCAATTCGAGTACTGGGATGTATTATCAAGTGAGAGATGCTTACCCTATCAAGTTTACACTGCTGCAGTGTAGGCTTCTAGCATTTGGTACACAGCAACGATATCATTAATATCTGCGACCTTGCCGCATTGAAATGTTATCTATCGCTTTTGCCAGTGGGACTGATGAATAGCGAACAATCTCTGCAGTATCAGTGTTAAAATCCATAGAGCGTTCGGCCAAATGTTAAAATCAATAGAGCGCTCGGCAAAATGAAACACAGGTATGTCACCGTCCAGGTGACAGGAAAAACTGGGAATTTCTATACCGTGAGCGGATCGAGTTTGACCCGGAGGACTTCCTTGGTCCGACCGGTGAGACAACTACTCGGGGATCAATACTCGCAATAATTATAGACAGTGGAGGCAGTTTGGGCAAAGATATATAACTCTATCAAGTTTAAAAAAAAATATAAATGCAGTCAATGTGCACTGCACTACAATTAAGTGTCACACCAACATTTGCTCCGGCCACTGGCCTGAAGAGGGCGCTACTTATGCAAGCACGATTGTCATCAGGACACTCGTACAAACTACATTGACGTAAGTGTCAACGGTTACCACGGAAGTGTTGCCGCTGTAAATATTTTTAACAACATTACAGAATAAAGAGGAACGTCTGGTTTGTATATAAAATGATTTTATTTAATTAATCAAACGACATAACTCCGGCAAAATGACTGTATACGTTAAAATTACCGGACCATAAATGGCGCCGCAAAATGCCCCAAACTCAAAGGCTAAGTGCATGTCACCGCTAGAGGGCTACGATGTTCACGAAGTGGAAACATTTTTGGTAAAATGTCTGTAAATGTATCAATACTTTATAAGAATCAAGATGTCATGATATACCGGTATACATATATAAAAACCAACCTGTCAGAAAAGTCGTGAGAAAAGTGTGAAAAAAGCGGAGTTAAACGTTGCCAGTACTTCGTACAGTATTTGTTGGTGTACATGTATTATTATTATTATTATTATTATTATTATTATTATTATTATTATTATTATTATTATTATTATTATTATTATTATTATTATTATTATTATTATTATTATTATTATTATTTCGCGTTAGCACAGCATGAAAAGAAAGATCTTGTTTTCCTTTCTGCCGGTTACACCTCGAGTCAAGCGACGTCCCGTAGCCTTAGATCTCGAGTGTCTTTCGCAGAATCCTTGCTGTCCCTAAGAGTGCCGCCTTCTGTAGTAATTCTACTCTAACGGATGTTCCTATCTCCTTGAGATGTTTCTCCAACGCCTTCGGGATTGTACCCAGTGCTCCCACTACCACCGGAATAACCTTCACCTTATTATTATTATTATTATTATTATTATTATTATTATTATTATTATTATTATTATTATTATTATTATTATTATTATTATTATTATTATTATTATTATTATTATTATTATTATTATTATTATTATTATTATTATTATTATTATTATTATTATTATTATTATTATTATTATTATTATTATTATTATTATTATTATTATTATTATTATTATTATTATTATTATTATTATTATTATTATTATTATTATTATTATTATTATTATTATTATTATTATTATTATTACATCTGGCCCTGAGGCTAAATTGCTACAATGTTTACAATTTAAAAACATTAGGAGTACAAACAATTACTGTAAAAAGGTTACCGACATAGAAAACGACATAAAACACATCTGAAAAAACAACACAATTAATGTAAAAAGATAAAATTATTTTTGGTTAAAAATACTGACGAAGTAAGGCATCGGACTATTTTTATATCTGTTTGTTTTGCACTTATAATTACTGAAAGATTGTTACTATTTCTGAGTTGATATTGAACATTATAACCTCTTGATTATAACCAATGATTATAACCAATGACGGAATACCTCAGATTCTCTATAAAAAATTGCAAAGTTGAAGCAAAGGTCTTTCTATATAACTTTTCTTTTTTTTATATATAGGCCTAACTCTATGGTTTATATTCTCTTTAATGAGGGCGCTTCAGGATGAAAATTGTTTGAAGATTATTGGTGCCCGAGCTTTTACATCATATCACTTTATTTGGATAAGAATTTTTGTAATTTGTGTAACCTGTTTCCCTTTAACGAGAAAATAGTGAAAATGCATTCAGATTGTTCGTATTCATTCTAAAACGGATGACAGCATTTCATTTCACAAAATGATACCTAAACAATAGTCCAGTGAGACAATGATATTTCAAGGGATGTTTGATACCATCATCATCTTTACACCAAGCAAGTTTTATGTAAAACTGTCATCATTTAAAATATTCCAAGTTACCAAAGGTGTCAAGCATTTTTTATAGCAACGATGTGCACTTAAGTCTACATGATGTAGGGCCTATGTAGATAAAACCATAGATAAAGTAGAACATCCTATTAAGTAAGAATCCTTGTACGATACGTCATGACGGCTTAACCTCACCACGGCTTCTCAGGCAGAAGAAAAGGTTAGTTGGTAAGCCAGCTGTGTTGCGGGTTGTTCGGGTAATTAGCGTGATCGGGTGACAAATTAACAGGAGGCCGTGTGGTTCGGATGAATGAAAGACCATCACCACAGGGGATTTTGTCTGAAATCGAGTCAACATAATCAAAATTGTGGCAAAGGAAATATTGTGTTTTGAAATTTACAACACTTTAACATTTTGTACTTCCGTCCAAATGTAAGTAATGTTATTGTATACTTTCCTCGCATTGTTCACCCCTGTGGACCCGGGTTCGAATCCCACCCGGATCCAACAACCCAGGTCGACATGAAGATTTTTTTTCAGTACCCATCTGATTAGGCCTACGTGTCTGGGTTTTTATTTGAGAAATTGTTTTATTAATTTAAAGGGGCAGTATCGTCACGATCAGAGCAGACTTTCAACATACAGGGCATGGAATCGGTATCCCAGTTTACGATGATTAATTGAACGTTACTTCTTCATTTATGTTTATGTCTTTATCATGTGCATTGGCGGATCCAGGGGGGGGGGGGCTAAGGGGGCTGTAGCCCCCTAAAATCGTTAAAAAAATATTTTAAAAAGGGAGAGAAAAAGAGAGAGGGGGAGGGGAGAACGCACTCCCATTCCCACAGTGTGCGGGATAAACATAAGGAGGTGACCTACTTAGTGCTGAAAAATAACTGTTTTTGATTCTCAGCCCCCCCCCCCCTAAAAATGTTCTGGATCCGCCCATGATGTGGGGTATTATTTTCAATCACCGAGTTAATCTAAATTTAACACTCCGATTCCATGCCCTGTTGATTGTGACAATACCCGGTATTGTCCCGTTAATGACACAATGAAATGATTACAGTGAAACAAGTTGGTTTCCGCATGACTGATTCTTATGATACCGTCTCTTTAACTAAAATGATAGCACCTCATACTGAAGGATACCATCATCAACTTAAAGATACCACCATCAACTTAAAAGCCAAGTAGGCTATAGTTTCATGTCAAACTGAACTTTATTGAGATTATTAACAACAGTGTTATATAAAGGTACAGCTTTAGTGCTTGCCAAATTGTAAATTAAAATTACTGAATTATAATCTAAAAATGTCCTTGAGATGAAGTTGGTGATGGTGCTAAATTTCCTGAGAAATTATTTCGTCTGACATGCTGTTTATAAAACGTTAAATATATTACACATTTGAAATGATCACGGTCGTGGTCCATTTTCTACATTAAAATGGATATATTATCTCAATGCATTTTCGCAATTTTTCTCATTAAAGGGACGATATCGTTACGATCAGAGCAGACTTTAATTAAACAGGGCATGGAATCGATGTCCTAGTTTAAGATGAACACAGTCACTGAAAATTGCTGGCTCATTTATGCAGCAGCAACGGTAATATGTGACGCCGTATGTCAAAACCAGGCACAATTGGGCAAGAGGTCAATTTTGAGTTATTGAAATATTAGTAAAATATAGACCTTGCACTTTACAATGCCGCTTTCTTTTTTCAAATCGGATATTCCATAGCGAAGTTATTAAGATTGGAAATCGGACTGTCCGAAACATCGAAACTGAGATAATAGCCCTTTAAAGTTTGAGAAATAGCCTTTTAAGGTTTGAGTTTAAACAAAACAAGAAGGTCAACAATGTTGCAGGAGCAAAGAAACTGGTCTATAGTTGATTTTCAAACTTTTTTCAGTTATGAAATTGCATTATTTACCAAAGAAAGTAAGATTTTATTTTGTGAAAAATTATAATGCCTCTCTAAAAGTATTTTTAAAATAATTTGTCAGTTAGAAATTTCAGTTAGAAACTTTTACAGAACATTTTAAACATTTGTAGCATCATAAATTTCCAAAAATCTCAAAATCGCAAAAAAATCACCCCCAAGGCATTTTGCAGCTGTTCCTCCGTTCGTAGCTCTGCCCAATTCCGCCTGGTTTTGACATACCGCGTCACATATGACCTTGTCATGTTAGGTATTATTTTCAGTCACTGATGAGTTAATCTAAAAACTAGCACTCTGATTCCATGCCCTGTTGATCGTGACAATATTGTCCCCTTTTAAAGGCACAATAATGAGCTCAGTGACTCTTATAAAGTATGGATGCGTTCACACGCATTTGACCAATGGTGTACAATTCCTTTAATCGTAGTTTAGTAAGCTTTATGTTCTTGGAATATCGATCAATAATCCTCATTGGCGCTGGCACTCTGGCAGTTGCTGCTTCATCGCTTGCAAATCTTGTTTCAAATGCCACGACAAATCGAAGAAAACAAATCACTTCATGAATGCATTATATGACAGGTGCAACAATTATGTGTCGAGCATCGTTGAATAGCCAACAATTACATTGAAATTACACTATGTCAAACAAATAATACATGAATTGCATCAATGGCAGGTTAATGCATAAAGCATGCGCCATCAGTGTCAAGCTGTTTTATTTTTCAGTAAATTGACGGACATTTGATGAATCCTAAATTATTTAGCCCATACGTAAGAATCGCCTTCATGAATAACATAGCATCCCCCAGATTTTGCAGAGAGAATAAATACCGTTCGTCATGTTATGCGAGTTGAACAGAACAGGTTTGGAAGATTCTAATTTGGGAGTAAATTTCACAGGGCCTACGGATGTTTCATTAAGTTCAGACAATGGTGGGCAAATATGTTTTGACCCACTGGCATTATATTGTTAATCAATGGTAGGCCTATAGGCCAATTCTATTTGTATCTGTTTGCCAGCGGTGATTTATTGCTGCCGCTTGTTGGTGACGTATGATCCGAGGACGTGACGTAGAGAAATCAGACACGACATTATTATCGCAATAAGACACTCGAAGAATGTTGTCTAGATGCAGCAGTAATTATTTCGATATTTCGAAATCAAAATGATTTATTAAACACTCAATGAACAAAATTACCGAAGCATTGCTTCACAGTCCATGTTTAGGGCCTTATGTACCAATTAGGTTATAATGACTAAATCCAAATCAGAAGGCAGATTATGAGTTATAGGTTACAAAGTTCGTGTTTGTCGATCGTACAACCGTAATGCATTTCCAGTTTTGTCGAAACAACGTAACAAACTGAAACGTTCACAGGTCATTTGTTTAATACCAATTTGCAGAATACTAATGATATTCCCTTTATGCTCAAAAACATTAACCATACAAAAGATACCCCTTTTTAGAAAGGCGTGAGTTTCAAGGCGGGCACTTCAAGATCAAGGAATCGCGGAACTGTATCGAATTTCTCCCGCAAATCAATCACTATTATAAGAGGCATGAATAATACGTAGACGGTCGACTGCAAAGTCAGTGGCTCAAAATAAAAACATGTTCTTCTTCATTACAAGCGTCAATGACAATATATGACGTCATCTACATGGTGTGTCAAAGCATGGAGGAAGAAAGAGATGGCAATTTGGCGAAATTAATGGAAAGCGACAAAGGCACAACGCTGTAATAGAAAGAAGTCGTCGTGAAGAGAAATAGTGCACAAAGAAAATTGTGTCTTCCAAAAAGTACACCAAGGATGAGAATTACATTAAAATGATGGTTGGCAAACGTGCATGAAAACTAACAAGCAATTCAGAGGAGCCTGTACAAATGAAATTGATTCAGTTATTGTGTCTATTTATGGGAATGAATTTGTTTAAGTTTATAGGCAAAACTATATTATTGAATTAATTTTGCATTTCGCAATTTACCTCACGAACGTAAGTTAAAACTTCACTTGATTTTAAATGAATTCTTGTCGACGATAAACAAATTAAACTCCTTAAAATAAACAACTGATATATGTTTCTTGTAACGGTATTGCCGATTTTGCTTTTGGATATTTCTGCCGCAAAATCCGAAGGGCTGAAATATTGTCTTGGAAACAGAGGCTGCGTGCAAGTGTAAGATTGAAAGCAAAGTGATGAATAAAGATAAGGCAATGAAACAGGGCCGGTATGTCCTTGGGCGGGAAAGCTAGTGGGATTAATAAAGAAATCCAAGGCAATTGTCAAATAAAATGTAAGGAAACCAAGATAACACAAGCTCACGTACGATTCACAGATGTACAGATAATTTAAAGATTATTTAAAGCCCAACAACACACTGCCAAAACTGTGGTGATGTCAAGTTTTAATTTCAAGTTTTAATTTTGTAAAGAGCATACTCTTTTTCTAAATTCCGTTTTGCCAACATTACCTTCTCTTTAAAAAGCGAGAAACAAGCTGAAACTGTTTTGCCAACCATAACAATATACCTTCTCTTTAAAAAGCGCAATGATTATGCAGTATCGTAATTAAAATTGTCTCCAGAATTCATTAAATTGGTCTCGCCAGCGCTAGCCTTCACGTCTCGTCAGATTTAGTCAAAGTCCGGGCGATCATTCTAGCCTGGTTCCGACCCTGTCACGATCAGAGAATGCAGAAATATGACTAAGAGAACGCCGCCGCCACTCGGGAGAGCTCATTTGTCAAGAATGTTATTCTTTGTGGCGACAGTATTATAATCACTTGTGCATTGAGAGAATGCATGTGATCGTAAATCATTGAATAGTACCGGTACTTATTATCCACAAAGGGAGGATACAACATTGGTATCTGGAAACGTAATTATGGTCCTTTCAACCCTTTACTTTTGAAGATAATAAAACCACGGAGGAAGGAACCTCCATGATAAAACCATGGAGGAAGGAAATTTCCTTCCTCCGTGATAAAACTATCTTGTCAAATATTAATCACAAACAGTTCTCACATGTGTTTTTTCCCGACGGAAGTATTTTTCAGGATTGATACTTGTACCAACTTTACAGTACGTGAGCTTTTAACTAATATCTTAATTCGTTAAAATGGTCATCTGGTAACAGCACTTGTCACCAAAAACGTCACTGACAATGACGTAATGCTAGACGGCTGGAGTATTTGGTACCTGGTGAGAATCACCTTCGTAAACACGTGCTAGTCACTGGTTCACGAATACAGGTTGGTTCGAATGCTTCCCAATGTGACATGATTTTTTGGGTCAAAATATAAATATAAAAGTAAAAAACAGTAGTAAATTACCTGATTACAACATTAATATCCGAAAGAAAGCTAACTTGATGTGTGAACTTGGCAAAGGTTTCAATCATATCCTGACAATTTATTCTGTCTCACTCTGAAGTGCGCTGGTTTCAGAGACTAGACCTATGCACATGTTCAAAAACGAATTGTTAGGCGGCAACTTTTTCCTCCATATTTCCCTGTTATGTAAATGTATGCCTTTTCACACTTTTCTCATGATTTAGACTCCGAATTGAGCTGAAACTTTCACAGGTTATAGTTGTTAAATGTAGTATATCTGAGTTTCACATAAAGCACCCAGCATTTGGAATGAACTACCATCTGGTATCCGTCATGCTTCTTCATTGAGTCAATTTAAAACATCTCTCAAGACTCATTTATTTTAGGCACTGTGTATTTTTAAATTGTACTTGCATCTCACTGTAAAGCGCTGTGATACCGTTTGTGTAAGAGCGCTATATGAATGCCTTCATTATATTGTTTTGTAAGTAAGACTACCAAAGGAAGCAGTTTTGCCAGTATAACTAATAATATTGTACATTCCCTTTAAGATTAACAATTTCTTCAGAAACAGAATCCCACGCAGGGTTTCTTGTTTGTTAACATAAAAAAAAACACGAATGTATATCTCTCTGTTACCGCCAGGCATGGATGATAAACACTTTACATACCGTACTGTATATAGACACTTTGCAGTAATAATTATGGTACAAACATTAGACAATAAGCCATACACCTTCTGTACAACTGACACTATTAGGCAATTGTAAAAGACAACGTGTATACACGGAGTCATTCTTGCATTCACCTTATTCACGAGCTAGCCATGTCTTATTCCCTGAATACAAGAGGTTGTGTGTACCTGTACAACATGCTCGTTATATTTAATAATAATAATAATGTGTGAACTTATATAGCGCACGTATCCACCAACTGAGTGGTGCTCAAGGCGCATTATATTATTACCCCTGCTCATAAGGCTCATAAATCATTCCTGAAACCATCTCAGCTCCCTGGGGAGTATACAGCTCAATTGCTGCCATTACAGCGCATGTAGGGTTATAATCAACCAACTCTGCCCTCACAGGTACCCATTTAACCCCTGGGTGGAGAGAAGCAATTACGGTTAAGTGTCTTGCTCAAGGACACAAGTGTCACGGCCGGGTTTCGAACCCACATTCTGCTACTAACACCAGAACTTGAGTCCGGTAAACTAGACCGCTCGGCCACGACACTCCACGAAATATTTATAGTAACCTGCCTAATTGTATCAGGTTGCAGGGGCAACTTCGCTTTCAAATGTCCTTGGATTTTAGGTAAATTAATGGAACTAGCTACATCCATTTATTTATTCCTTATGTCAGGAATGAAATTGGAACTATCAGAATATTGGGCCTTCTCGCTGTATGCATGTATGTAAGCTGGAAAGTGTGGTTGTGAGAGCATCAAGCATCATGAGAAAATCATTCCGCCTGACTTTATTTCATTTTTAATGATAGCATAGGGCCTCTCAACAACAACTGCAACAAATATTTAGATAGACAGAATGTGTTCACAAGATCCAGAAAGCATGATTCGTTAAAAGTTGAAAGACGCTGCCCTCTGTTGGCTAGTGGGGCAAATTTGTAATCCATCTGATTTTTAACTATACCCACTTTAAATTAAAACTTTCACAGATTGGTTCATGTATATTAGTTATTGATCATATATAACCATATAGCAGCGCTTCGGACTCCGGGAGTTAGTCAAATACCAAGGTATATAGAATGCTTTCCCTTTGCTAAAACAGTGTCTTATCTTTATAAAATCCCCTGGGGACGGGGATGCAGTTTTCTTTTTTGGATATCAAACAAAACACCGCAGTCAATTGGCGTGGAAAAACCTTCAATATTTCATCTACGGTTGCTGCCCCGTTGCTAGGTTGTCGACATTATTAATATTGTCTCCCTGAGGAAGATTGCACCGTGATCTGTCCATAATATCTGACTGAATCTATCAGTGTAGCATGCATTGAGTGGTCGAATATAGGCCTATCGTGCTCCAATACTGCAGGCGCAGATTTGCTAAGTGCACGAATGGCGGGAATCTCTGAGGCGGGAATCTGGGCCTAAAAGGATATCCAGAACAGAAGGACCTTGGGTGAACTAGATTCTGATCAGACCAATGTATGCAGGTGTGCAATTATTGTATAAAATATGATAGATAAAACAAAATATACCGAAGAAACATATAAGAAGTAACCAAGGAGCTATTATATACGGAAGCCGGATAGTGCCAAGGGAAATATTTTTCATGAGTGCGTGAATATTGTTTTTGTACCATTTATCTGGCGGCCGCCACATAATTATCTGGCGGCCGCCACTTATTATCTGGCGGCCGCCACTTAATTATCTGGCGGCCGCCAGATAATTATGTGGCGGCCGCCAGATAAATGGTACAAAAAAATATTCACGCACTCATGAAAAATATTTCCCTTGGCACTATCCGGCTTCCGTAATTATATACCGGTATATATGGAAAAAAAAACCTATTTTTTATATATGCCTACAATGTAGGCCTACATGCATACAATGTACATGTTTCATAGGGTTCACGCCAATGGTCAATTTATTATAGTGATTCACGGCTGCAATGCTTATACATCAAATGGGAGCTACCAATTATGTTTCGGTATGTTAATGCCCCGTTTGTGGTAATAATGTGCAAATGAGGAATACTTTGTGAAATCATTTCATGGTTGGGTAACCTTTATTTTCGTCTACTAACGCGACTGATAATATAGGCAACAGGCCATGTTTGTAGCTGCAAACCGGTCAGGATAAAAATGCTTGTTGTGTCTGTCATTATATTCATGCCAGCATAATTTATTTCCAGTTTACTCCGGATCATTTCAAGTGACATTATTATGCTCACTTCGCCTACAGCGTGTGGAAATACACCAATACGGAAGAACAAACAAAGCATGATCTTGTAATTATGCATGAAGGCATTCGAGCCGCTGTACCAAAAAAAACTCTCTATACAGTACATGAAATAAACATTAGGCCTATTAAATATACAATGGAACATTATTGGCATGTTTTACTATTATGTGGACTATATGCAGAGATTGTGAGGTGTACGATATTGTCATCTAGGTAATTCATCAATGCTAGCTTCCTCACTGTGATTGAGCTTAGGCCTAGTAATTATAAATCAGGAATTCGCTGCCTTTATCACAATCATGTTTGTTGACTAGAAAGAAGAAAGAGAGAGAGAGGGAGAGTGCTCGAGGGGGAGGAAAGGGAAGAGGGAAATGACGACCTGAATGGAAAAGAGGGGAATGGAAAGGAAAGTCAATGAAACAGAAAGAGATGGAATTGCAGGCCCGTACGCAGGATTTTTTATGGGGTGGTGCGAATTTGTACTGATGGGACCAAAAATGCCTTGGGAAACTATATAACGTCGGTTTCGCGCCCTTTCATGTGGACCTTTTGTGGACCTTTTGGTAATTTGGGGGGGTGCGTACGCACCCGTCGCACCCCCCCCCCCCCTGCGTACGGGCCTGAATTGTACAGAAAGGACTAGTTTAATATGGAAATGTTCACGATTTAAAAAAGAAAGAAGAAAAAGGTTTCGCAGTAATAAAGTGCCTCTATAATTTGATGACGTTCCCGTCATAAATTAACTTCGGGGCTAAAATGCTGAAAAAAATTTAACATTATACTGACGATTATCTTGTGAAAGGATGAAGGACACTATTCAGAAGAAACAAATACCTGAAATTTCCGGTGAGATAATCAACAATACGGGTGACGTATCTTAAAATGAAAACCACAAAGTACAATCAAAACACAAATATAAAAGCTGGACCATTGAGAAGAGCAAAAAGGTTCCCTTGCCCTTGTTTTTTAGTTATCGTCGCTCATGTAAATTTACCCCTTTGTGTGACTTTTTTGGGAAGATTACCCACTTTTATTCCGTGTGCACCCTTTTTATCTGCCGTAGACCCGCCCCTTCCACAGTAATGTTTTTTTTCTTATTCTATATATCTGCTCACTGTTCTTGAAAGTGCCTATTAATGAAAGGCAATTTCATGTAGATACATATTTTAACAAATATTCATGTTCCTGGACTGTTTATACAAAACGTAAAGGGAAAATTTGATATACCGTTTAAATTTGAAGAAAACAAATCACGGTTAACGTTGACACACGAGGGCGCTGTTGTGTGAGAACACAACATAAACTCGGTGTCAAAGTAGCGCTGAAAGTGGAAACAAACAACACCGAAAACCCAAGAAAACTCGTATCAGGAGGTCGTGGGTTCGAATCCCACCCGAGTCGCCTGTGAAGTTTTTCCCAGACATGTCAGTAACATTAAATCAATTAGTATCAGTTTCGTTGTGGCAACCAAACACTCAGTTAACAAGACAATACAATAAATCAAAAGAACCGCCCTTTGGAAAGACAATGAATTCAGTCATCTTGTACGCAAAAAGCAACTAAGTTCTTATGAGTAATCCCGCTGTGGCATCATTTATTTGCTCATCAATATGCAGGTATATTTACATATAGACCAAACGTGCCCCAAACGGTTTCAAAACACCCATAATTTGTCAAAGGTAGATAAGTGATAATGTTTTCATCCATTCATATTATTTTAATGTTGGTCACCTGCTCAACCGATGAGCAGGTTCCAAGAAGCTCCTGTACTCATTTCAGACTTATTACAGCTGTTACACATGGGGATTAGTCCTCCTATTTGATTGATTTTTATTTTATATTTTTCCATTTTGAATGTTGTCATTTCAAATAGCTATGCACAACGGCGGGTCTTTATTAAGGACGTCTTTGTGATAGAAGTCGTGCCACCGGCGAAGAAAAGGCAAAGACTTAATGTTATAATGAATACAATCTTCTGTTATGATCGATGGATTTCATTCAACCATATCCAGGGGCTATAGGCCAATGTCAATTACTGCCACGTGAAAGTGAAAGAAGACGTATATTGCGCTGAAAGAAAGATACGTTGGGAGTTAAATATAACATTTTCATTAACACGAGCCTATAAAACTTATGAATTTTGATGACAGAAGATCCAAGTACGCTTTGTATGGCTTATTCTCGTTCACTATACCGTCTAGATGTGTAAATAAATTATATGAACAATATTAACAATAATGCGCATATGGCAGACGGAGTATATAAATACCTTATGGGTATTTTTTCTGAGTAGGCCTTTGACCATCATCTAACTCTCTCTCTGCCGGATTTTCCTTTATAAAATGTATAAGGCCAAAACCAAGGCTTAAAGGAAAATAGGATGATGCGTTTTGGAATGCACTGCTTTGTATTTTGGGAATCGGATAAAGATAGGTGCATACTGAATCATGTCGAACTGTGGAATATGTCTCGCGTTAAATCAAAGGAAGCCTGTATTTTGTTCCATATCACGACAGGCTCAGGTAGGCTATAGGGTGGAGCTAGAAAGCCGCTACCCCCGTGCCGTGCCTTCGAGAAGTCCAAGATGGCCGTTTTATAACTCCTTGGTATACACAATGACTGATAATATGATAATAATAATAATGTGTACTTTATTGCCCACGAATCCATCAAACTGATAGCGCGGAACGATTCCAGCATGAGTACTCCTGCCGTTTTTGTCACGGAGATGAATAAATGACTTGGTCATATTCAGAAAGTGGATCCTTCTTCTAGAGTGAATGGAGGTACAGCTATATAGGATTAATGTCAACACTTGGAGATTGGTGTTAACTTCAATAAGGTCATGCAGTATGATGATAAGCAAACCGGTTATGGGCTATACGGATCTCCCGTTGGATATACCGTAGGGTTTACGAAGGGGCAAAAGGGTAGGATTTGGTCTACATTAATGAAGGGGCTACATTGGGGCGTTTTGGGGCTACGAAGATCCTGAAAGATACTAGCTTCGGGTACATTTAAGGTAGGGCTAGGAAGCATCATCTAGGATGGGTCTACAGTTTGGGTACAGTGGGGCTGGGAGCATCGTCTAGGATAGGTCTACAGTTTGGGTAGGGTGTTGGCTACATTAAGGACGGAACCACATGAAGGGTAGAGTTTGGGGTTTCATTGAGGACCGGACTTCATTTAGGATAGCGTTTGGGACGAGTATCGGGCCCGCATAAACGTTCTTATATCGCCAAGAGGATGGCATGAATGAACAAACACTATGTTGGTCAAAAAAATTGTCATGATTTTAAATAATTATAATTAAAAATAAGTAAATAACTACGCATCCGCGCAGTTTTCTTTCCAAACGGGGTCAGCGGGAACGACAGCTGTTTATCATTTTCATAAATTAAAACAAAAAATATTCGTCAAATTTATAATACAATTTTTTTGCATTTGTATTCATAAAACTTATATGAATGTAATCAAAAAGGTACAACATCGGGATTATCATCTTAGTGTATCAACAATAATGCAATCAATAATGCTTACACATTATTCAATGAGACAAAGAGAACGGTTATGGCCTTGAATGATGACAGTTAATTCAATGCCCGTAGTTTTATAATTTACGTATGCCAATATTAAAAACATTCGCGCAGCGCATTTTCTATTTATATTTACTAATGGGTAGTTTTACGGCAATATGACGGATGCTTTGCCTTACTGTGTTGATAAAATGAAATTAATACAGTAAGATATTATAAAGTAAGATAAATGTACAGAAACCAACCTGTCAACAATCGGCTTATTTCATTGTGTCGTAGGATGAAAAAATAGTTGTTAAAATTCTATTCGTAGGCATTCTATATGTGGAATGTTGGTCGCATGAAGTCGAAAACTCAGTTGGAAAATTATTTAACCAATATTGTACTAAACAAAAATGAATGTAGCCTATAAGCCCCTCCGGACAATTTCAAATGATCTTGTAATACTGTGATCATTTATGTTTTGAGATTATCAATACTACATACTATTGGTAATTGTATGTATTAATGTTGGTGACGATATATCAAATATCTTATGCAATTACTCTGCATTCTCATTTTAGTGATAAACAAAAATGTATTTGATTATAAACAACATTTGTGTCTATCGGGTGGGGGAGGTTAACATTTGTGTCTATGGGAAGTGTACGCTATGTGAAGTGTGTGTTGTACTAAGACGGTGTGTGGCAAGCGGAAACACTACTAAGATACCTAAAAGCGTTCATTACAGCACTTCAACATTGATACATGGGAGAAGATTGTCGCTGATGATCGTGTGAGATGAAAATGCGTTGTTCATGATGGCAAGGTTGGATCCATGGGGCCAAATCAGAAAGTGCCAAAAAATCTCATTTTTCTCGGGTCCTTAAGCCCCTTTCCCACTTACACGATTTTTGCTACGGTAGAGCACGATTTTTCAATTATTTACAATCGCAACGGCGTCGTGGCCATGTTCGTGGTCAATCGTGGTCCACCGTAGCGCACCGTAGTAGATCTTGATGGCACCGTGGAGTAGCACGATTTTTTTGGAATGTTCAAAAAAATCTTGCTCTACCGTAGCGGTGGAAAAAATCGTGGTCCACCGCAGCAGCATCGTATTACAGTCGTAACGTTGTCTTTACGTTGTCGTGGTATGTCGTGAC
The DNA here is from genome assembly GCA_029582265.1 of Zoroaster sp. YZ-2022. Taxonomy (NCBI): domain Eukaryota; kingdom Metazoa; phylum Echinodermata; class Asteroidea; order Forcipulatida; family Zoroasteridae; genus Zoroaster; species Zoroaster sp. YZ-2022. The sequence continues at coordinate 27,076,731 of CM055828.1, read as the reverse complement.
GGCGTCTTGTTCATTCGTACTCATTCGTGGTGGCCGCAACACCTACGGTAGGCCAAGACTTCGCTACGATGCTGATACGATGCCGCTACGATGGTGCTGCGACCTAGCAAGACTTAAACAAGACGCCAACAAGACGCCAGCAAGAACATGATTTTTTTATCACGTGTCTCTGCTGATAGTGTTTTTTTTTTATCACATGTCTCTTGTTAAAAAAATTATGACGACAACGACAACATCCAAATAATTATAAATTCACCAATTGCGCCTTTTCCGTCATGTGATTAATTAAATCGTACAGGCGTCTTGTGAAATCATACTGGCGTCGCACTGGCGTCTTGTGAAATCGTACTGACGCCGTAGTGACGTCGTAGTACAATCTTGGCATTTCTTGGTACGCCGTGACAAATCTTGACGATGTCGTAACTCTACCGTAACACTGTCGTGGCACTATCGCACTACTGCCGTACCACATCTTGACGGCGTCTTGATGGCGTCTTGATAGCGTCTTGACAAGACGTAGAATTCGATAGACCTTGAACTTTTTGAGTGTGAATTGCTACGGTACAGCACGACTGAGCACGATTTTTCAACTTTGAAAAATCGTGCTCTACCGTAGCAAAAATCGTGTAAGTGGGAAAGGGGCATTAAGCGGGCCCCTGACCCTCGCCTTGAATGGCTTCACGCTTTGCGCTCACAACAAATCCACCCTTCTGATACATTCAATATGAAACACGTGTTCAGGCTGCACGTGACCGTAAAGTCACACGTCTTTTTCGACATCAGCAGGCTGAACAGCGATGTCCTCATGGGCCCTTCGCATGAAGACAAACAGCCGAGTCTTCCCAGCTTATAATTGTCTCATCTGTCATTATGTACACTAACACATTATCAGTACACTAACAGTACATTTCTCCCTTACTCCTCCAGGCTGGAGAAAGCATCATCGTCGGACAACAATAATAATAATAATAATACAGATTTTTAGCGCGCACATATCCACCCTGCTGGGCGCTCAAGGCGCGGAAACAAAGAAAAAACATTAACACAAACAATATACAATGATAGCATAGGGGAAAAAATTATGTACCGAGATACATGTACCGATAGACATCCACAACATCAGTGGATTGTGTATTGTCAGAAACTGTAAAATAACATTTTACAAAACATATGCGAACTTTTTGAGCATGCAGAAACATTGTGGTTTATTTTCATGTGATCAGATCTTCGTGCACTTAATGATCTCTGTCATGAGTACATTAAATTGACCCGGAAAGGATTCCAAAGGTGCCAAACCCCATTTGGATTAGACCGACACGGTACCACTGCATGGGTCGGAGAGAATCCAACTGACGCTGGAAACTGACTCAGAAAGAATCCAGGTCAGAAACTGTCTGGATTTCGGGTCTGTCTGACTCCTATTAAAGTTGGTCTGGTACGTACTCCATTCCAGGTCAATTCTCTGAACTAGAGTTTTTTATGACAGCTTAATGCGAATTTTCCCACCGTATTCGAAATAGACCGATTCAGCCTGTCAATCATAGTTTAACCAATAGAGTTCCATGACAGTTGCTACAATGTCAGCCACGTTCTTGGCTTTCATCGTTGCTAAGGGTGCATGGGCAGGGGTACTGAACCTTAACATAACATATTACCAAAAAAACCTTTTATGAATTCTTTACAGGCGTTTTTCATACAGACCCATATGGTTTATTTTTAGTCAATATTTCAGTCAAGTGACGGGAACTGTTGCGCAGTATCAATACTGCGTTTATTTCAGTCGCAGCGCCAGGGGAAATCCACCGTGCCTTTCATCAGAACAAAAATATCGATGGAAAATATGCCGGTACAATTGGAGCATACAGTGTATGGTATACTCAAACGTGAAAATCACATTGTTTCAGGGTGTTTGGCTGTCATCTGAGCTTACACTGTTGATGTTTGATGTCGTGTGTTACCTGTTTATTGTTAGTTAGTTGGGGTGTTTGTTTGTTTGTTTGTTTATAAGTTTATTTTAAACCTGTCTCTATCTAGTTGTTCTCATGGGAATACTACTTACGCATGAAGGGAACATAAACAATAATAATTACCATATTATAAAAATGAACAAATATTAGCCCAAAAATAATTACTAGGTCTATATGTGAATCACTTTCAAATGAGATATTTCACATAATAGTTGAAATAGTGAAACCGTTTACAGATTTTGGCCAGAAATAAATGATCCACTTAAAGCAAGCTCTTCATCAATGCCCCGGACAGAATGTGACGGCACAGAAAACATTTCACCTATTATTAATCGAGTCACCAGGCCCGTAGGAAAGTGGGATAATGCTGTCAAGTCTATTTCCAGGCGCATGATGCAAATGACTGAACATTGATGAAAATCCGCTGGCATGCCCTTAAGGAAGTTCTTTACTCCCGAGATATGCTTCGTGAGTAGTACAGGCCTCTATGATGGGATATGTGAGCATGGAATTGATTATGTGAAGGAGGGTTCTAAGATTGGTTGAAATGTCACCGAAGTAAAACGCTCTCTGCTGCCGAGGCAACGATTGCATTCCGTGATTTATCCAATGTAGGTTTAAGGGGAAACCAAGGTACAAGATTGGTTACAATAAGATTATCCAATTAACGAACTATTATCCCTGTTAGTTGTCAATTTGGTATAAGTATCAATCATCTTGAACAATTATTCTGTCTGAAGTGCTTTCATTTAAGAGAAAAAACCCAGTTTTTATTTCGAACTTACTTTGTTAATGAAAACATTATGAATGTTTTCGTCATTTTCTTTAAAAAAAGTGAGCACCTATTGTGATGACACTTACACAGGTGGAGTGTCGTGGCCGAGCGGTCTAGCTTACCGGACTCAAGTTCTGGTGTTAGCAGCAGAATGTGGGTTCAAATCCCGGCCGTGACACTTGTGTCCTTGAGCAAGACACTTAACCATAATTGCTTCTCTCCACCCAGGGGTTAAATGGGTACCTGTGAGGGCAGAGCTGGTTGATTAGCCCTATATGCGCTGTAATGGCAGCAATTGAGCTGTATACTCCCCAGGGAGCTGAGATGGTTTCAGGAATGATTTATGAGCATTATGAGCCTTATGAGCAGGGGTAATAATATAATGCGCCTTGAGCACCACTCAGTTGGTGGATACGTGCGCTATATAAGTCCACACATTATTATTATTAGGTTAGTTTTATGATGTATTTCATGGTTAAAATGGAAGTACATTTCCAAATACCAATTTCTTACGGTACATTCCCTTTAATGTTGCACGATTAACTGTTCAAATGATAAGTTATTTGCCCATATAAGACCTACCTAGGAGACTCTGAGGGTACATCGTGCCGACTTGCAATTGCAACCCTATTGTAATATTAACTTTTTGGAACTTTACGTTAAATGCAACGTTAAATTCAACCAAAACCAATAATTTAAGTGATACAAAGCCAGGGCTTAACGATTGACATTGGATATGCCTATGCAATATGGAAAAGTGAATCATTAATAAAATTTACGTCAAATTTAATTGTTTTTGGCCCGGCATAACGGGGAAGCTTTTAAACAGTTCACCTCAACGTTGAATCTAATGTAGGAGATCAGGCTTTGCATGTTATTGTTAAGTTCTTTCGGGTACACCGTGTATTAATCTCTTCTTGAAAGAAATGATGGCTCTCAGAAGAGTCGGTTGGTTACTTGGTTGCCTGCTCTACGCAGAGCGTATACATGGTGTACCCGAAAGAACTTAACAATATCTCCACCATGCAAAGCCTCAAATCCTAAATTAAGACACTCTACGGAGAGCAGGCAACCAAGTACAACCGGCTCTTCTCAGAGCCATCACTTCTTCCAAGAATAGTTTAATACATGGTGTATCCAAAAGAACTTAACAATATCTAAATCTATATTTAAATCACCTTAAATGTATTAGTGAAGTAGATTAAATATTCTTATCCCATTTTGCTTGCACAAATACATATTTCACATACGTGGGGTATAGCTATATGAGGCTCAATATCCTTGTAACTCCCCTTGATCGTCTCAACCCTCGTAGATTGAAGAGCATTATATAATTCGACTCAAATTAAATTGTCTAATTTGAAAATGTTATTCTCGCTCGAATGATGGCTAATATGACTTAACCTAACACTTTCCTGTCTGTATGTACTTGGTATTTCATTACAAGTTTCCGTGTAGGCCCCTATGTTTGTTTTGACGTTATATTTTTCATCTACAGTATCGCAATTCAGCCGATTCAATTGTTATTATTGATTGTGGAGTCAACCGCTCAATGAGAGCCGATTTGATACATAAAAGGCCAAGGCCGCACCGTATCTCACAGAACAATAAGTGTATAACTTAATCATGACATTACATAAACTACAGAAATAGAATTAGGCCTATAATATTCATATACAGAGAGACCAAAGGGACCGTGTTGAAAAATGGTTGCGAGAGGTTTGGCCAATGCAAAAAGGGCTTGTCTCGCCGGAAAACCTTTTAATTTAGCAAGCCGTGCAATCTTACATGTCTACCCGGCACAGCAACATACAGAATCGATGAGCGACCCATCACACCGTGAACATCTTAACCGGTTGCCCTACAGCAACAGATGTCGTTCGAATCCATGGGGGCACAGGCGATGTGAAATGGTAACATTTGCGGCTGCCTCAACCATCCGCTATAGGCCTATATATAAATTCCCTAAAAGACATGTCTTTGCATTTCGATATAAAGTTATATAATCTTTATAGTGAACCAGTGGCGTAGCCACGGGGGGGGGGGATGGGGGCACGTGCCCCCCCCCACACATTTCCAGTGCCCCCAGGTGCCCCCCCACGAAAAATCCTCATAGTGCCCCAAAAAACAGAAAAGAAAAAGAAAAGGGAAAAAACACATACCCCCTGGGCCCCCCCACTGAAAAGCAATTCCCCCTGTGCCCCCCCCACTGAAAAAGTCCTGGCTACGCCGCTGTAGTGAACATTACATATCGCACAAACACAACACAGAATTGCAAGGCATCTCACTGTGCATTATCATATTATTAGTATTTAGGGAATACACATCAACTCGTGAAGGGGAGGTACAGCATTGGTAAATAGCTAATGGTAAAATTACCGACATGTGTAACACTACAGCTATAATTTTACGATGATTGTACAAGTCTCGAGAATCACATTGGACGAAAAAACATCACTTGTTAGCCGACCAACATTCACATGGGCGGTTTCAAGCGGGGGGGGGGGGACTGGGGGATAGTGCCACCTCCCCCTTTCACCCCTTGAGCATTCACTCCAATCGACTTGCACTGTTCGATGAAAAACTACTCTCGTATGATTCTGGAAGCTAAATCCAAGGACCTGTCCAGGGACTACTAACAATATTTTTTATCTCAAAGTCTTGATATTACCAGATGTTTCTTTATCACATTACATTAAAATTGGGCAACGAAAGACCAATCTGTAGACCAATATTGGGAAGCATACCAACTGCCCACGCAATTGGTCTATGGTTACCCATCGAAGTTGGGTGTTACCTGTTAACATAAAGTTGGGAAAATTATTTCTCCCAAACAGTGGTTACTTACGATTAACCTTTAATTGGTGAAATTTAATTTACTATTTTGTTGGGATTTTTTTTTCACCCAAGAGTTGGTTATATTTGTATTAACTCAATTGTCAGGTAAATTAAATTATACCAAGAATTGGTCATTAATTATATTCTACATTTTATGGTCTTATTTTATGGTTTTATTTATGGTCTTCAATTGTGTTCAATGGTTTTATTATAAATTCCATACTTTGACAAAATGTAAACCAATTAATGGCCTTTTTTATTTTTAATGCACGTTGACAAACATCAAATGCGATCAGATGAGAAATAATATTTCACAGCCAAAAAGTCTGAGCTAAATTAACAACCGGTGTATGGCTTACTTCATTGTTAATTTGTGTTGGGTCTAGACCAAAACCTCACAACGTCAAATACATGGTATGTTCGGATTGAATTTAGTTTTAATAACCACCACCTGTATCTTTATCGAAGTCCAGTCACTTCGAAAAAACGTTTCCACAATATAGTCTATGCACGATACAGTACATATATAGGCCTAATGTTTAATAGAGTTGTTAAAAGAGTTGTTTCTAGAATGTTTACACAATGCATACATGTAACCAACAAATGGTAGTTACTGGGCCCCAATTTTGGTTAATAAATTTTAACAATAATATGGTGAACAACAGACCATTTCTTGGTCATTACAAAATGCCCAATTATTTTCACCAAGAGATGGGTGTAAAGCAACGGCGCACCCAAGGGGGGGGGGGCTCGGGGGGCTTGAGCCCCCCCCCCCCAAGAGGGTCCCCGAAAAAAAAAAGGCAGGGAAAAAGGGGAAAAGGAGAGAGGGAGAGAGGGGGGGGGGGGAAGAGAAAAGTTGCAAATGTGTTTTTTCCCCCCGGCCCGGCGGCAAGGTGGATTTCTTTTCATCTTATGCCACTCGCATTTTGTTCTTTCTGCCAAAATTATTAAAATTTTATTATGATGCCTCATGAAATCTCACTATAATCGTTTAAACTTGCAACAATAACATTTATCATTTGCAAGTTGAAACCAACGTGCCAATTTGTCCGGGCTAAAATATATTTTACGTGGTTCCGACATTTTTCAAATTTAAGTGTTTTTCCCTTTTCAAGGGAATGCCGGACAAGTGTAAGGAAAAAGTAATACATTTTTGTTTACCCACAATGATTTATTTTTAGATGTTGTATAATGAATATGCATGAACATGTAACTCTGGTGCAACGACCAGATCCAATCTTATTTTATCATGTGTTGCTTCCTTTTCTCCATTTTTCTTTAACTCGGCTATGTGCAGGGCATCAAAAAGGCCTGCAATCCTACCCTTTCCAAATTACACATCACATACATGCCCAGGTTAGGGTTTTAATTTTATTTGTTAACAGTAATCTGATATAAATAATTATTATGTAACACCGTTTTAGCAACAACAAAAAAGAAAAAGATTACCGGTAGGATCTGGGTTTGCCGCCCACTTGTTCATGGAATTTGCCGCCCATTGATGGAAAGTAGGTAGTTACTGAATCACAATTGATTGATTTGTGCAGTTCGTAATTATAGACGACACACTAATGTTTGTGTGTGAGTGAGATTGGCTCTTGCCAGCTTGGCGTTTATGCCCCTCCATGGGAGGTTACCGAGTTCCTAATGGGAAGATCCATCCATACCTATTATACATACATACAACCCAAAATTACATACATACATACAGGCGCGTAGCCAGCCCTGTCGGTCCGGGGGGGCAAAATTAAGATGATCGTCCCGATTTCATGGTTTAAATTTAATTGCGAAATACTGAATAATATTGAATCAAAACAATCGATATATTGTACAAACATGATCATCTGTGATTTATTGTTCTTTCCTTGGATCTATACTGTCTGAACTGTTGCTATTAATTTCTACACTGTCATGACTGTGATGAACTTAAACATTCATAATTAATCGTATTCGTAATGTATATATATACACACCGTTTACAACACACATTACACTGAAAGTTATTCGTGTACATGTCGTATAAAACCTTTAATAAAATATTTGTAAGACAAGTTGTAAATACGTTCTGCACGTAACCCGAGTACATACTGGTTCATTGTATTGATTCAAATTTCAAGTTTTTAATGTTTTAATGTTTGTTTCTATATAAATTCGTCTCTAATTAACAAAAAAGTTGAAAGATCCATCTGTAAGGTCCATATTTTATGAGCAATTTATATATCTCTCATTAGTGCATTTTGTTGCCTTTCTTGTAATGTCAAAATATATTTTTGCTGCCAATGGCGAGCGTTTCTATCCCGGGTTCCTATTCAAATGAAACCAAAAAAAATGAATCACCACATCCCCTGTTTATCAGCAGCTATTATACTAAATTTGAGTTGCCATTCGCCGAGGAACAGACATCATACTAAAGTCCTCAATGACTGCGTCAAAATCAACGTGCTCTGCGAAGTCGCGTTCTATGCTGAGAAGTGCCAGTGATGACAGCCTCTGCTCCGACATAGTGGATCTTAAATACGACTTCGTTAGCTTCAATCGACAAATTAACTTGTTTTACAGTATTTGATAAAGTGATTTCCGGGACAAAAACCGGGTATAAAAACTTCAGATCTAACTTCCCTTCCTCAATCCTCCCTCTCCCGTCTCCCTTTATCAATTATTCACTCCCTTTACCATTCCCTAAATCATCCTTTCCTCCCTCCCTAAATCTGCCTGCCTCTGCATCCTTCGTCCCAGGTCCGTCCTTTCCGGTCCCTTACCCTCTCCGGCTCCCTCGGCTCCCTTCCTTCCCTTACCCCTGCCCTACCGCCGTTTCCACCCGCCCTAACCTTGCCTGCCTTAAGTTAGGCTGCCTTGGTACTCGTCCCAACGGTCCTATCCATCCTTTCTTCCATTACCAAGGCCCACATTTCCTTCTCTCCTCCCCCTCCTCCCTCATTTCGTCAATAATCCCTACTCTTCTAATTTCTTTCTTTACCTCTTTCGTTTTTTCTCCCTCGGAGTCCCTCCCTCAATTTTCCCTCCTTTTCTCTCTTCCTTTCCTTTTCTCTTTTCTTTATGTTTACCGTCCCGATTTTACTTCTATTTTTTTTCCGAGGGGGCAGTCTGCCCCCCCTGCCCCCCCGCTGGCTACGCTACTGCATACATACATATACATACTAGGCCTAGTTGATTTGTGACAGTAACATTTTCTTTGAGCCCCCCCTAAGACAAAATCCTGGGTGCGCCGTTGGTGTAAAGTGTTACCAAAATCCCAACTAACAGGAAAACTTTGACCATCTGGGTTGGGCTTAATGCGGCTACCCAATAATAGGTTAAGTTTGCCCAGCAATATTCAAGCATTGACCAACTCAACGCATATCAGTTGGGTAAATTTTTTCAAATTGTACCAACAAAGTGATCAATATTTACCAAACTTTACCCAATTATTTATACCCAACGCTTTTACAGTGTACCTTCTGAAACTTTGTCAGCTTGTACTGGCCCGGAGACATATTCTCTCCTCCATCAGCGTTAACGAACGAAGGCATCTTCCCTGAAACATTAGTAATTCTCCCGCGAATAGTAAGAGTTTCTTATAAAACCAAGTGTTGATCTACTCAGTATATATCCAGATGAGATGCATGCAATGCAAAGAGGGAGAACTATACCGCGTCTTCAAAGTGGATCCTGATGGGTCTTCAGGACACCTTCGCTTCTCACCTTGCGAACATGGTAAACAGCAGGAATCGCACCTTACTTTTATACAAAAGGATTTTCAGGAGGGAAATGGGTTCTCTCCGGTGAGGCAATTGTAAGAAATTATTGATTGGTGTTGTGCACATTACTGTTGATGAGAATGCATACGGATACTGAGCTGGACCCAAGGGGAAGAAACATTGAGCGATATACATTGTATAAAGTCAGATGAAGGGTCTGTAGAGGGGGCTAACCAAGTTGCCCAAATTTAGGCTACCGCAATAACACTGCTCTCATTGCAAAAAAAATAAAAATACTGCAACACAGGTGGTTGTTTACACTGGACAGTTTGCCCAATTTAAACACCATGAAGGATTAACTTGACACTGGCGAGATGTTACAACTCCAGTTTTCGCTGGGCATAAATATGTTATTATCTTTTCATTACTCAGTTAACATAATTGAATAATAATTTGTAATGAAACGAACAATTTCGTTTTGTTTTGCAGGAATTTTAGTATCACAGGGAAAAGTGCATATAGGGTAGTCGACGAAATAGTTTGTTATTTTGAAATTTTCCAAATTGATATGTACCACAGTGAAGTATCTGGTATATATTGAGTCATAATAACAGTCATAGCACGTCGGTGAAAATGCCAAGGAGCTATACATGGAAGGTTTTCAGAATGGGGCCAAAACATTTCCGACATACAAATCTTTGGGGTAATTATCAACCAAAACCAAAATTTAAAATTTACAGACAGACCTATTTGGACCGACAAGAGTTGGGGGGGGGGGGGCATAAACCCTACCCCGGCCCCTATCCTATGCTACGCTAATGCATATTTTAAAGAGTTGAAACTCGTCTTTCCACATAATACAGACGTTGTAATTGAAAGTGAAGTGATTGTTATTCCAAAATGTCAGAGACGGAAGATGTCACTGACCCATTAGATAAACACTGCTGCAAAAACAACAAAGCAAGTGTGCGTAGGCTGGACATAATGCTGCTCCATACGTTGTACGAGCAAATTAAAAGAATATAAATCTTACGATACACTGTAAAAAATTGCCTGTAAAAATTACAGTATTACTGGCAACTCAGCTGCCGGTAACTTACTGTAAAATTTTACATTAATAACTGTAAATAAATTACTGTAAAAATTACAGTAAGTTACTGGCAGCTGGTTGCCAGTAACTTACTGTAAATTTTACAGTAAAACAAACAATATACTGTATCGCGATACGGTATATTGTTTGTTACTGTACAATTTACAGTAAGTTACTGGCAACCAGCTGCCAGTAACTTACTGTAATTTTTACAGTAATTTATTTACAGTTATTAATGTAAAATTTTACAGTAAGTTACTGGCAGCTGAGTTGCCAGTAATACTGTAATTTTTACAGGCAATTTTTTTTACAGTGTATTGGTGGAGTGCTTATTGCAAAACACGGCAATTTAAAGGCGTTTGGAAACTGAAAGCACGTTAGTATTGGAGTCACCATGACAACACAATAATTATGCAAGGCCAAATATCATCACAAATCAACAACTCTTTCTTATATTTTTGCAAGCTCCTCGAGTTAAGAAAACACAATTATTCACGAAAAGGAAAACAGGAGCCTAAGGCCAAAAATAGAAATGAATGAATGAATAAATGAATAAATGAATAAATGAATAAATAAATAAGTCTTCGGTTTTTGGTCTCCGTGCGCGTCGCCTCAGACCTGCACGTTGGCACTTTCAGTTTTCATTTTGTTGTTGTTGTTGTTGTTGCTATGACACGATGTCCAATTGCAGCCAAAATTGCCGCGGATTGTGTTTTAAACGACTTTTTCACATAGGGATAGGGGTATGAACGTTTGCCTGATTTGTGCGGCCTCTCTTAGCCATCATACTTTGTGTATGGGATAATTTTGTCTAGTTCTAATAACCGCGTATACATGTATCCCGTATTTCACTGGTTGGCAAAAAAAAAAAAATATTACCAAAAACAGAAAAAAAGCGTGTCACCGCATCGATTTTGAAGCCAACCTATGACCAGAAACCGGAGACTTTTTGGGAAGCCTAAAGTGAAGTGTGGTGGTTTCTCCATGGTCAAAAAATACTTTAACATGGAAATGGTTGACAAGATGTTACTGTTCTCTCTAACCATATGCTCACCACGCTCTACAGGGAAAAGGTCTGCTAAATGCACGTGTAGTCTTATACCACTGGCTGAAATACCGGTAATAATGGGTCAGTCACTCAACCAATCATAAAAACGAATCCCCTCAAACTGACACATCTACAGACACCCTTCACCATCATGATTTTTAATATAAAAGTTCAGTTGTCCGTTTCTTGTTCTTCTCCGGGATTTTGGCTTATTCTTTCGTTGTAAATATGTGTTTGTTTGTCAGGATGTCTTTCTCTCCGTCTCTTGTTACATTGTTTACATTTTGGAGCGCCCTCTGTAGGGACCATGGCTTTTATTGCAGGCAAAAATGTTTATGTTTGTTATTTGCATAAACTTGACATGTTGATTTTAATAATAACATAATAATGGATTGTTATAGTGCGCATTCCACATCATGTCTCAAAGCGCTTTACATTATTACATAAAATACTCCTTGTTTATGTACAAAAATAATCCTAACAATGATGAATAAGAATTGTGTTACGTCACTACCTTTAAATATCTGCAGCCATCTCGTAATAAAATGAAGATTTTATGATGTTAACAGCTTCATTGACAATATTGCTTATTTTTATGTTCACAGTTGAGTAAGAGGGCTACAGAAGTAAACATGTGATGTCGTGATAGTGTCCAGATTAACCTTCTGTAGTTTGGTCGCACTTGCGTTATTTTGCGACCCCACACTCAATCAATATTCGTTAGACAATCTCTCACGGACGAAGGATGTCCCATTTTTGGCCGCCTTGATTTAACACTCTCTGCGTAAAGAACACTAATTCCATAACACAGAGCCTACACTTATCCATACACGGAACATAATAATGCATGTAAAAACATTATATGTAGGTCGCTGCACACAAAACGACCACAAAAGTTGTCAATAAATTAACAATATTTCGTTTGGCTGTATAATTAAATTTATTACATTTTCTCTGTCGCGCTGATAAATGAATTTTGAAATATATGCAAAGAGAAAATATAAAAACAGACGGTATACCGGATCATCTCTCTGATGATGTGAACATCATCTTTTCATATTGTATACACATCAAGTTAAATTTGAGAGTTATCACTTTCAAACTCTTTAAATGTTTGAATTAACACTTTAGAGGGCGAATCTGGCCTTTCTTAAACCTTAATATGGACAGTAATTAATGACCAGTAACAGAAAGTGCTGAAACTACAGTACGTTGGTTATTTTGCTCTATGACCACGTCCCATGGGTTTGGCCAAGGGTTAATAATATCTGCTATCGCCATTACATGTCTGATAGGTTTTGCCAGAGGTTCATACATCCTCCAACCATGCTCTAATGAACCTCTGGCTTCCTGCTCTGACTTTAACAATCATGTCGAATAGATTTGCCAGAGGTTATTGCAGCCTCTAAGATCCGCTGGCTGTCTACTCTGACTTGACAATCATGTCCAACAGATTTGCCAGAGGTTAATGCAGCCTTTTATGACCCTCTGGTTGTCTGCTCTGACTTTAACATGTCTGATAGATGTGCTGGAGGTTAATGCAATCTCTAATGATCCTCCAGCTACCTGCTCTACATAGCTTTAACATGTCTGATTTTGGTAGAGGTCCTGGAAGAGGTCCTGGAAGAAGTCCTGGAAGAGGTCCTGGAAGAGGTCCTGGGCTCGATTTCACAAAGCACTATATAAGATTCATCTTAAGATGAGTTGTTAGTATTACCATAGTGATTTGTATTGTGACATCACACTTTGCTAAGCAATTAAGATTGATACACAGTTAAGATCAATCTTAGCTCTTTGTGAAATCGGCCCCTGGTAGAGGTCCTGGATGAGGTCCTGGAAGAGGTCCTGGAAGAGGTCCTGGAAGAGGTCCTGCATGCTCTGGCTATAATATTATCCTACAGGTTTTGCCAGCCATGTAGAGATTGATAAAGAACTCTTTCCTTCAATCATAGGATTTTCTTAAAGTAAATTCCACTTACCTCGTTGAGTTCAACGTGCACTACTCCTTCTTTCGGCTTTATGTTCGGGAACTGCTGCTGTGCAGCCTTGGCTTTCATCTTCTTATTCTCCCGGCGAAGAAGATGACCCAGCGCCGACGTGTGGGAAGAGCTGCCGGTAACTTGGTTCATGGCGATCGTTGGATGGTTAGAAACTCCCCGTGTAAGAGTGTGTGATATATTGTGCTATTCCTGTTGAAACGAATCATAATCATTTCAAATCAAACTGCCGTAAAGTTGTTTGTGACACTTGGGGGCTGCAGTGGGGCATGAGTCAAATTATAGGGGGAACGTTGTGCGATCGGCAATATACACATGAACAATGTTTCGTGGGGCTCGAATGCTGAAGGCACACGGCCAAATTTGGGGCCGGACACACATACAAAACATAACAGGGTGATTGAGAGGGGACATGTGCCCACGTTTGTTGTCCCGGCCTGGGTAGTTCCAATGAGGTCAGCCTATATGTCATGTACAAAAACGAGATAGCAACTCAGAATGGAATGCATTGTCGTTGATCGAAACGGCGGGAAACTCCCCATAGTCATCCAGTCCCGTTTTAAATTGCTATTTCATTCACCGAATGCTCGCTATGATAAATAAATATAAACACAAACCTCTGAAAAATGGTGCGTGCTTAGACTTGCTTAAGAGATTTGCTTGTGTTGTAAAAAACCTTCAAAAATGGCTTTCCGTATTCTGAGTTGTCCTTTTTGTTGAATGGCTAGGTCAGCCTTTGTGGCAGCAATGCAAAAGGCTTTTATGTATGAAGAGAATTTCTTAAGAAATGATTTAAAATGGAATGTACAGGCTACAATGGAGTACAATGAATAAGCATTATATCTGCCTTATGCAAATGCATTTGTTAATGCATATGATCGTTCAATCTTTCCTTTTACTACTCAAATGAATCAAACTCTTAACAATAATTATTTTCCCCGTGGATTGTATAGTGGCCCCGAAGGGGCATCAGACATCAACAATATAATCGCATTTATTTGTAATAATCACAAATATCTTTCTGATAAAAATATATTTCTGATTAAAAAAAATTCAATAACGAACAGCTTCGCAAATAATGTTCAACAATAAAAAGAATTTTACAAATATTCACAAAGATGTTTGTGAATTTCTTCTGATATCACAAATATTCAATTGTGTGTGAGAAAACGTCTAAATACAAATGTGAAAATAAAGTTCCTATTTTAAAATAAGACGCCTGACGTTATCGCCGACAAATCAGTAATAGCGAGGAGCACGATCAAAGTTTTACACAAATCTTAGTAACTTGGTGTAAAGTTGATGACTGGTATCAATGTGCTTTTGGAATCACGTTGGAGGCGTATCATTTCAGTAAAATTACTCAAATTATATTTTTACCAAATTAAAATCTGAAGGCAGATCAAAACTCCAGTGATCATCCCACATTTTTGAGATCAGGCACGTAGCAGGTGGGGGGAGAAGGTTTAGGAACATGATACATTTTACTGTACTCGGGTTCCAGATAAAAGAAACCGTTTAAAAATATCTCAAAAATATAACGACAATAATAATTATGGTGTCACATCTGGACTTGGACTAAATTCAAGCTGGTACCGTGCACCAGAAGACCCCCTCTTTATAACTGTAGGTATAAAACTGACTTCAGATATACATTAAACAACCAACCTGTACAAGGTTTCAGCTCATAATGTTGTTTAATCATTAAGGAAAGAGTACCGGTAGTGAAAATGCTTTTTCGCATTTATTCTACCGGGGAACAGTATAGGAAAGAGTACTCATTTCCACATTTACACCGCACATTATTTCACTTTTCTTAAACGTGATATCAGCTGAGCTGGCAAAAACATTTCTAGGGAAGATCGATGCCATCATAAACTTAACACCAATCATTATTACCATTTGAGAACAATGTGTTATTTTTAAATTTCTGTAAAATATCTTACCTTTAAAGCGATGTTCAATAGTAAAAGACTGATTGTATTGATAGAGCTATATACCCTTGCAGAACATGCATCGAGTCCCAGGAGGGATAAACTTAGATAACACAGTCATATTTTAGAAGCTGCAGTAATAAATGATGCGAATCTGACAAAGCAACTTAGGTTCATGCATATATAGTCAGAACAAACCGTATGAGGATTTGTATTTCTCCTATCAAAACATAGCGCAGTTTGAAGGCAAATTCTGTCATGTCATTAATGTCATTATGTGCGTGTTTTTATAGCTTATAATGACCCTCGGGGTTCTTTCCCTCGTTCCTGTAAAATGCAAACTCATTAAAGAGAAGCTCTAAGCAAATATTCAAAAATGACTTTTGACATTTTTAGAGAACTGATCAGGAAACTGTTTTACTGTGAATCTCTTATTTATTCGAGACAGAAGGGGTTCCGAGAAAACTACATTTTACAATAATTTACAGTTGGATAATAAAACTTATGTTTAACTTGGGAAATTTGTAAACGGAAAATGAAAATCGCAAACAAACCTATAATTATATACAGAGTCCGTAGTACGGGATTGTAAACCGCCTCTGAGGGGATATCTTTATCGAATCATAGCGCAGAGTGATGATGATCTTTGCGAGGCTCTTAATTTACAATGCCCATAGGCAAGCTTGGAAGCACCTGTTTAAGCTCAGCATGACATTACAGCATTATTATGTTCACGATTTTCTGCTCGTTGCGTTTGTCTAATATCGATCTTTCCATTTCCATTGGGCGATCACCCCCCCCCCCCACACACACACACACACCCCACCCCGGCCCAACAACCAAAATAAAGGAAAGAAAAAAAATAGGCAGAAAGGGTGGGGTGGAGCGCACAAAAAGTAATACTGCTCTTTGTTAACAAGCCTGCGCATAACCCTTGAAATTATGCCCGGTTGCTTTAAGCACGGAAAGTCACGCCAATAAGAGGTTCGTAATGAAAAAGCGCTCATGGACGTACGTTTACCCTGCACATTCAGGGTGTTAAAACAACACTATAGTGTAAGCTAGACATCCTGTTAATTCATGAACAACTGCCTAGCCCAATTATAAATTCAAGTATTATACTAGTCGTGTCAACTGTTCATCCATTAATTTTGTTTGGACGATTTGCCCAATATGAATACAAATGGTGTAGTTTTTTAACACTTTTAATAATAATAATAATAATAATAATAATAATAATAATAATAATAATAATAATAATAATAATAATAATAATAATAATAATAATAATAATAATAATAATAATAATAATAATAATAATAATAATAATAATAATAATAATAATAATAATAATAATAATAATAATAATAATAATAATAATAATAATAATAATAATAATAATAATAATAATAATAATAATAATAATAATAATAATAATAATAATAATAATAATAATAATAATAATAATAATAATGTGTGGACTTATATAGCGCACGTATCCACCAACTAAGTGGTGCTCAAGGCGCATTATATCATTACCCCTGCTCATAAGGCTCTTATAAGGCTCATAAATCATTCCTGAAACCATCTCAGCTCCCTGGGGAGTATACAGCTCAATTGCTGCCATTACAGCGCATATAGGGCTGCCCTCTGCCCTCACAGGTACCCATTTAACCCCTGGGTGGAGAGAAGCAATTATGGTTAAGTGTCTTGCTCAAGGACACAAGTGTCACGGCCGGGATTTTGTTTGTTTGTTTGTTTGTTTGTTTTTTGCAGCGGCTAACACGCTAACAATTATTGACCAATGGATCCACAATGATGACCAAAAACCAACCACATAATCTAAATAGTTTAAAACCATAGGCTAAAATCCTTCCGGTTAACTTGATTCAGCAGGAAGCGTCGTCAACTCCATCTGACAGGAACGTTACGGTCCAGCAAGCATTACGGATGAGCTGTTTGACCTTGTTTGGAGTCACAATGACCCCCAAGCAAACTCAAAACAAACCGACCCATCTAATTTAAAACGGTTAAATAATACATGGTCCTCTGAGGATTCCAACTAATTACCAAGGCTCCCATCATGCTTACTGTGTTCACATTATTTTCATGAGTACACTCTTGACGGGTGGACGTTTGAACTTTGTGATACCCGCAAACTGCCTGGCTTGAAAGGGTTGCCTAACCGCAGGGGGGATATCTGGACAACGGCATGCTCACGCTTTATAAGTGGAAGTATCTCCTTTCACTCTTCTCTTCTCCCGTATAATGCCATATGAAGCAGCGAGCTGGCAATATGTTCATCCCATGTCGGTATCATCTTCACTTATCATGGCAGCATCCTTTCTGAGATGGAGCAATAGGATACTTGAGCTTCAAGCTGTGACAATACAGGGTGCTACTAACGCTGCAACAGAAGAAGACATGGCGTATACGTGATGGGGCAGCCTTATAAATATGATACTTTAGCGCGACACGAGGCAGGCTTTATTAAAAGGGCATTTCTAGCTAGTATTATAAGCAAGACAGAAGCCAACCCACTGGGAGAATCATTGTAAATAAATAACGGGTGGAGAGAGTAGCCTTATGTTAAGATGCGTGTCCTAAATGGATAATCAGAAGACTAAACCGCTATGTCCACACTCTTTCTACCCTCCATAATCAAAACATTTTTGACAGTATTGTAATAATATTGAATTACTCCTGATATCCAGCCACATGGTCCAATGTGAGCTAGTGCTGCGGGACGGTTAACCGGTTAACCTGTTAATCGACCGAAACTGCAACTAACCGTTTACAAAATTGATAACCGACTAACCGAAACCAATATATAAATCAATCAGTCAATTCTGGAAGAATTTGCCGCCCATTTTGTTGTTCTAGACTTTATTTTTTGTTACATTGGTTATTAAACAATCACTGCGGGAAATTTGTTGATGCTTTTTGATTGAAAATGTTTACACATTGTTCCATGCAAACTTATATCTAGTTTGTGCAGCCGTCGGATGCCAGCTTTTGGTTAACCGGTTAACCGACCGTGAAAGATTCGGTTAAACGGTTAAAGATTCGGTTAAACCGATAACTCCCAGCAGTAACTATGGGCACAAAATAAAAGCATCAATGACATTTTACTGAACAGTCTAATAAACGGCCGTCTTGTTTGTAATAGGCCTAAATATTGTGTATCATGTATATGAAAGTTCTAGTTCAATTGGTCTATAAGTTTCTCAGAATATTGAGGGAAGCCTTATTGTTCACAGCAGACATTATACTCAAGTGAACAATACGTTTTGATTTTGAATTTTGATGAGCATTTGTGTCCACCATCAAAATCCATTTGTGTATTGGGCCAATAAGCAGCAGCGTAGCCACGGGGGCCTGGCGGGGCACGTTCCCCCATAAATTTCCGGTTCCCCACGAACAATCCCGATAGTGCCAAAAAAAACAAAAACTGAAAAACAATGTCCCCCCCACTGAAAAAGTCCTGCCTATAAGTTTATATCTGAGAGGCAGCACCTGCTAATTATCTCTCCAGATGTTTGAGACAGTTATTCCGATTTATTTATTTTATATGCAGAGTAAAATGTTAAAGGGAAAGTACACTGATATTTAGAAATGTACAATCATTTCAACCCTTTAGTTTCCAAGAAATATATCATAAAATTAATTTCTGAAAGTTTCATGTTTTTTTTATGCCAGAGGGCAACTGTTTATAAATTCAAAATAACAATTCCTGTTTCTCTAAGATGAAAGCACCTCAAACAACATTTTTTCACCAATTAATTTTTCAACTTCCCTTTAATCTGATACGGTTGTTCTGACTTATTTATGTTATAACTTTAACTTTAATAACTATTGAAATGTGGCTGTAAAATAACATCAATAAAGCCTGTGTTTTACCACTGAAAGATAAGTAATAGAATTGGTAGTTATTTGTATTATTGTGCGAGGTGCGGTCATTTTAAAGAAACCTTCCAGTTCGAAGTTAGGAAAGAGTATATTCTTTTGAAAATGTTATGTTAAAAGGAATAAAAATAAACATTGCCAACATTACTCATGCTGCGCTTTCAAAATACCAATTTATTATTAATTATTCCGTCGATTTGGATAAATTTCACCATGTTTGTTGTACAATTAACTCAAGGCGATTATTGAATACAAGCTTATGATGAACAATCAGGGATATTGATGGCGTATTATAAAAATAGATGCGGGTCATTTGCATTTCTAAATAAACGCGTGAATAAACTCAGGAGGTCAGATGGTGTCAGTTATTACAGCCTACGATACAAATGCACCAAACAAAACTGTGGAAAACCTATCATTATAACTGCAGTCGATTTGTTGATACGTCTACGCATGACTTAACAATTTGGCAGTGGTATGATCGTGTAATGTCGTGTTTAAATATTTTTATATTTAGCCTTTTATATTTAGTGCTTCTGCCCGGGTTATGCGATGACATAATGAGCACGGTAAATAAGCACACACCCTCCCCCTTGTTTCTCTCTGTAAACTAGGAAACCAATTTAGAACCTCTTCAGACAAATCGTGTACTTTATATAGTTCAGAACGTAACCAATACGTTTTCCAGTGGGTGGGTGGGGGGGGGGGGGTACCGAGGGAAGCACAACTTGGTTTGGCGGCACTAAATTGAAAGCCCTTCAGTTCTTTTAAAAATTAAGAAGATTTGGATTTTGAATGAGGATGGGGAACCTGCAGTGGGGAACAGAACCTTTGCAGTGACACGCGGCCCGCTTGCCCCGACTACCCGGCAATCTTTACAACACGAGTTAGGCACATGGTTAGGCCTGTACGCTTTAATTTCAACGTGCAATTAATCTACACTGTTTTTTTTTACACCACTGGTAAAATTTATGTAAATGCATCCACGCTTTATAAGAATCAAAAACGATGGAATCATGTGAAAGTTTAATTTCATTTCATCGTGGCATTAATTATGTGACTGCAAGGGTCAAAATCAGTCAAAATGTTGATCGTAGGCCAAGTTGATAGGCCTATGATTAGCCAATGTATATCTAGTGCACTTAAAAAGTCAAACCTTAGGGGCCTACGTGCAGTAAGTACATTTACAGGTCAAAATGAGTCGACCGTTTTTGACTGGTAAAAGTCAGTTGACTGATTTTGACCACTATAGCTACTTGTCACTAAAGTTCATTTAAAGTAGGAGGGTTAACGAGCAAATATTGAAAATGCATTGAATGTAATCACTTTCCAATGAGATAATTCACAAAATAATTTACCAAAGCATTGTTAAACCTCGATAGAATTGTGTAATTCTGTACGTAGACCTAATAATTCCCTCCCCAAGCCCAGATAAATAGTTTGCGAAATTACTTATTTGAAAGGACCTAATTACTTTCTTTCTTCTAAAAGCAGTGTGTATGCAGATATAAACCAACAATTACATGACTATAAGGATACACGAGGGTTATGCATGTTTTATAATAGGAATACGGTTCTAATGGGTCCCTAAACAAGCATAACAGATAATAATTCACGATGACTGATGGATGTATCCTACCGTAACAAGGCCTAATGTCCAATTATACAGCATATATGCAAATCTACCGGAGTAAACTCACTCAACACTGTCTAAACCTAGAGAAAGGCAGATCAAATTAATCTGAAGCGTTGTCATGTTAATGTTTGTGTGTCAGTTTCTAACCCAATTGAGTAGGCCTAAGCCTTTAGGCAACAGCATATGAAAATGTTTTATTAGCACGTGCAATTCAGACATCCCATAGTTTAAACCGAATCCAAATGTAGTCTCCTATTTAATAGTTTCCTGTAGGGTTTTGGACAAGGCTAACACAAACAGGAATGAGCCTATAAACCCGATTTTCCAGTACAAGCCCCTTAAAAGTACGAGCCCCTTAAAGGAAATAATATAAAGCTGTGCGTTTTCGGTTATTTCGGGAACCGGATACCCGAAACTTGAAATCTTCGGATATCCGGGTACCCGTAAACAATTTGGTAAAAACACATAAATACTCCCGATAACCAATATGAACACAAGTTTCTCTTGTTTAATTAGAGTCATAATAAATGTGGACTTACTGTAATAATTTTCCCGCCTCAATATTAAAAACGACTCACATCCCCATTCCCCACACACAAAAAAGTTAACAAAAAATCGGAGATTTCCGTTTGTGTTGCTTCAATGTTCAATCAAAATTTTCAAAAGTCGTTTACGGGTAATTGGAACCGAAAATGGAATCGGGTAATGACCAGGATTCGGTCGGGTATCCGGATACCTGACACAGCCTTTAAATATTAAAACAATACCATAACATGTTATCACTTAGCATGGTTTGACTTGACCGGTTGGCCGCCATGATCAACAGGGCATATAAATGGAGTGCTAGATTTAAATTAACTCAGTGACTGAAAAAATACCCCACACGGTAAGGTCAGATATTACTGTTGATGCTGCATATTGGAACCAGTAATTTTCAGTTCATCTTAAACTAGAACATCGATTCCATGCCCTGTTGACAGTCTGCTCTGATCGTGACGATATTGTCCCTTTAAACTGAATCCCTATGGAAACTTCAATACCACCTTCTCGACATGTAAGGGGATAACAGGGTGGCTTTTGGGGACCCTCCTTTTTGAATCCATGATTACTATAAGAACATTTAATGAAATGTTTCATTCTCCCTCTCGCTACTCAGCTCCCAACCTGTCCCCTGCGATGTTTCGCTTTGGGTTTTTGTGTACCCCAACCCATTTTCAGCCTGGGCACTTGCACAATGATTATGATCCATTCCTGATCCCGACCATTTTATTTATAGCCAACTCATTCTTCTACTCTCTTAATGTAAAAGAGTGAAAAAGCACTCTTTCAAAGAGCTATATGGCGGACAAGTCTTTTTGGAGTGGATAAAGAGTAAAATCGGTAGTGTATAAAGAGTGAATTGGTAGCCTTTCACTGTATTTTCATTCGAATCAGAGTGGGTTTCACTCCAAAAAAGACTTGTCCGCCATATAGCTCTTTAAAAGAGTGGTTTTCACTCTTTTACATTAAGAGAGTACATACTAGCGTGGCATGCCATACTTAAATGGTCTTAATTTATGTATTCGGCAGCTTAAGTAAAATTAAGACAGCTTAGAAAATTGCATCAAATTTATTAAAATTTATTTTGTAAAGGTCTCCTCGTGAAAGCCCATACATACTGCATTTCTAAGGTTCGTCATCCAACAGTTCAGTATTAATTTCGCTGAATTATGTCATAGGCATTTCCAGACGTTTTTGTCGGCCGGCCGACCAGACGGCAAACAAAACGTCTGGATATGTAAATCGCTGTTTTTTTTTTAACAATACAGCTAAAGTTCGGATAGTCCATTTTTATTAGGCTATTTGTAGGATATGAATAGGCCTAACTGCGCTGACACTATACAGCCTAGTGGTCAGAAATCAAATCAATTCAACACAAACTGTTAAGTAGTCTAAACAATTTTTTTAAAATAAACCCTATACATGCATAACATTACCTTCTTGTATGTTCTCAGTCAACGACAGAAATTCCCTCATAAAACAGTATGTCCACTCGCTAGAAATCCGACAGGTAAATCCAAACGTAAGTCATCCATGTATTGATAATATGCGCAACAAATCACTCTGTTTCCCATGCCATTACCATCCCACGTGCAGACGATATGCCCCCACACGACGGTGACGAAAAAGGCGGGAAAAGGATGTGTAGCAAAACTTAACAAAACGATGCCGTGGTGTGATTATGAACGAGACGACGATGCGAAATGTGATGGTTGATGCACACGGTCGTCTGCTTCACGTAAAACCACTGTACACTAGACAGTCGGACAGACTGGATAGCTGACGTTTCACGTATGGAAATGAATTTCGTCACGGCTTCGCCTGCGGGGGTCCAGATGCAAATCTGTCTCCCAGCTGTTTCCAGCGTTTCAAAAGAGAACGTGTAAATAATTCGCACTGGTTCGAACTCGGTACAACCCGATGTTACAACCCACCCGCAATTTATTATCCCATCACCATGCACATGTCGCCGTTCTCGTTGCATTCGCGATTAATCCAGCGTATTAAACGAATAACATTTAGCCTATTACGCTGGGCTGACCACGACGGCTGTTCTAGCAGCCTGTACTACACAGCTACATATTTACGCAAATTAATTACAGATTTGCTTGCCTCTTATGGCAGTTATATGCTGTGACAAATATCTGTTTATAAAGTGATTATAGACTATGAAAAAGCGTTTGATAGAGTGAACCACCAAAAGATGATTGAAAAACTTAAAAAGACTGAAGTACCAGGAAGGGATATCAAATTTATAAAAAAATCTCTACTGGACTCAAAGAGCGTTTGTGAGACTAGAAAATGGATTGTCTGATGAGGTGAAAATAAAACGAGGAGTAAGACAGGGCTGTGTACTGTCCCCTGCTCTCTTCAACCTCTACACAGGGATGATCTTCAGAGCAATAGAAAACATGGACCGGACGGTGTGAAGATAGGTGGAATTAACATCAATAACCTGAGATATGCTGATGACACAGTTCTTATTGCTGAAACACCTGAGCAATTACAAGAGATAGTTGATAAAGTGAACGAGGAAGGAAAACGGTGCGGAATGAAGATAAATGCTAAGAAAACCAAAACTATGCTAGTTTCAAAGATAACCCCGAATGCCAAATTCCAACTAACAGTGGATAACGACGTAATTCATCAAGTAGCTTCATTCGTATATCTTGGCCAACTATTGACAGAGGATGGCAAGAGCGAAAAAGAAGTCTTACGTCGCATATCAATAGCACGGGGAACTTTTAACAAGATGAAGTCAACATTAACAAATAAGAACATCAATCTTGAAACAAGAAAAATAATTTTAAAATGCTATGTCTGGAGTACCTTATATTATGGAGTAGAGACATGGACTGTAACACCAATACTTGAAAAACGTATTGAAGCATTTGAGATGTGGTCATGCAGAAAAATCTTGAAACTGTCATGGACCGAAAAAATAACAAATGTGGAAGTGCTTCAAAGAATGAACGAAAAACGAAAACTGATCAACATCCTCAGAGAAAGAAAACTAAGATATTTTGGACATCTAATAAGGCTAAATAACATCTACAGAACATTATTGGAAGGATATATTGACGGAAAAAGAAACAGAGGTCGTCCAAGGGCTAACTGGTATAACAACATCAAAGAATGGACTGGAATGCAGTATGAATGTGCAGTAAGAACAGCATTGGACAGGAAAAAGTAGTGGGCTACTGTGTCATCCAACGTCGAAAGTGATTAAGATTGTTAAAAGGTGCAAATGAGTGCATATATGTGTATTCGCACTGTCTGTTGTGAATTGAGGGGTAGTCTGGCTATAGTACCCTTAATTTTTTATATTTTTATAGACAATTCGGTATAAAATTAACGGATGTTGTGACCTTAAAAGTAAGGGTGATGGATGGGGCAGAAAAAAAAAATATATATATATAATAAAATATACATTGCATTTCGTATTAAATAACATGATTTTGGGGTATGTGTGTGAGGAGGGGGGGGGGGGGGGTTTGTGCTGCAAACCGTCCAAGGACATATAAGAAAGGGAACAATAGCTCCTTGGACAGCAGTTGTTTGTTCTTTGTTGTCCTTGGAAGACGTATTGTACAAAACCAATGGAGATTACTTCAAAAAGTGTCCAAACAATGGAGGAACAATAGAGGTCCTCAGATAATAATAATAATAATGATAATGTGTGGACTTATATAGCGCACGTATCCACCAACTGAGTGGTGCTCAAGGCGCATATTATTACCCCTGCTCATAAGGCTCATAAATCATTCCTGAAACCATCTCAGCTCCCTGGGGAGTATACAGCTCAATTGCTGCCATTACAGCGCATATAGGGCTAATCAACCAACTCTGCCCTCACATGTACCCATTTAACCCCTGGGTGGAGAGAAGCAATTATGGTTAAGTGTCTTGCTCAAGGACACAAGTGTCACGGCTGAGATTCGAACCCACATTCTGCTGCTAACACCAGAACTTGAGTCCGGTAAGCTAGACCGCTCGGCCACGACACTCCACGTTGAAAAGCACGACTAGTGTGTGTGGGCCGGTGTTTTTAAATTCGCTACCTTGTGCGTGTGTGTGTGTGTGGCCTCTATGGTTTGGCCAATTGGCCAGACCCACCGGGGTCTCACACTTTCCAACACCTTCGGACAGGCCTGTGATTGGTTGCCCCGTGTAGTTTTGTCTGTCTCTTATTTATTCAGGTACAATATGTCTGCAGCATTTGGTAACGTTGGAAAAACAGATTCTACGAGTACATATAGGCCTATACTTCAAGGTTCACAAAGTGAAGACAATTCCATCTGAAGTGCATTTATAAGTGCAATACGGTTGTAATATGTTGCAATTATGTGTTATAGAAAAGTTGGAAGCTGGTAATAATTTTGGAAAAAAATCTTTAAAATATTATAAACATGTTACAGTTTGTCGTCGTTTTCTTAAAAATGTAAGTACCTAGTGTAATGAAACTTTCTATAGGGTTGAAATGAACACACGTTTCAAATAATAATTTAATGTGTCATTATGCCGCAAGGCTGATTTAGAAGGTCTTTGCATTAATTAACCTAGCTACAGGTCGAAGAGATGGCAGTTCTGAACCTGGACAGAGTCCGCAGAGAAGGTTTGAGATCGCGACCTCTTGGTGTAATTACTCACGCACTGCATTTGACAGCTCTCAAGATGGGAGTACATGATACTGATGCTGATGTCTGGTCTCACAGGCGCCCTCTATCGTTACTGCGTTTGTTTTTGTTTGTAGCTGTTATTTTACACAGTACGTACGAGGTTTATATGCTTAGATTTTAATAGTTGATTCTTAAAGGGAAGGTACAAAATCGGTAATTATCCGATTATCAAAATAACACCCTATCAATCACCATGAGAAATTAGACCGTCTGAATTGCTTTAATCTTTAAAGGGGCAGTATCGTCACGACCAACAGGACATGGAATCGGAGTGCTTGTTTTAGATTAACTCAAAGGGTCATATTTATTACTGTTGCCGCTGCATAAATGAGCCAGTAATTTGCAGTCACTGTGTTCATCTTAAACTCGAACATCGATTCCATGCCATGTTGAAAGTCTCTTCTGATCGTGACGATACTGTCCCTTTAACAAGATATGTTGGTCTTATGTCGAATTGCCGTCTGGCAACTTATTTGGTAAAACATAAGAACATGAAAAAACAACATAAAATTATTTTTTTGCGTTTTCTCAAAAACGTAAGTATTTAATATTGCGATGAAACTTTTACAGCTAAGTTTAAGAATATTTCTTCAAAACTAAAGGTTGAAAGAATACGCATCCAAATACTACTGTTGTACCTTCCCTTAATAGGCTCCAAACAAAAAACGCGCAGCATGCATTTTGTCAGATTCCGGAATGGATTTTAATATTAAAAAATAAAAGTCTTCAGAACATCATGAACTTGCTTGATTTCTAAAGGTGAAGCTGTCTGTAGAAATAAGTACATGCAAAACACCGTATAAAGGGTAGATTTTTCAATTACCTTTTGAATAGAATGGCACATGCACTGCATAGGCATTTAAAAAAACCATAAAATAATCAATCGTCCTAAAAAATTATTCCGTTTGAAGTACTTTTATGTTGAGAGAAAAAATTATGCCAACAAATGCAGTTTTAATACTAGGCCTATTAATTCAACGTGGAATTTTTTTCATCTCTAGATGTCGGACATTCATTTGATGAATTATACTTAAATTACAGCACCTCAGAGGGAAAGATTTTATTGAATGTTTGATACCATCATCAACTTGACGCTAACTTAATTTCATGTGAAGCTGTCATCATTTTATGTTTATCGAGAACACTAATGCATGCCTATTGTGATTCAGAGAAAGTAAAGCACAATCGTAGAAGCAGTTTTGTTAACAAAATATTCCCTTTAATTTGCCTAGAGAAAAAAATGGTATTGTTCAGCTCTAAGAAATTGCATCATGGTTCACGTTTCAGAAGCATAGTTTGCGACTGGAGGTACGAGTGAAATAAGTAGGTCAGAGTAAATGAAGAAACACTCAGAATACGTTATCAGTTTAGAAGATCTTTTTTTGTTTTGTTTTTTTTTGGTCATAATTGTCAAACTCTGAACTGATTTTTAAAAGGTTTTTTAGAATGTTTTTGCTCAATGAAGAAAGTAATCGTGTGCCGCTTTGACCAATATATGGGCAAAGCCTGACAATACCCAACCATTGCAAAAATATACCCAACTTTTATGAAATTTAATGTAACCAATTTTAGGCAATTTCAAAGCTTTACCCAACGTCAGAATTTATCTATAAATTAGACAATTATTTACCAACAATTAAATGGTTTACTTTGCCCATAAATAATTTACCCATTATTTTTACAGTGTATAAATGTATGTCATCAATAATACCACAGATGTTATCATATCTGCCTTTGGTTAAAAAAAATCCCAAAATGTTGCTTATAGCGCCATCTAGCGGTGATCTAAGCACGTCACATTGTTAATTGTACTAAAGACAATATTTGTGACAGATTTCATGGCCAACGGATAAAAATGAATTGTGATAACATCCCTAACGGTGACCTATGAATGTTTTCATGGCCTCATTCAATAGAACGTGTCAAACCGAACATGCCTACGGTGCAGCCATCTTGTTTTTCTTCAATATACAACTCCACATTACCAAACCGAGGCTGGATGGGGAAATAGTCTGGTCCCTTTTCATGCATTGAGAGTTACCGGTAGTGCATATTGAGAGTTAGTTACCTGACCAAGATGGCCGCAGCGTGATAAAGGTCTATTGTAACTTGTTTTTATTTATTTAAATTTATTGTTTGTTCATCCAGGGTGAAAGTGCAGATCACCATGAAGGACAAATCAGAAATTGGCAACAATGAACAAGAGCCCGGCTGTGAGTAACGCAAGCCTATAATTATATATATCCTCAATTTACCCTAAATGACGCACCTATAATCAACTGGACGGTAACTTACAAATGAAATTAGCAGTTTGGTGTTTCAGTTTGTTTCAGTGAAGGATTCTCTTGTAAAATGCGGAATTTCAATGCATGATCATACGCGTGGACGTCTTGAGCGCCGTTTTTTGAGACGCACAAAATTGTAGTCATCAGAAAATTGATGTTGGTATAATGATTCACCCCCAAACTGTTAAAGTTTATGGGGGCACAGAAAATGTACCCAAGAAGAAAAACAGTTGAATCATCTTATTCCAGATGGTTGTAAAATTGTTTTTAATCTTGAAAATAAAAATATATTTTAAAATAAAATGGTATAATTTGGAGAAGCTCTCAAAACTTTTAATCAATATTCTTGAAAGACCAATAAAATGGAAGGTGGTTAAATTTTTTGCAAAAAGTACTTTAAAACTTTGAAATGTGTAAAAATGCTGTTAACATTTTGTCAAATAAAAGATTTCTTTTCATAACCATGATATTAATGTTTCATTTTCTCAATAATTTTCCACTACCGTCGAAATAAACACCAACGAATTAAGTAGTCTTCGTTCGCTTCTAATTCTATAAGGAATGTGTCCATTTTGAGGATCAGTATTTCTTTAAAAAAACATTGCAAATGCAAAGCATTCATATATTTTGGTTTCCACAGACAACAGCTCGTTGACGGCATAGAACAATAAAATCACAGATGTTCATGAAAAAAAATTGAGGTCATGTAAATCTCTTACTATTTGTATCTAGTAAAATCAGTGGTTAAACAACTTTTTCCACTTTCACAAGCACTAACTTTCCAGTAAATCATACAATTTCACTATAATTTTTATTTCTGTAACAAGCACGACTTAGATAAGTTTATGCAACCAGTAATACGCCATAATTTTGTTAGTTTTCCGAGAAATGCTAAGCCAAAAGTAGGTGCGTCATTTCACGAGTGCGGCGAATTACGTACATGGACGATAAATTGAATAAGGTTTTCAACTTGGAGAAGATATTAATCAGACAAATGGGATGCACAAGAATGCTATGCTGTCCCCCTGTAACAAAAAAGTGTCGCCTTTTATGTTGGTGATCCTGAGATTGAGACGTTTTTTTTTAAAATAAAAATTGAATTAATTTATTTTAATTACAAAATTAATTCAGAAGAAAAGCTTTTTGTATAATAGAAACTCAAGGCTGTGTAGGATTTAAAAAAAGTAAAATAAAGTCCAAAATTAATTTCTAAAATAAAAATGCATATAGGTACATACCGTACAGTGGCCATTCTTTACTGCAGAAAATAAATCGCAGACCGGATGGTACCCCGAATACAATTCTATCCAACGGAGATCGACTGTCTGTAGAGAGAATGGCAGCTACATCCAGCAGTGCACAACATCATCTCCATTTAACTGCTGTGTGGTTTGGAACCAACGCCAGAGCATACTGATCGAAACGTCGAGTTGTAACCAACCAGTTCTTTTCAGAACTATTTACTACTTAAATGAGAATTCTACATGGTGTCACCGCAAACAGTTGTCACTTATCCTTTTCACCATGCAAAGCTACAAGTGTTAATTTGAAATGAGTTATTTCACAAAATAGTAGTCAGTAGCTTGGTTTTACAGTAAAACAAAAAAGTGCCAATATGAATTGAAGGCGGGACCCACCAAATTAATTTCAGTACATACTTACGATCAAATCATGATTCTCACCATTATTTTGAGAAATATGTCATTTTAAAGCATTGGTTTTTCCTTCCTCAAGTAAAATAGCAATGTTCCGATGAAAAATATTGTTGAAAATTAAAAGGGTAAAAATGTTGTCAAATATGTCCCTGTGGGAAAACATTTATGTTTAAATTTATGTTATTATTCAATTAAACCGGGTCTAGGGAGTAATTGCCTATTCACCCCCTCCTCAACAACCTGGCTGCATGCTTGGATTACTTAATCTGACGTTAGTATTGTTAGTACGATTTTACGTGTACAAGCATAATATGAGGAATTGCCAAGCGCATCCCACGTGTGTATCATTCACTATAACAGGGTGTACCTATATTTATTTTGAGGTACACTAGTGTACGAGAAAGCCCATTGCCACATAAGTATAAATTACCAATCCTTTATTTACAGATTTGCGAATCCGTTATTGTGTTTTTACCAAATTTAAGTGCGTTGACCCTGATCAAGGACAGCACACAAATGGAAAGAAAATGTTGCAAGATCGTTTGAAAATGTGGTTTCCGTGCGTATAGATTCCACACGCATTTTCCCTCAAAAAGGCCTTTTACAAAATTATTTGACCCAACTAATATAGGCAGAAATGTTCGGCTCAGAAATGATGTGCGCGTTAAAGGGCCAATATCGTCACTATCAGAGCAGATTTTCGACAGGGCATGGAACCGGTGTCCTGATAACAGGGGTGCGACAAGATCAATATTACCGTGGCTGATGCATAAATAATGAGCCCATGGCTGCATAATAATGAGATATATGCAGTAGCCATGGTAACAATATGATCTTATCACACACTGTTGTCAATGCCATCGTGCACTCTTGGGGTATTATTTTCAGTCACTGAGTGCACGTAAAACTAGGACACCGATTCCATGCCCTGTCGAAAGTCTGCTCTAATCATGACGATATCGTCTCTTTAAGTGTGTTACGTATTAACCTAATCACTAGACTAAGTACTCACAAATGACAAAATTAAGAGAAGAGGACAACCAGCAACTAACAAAATACCAAAGTTGAATCATTGTCTGACTTAAAATAACAACATTGTACACTTTATTATACATTAACAACATTAAAAGTAAGAGGAACTAATATGGGTAAACAACAGTGAAATCAATGACTCAAAAGATGAGAAGATGGTCTAGTTTGCACAATGATAAAGTACTTAAATATTCAATCTAGTTAATAATATTACCAGAATCAAATAGAACAGGCCAGAGTCTCAGTTAACTCATGCGTTTGGGATTGGGGAGTCTGGCACTGGTCACCAGTCAAGGTAAAGGGTAGAGTTTTCATTTAAAAAAAAGATTTAATAATTAATAATTGAGCACGCAAGTGGCGCTTGGGTGCACAAAGAGTAATATTGCTGTAATAGTAAACATCAAGTCTCATTCAATATTAAACAGTAACAGGTACATGTAGCAATCCTCATTAGAAATTATTTTGTCTGAAATGCTTTCATCTTCAAGAAAACAATAACGTCACCCGGCAACTTTTTGTAAAACATAAAAACATAAAAATCAAAAAAAATCTTTGTTTTCTCAAAAATAGTGTGCGCCCTTTCACTGGTCAGTCGGCAAATTGGCTTTGACACACCCAAAAAGAAAATGCCCATAAAGAAAATGCCTGTGAACAGTAGTATGTCAATATACTTCTCAATAGCTGCCCAGTAAATTCTCTCGAGGACAATGTATTTCCAGTTAGGTGAATATCATCATGGACTTTGTCAAATGATTCATTTATTTAAATTAAACCTCCTGAATATGGTCGTATTCAATCCTACATTTAATAGCCACTTTTGTGCCATTATAAGGTCACATGATAAGGTCACATTACAGTTGCTACTGCTTAAATGAGCCAGTAATTTTCAGTCACTGTGTTCACCATAAGCTAGGACACCGATTCCATGCCTTGTTAAAAGTCTGCTCTGATCGTGATGATACTGTCCCTTTAAACTCAACATCCATACAAAGTTTAATTAATATTTTTTCTGTGTCAATTGTATGTGTTTCTGGCCGTCATTGGCTTTGGAAATTTGACGCTTAGTAGCATCTGTTGCATACTGTATACAGAAATGAGATGAATTAATACTAATAGGTAAGATGAACACGGCAATCCAGGCATACATATCAAGACTGATCTGCACCGTACATACCGGTCTGGGAGAGAATCCCCATGATGATGACAGGCATCCAGCACGCGAAGTCCGTAAAGACTATAAGCGCCATTTTGATCGTCATCTTGATTTCCCGCTGGCGGTGAGGGATCCTCGTGACACTCGTAGCTGTGTGTTTGACACTGATGAAGATGGCGATGTAACAACAAAGCACGATCATAAAACACAACATATTCACACCGAGAAACAGGACAATAGAGTAAATCCAAGATGGTTCACTTCCCTGAGCAACTGGTGTCGAAATTTCGCGATCCCACCATTCTTGTGTTCCAAAAAGGGGTTTTCCTTCACTACCAACACTACTTGGATATGTTATTAGAGGGAGCCCAATACACACATCGGATAGTCCATACACCTTTGAATCAGACCTACTTATGACGGTTGGAATAATACTGAGACACGCAGACACTACCCATATAATTGAGACAATCACTTTGGATGTCTTCCCCCTGATTTTGATTGGATTGAAGGGAAACACGACGCCAAGGAAACGCTCGATACTAATAATGGTCACAAAGAAGACAGATGCCTCACTTGAAAGCACCGACAGCACCCCAGCAATCTTGCAAACTGCACTGGACCTCCATTTCTCCGCTCCATTAAAGTATTTCTCCCCAAATTGCAAATCTGCAATCGCAATGATCAGCATATAAGCCCCCATCATCAGGTCAGATATAGCTAAATTGACCACCAAGAACGAGTGCGTCTTATTCTCTTGTGTTTCATTGCGTCGCCAAAACCTCAATGTAACAACAATTGAATTACCAATGAGGGCGCTAAGACCAATAATCCATATGAAGACTCTGAGTACGTCGTTCCTCATCAGACTGCCACAGTGGTCTAATGGTGACTTTAACTCGACGATCTTGCAAATAGAATCGTTAAAACTAGGAATAGCCGAAACAAATTCACAGCAGAGACGGTAGTCATCGACAAACCTAAAATAAAAACATATGTTAGAAAATAACATTCAGCCTTGTGTATCCTTCCATGTATGTTACATGACGTTAAAAAGCTGGTGAAAACCTAATAACAAAGGTTCGATGATGACTCAAAAAATACAACAGAACTATTATTATTTTTATATATAAACAGCAAAATATCACTACGCGTTGAATTTGTAAATTAACTGCAGACCATTGAGCCAAAATTTCCACAGACTGCTAAATGTAGACCTTTATCATTCCTTGCTTGATCCTCATAAATCTCTTTACAAATGCCACAGTTTGCATAGGCAAGCTGATTTGCATAATGCGTGCTGCTCAAGCTAATGACAAAATACTGCAAAACTGACATTAACCTCCCCAATCAATGTTACAACCACACTAAATAAACAGTTTAATACCCATGTTTTTATTCGATTTTGTTGTGTTCAGTTTAATAACACAACTAAGAGAAAGTGAACGATGATCAACGATGATCACCAGTTAGACCGAGATGCAATGCACGCATATATTTGTATGTATGTATGTAGTATTGGGTAGCATGATTTCACAAAATGAGCGTTGAACGGAACGACTTTAATTGAATACAGAAATTATACCTCTAACAAACAAGAACAATTTATTATGTAAAATACCATCAAGTTGATTTATCAGAATAATCAGCCCATACACTAAATAAATGCCCAGTCCTAAATGCTGGCCTTCTTTTGATTATGCTTAAACCATAAAATCTAAGTGACTGGTTGCTGAGAATGGAATTCGTGGGTATAATGTTGCAAATAGACCATAGGCCGAGTAAGGTTTTTTGTATTCGATTGTGCGATCTTCAACTAGGTACGAAATCAAAACTTCCAACTATACCGAAAATATTATTGTTGAAAAAAAAACCCATGAATGTTCCCCCGTCAATGAAGTAGCGTTTTGCATACATTTTAAAGAAAAAATATACTGCCAGTTCGCCCAGTACTGAGTTTTTGAAAAACTCAACAGAGCCCCCTTTTCGACAAATCGGAGATGATTTTGTATATTTTAATGTGAGCCTTTCCCCCGCTAATCATCACTCTCGTTAGCCAGAGCTGTTTGTGTTGATCAATACGTCTTAATAAATAAATAAATAAATAAATAAATAAATAAATGCCATTGTATAGGCCTACATGCATTTTACATTGTGATCCAGGGGCCGAGGAAAGTGTTTCCAGACATTCGTCGAAAACGGGAAGTTCTCAGGCCATGGTACACGCAGTGAGAAATAGCAATATAGAGTGTTAATATAGGTCTTAACAAATATACAAAACGACAAGAATAACAAAACATATCCTCATTGGCTTAAAACTGAGATTGAAACTGAAATGCAATAAATTAAGTTTTAACAACTCCACTGAAGAATAAAAAATAAATAAATAAATAAAAAAGCTATATCGCTTGTGTTTGGGCTGATTTGACTGTAAATAATAGATTTAAATGTTGGGATTACGGAAGTTATAAGCTTTCATTTGACACATTGAATGAAAAAATCCGTCAAGGATGAGTAAAAGTAAAATAAAAACTCAAATTAATAAACTGCTGGCCCACTGTTTGAATCCTCAGCTTCCACAAGGGCATGTGGCAGTCTTCTGATTGGCCAGCGTGGCTGTTAATCAGAATCAACATCCGAATTTCATAACATTTTTTGTTGGTTTAAAAATGATATTATCTTTCAAAATTCTTTTGATTTTTAAATTCTATTTTTTGGGTCTTGAGTTGAGCCAAAAAAGGGGCAATATATCTTTAAGTCTCATGTTGTATGCATTGTTCTCATTCAGGGTAAAGTAATGTTTGAAGTTTCTTTTGAATGAGTGTTATCCATGTTCAAGTGGTTGCTTTCATCATTCACTTACAGTTCTTTGAGGCTCACAAGGTCGTTAAGCGCTTCGTCCTGGACATGAATTGGGTCATCAGTGGGTATTTTACGTCGGATCAGTATCCTGGTAAATAAACAACATATAATAATGAACATTTGGCACATGATAAATACTTGTTGTAATGTAATATAATGTAATTTACTAATACAAACCCTAATTTAAGAGAGAACAATGTGGTGATTTGTTAAGTGTGAAATCCGACCAAAATTCAGTGTTCAGATAGAAGCGATCATGGACTGCAGAAGTCCTATTTTAACTAGGGCTGTGCATTTTTCAAATAATTTGGTAATAGAATATTCGGATTTTGATTTCGATTGAATATTCAAAGGCTGCCGATTGTCAATTGTGCCACGTGATAAAACGAGCACGCACGATATGGTGGGGCCAAAAAATGTACTAAACATAATGTCGCCCAGACTAGGATGGACTTGCTTGTTGGCAACCAAATGTAGACGAGAGGATGATTGGGGGTGGGGGTAACGATGGAAGCAGCAATATTTTAAAAAAAATTCAACAAAAAACCAACCGGATATTCGAACATTCAAATAGTTGGTTATTCGGCACAGCCCTAATTTTAACCACATTTAAGATGCAGACAATAAGATTATGAAAATGAGAAGAACAGTGTCTTACAGGGTTCTTAGTCGAGTAAGTCCATCGAAGGCATTGCTTTCTATAGTTTCCAGAGGTATATTCCCGACAGCCCTTGAAAACAAGCAAATAATATTAGTTTACTACATATGTCAATGTGGATCCAGTAATCAGATAAAATGGGGCTGAATTTTGAAGTTGATAGAATAAATATATGGGGTAAATAGTTTACAAACTTGAAAGCCTCTAAAATCGCTTCAGGTGGGTCTTTTTTTCATCCACGTCTCCATGCTACACACAAAGGCAAATTATGTGACACTTTGAAGTCTTTTGGCAGTCAAGGGGAAGGGGGATAATGGTGACTACAGGTGCTAAATCTGGTGCTTTGGCCCCATCCAAGCCCATTCTTGGATTCATTAGTGTGTACTGAACTGTAATGTAAAATATATTAACAATGCTGTATAATTTTCACTTAATATATATTTCAAGAAATCTTTTTGAAAGGTCCCAGCATGGACGGTAACAGTAACTGAAACATGGTACGTTGTGATTATAAGCGCTGTTCCTGTCTTAATTACACGTCAACATATTGGGTTAAACATATTCTGCTCCTTTTTACACCGGCTTTATCTTTACTACAGCTGAGAGTTTTTATTAAGAGTACAATTTATTTCGAAAGAATATACATGTAGAGTATAATGAAGCATGGTTCTACCTTTTGACCACAAACGTCTTTAGTGCTTGACGCTTTGAAAAATAAGTATGTTATTTATTTGAAATATCTTACAATATATCCAAGTTTACTAGAGCCGAGAAACAGGAAGCGTTGATGCTGGTGATCAAATTGTTTGAAATATTTCTGGAATAAAAAATAAATAGGTCCGTCATGTTAAAGTGACATGTATTATCAATTTAACCATTGCAATGCATGCTTTATGCATTGAATGAAGCAATCTTTATTTCACTTTATCATTGCATATAAAGACATTGCATTAAAGCCAATGTATTTGGTTATTGATTGCCTTTTTTGCTTCAATATTGTATACATCAAACAATTGAATTCTTAAAATGTTTAGCTCATTACTTTGTTTCGAAAATAGCGAAATAAAATAGTGAAAATGGATACAAATATTTTGATCTAAAGACACGAACTTCGTACTAGAGAAATTTCAGTAAATAATAAATTATGGTCGTTTCCTGTTTGATTACAATTTATGACATTAATTAATATTTTGTAAACCATCAATGTTCTGGATATAATTTGAATGTTATTGTAGCTGTCCAGTCATCTAAGATTAGACATGCGAAGGAATAATTAGATAAATCACATAATTATATAAATCGGTATATATCCATCAATGTTCTTAGGTTTTCCTGATCACTTTGTGATACATTGGAATGGTATCAAACAATCTTAACATTTCTCATGCCAGAAGTTCACTTATTTTGAAAAATTAAATTACAATAAACATCGATAGACAACAGTTGAGGTCATTACAATTTTAAAACTATGATGGGAAAATGAAGTAAGGTTAAAAAGATTGTACTGAAACACACAACAATTATCTGTCTGAGGTTCACGTATTATTTTAGAAATTTAAATTAACAAATCAATCCCGACAGAAAACACTTTTCATGGGACAAGTTTTATCAGTCAACAGAAATTGGTGGCTCAATACTGTGTGATTAAAATTCATGTAGAAAATAGTTAAAAATGCATACATACAATATTTTGATTGGCAAACATGATCTAAGCATCTAATTTGTCTACAGTGAGTCCTTACTTCAATCAAGAGAAATCGGTGGCTCGATGCTGCATGATTGAAATTCATCACATAAATACTTACAAGGAATTGAAATTTTGTAGACCATCAAATGTTCCTGGAGAAATTTCACGGATTTTGTTGTTTTTCCAGTGATCTAAGATGGGAAAATAAAGAAGGGTTAAAACAAAGATCATTAAAAGCCCACTAATATGGCTATTTTCACAAATGTTCTTAGATTTTACTGAAAGCATACTTGTAGAAATATTAGTGATCAATCAAAATTTAAAATATTTCCGCCTGCAGCTCATATTGGGCCTATCTGAAATATCAGGTTAAAATGTTTGTGTTAAGGCAGATATATGGCCTACATCGGTATATAACCATTCAAGTGTCATGGTATCAAACAAGGAACGATTTTCCGGACAGAGGTTCACCATTTTTAGAAAATTTAATTTACAAATGGATCGACAGACAACAGTTGAGTGAACCAAAATTAAAACTTCAAAGTTTGCTGTATGGAAACACATACAACAAAATAGCAAATGAATTTCGATAGACAACGGTTGATTGCATGTAAATATAAAACCTAAAAATTTCAGTTCATTGTCCTGTAGCCCTCCAATGAATATAAGTGAGAGATATCAGTGGTTCAATACTGTGCGATTGTAATTGAATCATTACAATTCATTGTGAAATTTAAAATAACAAATGAATCTAGATAGACAAAACTTGAGTGCATCGATATATAAAACGGTTCAGTAGAATGCCACCCTCCATTTACATATGTTATATATAGTATGGAACAAGTTAATTTTTGGAGAATAAAAGTTTTTCCAAATGTTCTCATTACATAGGCCTTAACCATTTATATAAGTATGATTTTTTGGTTGGAATCAGATTTAGGCCTAACTGAACAAATGATATGTACAGATAATGACGATTACGATATGGCGTACTTAATAAATAATTAAAAATGCATATATATTTTGATACGCACTTCATCTAATTTCTTAGCAGTGAGACAGAACTTCAATCAAGCGAAATCGGTGGCTCGATGCTGCGTGATTGAAATTCATCACTTGAATACTTACAACTTATTGAGACTTTGTAGACCATCAAATGTTCCTGGAACGATTTCACGGATTTTGTTGTTAAACAGCGATCTAAGATGGGAAAACAAAGTAGGGTTAAAACAAAGATCACTAAAAGCCCACTAATATCGCTATTTTCACCAATGTTCTTAGATTTTACTGAAAGCATACTTGTTGAAATATTAGTGATCAGTCAAATTCTTTGAAAAATATTTCCGCCTGCAGCTCATTGGGCCTTATCATGAAGTATCTGGTTAACAAATGTTTGTGTTAAGGCAGATATATGGCCTACATCGGTATATATCTATTCAAGTGTCATGGTATCAAACAAGTGGAACGATTTTCCGGACAGAGGTTCACTCATTTTTAGAAAATTTAATTTACAAATGGATCTCGACAGACAACAGTTGAGTGAACCAAAATAAAAACCAAAGTTTGCTGTATGGAAACACATACAACAAAATAGCAAATGAATTTCGATAGACAACAGTTGATTGCATGTAAATATAAAACCTACAAATATCAGTTCATTGTTCATTGTCCTGTAGCCCTCCAATGAATATAAGAGAGAGAAATAGGTGGCTCAATACTGCGCGATTGTAATTGAATACTTACAATTCATTGTGAAATTTAAAATAACAAATGAATCTAGATAGACAAAACTTGAGTGCATCGATATATAAAACGGTTCAGTAGAATGCCACCCTCCATTTACATATGTTATAGTATGGAACAAGTTCATTTTTGGGAGAATAAAAGTTTTTCCAAATGTTCTCATTACATAGGCCTTAACCATTTGTATGAGTATGATTTTTTATTTCAATCAAGTTAATTAAACAAATGATCTGTACAAATGTTGACGATTACGTTATGGCGTACTTAATAAATAATTAAAAGTGCATATTTTGATATGCACTTCGTCTAATATTTTAGCAGTAAGACAGAACTTCAATCAATTTGAATTTGAATTTTGAATTTTATTAAAATGGCAATTATCGTGACCCGAAGGTCAAATTGTAACGTCAGTACAACAGTAAAAAGAGTTATTAAAAATATAAAATACACAAATATTAACACCAAAGTAATTAATATAAGAAAAGCGAAATCAGTGGCTCAATGTTGCGTGATTGAAATTCATCACATGAATACTTACAAGGAATTGAGATTTTGCAGACCATCAAATGTTCCTGGAGCAATTTCACGGATTTTGTTGTTATCTAGCGATCTAAGATGGGAAAATAAAGTAGGGTTAAAACAAAGATCATTAAAAGCCCACAAATATGGCTATTTTCACCAATGTTCTTAGATTTTACTGAAAGCATACTTGTTGAAATATTAGTCATCAGTCAAATTCTTTGAAATATATTTCCGCCTGCAGCTCATTGGGCCTTATCATGAAGTATCAGGTTAACAAATGTTTATGTTAAGGCAGATATATGGCCTACATCGGTATATATCCATTCAAGTGTCATGGTATCAAACAAGTGAAACGATTTTCCAGACAGAGTTTCAATCATTTTTAGAAAATTTAATTTACAAATGGATCTCGACAGACAACAGTTGAGTGAACCAAAATAAAAACCAAAGTTTGCTGTATGGAAACACATACAACAAAATAGCAAATGAATTTCGACTGACAACAGTTGATTGCATGTAAATATAAAACCTACAAATATCAGTTCATTGTCCTGTAGCCCTCCAATGAATATAAGTGAGAGAAATCGGTGGCTCAATACTGTGCGATTGTAATTGAATACTTACAATTCATTGTGAAATTTAAAATAACAAATGAATCTAGATAGACAAAACTTGAGTGCATCGATATATAAAACGGTTCAGTAGAATGCCACCCTCCATTTACATATGTTATAGTATGGAACAAGTTCATTTTTTGGGAGAATAAAAGTTTTTCCAAATGTTCTCATTACATAGGCCTTAACCATCTATATAAGTATGATTTTTTGTTTGAATCAGATTTAGGCCTAACTGAACAAATGATATGTACAGATATTGATGATTACGATATGGCGTACTTAATAAATAATTAAAAATGCATATATATTTTGATACACACTTCATCTAATTTCTAAGCAGTGAGACAGAACTTCAATCAAGTGAAATCAGTGGCTTGATGCTGCGTGATTGAAATTCATCACTTAAATACTTACAACTGATGGAGATTTTGTAGACCATCAAATGTTCCTGGAGCAATTTCACGGATTTTGTTGTTTTCCAGTGTTCTAAGATGGGAAAATAAAGTAGGGTTAAAACAAAGATCATAATAGGAAAGAATAAATAAAAGAATAAACAAATAAAAATGCATATATATTTTGATACGCACTTCATCTAATTTCTTAGCAGTGAGACAGAACTTCAATCAAGTGAAATCAGTGGCTTGATGCTGCGTGATTGAAATTCATCACTTAAATACTTACAACTGATAGAGATTTTGTAGACCATCAAATGTTCCTGGAGCAATTTCACGGATTTTGTTGTTGAACAGCCATCTGAAATAGGAAAATAAAGTAGGGTTAAAACAAAGATCATTAAAAGCCCGCTAATGTGGCTATTTTCACCAATGTTCTTAGATTTTACTGAAAGCATACTTGTTGAAATATTAGTGATTAGTCAAAAACTTCGAAAAATATTTCCGCCTGCAGCTCATTGGGCCTTATCATGAAGTATCAGGTTAAAAATGTTTGTGTTAAGGCAGATATATGGCCTACATCGGTATATATCCATTCAAGTGTCATGGTATCAAACAAGTGGAACGATTTTCTGGACAGAGGTTCACTCATTTTTAGAAAATTTAATTTACAAATGGATCTCGACAGTTGAGTGAACCAAAATAAAAACCAAAGTTTGCTGTATGGAAACACATACAACAAAATAGCAAATGAATTTCGATAGACAACAGTTGATTGCATGTAAATATAAAACCTACAAATATCAGTTCATTGTCCTGTAGCCCTCCAATGAATATAAGAGAGAGAAATTGGTGGCACAATGCTGTGCGATTGAAATTGAATACTTATACTCAAACTCACAATAAATAGCACCAACTACAAATTCATTTGAATGCCACTTGCCCACAGCTTTCAAGCTTTTTTATTCAAAGAGGTTGACACCATCAACCACCGGAATACCAAACTATGGTCAAACCGGATTTGTCATTAAACAGCATTTGATAAAGACAAACAAACACCCTGAGATACCCAAGACCTCAGAGAAAAAACCAGCTGGGACCACCTATACAGCATACCCAAGACTCTGTATACCCAGACCTGGCACCACTAACCCCCAATGGGGATAGTTATTAAAACATACATTTAAATGTTGACAATAACAAACAGTATAATGGCACATGTGTAACATATGCTAATACACAGCATATCATATG
This sequence comes from Zoroaster sp. YZ-2022, assembly GCA_029582265.1. Classification (NCBI taxonomy): domain Eukaryota; kingdom Metazoa; phylum Echinodermata; class Asteroidea; order Forcipulatida; family Zoroasteridae; genus Zoroaster; species Zoroaster sp. YZ-2022. The sequence goes on along the minus strand of CM055828.1, from coordinate 27,034,763 downwards.
AATCAATACAATATGAATCAACCAATACCCAACTGTAATCAAGTGTTCACATCCCACCTAGGAAGCTGTGGTCTGAACTAGCCCGAGGGAGATCCCGGCACTATGAACACTTGATAACATGTAAATAACGGAGGACTAAAATCTCCATATTATTAAGTTTAATTTTCTAGGACTGCAGTAACTGTTAATTGCCAGAACTGCTGCACCAAAAGTGGGAAGTTAATGTGCTATTCCGCCCAAAACTGCCACACGCGAGAAGCACGCCCAAAGGAACAGAACAAAAACACCCACAAAAGTGCACCAGTTACAGCACAGACAGAATACAATTACACAGATTAGCCCTGAAAATGGAAAGCCCTTTTGGGGACAGATGGACCCCATCAAAACGATAAAGGCTAGCATCCGACCAGATAAACTGCAGGCGCTGCAGTACCCTAGCCCCAAGCTTTTTACACTGCGCTTTCGCCCAACGATTGGCTGCTTTACGTACGTTCTTGATGGATTTTTGAGAAGTGGCACCAAAATAGAACATTCTCGGGAGAATGTCTGACCAAACTACAATAGCTTGAGAAAATCTTTGCCGGCAAATGCCCAAGGCCGAAGTGATGAGCTGTCTCAAAGTGAACAAGTCATGAGACACCAAATCATTCGTCTCTAAATGATCAAAGCGGGGATAGGGGCATGAAACCCTGATAGTAAACCATGAAGGTCCTTCAATTGAGCACCTCCTCGGCCATTCCAACGCACCAGATTGGGTAAATTCAAATCCTGGCTTGCCCTGCGCACAATGGAGTCACCTACCACCCAGACACTATGAGCCCCTGCATAGGAAATAAAACAACTTGATTGGACAACGAAACTAAAAGCCACTGCTACCGCCCTGGGGAAAGGGGGGGTGAATGTACTAGCGGAATGTTTCCGAGCGCAAGCGACCAGACCTCTTTATGTCTGCAACGGGCACCCCCAGTGCAAAAGCTGTGGACGCAGCTCCCATCCGGAAAGAATGGCGATCGCCCGCCACCCCACAAAATGACAAAGCAGCTCTAAGCACAGCTGTGAACTGATACCGTGTGAAGGAATCACCGCGTTCATGGCAGAACAAGGGGCCGGACAATTGTTTCCGCGCTTGCAAATACCCTTACAAAGCAGTAACTGGACAGATTGCCACATTCTGCAGCCTTGCGATATGAACCCACTGTGGAGGGCCAGCCTGATTAGTTTTAGAATGACGTATGGCCAGGACCACGGACATGCTAGATTGATTGCCACAGAAACACACATCAGAATACTGTAACATAGACTCTTGCATATGGTTAGTGGAATTGGCGGTAAACTCCCCAACACGCAAAAAAGCCGAAAAAAGCCAATAGCTTAGCTGCCCGAAACATGGTGCTTTCAAATTGGGAAGCACACACCTTTGGGCAACGCCTCTATAAAGTCAGCACAAAAGCGACAATGAAATCGGCAATCGCACATCTTGCCTAGGCCTAGCCCCGTCCCGCCTGCAACCTTCCAGCAATTTTGCCACAATAAAATTATCAGTTGGATCGGCCCATCCCCTGAGTTTACAAAAACACCCCACCCCTGTCACATATGTATTAATTGTGGATGGAGAATAATAATGTAAAGACAGCCATGAGATGAATCCTGCAATATCTTGCGGAGAAAAAGTTGACACAGCCAAAGCTTGATGTGCTTTAAAACGGCAAAAGGCGTGCCACCCCGACATGTAAACCCTGTGTGTATTCTTAGCGAACGCCAAACTTAACAACCATCCCATTTCTGCTGCTAAAACACTTGGGGCAGCTGAGGTAAAGGGGTCATGTGCGGCTGGGCCCTTGGAGCTAGGGCCCGAAAGCGCCCCATCTGAAAACGAGAAAGTGCACCAGCTATGTTATTATGAACACCTGGTATATGCACTGCCTTAAAAATTATATTGAATTTGAGGCATTGCATGACTATTGCCCGCACTAAATGCATAATGCACATACAAGGCGACGTTTGTTTATTTATGATCCCCACAACAGCAACATTATCAGACCGGAACAACACCCTGCAGTTCGCCAACAAGGGGGCCCAACAGAGGAGCGCCACTACCACAGGAAAAAATTCCAATAAAGCAACGGACGGAGAACTAGCCAGCCACTCTGACGGCCAATGCCCTTGAACCCATCTCCCTTGTAAATAAGCCCCACAGCCGATGGATGCAGCAGCATCAGTGAATAATTCAAGAGCAACATTTTAATCCCAATTTTCCCGCAGGAATGGAGTAAGACCGTTACAGCGCTGCAAGAATGACAGCCACAAGACCAGATTGAGCTTTGCACCTTGCGAAAGGTGCACCCTGTGATGCGGCTGCTTGAGGCCCACTGTCAGTGCAATAAGACGCCGTAAAAACGCGCGCCCCGGCACAACTGCTTTTCACACAAAATTCAATGACCCCACTAAGGATTGAATCTGAACTAAACTGGCTTTTGGCCTGCCAAGCAAGAGTTGAATCTGCCTTGTGAGTGCTTGAACTTTGACCTGTGGGACCCGGACCTGCCCTCGAACAGTGTCGATTTCGAGCCCTAAATAAGAAATAGTTTGTACCGGCCCTTCAGTTTTTTCTTGCGCTAGGGGAACCCCAAGTGCTTTGCATGTCCCCTCAAAAACTTCCAAAAGGTCCTTACAGGCTTGACGGGATGCCCCAACAAAGAGAAAATCATCCAGATAATGTGTGACAAAACCCGAATGTGCAATTGCTTTCACCCGGAACTCCAGAAAAGTGCTAAACTTCTCAAAAAGCGAGCAGCAAATGGAACATCCCATCGGCAGGCACTTGTCAAAATAGAATTGGCCCCCAAACTTGAAACCCAAAAGCTCGTAATCACGAGGGGAATCTGGCGAGAGCCGAAAAGCTGATTAAATGTCTGCCTTAGCAAGCCATGCATTACAGCCTGCCTGCAAAACCAGCCGCACCCCTACATCAAAGGACGCATAATTCACTTTGCATTTATCCTTATCAATGAAAGCATTGACCCCCTTTCCTTGTGGGAAAGACAGATGATGAATGAGACGAAAAGTCCCAGGGGCTTTTTTAGTCACTAAACCGATAGGCGAGCAACGCAAACGATCAAGTGGGCAATTTGAAAATGGACCAGCAATACGACCTGCATTAATTTCTTTATTTAACTTTGCAAATACCACATTGGGCCTAGCAGCTGCCGAACCTAAGCAACCGGCATCACACCGTTGCCGTGGGCCTGTGTACCCCAATGAGAAACCAAATGAAAAACCGTCCCGGAGAATTTGCGCATCAACCGCATGAGTATAGTCTGCAAGCCAACTTGTCAGCACTCCCAATTAAATTGGAGTAGGAGGCACGAAAACTGCCCTTGGAATTTGAAGCAGCCCCCTGCGACCCATCCGTCTTCGTCCGAGAGGCAGGCAGAGCTGGAGTGGACCCTTGCATGGCCTTTGGATTACCAACGCTTTTGGTTAATGCTGTACGAGAGCGCTGCTCAGCACTACCCATAGAGCAGCATGCGTGCGCACCATGGCCAGAACGTGAACATTTAGAGCACTGGTGCATATATTTGCAGCCAAAGAACTTGCAACCCCCCGCACTATTGAAGACATAGCACACCCTGCCACTAGAGCGCAAACCGACCACTTGAGGCTTGCCGGCATTGAGGTCAACCAAAGCTCGACATCTAAAGCCGTCCATGACCGGCTGGGGTAAATTTCTTGCCGCAGCCGGAACTGCTCATCGTATGAGCGCCAACCTGTTCCCGGGAATTGCACAGCCGCCATGCGAATAATCTCCGCGTACTTCAACAATTCAGTTGCACGCCAAGTAAATTTTACAATATAAATGGCCATAAATGTATGAAAGGCCGAAACCCATTTGTCCCAGGTATCAAGCTTACTCTGGCAGCCTGTGGGGGATGCATTTGGCCGCAGAAACACCTTATCCCCTTCTACCACAAGAGCAACCTCAGAACTCGAAGACCTATGAGCTTTGGCACTGAAGAGGGACTTTCAATAAACAAAATTGACATTTCAATGTAAGCACTACTCCAAATCTTTTCTTTCAATGACTGCGAAATGTGTCCCACCAGCAGTAATCCTGAGTCGGTGCGTGGAATAGGAGCCGGCTGATTTAAAAAAGCCAAACCAGCACTAGATGCCTGCGTTGAAAGAAGCATGCTGGGAAAAACTTGAGGCCCAGTGACCATCCCCCCTGTAAGCGAAGGGAGCTGGTAACTAACGTTTGGCAGAACAGAAGTTGCCAGCGCTGATGGCACAATGCCACCACTACTAGTACTAACGCTAGGCTGACTTGACCAAGCGGCTTGGTTAAAGCCAGAAAGCGCAGGATTAAGGCTCCACACACTGGACCCGTTAAATGACTTGGGGGGGGGGGGCACTATAATTATAGCCACTAGTATTACTAGAAACAAAACCAGCCCCAGTGGGATTACCACAAACATTAAAGTCCAAAAGTCCAGCGGCAAAGCTTCCCGTCTGCAAGGGTACACTAGACTGACCTGACTGGACGGCTGGTGGTGGTGAGACAGGAATGATGGACGTGGTCATGCTAGCATCAGATCCAGATAGGGGCCGTCCATAAAGTACGTACGCACGAAATGCTGACTTTTTTGACCCCCCTCCCCCTGTACGCATGGCATACGCAGTGGCTCCAACCCCCCTCCACCGTACGCATACGCATTCCATATCTCTTTTTGACTTCTCAGACTACTTTATTCTAGCATCATTAAACGTCACAGTACACCTGCTGTAGTAGTATGATTTGCACGTCGCATCCAAAGACTGAAATAAATCACAAAATGTTGACAAAAAAAATTGGCAAACATTTTTATTAACAGACCAGGATGAATGATTGATCTTGTGCTTCCATTAGTTGCAACTGTTTCTTCTTCGTTGGATTTGCTTTTTTGTACATCTCCACAAGTTTAGCGTAGCGCACTGAGTTGGAATTTCCCCCCGTACTAGCCATTCTGACCGTGTTTTTTATACGACAAAATAAATGCAGGCTTCAAGCCACTATTTTTTCAGTGTTTAACAAACAACTCATACAGCCGTCGATTACATCACCATGGGAATATTTACAGGTACATCGTATACAGCTGTACTACATTACATTGTGAGCGACAGCACACGGGTGAAATTGATACATTGTATCAATCACCTGTACGTTTCCGGTGTACACTGCAGGTTTCATAGCAGTCTTTTTATTTTAGTAATGTTGTGGTCTATAGGCCGAAGTTGGCTGGCGGTAGCGCTGGGAAGATAAATTTACTTTTGGTTGGGGTGAAGAGTACTGTGTTATAACTGTTTTTCGATGCACAAAAGCTGGTCCTGGTAGTTATTTATATGAGATAGTACATTGATTTCATGATAATTCATTAAAAGCAAATTGTCGGTTTGCATACGGTACGCATTGGCTTGGATCTCCCTCCCCCCCTGTACGCATGGTGTACGCAATGTCAACCCCCCCCCCTCACCCCCCTTTGTGCGTACGTACTTTATGGACTGCCCCATAGGCCTAACAAGGGTGTAGACACTGTCACCGAGCTAGTTGGGGTTGAAACCTCCGCCGCCGACGATGAGCACACCGCTGACAATGAGCCTGGCGTCTGGAAAGGGGGAGCCAAGTGACTATGCTTAGCCTTCGGTAGGGGGAGCTCTCATGCCTCACCCGTCACCGGAGTCGCCCGCAACCGGGCTGGAGGGCGAACCTGATGCTTCGGACGTGGCATCGTGGAGTGTCGTGGCCGAGCGGTCTAGCTTACCGGATTCAAGTTCTGGTGTTAGCAACATAATGTGGGTTCGAATCACAGCCGTGACACTTGTGTCCTTGAGCAAGACACTTAATCATAATTGCTTCTCTCCACCCAGGGGTTAAATGGGTACCTGTGAAGGCAGAGTTGGTTTGCTCTATATGCGCTAGAAATGGCAGCAATTGAGCTGTATACTCCCCAGGGAGCTGAGATGGTTTCAGGAATGATTTATGAGCCTTATGAGCAGGGATAATAATATAATGCGCCTTGAGCACCACTTAGTTGGTGGATACGTGCGCTATATAAATCCACACATTATTATTATTATTATTATCGTTGAAATGACTGACGCAATACAATAGACAATGAACTTGCTGCAATTGCAATCAAGGGCTTGTACAAGTTGGGAGACCGGATTCGAAGGTCGCCTCGTAAATTGTAAAGTTAACGTTATTCCCTCGTGACAACAAATTCAGCCCAGTTAAAGGTTGTGCAACCGCAGACAAAATGAAGAGGTGTGAAGGCCAATGTACTGCAGTGATTAGTCAATCCATAAAAAGACGACAGAAGATCTACATTGAAGATGAACTAGGCCTACTGTCACAAAAACTCTTCTAACGTTAAGTTCTAATAATGAAGAGAGTCCAAAAATTTGTGTCGCCAGACGAGCTGTCTCACGAGTCGTGCACCAGTCGATCTGCCCAGGAAGAAATTTATACAATAGTTCTTGAAAATAACTATTTGTTTCAACCAACCGAAACTGGTCGTTGTAAAAGTTCCTGTCGCCAGACTAGTTGAATCGTGCACAGATAGAACTGTATCAACCGAAGAAAATCAAATTTGTTCTTGAAAAATCATAAACCGCTAACCCAAAAACTCCATGGACTTGTTAAAAAACCAGGAGCAGTGACAAGAATGCCCCAAACCGCATTGGCTGCTTGACACCAAGCACCAACTTTCACAGTGCGCAACCTGATTGGCTAAAAACCTCCACCAAAGTTTGCCACCAAACAAACTATTGGTGGAGACCTAAAAGCGGGAAACTTCCTGCCTACGCCCCTGATTGGCTGTGCCATGATCCACCCTGGGCATATAAAAGTGTGAAATTTAAAATAACAAATGAATCTAGATAGACAAAACTTCAGTGCATCGATATAAAAAACGGTTCGGTAGAATGCCACCCTCCATTTACATATGTTATAGTATCGAACAAGTTAATTTTTGGGAGAATAAAAGTTTTCCAAATGTTCTCATTACATAGGCCTTAAGCATTTATTTAAGTATGATTTTTTGTTTGAATCAGATTTAGGCCTAATTGAACAAATGATATGTACAAATATTGATGATTACGATATGGCGTACTTAATAAATAATTAAAAATGCATATACATTTTGATACACACTTCATCTAATTTCTTAGCAGTGAGACACAACTTCAATCAAGCGAAATTGGTGGCTCGATGCTGTGTGATTGAAATTCATCACATGAATACTTACAACTGATTGAGATTTTGTAGACCATCAAATGTTCCTGGAGCAATTTCACGGATTTTGGACAGTGATCTAAGATGGGAAAATAAAGTAGGGTTAAAACAAAGATCATTAAAAGCCCACTAATATGGCTATTTCCACCAATGTTCTTAGATTTTACTGAAAGCATACTTGTTGAAATATTAGTCATCAGTCAAATTCTTTGAAATATATTTCTGCCTGCAGCTCATTGGGCCTTATCATGAAGTATCAGGTTAAAAATGTTTGTGTTAAGGCAGATATATGGCCTACATCGGTATATATCCATTCAAGTGTCATGGTATCAAACAAGTGGAACGATTTTCCAGACAGAGGTTCACTCATTTTAGAAAATTTAATTTACAATTGGATCTCGATAGACAACAGTTGAATAAACCAAAATAAAAACCAAAGTTTGCTGTATGGAAACACATACAACAAAATAGCAAATGAATTTCGATAGACAACAGTTGATTGCATGTAAATATAAAACCTAAAAATATCAGTTCATTGTCCTGTAGCCCTCCAATGAATATAAGAGAGAAAAATCGGTGGCTCAATACTGTGCAATTGTAATTGAATACTTACAATTCATTGTGAAATTTAAAATAACAAATGAATCTAGATAGACAAAACTTCAGTGCATCGATATAAAAAACGGTTCGGTAGAATGCCACCCTCCAATAAATAATTAAAAATGCATATATATTTTGATACACACTTCGTCTAATTTCTTAACAGTAAGACAAAACTTCAATCAAGCGAAATCGGTGGCTCGATGCTGCGTGATTGAAATTCATCACTTGAACACTTACAAGGAATTGAGATTTTGTAGACCATTAAATGTTCCTGGAACAATTTCACGGATATTGTTGTTGACCAGCCATCTAAGATTGGAAAACAAAGTAGGGTTAAAACAAAGTTCATTAAAAAATCCACTAATATGGCTATTTTCACCAATGTTCTTTGATTTTACTGAAAGCATACTTGTTGAAATACTAGTGATCCGCCTGCATCTCATTGGGCCTTATCATGAAGTATCAGGTTAACAAATGTTTGTGTTAAGGCAGATATATGGCCTACATCGGTATATATCCATTCAAGTGTCATGGTATCAAACAAGTGAAATGATTTTCCGGACAGAGGTTCACTCATTTTAGAAAATTTAATTTACAAATGGATCTCGACAGACAACAGTTGAATAAACCAAAATAAAAACCAAAGTTTGCTGTATGGAAACACATACAACAAAATAGCAAATGAATTTCGATAGACAACAGTTGATTGCATGTAAATATAAAACCTAAAAATATCAGTTCATTGTCCTGTAGCCCTCCAATGAATATAAGAGAGAAAAATCGGAGGCTCAATACTGTGCAATTGTAATTGAATACTTACAATTCATTGTGAAATTTAAAATAACAAATGAATCTAGATAGACAAAACTTCAGTGCATCGATATAAAAAACGGTTCAGTAGAATGCCACCCTCCATTTAATAATTGTTGCCTGGCGTGATGGGGTCCATGGCGTTTCACATTGAGGGGCTGATGGCACCCGAGGCGAAGCCGAGGGTGCCATCAGCCCCGAGGGTGTACAAAACCCATGGACCCCCATCACGCCAGGCAACAATTATTTTGTTATACCATGGTATTAGATTACGTTACCGAAGAAATCTTCCAGTAAACTGTCTAAGTCTGTAACTGGAAGTGTCTGGAAGTTGCTGTCATCTCGTCCCGTTTCGTTGCAGTATTCGCGAACTATTCGTACTGCATGGTCGATCGCGTCGAAGCGAACAAATTCACACACAGCAGACAAGTTGTTTAGCTGGTCCCTACAGTGCATCAAATTGAAATATTATAGCGTGTTCTGCGGAGTACCAGCAATATAACAACCTCGGTCGCTGTTTTCACTTCTTGCAATCAAAAGTAGCACTTGTGAAAGATGGGGATGATACTCTGGGACGATCAGGGTGATGTACCACTCTTGAGAGGTGAACATCACTTTTGAGTGACGTCAGAGGTGAACATCACTTTTGAGTGACGTCACGAGGGTAACATGAAGATTTGTGATTTGTCATGTGACAGGCTTTCGACCAATGAAATTACACAATCTAAGACCATGGTATAACAATTACATTTGTATTAGTATCGAACAAGTTAATTTTTGGGAGAATAAAAGTTTTCCAAATGTTCTCATTACATAGGCCTTAAGCATTTATTTAAGTATGATTTTTTGTTTGAATCAGATTTAGGCCGAATTGAACAAATGATATGTACAAATATTGATGATTACGATATGGCGTACTTAATAAATAATTAAAAATGCATATATATTTTGATACACACTTCATCTAATTTCTTAGCAGTGAGACAGAACTTCAATCAAGCGAAATTGGTGGCTCGTTGCTGTGTGATTGAAATTCATCACATGAATACTTACAACTGAGTGAGATTTTGTAGACCATCAAATGTTCCTGGAACAATTTCACGGATATTGTTGTTGACCAGCCATCTAAGATTGGAAAACAAAGTAGGGTTAAAACAAAGTTCATTAAAAAATCCACTAATATGGCTATTTTCACCAATGTTCTTTGATTTTACTGAAAGCATACTTGTTGAAATACTAGTCATCAGTCAAATTCTTTGAAAAATATTTCCGCCTGCAGCTCATTGGGCCTTATCATGAAGTATCAGGTTAACAAATGTTTGTGTTAAGGCAGATATATGGCCTACATCGGTATATATCCATTCAAGTGTCATGGTATCAAACAAGTGAAATGATTTTCCGGACAGAGGTTCACTCATTTTAGAAAATTTAATTTACAAATGGATCTCGACAGACAACAGTTGAATAAACCAAAATAAGAACCAAAGTTTGCTGTATGGAAACACATACAACAAAATAGCAAATTAATTTCGATAGACAACAGTTGATTGCATGTAAATATAAAACCTAAAAATATCATTTCATTGTCCTGTAGCCCTCCAATGAATATAAGAGAGAAAAATCGGTGGCTCAATACTGTGCAATTGTAATTGAATACTTGCAATTCATTGTGAAATTTAAAATAACAAATGAATCTAGATAGACAAAACTTCAGTGCATCGATATAAAAAACGGTTCGGTAGAATGCCACCCTCCAATAAATAATTAAAAATGCATATATATTTTGATACACACTTCGTCTAATTTCTTAACAGTAAGACAAAACTTCAATCAAGCGAAATCGGTGGCTCGATGCTGCGTGATTGAAATTCATCACTTGAACACTTACAAGGAATTGAGATTTTGTAGACCATCAAATGTTCCTGGAGCAATTTCACTGATGTTATTGTTATCCAGCCACCTAAGTTTGGAAAACAAAGTAGGGTTAAAACAAAGATCATTAATAGCCCGCTAATATGGCTATTTTCACCAATGTTCTTAGATTTTACTGAAAGCATACTTGTTGAAATATTAGTCATCAGTCAAATTCTTTGAAAAATATTTCCGCCTGCAGCTCATTAGGCCTTATCATGAAGTATCAGGTTAAAAATGTTTGTGTTAAGGCAGATATATGGCCTACATCGGTATATATCCATTCAAGTGTCATGGTATCAAACAAGTGGAACGATTTTCCAGACAGAGGTTCACTCATTTTTAGAAAATTTAATTTACAAATGGATCTCGATAGACAACAGTTGAATAAACCAAAATTAAAACCAAAGTTTGCTGTATGGAAACACATACAACAAAATAGCAAATGAATTTCGATAGACAACAGTTGATTGCATGTAAATATAAAAACTAAAAATATCAGTTCATTGTCCTGTAGCCCTCCAATGAATATAAGAGAGAGAAATCGGTAGCTCAATACTGTGCAATTGTAATTGAATACTTACAATTCATTGTGAAATTTAAAATAACAAATGAATCTAGATAGACAAAACTTCATGTGCATCGATATAAAAAACGGTTCGGTAGAATGCCACCCTCCATTTACATGTTATAGTATGGAACAAGTTAATTTTGGGGGGAATAAAAGTTTTTCCAAATGTTCTCATTACATAGGCCTTAACCATCTATATAAGTATGATTTTTTTTTTTTGAATCAGATTTAGGCCTAATTGAACAAATGATCTGTACAAATGTTGACGATTACGATATGGCGTACTTAATAAATAATTAAAAATGCATATATATTTTGATACGCACTTCATCTAATTATTTCTTAGCAGTGAGACAGAACTTCAATCAAGCGAAATTGGTGGCTCGATGCTGCATGACTGAAATTCATCACATGAATACTTACAACTCATTGAGATTTTGTAGACCATTAAATGTTCCTGGAACAATTTCACGGATATTGTTGTTGACCAGCCATCTAAGATTGGAAAACAAAGTAGGGTTAAAACAAAGTTCATTAAAAAATCCACTAATATGGCTATTTTCACCAATGTTCTTTGATTTTACTGAAAGCATACTTGTTGAAATACTAGTGATCCGCCTGCATCTCATTGGGCCTTATCATGAAGTATCAGGTTAACAAATGTTTGTGTTAAGGCAGATATATGGCCTACATCGGTATATATCCATTCAAGTGTCATGGTATCAAACAAGTGAAATGATTTTCCGGACAGAGGTTCACTCATTTTAGAAAATTTAATTTACAAATGGATCTCGACAGACAACAGTTGAATAAACCAAAATAAAAACCAAAGTTTGCTGTATGGAAACACATACAACAAAATAGCAAATGAATTTCGATAGACAACAGTTGATTGCATGTAAATATAAAACCTAAAAATATCAGTTCATTGTCCTGTAGCCCTCCAATGAATATAAGAGAGAAAAATCGGAGGCTCAATACTGTGCAATTGTAATTGAATACTTACAATTCATTGTGAAATTTAAAATAACAAATGAATCTAGATAGACAAAACTTCAGTGCATCGATATAAAAAACGGTTCGGTAGAATGCCACCCTCCATTTAATAATTGTTGCCTGGCGTGATGGGGTCCATGGCGTTTTGTACACCCGAGGGGGCTGATGGCACCCGAGGCGAAGCCGAGGGTGCCATCAGCCCCCGAGGGTGTACAAAACCCATGGACCCCCATCACGCCAGGCAACAATTATTTTGTTATACCATGGTATTAGATTACGTTACCGAAGAAATCTTCCAGTAAACTGTCTAAGTCTGTAACTGGAAGTGTCTGGAAGTTGCTGTCATCTCGTCCCGTTTCGTTGCAGTATTCGCGAACTATTCGTACTGCATGGTCGATCGCGTCGAAGCGAACAAATTCACACACAGCAGACAAGTTGTTTAGCTGGTCCCTACAGTGCATCAAATTGAAATATTATAGCGTGTTCTGCGGAGTACCAGCAATATAACAACCTCGGTCGCTGTTTTCACTTCTTGCAATCAAAAGTAGCACTTGTGAAAGATGGGGATGATACTCCCGGGGACGATCAGGGTGATGTACCACTCTTGAGAGGTGAACATCACTTTTTGAGTGACGTCAGAGGTGAACATCACTTTTTGAGTGACGTCACGAGGGTAACATGAAGATTTGTGATTTGTCATGTGACAGGCTTTCGACCAATGAAATTACACAATCTAAGACCATGGTATAACAATTACATTTGTATTAGTATCGAACAAGTTAATTTTTGGGAGAATAAAAGTTTTCCAAATGTTCTCATTACATAGGCCTTAAGCATTTATTTAAGTATGATTTTTTGTTTGAATCAGATTTAGGCCGAATTGAACAAATGATATGTACAAATATTGATGATTACGATATGGCGTACTTAATAAATAATTAAAAATGCATATATATTTTGATACACACTTCATCTAATTTCTTAGCAGTGAGACAGAACTTCAATCAAGCGAAATTGGTGGCTCGTTGCTGTGTGATTGAAATTCATCACATGAATACTTACAACTGAGTGAGATTTTGTAGACCATCAAATGTTCCTGGAACAATTTCACGGATATTGTTGTTGACCAGCCATCTAAGATTGGAAAACAAAGTAGGGTTAAAACAAAGTTCATTAAAAAATCCACTAATATGGCTATTTTCACCAATGTTCTTTGATTTTACTGAAAGCATACTTGTTGAAATACTAGTCATCAGTCAAATTCTTTGAAAAATATTTCCGCCTGCAGCTCATTGGGCCTTATCATGAAGTATCAGGTTAACAAATGTTTGTGTTAAGGCAGATATATGGCCTACATCGGTATATATCCATTCAAGTGTCATGGTATCAAACAAGTGAAATGATTTTCCGGACAGAGGTTCACTCATTTTAGAAAATTTAATTTACAAATGGATCTCGACAGACAACAGTTGAATAAACCAAAATAAGAACCAAAGTTTGCTGTATGGAAACACATACAACAAAATAGCAAATTAATTTCGATAGACAACAGTTGATTGCATGTAAATATAAAACCTAAAAATATCATTTCATTGTCCTGTAGCCCTCCAATGAATATAAGAGAGAAAAATCGGTGGCTCAATACTGTGCAATTGTAATTGAATACTTACAATTCATTGTGAAATTTAAAATAACAAATGAATCTAGATAAACAAAACTTCAGTGCATCGATATAAAAAACGGTTCGGTAGAATGCCACCCTCCATTTACATTTGTTATAGTATCGAACAAGTTAATTTTTGGGAGAATAAAAGTTTTCCAAATGTTCTCATTACATAGGCCTTAAGCATTTATTTAAGTATGATTTTTTGTTTGAATCAGATTTAGGGCTAATTGAACAAATGATATGTACAAATATTGATGATTACGATATGGCGTACTTAATAAATAATTAAAAATGCATATATATTTTGATACACACTTCATCTAATTTCTTAGCAGTGAGACAGAACTTCAATCAAGCGAAATTGGTGGCTCGATGCTGTGTGATTGAAATTCATCACATGAATACTTACAACTGATTGAGATTTTGTAGACCATCAAATGTTCCTGGAACAATTTCACGGATTTTGGACAGTGATCTAAGATGGGAAAATAAAGTAGAGTTAAAACAAAGATCATTAAAAGCCCACAAATATGGCTGTTTTCACCAATGTTCTTAGATTTTACTGAAAGCATACTTGTTGAAATATCAGTGATCAGTCAAATTCTTTGAAATATATTTCTGCCTGCAGCTCATTGGGCCTTATCATGAAGTATCAGGTTAAAAATGTTTGTGTTAAGGCAGATATATGGCCTACATTGGTATATATCCATTCAAGTGTCATGGTATCAAACAAGTGGAACGATTTTCCAGACAGAGGTTCACTCATTTTAGAAAATTTAATTTACAAATGGATCTCGATAGACAACAGTTGAATAAACCAAAATAAAAACCAAAGTTTGCTGTATGGAAACACATACAACAAAATAGCAAATGAATTTCGATAGACAACAGTTGATTGCATGTAAATATAAAACCTAAAAATATCAGCTCATTGTCCTGTAGCCCTCCAATGAATATAAGAGAGAAAAATCGGTGGCTCAATACTATGCAATTGTAATTGAATACTTACAATTCATTGTGAAATTTAAAATAACAAATGAATCTAGATAGACAAAACTTGAGTGCATCGATATAAAAAACGGTTCGGTAGAATGCCACCCTCCATTTACATTTGTTATAGTATCGAACAAGTTAATTTTTGGGAGAATAAAAGTTTTCCAAATGTTCTCATTACATAGGCCTTAAGCATTTATTTAAGTATGATTTTTTGTTTGAATCAGATTGAACAAATGATATGTACAAATATTGATGATTACGATATGGCGTACTTAATAAATAATTAAAAATGCATATATATTTTGATACACATTTCATCTAATTTCTTAGCAGTGAGACAGAACTTCAATCAAGCGAAATTGGTGGCTCGATGCTGTGTGATTGAAATTCATCACATGAATACTTACAACTGATTGAGATTTTGTAGACCATCAAATGTTCCTGGAACAATTTCACGGATTTTGGACAGTGATCTAAGATGGGAAAATAAAGTAGGGTTAAAACAAAGATCATTAAAAGCCCACTAATATGGCTGTTTTCACCAATGTTCTTAGATTTTACTGAAAGCATACTTGTTGAAATATTAGTCATCAGTCAAATTCTTTGAAATATATTTCTGCCTGCAGCTCATTGGGCCTGATCATGAAGTATCAGGTTAAAAATGTTTGTGTTAAGGCAGATATATGGCCTACATCGGTATATATCCATTCAAGTGTCATGGTATCAAACAAGTGGAACAATTTTCTGGACAGAGGTTTACTCATTTTTGAAAAATTTATTTACAAATGAATTTCGATAGACAAGAGTTGATTGCATGTAAATATAAAACCTAAAAATATCAGTTCATTGTCCTGTAGCCCTCCAATGAATATAAGTGAGAGAAATCGGTGGCTCAATACTGTGCAATTGTAATTCATCACATGAATACTTACAAGTATTTGAGATTTTGTAGACCATCAAATGTTCCTGGAGCAATTTCACTGATGTTATTGTTATCCAGCCACCTAAGTTTGGAAAACAAAGTAGGGTTAAAACAAAGATCATTAATAGCCCGCTAATATGGCTATTTTCACCAATGTTCTTAGATTTTACTGAAAGCATACTTGTTGAAATATTAGTCATCAGTCAAATTCTTTGAAAAATATTTCCGCCTGCAGCTCATTGGGCCTTATCATGAAGTATCAGGTTAAAAATGTTTGTGTTAAGGCAGATATATGGCCTACATCGGTATATATCCATTCAAGTGTCATGGTATCAAACAAGTGGAACGATTTTCCAGACAGAGGTTCACTCATTTTTAGAAAATTTAATTTACAAATGGATCTCGATAGACAACAGTTGAATAAACCAAAATTAAAACCAAAGTTTGCTGTATGAAAACAAAATAGCAAATGAATTTCGATAGACAACAGTTGATTGCATGTAAATATAAAAACTAAAAATATCAGTTCATTGTCCTGTAGCCCTCCAATGAATATAAGTGAGAGAAATTGGTGGCACAATGCTGTGTGATTGAAATTCATAGTTACAAGGTATCAAGATTTTGTAGACCATCAAATGTTCCTGGAGCAATTTCACTTATTTTATTGTTACCCAGAAATCTAAGATGGAAAAATAGGGTTAAAATAAAGATGATGAAGTCCACTTAATATAGTTATTTTCACCAATGTTCTGAGATTTTCCTGAACGCATACTTGAAATATGGTGAAATATTAATGATCGGTCAAAAACTTTGTGAAACATTGTCATGGTGTTAATCAAGTTGAACCTTTTTCCGGCCAGAGGTTCACTTATTTTACAAAATTTAATTTACGAATGAATCTTAATAATAATAATAATGTGTGGACTTATATAGCGCATGTATCCACCAACTGAGTGGTGATCAAGGCGCATTATATTATTACCCCTGCTCATAAGGCTCATAAATCATTCCTGAAACCATCTCAGCTCCCTGGGGAGTATACAGCTCAGTTGCTGCCATTACAGCGCATATAGAGCTAATCAACCAACTCTGCCCTCACACTCACAGGTACATGTACCCATTTAACCCCTGGGTGGAGAGAAGCAATTATGGTTATGTGTCTTGCTCAAGGACACAAGTGTCACGGCCGGGTTTCGAACCCACATTCTGCTACTAACACCAGAACTTGAGTCCGGTAAGCTAGACCGCTCGGCCACGACACTCTTGATAGACAACCATTGAGTGCATCGATATCAAAAAAACACGGTTCAGTGGAATGCTACCCTCCATTTACAAGTGTACTTAGTATGGAACAGGTTATTTACAAGAAAATTTTAAAAAGAAATGTTTTCCAAATATTCTCATTACATATAACCATTTAAATAAGTATGTCTTTGGTTAAAATTGTCATGTCATGGTGGTATTAAACAAGTTGAACAATTTTGCAGCCAGAAAATCATTCATTTTAGCAAATTAAATTTACGAATGAATCTCGATAGACAAAATTTGAGTGCATCGAAATATATAAAAAAATCATATAAGTATCATTTCGTTGTCTTACACTCAGCCCTCCAATGAATAAGTGTGATATAGTGTGACGACATATAAATTAATAATAAATTAGTTTAAACTAATAAAAATGTTCTTGTTGGAGACATGTTATAATATGAGTATGTTTAACTTTATGATTGAAGATATACATTAAACAACTGATCCGTGTAAAAACATAGTTCACTGCTTTGTTTCGTTAAAGATGAAAAGTGAAAATGCATACAAATATTTCGATCGGCACGATACAAAGATTCGTGTGGCCATTCAGACATGGGCCAGATGTTGTTTGAAGTGCCAACAAGCCAAGGTACACTGCCATGTTAAGGCACCGGTCGGTACCTTTACCTTACCTAAAGCACAACTGAAACAAATCCATGTAGATATAGTTGGACCCCTTCCCCAATCAAATGGTTGTAATTATATCCTCACAGTAATTGATAGATTTTTAAGTTGGCCTGAAGCTATTCCTATCAGGGACATAACAGCTGAGACTGTTGTCAAAGCTTTAGTCGAACGTTGGATAGCAATGTTTGGTGTTAGGGCTGTGCCGGGTATCCGGATACCCGACCGAAACTGTCATTACCCGGTTCCATTTTTCGGTTCCGAGTACCCGTAAACGACTTTTTAAAATTGGGACTTACCATTTCAGAAATCTTTGACTGTTGAACAATGTATTATTTACACTTTTAGGAGCAATTTTATTCAAGAGATTACACTTTGATAATGCCTTTTTAGTATTTTACGGACATTTTCCATACATTTTTGTCAAACTGTTTGTGATACATTGTATCCAATCATTAAGACTCAAATAGCCTGGCTGCTGCACACTACAAAGACAGTATCAAACTAGCTGCTCAGGATGGAATGTTTGCCTATTGTTCACAGTAATTGGATTAATGGGACAATAACTGATGCTTTGTGTCTGTGCTGGAGCGTGCGCCATGATGTGTTAATAGAGGGGATTTTATTATTGGGGATGTCCTAATAAAAAAGTGGTGTTTAAATTGGTTATGTTGTGTAATTATTTTGATGTGCCACCGACTATACATCAGCGTATCACCAACTTTATTTACCCGGCCACCGATACCGAGCTCTCTTGTGTATTACATTTTTCTGACAAGGTGACAGTTTGTTTCCAAAGAAAGACGTAAACAGGAGGTGTTAAGTTGGTCATTGTCTTTGAAACCAAACCAGCCGGGATCAGTGATGATCCACTCATTGGTGGCGGTCAAATGCCGTTCGGTTTCCATCAGTCGCAAGGATCGCCAAGAAGTATCTTGATATTCCGGCGTCAGTGCCCTAGATATGAACGGGTGTTTTCCACCACGGAAAATATCGTCACGGCAAAGCGGCTCAATGCCCGATAACGTGAACATGCTGGTATTCCTGGCAATGAACGCCCGCATAACTGCCACCCAACCAAAGTGAACATGATTTATAACTTATCAATAACTAACAATCAGTACACCGCAACCGATTTTGAAAGAGAAATATTGCGTTCTGAAAATCGTTGTTTGTAAGTAGTAGTAGTAGTAGTTGTTTTTAATTATTCCTAGCTACATGTAGGTCTCTTATAAATTCATTCTTTCAGGAAACAAGGTTTATTGACAGGTTTATTGACATTTAACTAAAGTTCATTGTGATAGAAACAAATTAATATTCAAGTTCTGATTTTAGATTCATAATATTTTGCAGTTTGTTAGTTTCATAATATTAAATATTATTTTAGTACGCAAAATCATGTCCTTATCCGGTATCCAAAGCCAACATAACGTATGGGATATCCTTATTTAGAAGGCAGGGGCGCGGCAAGGCGCAAGCACATGGATCGTTTTCCCACAACGGGTTAGTTCCGCCCACATCGCCTTTGATCGACCAATGACATTATTCAACACGTGTTTTGTGACATGAACATCCAAGTCAACTTGATATACACATGCGCTCTGATCACGCCCACACCAGTGATCATCGTCTTCTGATATGATAGTCACGCCTGGCACAGTCACGTGTGAGGCCATTGTAGCTGCGTGATGGCCGGGCCGGGGCGTGCGCGGGTGTGATCAATTGGGCTTTCTTAGTGTAAATATACATTGTAACTAAGCAATTTTTACGGTTTTATTTCAGAAATAACTTTCAGTAAATACAATAATTATATTGTCACCAAGATGTTATACTTCGATAAAGATCGAATTAAATATGGTATCCTCTGTATTATAAAGGTCAATTTTGTTAACGTTTACATGTATTTGTACACCAAAGGAGGCATGTTTTCAACAAGAATGAAAACGGGTATCCGGATATCCAAACTTTCCTGATTTCGGGTATCCGGTTCCAAAAATATTCGAAAACGCACAGCCCTATTTGGTGTACCAAGTATCATTACAACAGATCGATGTACCCAATTTGAATCTGCTCTTTTTAGGGAGTCAAGCTATACTTAAATTCAAAGCGTATCTGTACCACAGCCTATCATCCAATGGCTAACG
This sequence comes from Zoroaster sp. YZ-2022, assembly GCA_029582265.1. NCBI lineage: Eukaryota > Metazoa > Echinodermata > Asteroidea > Forcipulatida > Zoroasteridae > Zoroaster > Zoroaster sp. YZ-2022. The sequence continues at coordinate 27,014,942 of CM055828.1, read as the reverse complement.
GATTGGTAGAACGCTTGTGCATAAAATACACTTCTGCGTTATGAGGTTCACTCATTGTAGAAAATGTAGCCAAGGCGCACAAGGCAACCCAGAACACAACGCCGAAAAAGGAACCAAGCACGCAAGTGACACTGCCACAAGCACCTTTACTCGTCTGTTCTGTTGTCTTATGTTTTTCTATTATTTCTTTAATGATTTGGTAGAGAAATGCTAATACATATGCAATAGGTAACTAATTACTTCAGCCACCGAAGGTGAATACAGAGGTTATGTTTTCGCCTGTGTGTGAACTTTTATTTTCTTTTTTCCAAGATATCTCAAAAGTTATGGGCAAGTTCAGATGAAACTTGGTGGATAGGTTGGGTACATCACAAGGACAAATTGATAAGAGTTTGGTCATGGCCACATCCTAGCCGAAGGCGAGGTCCTTTATCGCCCTTGGCTATGTTTGTTTATCCTGCATTAAAGACCGCATGACAAACTAATTATTCCATTGATGTAATTCTTGCATTGGGTTTTAACCATTTCATTTTTGTCCTTACAAAGACATATGTATAAAGAAATGTATACTTTCTGAGGAAAAACACTCCACTAGTGACTCAGGCGGGATTCGATTCGGATAAGCATGAGTCATGGGATAAGTCGTGGGTTCAAATCCCATCCGAGTCACCTGAGTCATTGCTGCATATATAAGTCTGACTCAGGGTCAAACATTACATCAAAAATTTAGTTTAATTAATGTTATTTTTATCCCTGCTCAGTCAGACACCTGTACTTACAGTATACGCGTTGTGGTCATGATGTCATCGATAGTGGACTGGTTCCAACCATCCATGCAATTCACGAAGCTATAACCATTCCACCACGAACACTTGCAGACATCAGGACATCGCTGATCTGCATATCATGGATCGAGAAAAATAAGAAGGAAGAACCTCGTAAAATAAATGTCCATTTAAAATGTTGACTATCTGCATCCAAACTTAAAGCCAATATACACTTTTGTTAAAATACATATAAATACATTCCTACTTTAGAATCAAGAGATACGTATAGAAACCAACCTGTTAAAGTTGCAGCTTATTTCATTGTGTCGTTAATACATGCCTACTTTAGAATCAAGAGATATGTATAGAAACCAACCTGTTAAAGTTGCAGCTTATTTCATTGTGTCGTTAATACATGCATACTTTAGAATCAAGGGATATGTATAGAAACCAACCTGTTAAAGTTGCAGCTTATTTCATTGTGTCGTTAATACATGCATACTTTAGAATCAAGAGATATGTATAGAAACCAACCTGTTAAAGTTGCAGCTTATTTCATTGTGTCGTTAATACACGCCTACTTTAGAATCAAGAGATATGTATAGAAACCAACCTGTTAAAGTTGCAGCTTATTTCATTGTGTCGTTAATACACGCCTACTTTAGAATCAAGAGATATGTATAGAAACCAACCTGTTAAAGTTGCAGCTTATTTCATTGTGTCGTTAATACACGCATACGTTAGAATCAAGAGATATGTATAGAAACCAACCTGTTAAAGTTGCAGCTTATTTCATTGTCGTTAATACATGCCTACTTTAGAATCAAGAGATATGTATAGAAACCAACCTGTTAAAGTTGCAGCTTATTTCATTGTGTCGTTAATACACGCATACGTTAGAATCAAGAGATATGTATAGAAACCAACCTGTTAAAGTTGCAGCTTATTTCATTGTCGTTAATACACGCCTACTTTAGAATCAAGAGATATGTATAGAAACCAACCTGTTAAAGTTGCAGCTTATTTCATTGTGTCGTTAATACACGCCTACTTTAGAATCAAGAGATATGTATAGAAACCAACCTGTTAAAGTTGCAGCTTATTTCATTGTGTCGTTAATACACGCCTACTTTAGAATCAAGAGATATGTATAGAAACCAACCTGTTAAAGTTGCAGCTTATTTCATTGTGTCGTTAATACACGCCTACTTTAGAATCAAGAGATATGTATAGAAACCAACCTGTTAAAGTTGCAGCTTATTTCATTGTGTCGTTAATACACGCCTACTTTAGAATCAAGAGATATGTATAGAAACCAACCTGTTAAAGTTGCAGCTTATTTCATTGTGTCGTTAATACACGCATACTTTAGAATCAAGAGATATGTATAGAAACCAACCTGTTAAAGTTGCAGCTTATTTCATTGTGTCGTTAATACATGCCTACTTTAGAATCAAGAGATATGTATAGAAACCAACCTGTTAAAGTTGCAGCTTATTTCATTGTGTCGTTAATACATGCATACTTTAGAATCAAGAGATATGTATAGAAACCAACCTGTTAAAGTTGCAGCTTATTTCATTGTGTCGTTAATACATGCATACTTTAGAATCAAGAGATATGTATAGAAACCAACCTGTTAAAGTTGCAGCTTATTTCATTGTGTCGTTAATACATGCATACTTTAGAATCAAGAGATATGTATAGAAACCAACCTGTTAAAGTTGCAGCTTATTTCATTGTGTCGTTAATACATGCATACTTTAGAATCAAGAGATATGTATAGAAACCAACCTGTTAAAGTTGCAGCTTATTTCATTGTGTCGTTAATACATGCCTACTTTAGAATCAAGAGATATGTATAGAAACCAACCTGTTAAAGTTGCAGCTTATTTCATTGTGTCGTTAATACATGCCTACTTTAGAATCAAGAGATATGTATAGAAACCAACCTGTTAAAGTTTCAGCTTATTTCATTGTGTCGTTAATACATGCCTACTTTAGAATCAAGAGATATGTATAGAAACCAAACTGTGAATGTTTCAGCTTATTTCATTGTGCCGCCTATACTTTAGAATCAAGAGATATGTATAGAAACCAACCTGTTAAAGTTTCAGCTTATTTCATTGTGTCGTTAATACATGCCTACTTTAGAATCAAGAGACATGTATAGAAACCAACCTGTTAAAGTTGCAGCTTATTTCATTGTGTCGTTAATACATGCATACTTTAGAATCAAGAGATATGTATAGAAACCAACCTGTTAAAGTTTCAGCTTATTTCATTGTCGTTAATACACGCCTACTTTAGAATCAAGAGATATGTATAGAAACCAACCTGTTAAAGTTGCAGCTTATTTCATTGTGTCGTTAATACATGCCTACTTTAGAATCAAGAGATATGTATAGAAACCAACCTGTTAAAGTTGCAGCTTATTTCATTGTGTCGTTAATACATGCCTACTTTAGAATCAAGAGATATGTATAGAAACCAAACTGTGAATGTTTCAGCTTATTTCATTGTGTCGTTAATACATGCCTACTTTAGAATCAAGAGATATGTATAGAAACCAAACTGTGAATGTTTCAGCTTATTTCATTGTGTCGTTAATACATGCCTACTTTAGAATCAAGAGATATGTATAGAAACCAAACTGTGAATGTTTCAGCTTATTTCATTGTGTCGTTAATACATGCCTACTTTAGAATCAAGAGATATGTATAGAAACCAAACTGTGAATGTTTCAGCTTATTTCATTGTGTCGTTAATACATGCATACTTTAGAATCAAGAGATATGTATAGAAACCAACCTGTTAAAGTTTCAGCTTATTTCATTGTGTCGTTAATACATGCCTACTTTAGAATCAAGAGATATGTATAGAAACCAAACTGTGAATGTTTCAGCTTATTTCATTGTGTCGTTAATACATGCCTACTTTAGAATCAAGAGATATGTATAGAAACCAAACTGTGAATGTTTCAGCTTATTTCATTGTGTCGTTAATACATGCCTACTTTAGAATCAAGAGATCTGTATAAAAACCAATTAGCTTATTTCATTGTGTCGTTAATACATGCATAATTTAGAATCGTTAATGAGATAACACTGAACATGCATTCAGATTTGTCGTATTCATTCCACGTGGAATTTACTTCTCCAGATGACTAAATAATTGGATTAATTGTACTAAAAATGGGAGAACCATCAGACATAATTCTTTAGGAATGTCTGATGTCATCATCAACTTATTTACGCCAAGTGAGTTTTATGTACAACTGTGATCATTTATGTTTGTTCTGGAATACAAATATTTGCACCGGTAGAATGTCATATCTGACAGCCACTTTTTTCTCATTCAATATAACCAATAATGTAATCTTACCTACCCAGTAAGGTGGAGAACATATGGATGATGATGGACTTATACATCAAATTATTCCAGGATATTTATTTCATGACAAATCAGGTTCATTTTTAGAAGGGAAATAAAGTCCGAAAATCATCATAAAAGTGGATTTTAAAGATAGTTAAATTCGCTTTTTGTACCCCGAAAAATCGATAGAATCATTTTTTAACTAGTTAGTGGCTTCCAAAAAATTCCCCCAAAAACCTTTAAGTGGCAGTCGGATACGACATTCTTTCCCCTGTACCTCGCTTTGCAATAGTTGAGATAAACACATGGTGTACCGCAAACCGAATGATAACAATACTCCACCATGCATGATCTCGGTCTCCTCTCCTCCCTCCTCCCTCCCCCCCCCCTCCCTCGGACCACCAGATCTTGGTCTCGTTCTCGGTCTTGGACTTTGTGGTTTCGACAACAACTCTGATGTTTTAAAAGGAAGCAAAATTAGGTCAAGTGTTTGTTGTGGACATTTTAAGATCCTGGCTATAATACAATACTGCAGTAAGGCCAAAAAACACTCCAGTTTCTGGTATCCGCGCGCATCACCTCAGACCAGCACATAAGCATTTTTAATTTTCTTTTTTTGGGGGGGCTATGAAACGATGTCCAATTGCAGCCAAAATTGCTGGATCGATTGGAATTCTGCCGTGCTGTTTTAAACAACTTTTCACATAGGGCTATGAACATTTGCCCGATTTGTGAGGCCTCTCTTAGCCACCATACTTTGTATATGGGAAATTTGGTCCCAGCATATACATGTATCACATATTTTACTGTTGGCCACCAAAAAAAGAAGAAGAAGATTACCCCCCCCCCAAAAAAAAAAGCATCGCACTGATTTTGAAGCCGACCAATGACCAGAAACTGTTTTGGGCCTAAGGCGATTGTCATGGTATTAATGGTCGTTATTAGACGTTGGGGGAAATAAGGATATATGTTGATGGACTGTATCCTAGTTCATTGCTTACCACATTCTTGAACCTCATCCAGTCCACTGATATAGCAGTCTCTAAAACCATCGCATATAGCGTCATGTGACACACATGAGCCATCACCACAATCAAACAGACTGGCATCGGGACAAGATGTTTCGTCTGTATGTGAATATTTAAAACAAAATGTTTCCCAAATTAACTAAGTTAACCTTTGTCGAATTAATTACATTGCATTATAAATTCAAATGAATGTGGAAGTAACAATTAGTTTTACATGACAATTTATCTCCAGTGATTTTGTAACCATTTGTTTTGATCCATTATTATGATCTTTTTCTGTGATAAAAACACCCTTGCTGTTGGTTGGGTTATTTGTCAATTTTGACTGGGACTTTCCCCTGTTGGTTTAAAAAATAATAATTATGGATAAACAAGGGTATTTTCAATAACATTGAATTGTTTTACTTTTAAAAACACTGCCAGTTTGTTGAAATTCAACTTGTTTATCTTAACAACAAGATGCAACAAAAGTAAAACAGAGAACACAAGAACCATTGGTCTAGATGGTGGATCTTGTTGCATTGAGAAGCCTGCACACTTTTCTATTGTTACATTGTGTTGCATTCAGCAGGGTGTCTTTGAGATGCCTGTAGGGGGTTAGGGTTAATATGAAAACATGTACTAATGAAATAATTGGAAATTAGTGGAATGCTGGCCTGAAACATAACACATTAGGCAAGTATTATGTAATATTGGCTTGTATTATTAAAACGTTTCCGCACTAATAACTTCACCACTATTCCGTGGTGTAATAATTTGTTGTTTTTTACCCGTAATGTAAAAACCCAAAGCATTGCAGGTCATAACGCACATCTTTAGGGATGGATCCAGGAATTATTAGCGGGGGTCCAGACTTAACATTGGAGAAACAACAATCATTAGTCGCTTTGTTTATATGTATTTTGGTCTCTCTAGGAAGGTTAAAATAATTTAAATAACCAAAAACTGGCAGCCAATACAGGGGACAGGACCCTTGACACCCCCCCTCCCCACAATCCCCTCTTGATCTGCTCAGGATCTTACTATTTTATGCAGGTGTTAAAATGCTTATGAGATGTCACTTACTTGTGGCCGAGAAGTTGCCCAACAGCTGCAGGAGAAATCTAGTACGTGTAAACCAGGAATCAGATGTGAACTTCACAAACACTGATGTGGAATTGAACGCAATGGTTCGTACTTTAGTGGTTCCATGAAGTTTAAAAGAAACCATCTCACCTCCATTTAGAGTACTTCCATCAAACTCTACCTTGTCGTATTCTTCTTCAGTTTCAAAATGAAGAACCCTCACCAGTATCTGTGAATCACGGTTTATGATCTCCCAATCACAGCGGAAAACAATACTAGTAGTAGTATTACTAGGGCTAGGGTTGTTGTCCAGGTAGTAACCTATAGACTTCATATATGAATAATTCCTAGGTGAAACATACCGATGCAAACCACATTTACCTTAAGAGAAAAAAACAATGAAACAAAACTCAAAAGCGACTTGGGAAAGAATGTCATATCCGACCACCACTTTTTAAGGGTTTTGGGTAATTTTTTTACAACCACTAACCAGTGCCAGTTAAAAAATGATTCCATTGATTTTTGGGGGTACAGAAAGCAAAAACTATCTTTAAAATCCACTTTTATGATAGTTTTCGGACTTTATTTCCCTTCTAAAAAAAAATCCCCCCTTCAGAAAATAGAAGGATTCTATTATACAGTAGTTGCCACTGCGCATGTACAATGTTGGTCACTAATGGGGGAGTTGACAAGATCAGACTGACATGACTGAGGAAGTCATCATATATATACCAAAAATGAAATAAATATCCTGGAATAATTTGAAGTATATGTCCATCATCCATATGTTCTCCACCTTACTAGGTAGGTAAGATTACATTATTGGTTATACTTAATGAGAAAAAGTGGCAGTCAGATACGACATTCTACCTGCGACTTAGTTAAATAGTACTGTTGCATTCCCCACTTTCGTGGGTCAACAAATAATAGTCGGACACAAACTTTGTTGTGACAATCTCAATCAATGGGGTTGGTTTATTATTAACATCACTATTTAACAATAATAACAGGCACTAGTAACATGTATGACAGGAGTGGTAGCGTATAGGTACATGTCAATAGTTAAACTTATATACTTGTGCTAAGTTCCGAATAGGGTGTACGAATACCAACTATTGGGTACAGTCAGTGGGGACCATCGTTCGTTCATGCGGCTGTCAACTCGGCATACGGTACGGGCACTGCTATACCGAGAGACGGGCGGCTGGTCGGTCTCTACGACGGGGACCACCGGGGCTTGACTACACCGGGTGTCTGTACGGGGCCAGAGTGTGTATCAGACCGCATAGCTACATGTAGGTGAACCAATGGCCATATCGACGCCCTGCACCATTGGTTTAACGAACGAGGCACTGCACTGTAATAGTTCGGTATATCGCACTGTCATGGATCGGATCGGATCGAGTCGCATAGATTTCATTCGGAACCGCACTTCTCGCTGAGATCAGGAAATCTTGGGGATTATATAGAAATCTGGGGCCTAGGAATGAATAAAACATAAGCCTACTTTAGCGTCTTAGCCAATGAGAAGCTTGGCTTCCGCGTCTAAGGGTAGAAACGTGTGAAAAATCAGGACATACAACAGGTCCTTGTTCCATATAAGGTAAGGTATTTGACGAAAGTGAAGTGATCGACAACTTAGAAAGGAGGGCGTGTTCAAGGGGAAAATGCTTACTGGGCATGTTAAGCTATTTGCTTGGATGCTAAGCTATTACTGCATGAGGGAACAGCGGCTGTGCTTGGGTTGGGGAGCACTACACGCGGCCACGGCTTAATGACTGAGCGGGTCAGTCACGGTGACTGTTTGGCCGTGGTTCACCCACGAACCGTGTTCGGTGTGAAGGGTGGACTCCGAGGAAAGTATTCGGAAAATAGACTAAGTCCAAAGGACGGCTCCAAGCCACGTGGCGGGAGGGTGGCACGCACACAGGGCTCTCGCTGGTGTTGCATTATGCATTGCGTTGGCGCTGGATATGCATGAGCAAAAGTAGCGTCCTTGTATGGATTGCATATTCATAGCGGACAATCGAGGGTCCGGGGAAACAACCCTGGGACTTAGACTGCTTGAAATTGCATCGTCAGCAAAATATTGAAAGTGGAAGAAGTGAACTATAAGGGGTGCTAATATTTATCAAAATCAAAGGGTAAGATTCGTAACAGTACTACTAATACGATGCAGTAGTATTGGCCGCCATGATGCTCGAGATACGACATGGTGATGGTAACCAAGGAGATTGTTAAGTTGTGACAACAGAGGGCGCTTTGAGAGAGTGTGCTGCATCGCGAAAATCAGATTTCCGTGATTAAAATTACTTATTTATCCGGGTTCAAGGAAGCAACTATAAGGTTTCTAGGACTTCTATACACATTTACTACTATGCTAAGCTTAAACGGACAACTACAAGTGAATATGGAATGAGATGTCGGTAGGTTTTTAAGAGTTGTCGGTAGTTAGTCGGCAATTAGTAGGACCCCTAAGAATGTTTTACATAACATAGTCCTACTGTAGTACTAACTATACAGTAGGCCTAGTACATGTACTTCATTTCACCCTTACAAGCGTACTCTGTGCAGAAAAGGGAAATTTGAAATTGCCTCCTAACAGTTAATTAATGATTTTAAGTTGGTGAACGAATTTAACGGCTATCGGATAGTACAACTATAGAATGCAGTGCCAAATTTTCAACACCTTTTAAAATGGCCGGCTACTGGCTACAATTGGAGAAATCACGTGTAACGTCAGAATGTTGCGGTACCCGGTGTAACGGTCTCAGCTATCCGGCGTGCTCAGCTATCCGGATGACCAAATATGGTAAAATTACGTCATGCTATGTCTGCGCACAGCGTACGAAAGTAGTCCATTTTAGTGCCGTGCTGAGTCGTGTACGTGTACGTGTATACGCCGGATAGCTGAGACCGTGACTACAGCGTGCTGAAATGCCCGGCTACGTCATCCGGATAGCTGAGCACGCCGGATAGCTGAGACCGTGACACCGGTACCGTAGGCTAGGCCGGCCATGACTGCAATGAGTAAAATTAATTAATTTCAGGCGCTTGGTGGCGGCAAACGTTGGAACGCGAACAAAATTAGTTAGAACATGGTGGGTTCCACTGATCTCTATTATACAGGTATGATTGAAGGGGCCAGTGTTTAATGATAAGGAATCTGAGAAAAAAATACAAGTTCGAAGTCTTTACCCCAATGGTGGCTACCGGCTACAGGTGGCTACAAGTTAGAATGTGGTGGGTGCAGTGGCCATTAAAAAGGGAAAAAAGAGAGCGAATTTCTTATAAATTTACGCAATCGGACTTAAAAATACACAACTGCAGCGGAGGTGAGAAAGGAAAAAAGAGAGCTTTCTTATAAATATACGAAAACTGACTTAAAAATACACAACTGCGGTTCCTAGGTCAAAGTCCAAAGTCTTTATCCCAATGGTGGCTACTGGCTACAGGTGACTAGAACTTGAAGTCAGTAGGTAAATAGGAGTTCTGGGCCACTACCATATATGGATTGATGACGTCACACACATATAGGTCAAAGGTCAATGACCTTAAGGTCAAAGGTCATAGAGGTCATTGAATTGTAGTTGATGACGTGATCAACGGTTGATGACGTGATCATTAGAGCTGGTTAACTTTTTTTAAATAAAAAAAAAAAATATTGAAAATCGGAGTTGAAAAAATGAAAAAACGAATCGGTATTATGTAGTTTTAATAGATAAAAGACGATGACGACAAAGTATTTATCTAAAACGATTATTCCGTGCGAATGGCTTTTAGTGGGTAAAACAGAAAAGTGTTGTAGACCAAGTGCGCCCGGTGACGTGTTTTGCGCGCAACATCAGTGGCGCATAAGACACGGACGAAGTATACAAGTTCCATGTCGAAGATGTAAAATTGGAACAAAATCAAAAGCTAATTTATGTACGAAATGCGGTAATGTATTAGAATAAAAATGTTTAAACCGCTTTGAAGGAAGAGCTACACGAAATTATAATCTCGTAATGAAAGAGTTGATTGAAAAAACGAGTTGTTTTTAGTAAAAAAATTAAAAATTTGAATTATACGGTGGAGGTCTTTCTTGAATACGCGTAAATACCCGCTCCGCTATTTGCGAAGCGGGTTTTTCATAAGATTTTTCTATAGAAAAGTTTACTTTAAATTCAAACGTTTTTCTACGAGGTCTTTTTTTTCATTGTCGACGATGGCTTTAACATCTGGAGGAGCGTCTTTAGGAGTAAATTTCGTTCGAATGTTTTCTTTCATTTCGCTCCTCGTTGATTAAAAGAAATTCTTCTTGACTTATAAAACCGTCTTCGATCGCTTTTGAAACGTGATTGTCGATGGTGTTGAGTTTACTTTCGGCTAAAACTCTAATCTCGTTGTGTTTCTTTGATTTTTTATGGAGCTTGTATTTAGCGTATCTGATCGCTATTGCCATACCGCCTAACCCTAAAGCAAGTCCTTCTAAAACGAATCCGACGGGCGCTGCTACAACGCTAGCTAGACTGGCAATTCCAGTCGCTCCAGCTCCCATACAGCCTAATTCTGCCATTGTTTCTACGATGGAACAAGTTTTGATGATTTTATTATATTTTTTATAGGTTTTCTCGCGCTCGTTTTATTCTTTTAAAATTTCTTTTTGAATGTCGTTGATTTTTTGTAAACGAAATGCATTTACATTTAACTCTTCAACATTGTCGGAAGTATATAGTGGCGTAGACGCTAAGGTTGGATGTATCTTTGTTTCGGTAGAGGCGCTCATTATTCTATTAATAATAAAAGATTGTATATATTTTTTTAAATCAAGGGAAAACTTTCAACTTTTATATCGAAACAGATTCCCGTGTTTATAGCGCCAAAAAATATCGCTTGTACAAAGACTTCTTGACCTTCGGTCTTGAAGCAAATTCCACATTCTAAAAGCTGCGGTACAGCGGTAAAAGAAAGTTCTACATTAAATTAATCGGTATTGGAGATAGGCTCGATTGGCTGCAAAGTTGCGCTTTGACGTGATTGAATAAGAATCATTTTCACCATTGATTCTTTTTGCAAAAATTGAACAGTATGCCGGTTCTCTATCGATGTTTATGGGTAGTCTTCCCATTAAATTTATCAACGGTATCGTTTGGCGAATTTCCCTCGTAGCGATACGTCCATGATATTCAAAAGTGGATGTATCGTCATTATTGGATGAAATGGGTTCGCTCGTAAAGCCAGGACCGTAAATACTCGCCATTTATATTAACTACTTTTAATTATTTATTAATTTCGACGGTTAAAATGACCGGCATACCGTGATTATTAATGTCTTTACCGCTTGAATCTTTAATTTTAAAACTCAATTCGTTTAAAGTGCCAGTCATGAGATTTTTTCGCAATGGATTAGAATATTCTATCCAGGTACTTTGACCAAATTTTACATCTGGTAGGGGTAAAACGTTTAAAATGCTCGAAGGTTTACCGTTGTAAAAATTTTCGCTAGTAGAAATTTGATCGCAATGAATATACATTATTTTAAAATGCTGCAAATCAATTTTCCCTTCATACGTTCCCACGTTTAATAATTCATCCGAAAGCCCGAGTAAATTGGCTAGTCCGGATGAAAATTATTTTGAGCTGATACCTTGGATCATTAATTTCGAGTAAAGATTCACCGGTTGTTTCATTAATGTTGTACGTTACCCGGGGTGTTTTATGTACGATAATATCGATAATTTGTTTTATATTGTAAAGTCCAGGTCTGATGGTCGTAGAATGATCGGTGGGTTGACCTCCAACCGCACCAATTTTACTGCGTAATATTTTTTTCTTTCTTGCGCACATTATAGTAGCCGACCCAAAAGTTGGTGGTCTTTAACGATATCGTAAGATTAGCATCTCGATTATCGATTGTATTATCTAATACGACTGGATTGTCAAAATTTTTAATTTCAATCGTATGATGCATTTTATTATAAACAAAAAGATAAAAATAATGTTAGTTTATAATAAAATGACGCTTCCTTTAGCATTTCAGAGTAATATAACAAAGCGGTGTCGACAATCTGAAAATTTTAAAGCAGAGACTTTTACGTCTCGCGACTTGTCTATTCAAATGATTTACGCATCCAAAAACGATTTTGTACAAGTCGAACTCGCCGATCCTTTTCGCAAGTACAAGTTGCCTCACGTCAATAGCGACGAGATTGTAAATAGCTGGATTTCTAATCCGCTAAAGTTTTATCAGAATCAAATGAATTTTGTAACGTGGTGCAGTACGACGGGATGCGGAGTGAGTTATAAACATTTACTCCATTCGAATCCGATGATTAGTAGTTTTTTCAAATTTCACGTTTATTATCAAATTAGACGATTGCTCAAAGAAATGAGCTGTCCAGCGTATTTTCAAATTTTTTGGAGCGCCTTTGAAAACAATATAGACATTGGCGCGTATAATAAAATATGTAGAGACTTTCACATCTCACCGGTATCCGATTGGAAACAACAACTAGACAAGTACTTGGGAGGATTGGGAATAGCCTATTATTACGACAACGGTTACATCCCGGTACCTGGGAAAAACTATGATAATTTAAGCCTGCACGTTAAATGCGTATAGGATTTCAAATTTGGATGGCGTAGTCCTGGCCCCCACGCTCGTTACAAGCACGTAATTTAAATATCCAAGATATTTGGATATTGTCATTCCGTTCCACGGCGGAGAGAGCAGTGGGTACGAGGTAAACAGAAACTGTTTTATCCATATTTCGTGTGCATAATATTCAGTATTGTATGTAAATATTGTGATGACAATATTGTATGGACTTTCAAAGCCAACATTAACAACGTGACCGAATTTTGTGAGACTAGAAATCTTGAATAAGGTATGATACATATTTAGTTTATAAATCTACAAATCAACTGTTAATTTCTACCGAGTCCCAATTAACTACTCTACTTTTATCCTAAATGTTTGGGCAAAAAGAAAAGGTTATGTACCTTAAATAGTATTTCTACCACGAAATTAAGAAACAGATACAAATATTATATGCCTGAGCGATATAGCGAAGTAGTTTACTAATAATTTATTTACTTACCTGATTGTCATAACTTACCTGGTTGTGCCATGAGGACACAGAATCCCTGTGCCATAAGAGCTACAATGATGAAACCCAAGTAGCCCATGGTTTCTCGTTCCACCTTTCCCGTTGATGTCAGAAATGGTTTAAGAGATGAACTACTATTAGAAATGCATACAAAATGAAACTAAAATTATGTTGTAAAAACATCAACACCGGTAATAAAACGTCATTATATGCATTCAAAACACTGATTAGTGAAGATTTTGGCATTAATATATCTCACATTTCGGTAAATTGTTGCAAAAGTCACATATTTTGATTCTTTTAAAACCCGGTATATGCACCGTTGTAACATATACACTTACTTTGGCTATTGCTTTGGTCCAATAAAATACAAAATCAGTCACTTTTGTCAGTCTTTGTAAAATCGGCTATGTGCTATTCCTTTTATAGTGTATTCATAAACGCCCAAGACAGTTTAGACAATCTGATTGGACAAAACGTATTCACGTGGGCGGTGTATTAACGGATAGTAATTATAAAGACACGGCTTATCAAAATCAGAGGAGCATGTATATATGCCCACGTGTTTTGTGCGACACGTGTCACGCGGGTGCGCACGCGCATAAACAACAACGGACTGCCGTTTTCAGTGTTTACTGATCGACAACTTCACGGCAGTCCGTTGTTATTTATGCGCGTGCGCACCAAAAATGTGGGCCGCACTAGCATTTCAAATTGACGCATGCGTAGTGGTTTCCCCCCGTTTTCGGGGGGAGATTATACGAAGTTCCCAAGATTGTGTTTGATAGCGGTTCGTGTGTGGTAGCGGTTCGTGATTGTAGCGTTCGTGTAGCGCCGTCGGATCGTGTATCAAAAACATACAAACACAGTTTTGAACCAAGACTAGTCGTTAACCTGCGGTAAGGGGGCCGTCCAAAGTTTTCAACATTTTTAAGGTCGTACAGAGAGTACTACTTTTCAAGACCCCCGCTCCCCCCAAAGTAGTACTTTTCAACATTTTTTTTTTCAATGTTGATGCGCATGTTTTATATAACATTTTACATAAAGGCCTAGATATTGTTGCATTCCCCACTTTTGTGGGTCAACAAATAATAGTCGGACACAAACTTTGTTGTGACAATCTCAATCAATGGTTTATTATTAACATCACTATTTAACAATGGCACTAGTAACATGTATGACAGGAGTGGTAGCGTATAGGTACATGTCAATAGTTAAACTTATATACTTGTGCTAAGTTCCGAATAGGACGTGTACGAATACCAACTATTGGGTACAGTCAGTGGGGAGTGGGGACCATCGTTCGTTCATGCGGCATACGGTACGGGCACTGCTATACCGAGAGACGGGCGGCTGGTCGGTCTCTACGACGGGGACCACCGGGGCTTGACTACACGGGGTGTCTGGACGGGGCCAGAGTGTGTACCAGATCGCATTAGCTACTTGTAGGCGAACCAATGGCCATATCGACGCCCTGCACCATTGGTTCAATGAACGAGGCTCTGGACCGTAATAGTTCGGTATATCGCACTGTCATGGATCGAGTCGCACAGATATCATTCGGAATCGCACTACTGCTGAGATCAGGAAATCTTGGGGATTATATAGAAATCTTGGGCCTAGGAATGAATAAAACATAAGCCTAATCTAGCGTCTTAGCCAATGAGAAGCTTGGCTTCCGCGTCTAAGGGTAGAAACGTGTGCAAATTCATGACATACAACAGGTCCTTGTTCCATATAAGGAAAGGTATTTGACGAAAGTGAAGTGATCGACAACTTAGAAAGGAGGGCGTGTTCAAGGGGAAAATGCTTACTGGGCATGTTAAGCTATTTGCTTGGATGCTAAGCTATTACTGCATGAGGGGAAACAGCGGCTGTGCTTGGGTTAGGGAGCATTACACGCGGGCCGGCCACGGCTAATGACTGAGCGGGTCAGTCACGGTGACTGTTTGGCCGTGGTTCACCCACGAACCGTGTTCGGTGTGAAGGGGTGCACTCCGAGGAAAGTATTCTGGTGTTGCATTATGCATTGCGTTGCGTTAGCGCTGGATATGCATGAGCAAAAGTAGCGTCCTTGTATGGATTGCATATTCATAGCGGACAATCGAGGGTCCGGGGAAACAACCCTGGGACTTAGACTGCTTGAAATTGCATCGTCAGCAAAATATTGGAAGTGGAAGAAGTGAACTATAAGGGGTGCTAATATTTATCAAAATCAAAGGGTAAGATTCGTAACAATATTAATTTAAAAAAATACTTTAAGAGCCAACAAGCACACTTACGCTATAACTGGTCACACTTTCCATTTGGTAGGCCTACGCTACGTTTTGAGGATGGACCCATAATTAAAAATTTAATGAAGAATTTTATATAAAAGAAATAAAATATAATAACCATGTTTAAACAAATTCTTAGAAATATGAACATGACAAACACCCACCTTTGGTTTCAAGAAGGCAAATAGTGTGCCGGCTCCCGTCTTTCTTTTCTTCACCTTTTCGACGACTCGCTCGAACAACTGAGAACACGTTTGTTCGAGACGAAGTGGGGGGGGGGGGGTGTTTCTAGCCGCCTTCCAATCTGATTGAGCTGCTCGCACAAGTTTGTCACGAGCCCCATTGTGACTGTTTACGTAGACGTGAGCATTGATGTAATTTTCGTAGAGGTTTGACGGTGATTTATGTACGACAGATGACAAAGTAATGATGTATTTGAGGTCGGAAGAAAAGCGATCGGACTGCAACAAGTGCGACGCCATGATCATTGGCAGTGACAACCTCGTGCCATGTGTACAAACTCCAAACACCGGTAGAGCGCGGTGTGGGGCATGGCGTGCACGATGTCCATGCACAGCTGTGGGAACGATTCGCAGTACAGTCGTGTCAAAGGTCATTCATTCATGCTTCGCACATTCGCTCTACTCAGGGCACTGTACATACACGTATGAAGAAAAAAAAACCAATTATATAATTTTCCTTCGCTGATTGTACGGTACAAAATCAACATTTTATTCACCATTTAAAGTCGTACGCGGCCTCCGACCCCCCGACCCCCCGTCGTACGCTTTGTACGACCATTAAAATGTTGAAAACTTTGGACGGCCCCTAAGACCACGAGACAAACTGTTATTCCCTTAGTTGATGCTGGTATAGGGTAAATCCAACATAGTGGTCAGCCATATGCATGCGCTTAGAAAAGTTATGCTGATAAAAAGAGATATACAAAGTTGGAAGTGAAGTGAAGATGAATATCTCCTTGCTTATTATTGTCCTCACAAAAGGGTGTTTGGCTGGTGTCGAGCTACAGTTCGGTTTTTTAGGTGTTCGAGCTAACGGCGCGAACACTTCTTGAAATTGTTCGTTTTTCTCCTCCTCGATGAGACTTATCGAACAAAAAAAAACATAGTTCCAAAATTCACAGAGCCTTCAAACTTTACACATAGGCCTACTTAGACAATAACATGTAGTTGTCAATAAAGTTATGACATATATAGTTTCAGGTAAAGTTGTGACGCCATGGTGACATCATCAGATATCGAAATACACTAACATCAAATTTTAATATTTCAAATAATCATATCTCATGAACCACAAAAGATATTTACACAATCTTTGCATCATCTTACAGATCTTGAATTATGTGACATTTCATATACAAAAATGACTCCAATCAGAAATGTTTAACTGAAAAAAATGTTCTGAAGCACTTATATAGGGTCTGCAGCCAACATGATATGGTATTTAGGCGTGCCTTCCGTGGACGAAATTGCTATTGACATGCGACCTTTTCAAAAATGTGATTGGTGACGTAATCACCTTTCACAGCGCCCTCTGGCACCCTCAAAACAATAGGAAATTTGAATAAGACTTCTGTGAATAAAGTGATTAGTGACATCTTATCTGATAATGACAATTAAGAATATACTGTCATGATAAGTTTGTTTTTGTTACCACGGCCTGGGGCGTAGTGAGTGATCATGTTGTAAACTTGGGTCGGTGCAAATATCAATGGTGTTACAAATTTGACTTTTTTTCAAAGCAAGGCAACCTAAATCGACTTATATTTTACAGAACCTAGACAAATAATTGGGCACCATATTTATGGTGGATAATGTTGTAGTTGTTTAATTTAGTAACATTAAAACATATGGACATTTTTGGGGATACCCTGAAAGTAGTCTACGGTACGTTTTAGTGATATAATTTTATACCATTATTTTGAGTAACATGTTCTGCCATAAAAAAAAATTATTCACACAAAAGATATGCATCAAAGAAGCACAATTAATGCAAATTAAAAAATAAAGAATAATTCTTCAAAATTATTTCTTTCTGAGAATCATTTCGCAAAAAGGTGTTTGCAGTCTTGTGTTTTATCATTTACAGGCTGTTCTCAAATTGCGCATATCGAACAGAAATTCATTAACTAAAGTGCCATATTTCTTGCTAATGACATTATAGACTTTGTGGGTTATTGAATGTCATAATCTATTGGATGGATTGTTCACACTAGCTTGCTTATGTCCGCTTCACTGAAATTCATTAACTAAATTGCCATATTTTCTGCATATGATACATATGACATATGTCATTATAGACTTTCAAATGTGTTAATGAAAGTCATAATTTACGGGGTGTATCACTTACACGACCATGGAAATGATAACGACAATTAAGAATATATATGCTGTCATGATAAGTTTTTTTTTGTTACCACGGCCTCAGGCGTGATGAGTGATCATATTGAGTGATTATATTGAGTGATCAGTATAGTGTTACAAATTTGACAAACGAACGGGGGTTGGTCCAGAATACATTTCCAGTCGGCAAACATAAGCACTGAAGATTTGCTGAGTTTGTTATCATCTGTTTTTACTTTGTAATATATTGCATTTTACTCACGGAAACAGCTGTGGTTCCTTTCATTTACAACCTGTTCCCAAGTTGCGCATTTTGAACAGAAATTCTACAAAATCTACAAAAAATCTTTCTTTCTGATAATCATTTAGCCAAAAAAGTGTTCGCAGTCTTGCGGTTTTTTTTCCGTTCCTCTCATTTACAGGCTGTTCCCAAATTGTGCAATTTAAACAGAAATTCATTAACTAAAGAGCCATATTTCTTGCTAATGACATTATAGACTTCATGGGTTATTGAATGTCGTAATCTATTGGATGTATTATTTACACGATCATGAAAATAATAATGACAATTAAGACTATATGATATCACTATAGTAGTTCCAATATTTGTTTTACGGCCTAGGGCGCCCGCGGGATCACGTGCCCCACTGGCTGAAGGGCTGTTCCCTCTGCTGAAGCTCAAACTTTAAAGAAAATCAAACGTAATGACTTCTCTTGTACTGCTGAACAAAAAAAAACTCCACACAATCATGTGTCAAAAAAACCTCGACTGGTTTCAAGAGTGGGTTGAATTGCATAAGGCCTTTTCACACTATGTACCTCTTACACGTGTAGAAGTGTACACGGTTCCACTCCGTGTTGACTCTGAAGAATTTCAACACGGTTCAATTCCGGTATGATTTCACACTATCCGTTTTGGGGTTACACGTGTAACTATCCGACACGGATCCGACACGTGTAATTGCTCGATCATTTCACACTACGCTCGAGTCTACACTGGTCACAGCAGAAAGTCCCACACTGCATTGCGACACTGCGTTGCGAGCAAAGGTCATTAGTTTAAGTAAGACTAATTGCGGTGACACCATGTAAGAATCTCAATTGAGTAGTAATTAGTTCTGAAAAGAACTGGGGGTACAACTCGACGTTTCGATCAGTATGCTCTGATCGTCCTCAGGAGAATGCCGGACTCTTGAAACTGCTGCTGCTTAAGTAGGCTGCTGGAGGATCATCCCCTGCTGGAGGATTAGTTCGTTGAGGCGCGCAGGCGGGAAACTGAGACTATGGGACTAGGATCCTAGGTGTAAGGGGAGAGGAGTGTGTGCTCACTGAACTGAATCAGTTGTTAACAAGCACAGGGGAAGGAGGGTGGTTGACTTAGGATATAGGGGATCCCTCAGTCTGGTGTTGGTTATGGACTTTGGATATAGAAGATCCTTCAGTCTGTAGTATGGGTCGCCAAATGTCGCTGATGAAGAAACCGATGTCCTGTGGCACAGTGTCGTGTTTGACGATCTCGATGGCCTCTCTGATGCGTCTGGGGTGCCATGCGTCGATGGGTGTGATGAGTTGGGCTGCCTGCCAGTCGATTTGGTGGTCCTTGATGTGCGAGTGCTTGACGATGGCGGACTTGAAATCTCCTCTGCGGCCGTGTGCTCGGTGTTCCTTCAATCTGATGGGGAGGTTGCGTTTTGTTTCCCCGATGTACACCTTACCGCACTCACAGGGGATCCGGTAGACTCCCGCTCTGTTGTTTGGGTCCGGTTTGTCCTTGTGGGTATGTAGAAGTCCTTGGAGTTTGCTGGGGGCTGAGTGGAACACATCGATGCCTGCTTGTCGGAGGATGCGTTGTAGTTTGTGAGACGTCGAACCTAGATAGGGGAGACAAGTAGAGAGGGTTAGATCACTTACCTTGCTTTTGGAGTTTGGAACCGGCTTCGCTGTGCTGATCTTGTTAGGATTGTAACCGTTGCGTTTGAGGGTAGTTCGGATGTGCTGTAGTTCCTTGGGAAGGCTGTCCTTGTCACAAATGTTGTAGGCGCGTTGTACGAGCGTGCGGTTGACCGATGACTTGATGCTTGGATGATGGAAGGAGCGCTGGTTCAGGTACCGATCTGTGTGCGTGGGCTTTCTGTAGACGTTGTGGTGTAGGGAGCCGTCTGCGTTTCTGGAAATCCCAACATCAAGGAACGCGATCTTGTCATCTTCTTCCGTTTCCATGGTGAACTTGATGCTCGGGTGTTGCTGGTTTAGATGTTGTAGAAAATCCTGGAGTGTGTCTCTGCCGTGTGGCCAAACCACAAAGGTGTCATCCACGTATCGGAGCCACAGCTTGGGTTGGAGGTCGGCGGTGTTGAGGGAAGAGTTTTCAAACTCTTCCATGAAAATGTCAGCAAGGACCGGGGATAAAGGAGATCCCATGGAGGTCCCAACTGTCTGCTCGTAGAACTTGCCCTGAAACTGAAAACAACTTGAAGAGACACATGTTAGTAGCAAATCATGAATTTGGTCCGGGGTGAGTGATGTGCGATCATCAAGAGAAAGATCTTGTACGAGTCTGTCCTTCACCAGGAGGCATGTCTCTGTAGTTGGGACATTAGTGAATAGGGAGACAACATCAAAACTAACCAAGATGTCGCTGGGTTGAAGTGTGAGGCCCTGGGTGATCTCAACGAACTGACTGGAGCCATATTGAATTTGACAGTATTTGTAAACAAAACAGACTACGTCATAGGTGCGCCACGGGACGAACTTCCCCCCGAAGTGGTCAACAACCAGGGACTCGTAAAATTGAAAACAAATAGGCAGACGGGGCAACTATACAATGATAATCTCTGCTTCTTTCGCTGCGTGGTCCTTCACAGAAATAACAAGATCAGCAGGAGAAATTTAGAACGAGACACCCAACATTTGCTTCACCTGTTTCGAGAAGAGGTTGGAAATCCGAATGCCAATGGAGTCACTCTCGAAGATCTCGCCGATGCGGAGCGAGTTTTTGAAATGAACGTCAAAGTTTATTCGCTGGTTGCGAGAGAGTCAGGGGAAGATGACGAGGAGGAGGAAGAGGAGACAGCGGGTGCGGATAACCGAAGAAGGAGAGTCAACGCTGAGCTTGTGCGCCGTTCCCACCGCCGGTTCCCTACCACGATGAACCTAAATCTTTGCGGTGAACATTTTTCCTATATATGATATGAACAAATATAGCAAATCGTTCGCGTGCGGAAAATGCGGACAGTGCTTCAACAAAACATTCAATCTACACAGACATGAACTTACCTGCGATGCCAACGTGTCGTACAAGTTCCCGGGGGGTGCCTACCGTCTACCAAAGACAGTGTTTGACAAACTGATCGATGTTGGCATACAAGTGCCACGCGACCTCCAGGTTTACCCATTTCGAGCAACCTACGACTTCGAATGTTATTTTCAGAGACTCCCAAATCAGGCACAGAACAATAGACGGCTGACTTGGGAAAACCGACACGAAGTCCTAAGTTGCAGCGTGGCAAGCAACGTTCCCGGTTTCGAGGAACCGCGCTGCTTTGTCACCACCGGGAGTTCCAGCGATGTGGTCAATAACGTCGTAGATCACCTGCACAACATATCGGATGCCGCCTATGAACTTCTCCTTGAGACATATGAAGATGTCTTTGATCGGCTCAACCAGCTCATCGACGCAACGGACAACGATGGAGGGACACCGAGAAGATCCAAGCACCCGGCCGAGCAAGTCAAGGAGGACCTTGAAGATTTTTTGCAAGAACTACCAGTGCTGGGTTTCAACAGCGGTAAGTACGATATCAATTTGATCAAGCGACACTTGTATTCGAAACTTCAGAGACACGATCCTCTTCTATTTATAGTGAAAAGGACCAGTACCTATATGGCCTTAAAAACCAAACGTTTGAAATTTTTGGATGTATCAAATTACCTCGCGCCTGGTTATAGTTACGCCAAATTCCTCAAGGCTTACGATATTCCACAACAAAAGGGGTTCTTTCCGTATGAATGGCTAGACAACCTAGACAAACTAGAAAACAAAGAATTACCCCCTCACCAAACGTTCCACAGCCAACTCAAAAACACAAACATCTCACAGGAAGACTATGCGTATTGCAAGGAAATCTGGAAAACAAACAACATGCAAAACATGAAGGATTTCCTCATTTGGTACAATAACTTGGATGTTGTTCCATTTCTTGCCGCGCTTCAAAAAATGACTAATTTCTACGCAGAACGCGGTATGGACATGACAAAATCCGCCATATCAGTGCCTGGCCTTTCTCTGAGGTATTTGTTTCTCACCCTCGGTCCCGATGTGTACTTTTCTCTGATTGACAAAAGAAATCAGGATCTCTACTTCAAAATCAAAGAAAATATCGTGGGTGGGCCCTCGATTGTTTTTAATCGATATCACGAGGCAAACCAAACGTACATCCGAAACGGGTCCAAAATGTGTAAAAAAGTAATCGGTTTCGATGCCAATGCCCTTTATCTCTGGGCGCTCATGCAGGATATGCCAGTCGGTACGTTTGTAAGGCGAAAGGCAGACCAGAATTTTAAGCCGGTTAGGGCTCAAAAGTACGGAGCAATGGCTTGCGAATGGCTTGAGTGGGAAGCTAAAGTAAACAACGTGCATATTGTACACAAATTCAATGGGACGGAAAAACGTATTGGTTCGCGAAAACTACCGGTTGATGGGTTTTGTCAGGAGACTAATACTGTTTATCAATTTCAGGGCTGTTATTGGCACGGGCATAAATGCCGCATCAACAAGAGTGATTTTAACGAAGTTAGACAAGCTAGTTCTGAAACACTCCGGAAAGAAACCGAGACAAATTCTGAGTACATAAGGAAACAGGGGTACAATTTAATTGAAATGCGAGAATGTCTGTGGGAAACATGCCAGGGAAGTGACCCGAATTTAAGACGCTTTCTGCATTCATATCGTCTCCCACACTTTGAAAGGAAACAAATGTCGCAGCAACAAGTCTTAGAATTCATTACAGATGGGAGTCTCTTTGGTCTAGTTGAATGTGATTTACACGTCCCTGACCCGATAAAAGAAACATTCGCTGAAATGTCACCCGTTTTCAAAAACATACATATATCCAGGGACGACATTGGGGAACACATGAGGGAATTCGCAGAAAGAGAAGGCTTGTTAAAAACACCACGTAGAAGTTTGATTGGTAGTATGTATGGTACTCGAATTCTACTAGCCACGCCATTACTTCAATGGTATTTATCACATGGGTTGAAAGTAGACCACATTTACGAAGTGGTACAGTACGGAAAAGGATTGTTTCCGGGATTTTGGCAATGCAGTAAGCGATGCACGAAGGGCTGGGGATAGAGACCCTCAAACTCCATTCTCGCGGACACCATGAAACTTCTTGGAAACTCAGCGTATGGCAAGACAGTAACCAATCAACAAAGACATTTAAATGTAAAAGTGTGTAAAGATAGGGACGCCCCAATGTATGTCAACGACAAACACTTTCGCGCGTTACATGATCTTGGCGAGGGGATTTACGAAGTAGACATGCAAAAACGAAAAATGAACCTCAACCTTCCACTGCAAATAGGGTTTTTCGTGTACCAATTCGCGAAACTTCGAATGCTACAATTTTATTATGATTTTCTATTAAAGTTTGTGGATCTGTCAGACTTTGAGCTCTGTGAAATGGATACAGATTCTGCTTATCTAGCCATTTCAAGCAAGAATTTTGAGGATATTGTCAAAGAAGATAAAAAAGCCGAGTTTGATCACGTAAAATCTCTGTGGTTCCCGAGAACCGACACGCCTGAAAACACGGCGTATGATAAAAGAACGCCTGGCTTATTCAAAGTCGAGTGGGAAGGAGAGGGGATTGTATCACTCTGTAGCAAGACATATTTTTGTTTTGGGACCCAGAATAAAATCAGTTGTAAGGGGCTGAATAAGCGGACAAATAACATCACCAAAGAAAAATACTTGGATGTTTTGAGAACCCAAATCCCAGGGGTAGGCACCAACCGTGGTTTCCGGACTAAAGGGGGAGATATGTACACATACAAGCAGATTAAGACAGCATTTTCATATTTATACCCCAAACGTAAGGTGGCAGATGATGGTAGAACAACCACCTACCTTGATTTGTAATAGAGAAAAAAAGAAAGTACATTTTGTATATACAAGTGTCGCTTGATTAATTTGACATCGTACTTCCACTATCATAACTGTACATATTTGTAACTTTTATTATTATTATTTTTTTTTAAATTTTATATTTTTTTCTATGAATTGATTTGCGTGTTTGATTATTTTATTTCAGTTTTTTATTTTATTTTTATTTTAGTTTTTTCATTTTTTTTTTTTTGGTTTTAATTTGGACTCAATTTATACGGTTGCATTTCATTTAACCACGTACAGCAATTATTTGATTTTCAGTTTTTTCATTTAAGTTTGGATTTCATTGAACAGTGTAGGTCTACAATGATTATTTGACTCACGTTTGCGCAATGATTATTTGATTTGAGGTTGGAGTTTGACTTGACTGGATTTGAAATTCTGTTTAAAGTTCAAAGTGTTTTTTTTTTTTTTTTTTTAAATGTTTAAAAAAAAAAAAATTATTTTATTTTTTTAATTTATTTATTTAAAAAAAAATTTTTTTTAAATTTATTTATTTATTTGTATTTATTATTATTATTATTATTTTATTTTTTTTGGGATTTCCCTAAAGTTGAATTTGGTAAATAAAACATGTTGAAAAGAAACAGAAGAAAAAAAAGAAAAAAAAAACACACACAGTGTCCCTATAATGTTTGTGTATATTCCTGGGGGAGTAGAACTAAGACCTTTTTTCTGGCGTTATTTTACGAATAGGGTATAAAATGGTAAACATTTTGATAATGTCCTCATTTGCTCAGATGGATGCGCGACTGAAACATCCCTTTACCGGTGTAATTGCGGGCCCAACAGGTTCCGGCAAAACTCAGTTTGTAAAACGCTTGCTTATTTCACCAGGGAACAGTGTAATTGAACCAGCCCTTAATAATATCATTTGGTGTTACGGGGAATACCAAGATGCTTACGACCATCTGGCTAGTCTGGTGCCTCAGATACGATTTGTGGAGGGCTACCCCAATGATTTACTTAACTCCTTGGACCGAAGTCAAAGAAACCTGGTTGTGATAGACGATCTCATGTCAGAAAGCGGCAACAATGCAAAAGTCACTGAATTGTTCACTAAGGGGAGTCACCATAGAAACCTGTCTGTCCTTCTTATACTCCAAAACTTATTTTACAAAGGGAAGGAAATGCGGACCATTAGTTTAAACGCGCATTACATGGTCCTCTTCAAAAACCCAAGAGACGCTTCCCAAATTACCCACTTAGCGAGGCAGATGTACCCCACAAAAACGAAGTATATGATGGAGGCGTACCGTGATGCGACATCCGCCCCCTACGGTTACCTCTTTGTTGATTTAAAACCAGATACTGCCGAAAATATGAGACTTAGAACGAATATTTTTCCGGGTGAATACCCCATTGTTTATACTCCAAAAGTATAAATGACAAAGTCGAAGCTGATTAGCAATCATTTGAAGATGTCGAGGCGCGTGCATCACTACGCTCCCTACCTGCACGTGCTGGCCAAGGGAAGCGACAAACAATGCCAGGGAGTGATCCAAGGAGCGAACAAGGAACTGTTGCATTGTTTGTGCGAGTGCGCCCTCAACGTCCTTAACGGTAACATTCCCCTCAAACCGTCCGATAAGAAAAATTAATGAAATATAAAATAACCTGCGAGTTCTCGGCAATAAAAAAGTTAGTGTTCAAAAGAAAAAGAAAGTGTTGCGTCAAAAGGGAGGTTTTCTGGGTGCTTTACTCACTCCAGTATTAAGCGCCCTCGGTGGATTGCTGTTTAAATAAACATGGAACACACAAAGAAAATGGTTCTGGTACCTCAAGAAACTCTGTCCAAGCTGCAATCGGCCAGACGATTGGAACAAACACCGACCACGCGCGTGGTACACGGTTTGGATACGGAGATGAGAGAACTCCTGGAACGACAAAATATCTCGGACGACGATAAAATCAAGCTGTACCACCAGACACTGCAGCGGTACATCAATCTCAATAAACAGAGAATGGCACCACTGACCATGACTTTGGAGACCAAGAAAGAGGACGATAAACCGGCCAAATTTGAATCGATGACACCTAGCCCTCCAACATTGAAGAAAGAGCCCGGCTTTGACGATGACGTCAAAGTAAAATGGCATTTAAAGGAAAAACTGGACGAGGAGGAGTCCTACCACTTGCCCGGATTATTTGCTGAAGCGTCCCACCTTGGCGCTACCCCTAAGCTAAAAACCAAGAAAAGAAAAAGAAAAGCAATTGTCGCTAAAAAGACGACCCCGGTTACCAAGCCCAAATGGACTCCATATTAACCCCTGCACAACCGCCAATGCCCTCATTTTAAACCTGCCCACCATGGAGTGTTGTCCACCGAAACCAGGCTGCGGTTTTCAACAGCTCGCAAAAAAAATTCGCTGTCTGTGCATCTGCTGTCGCGGTAGCGTCATCATTCAAAACACAGATTTTCAGGATGGAGAGGAACGAGACATATCTGAAACGAGTGTACTACGACCCTCAAAACCCAGCCGCTCTTGGTGGTGCGGAGGCTGTCTACCGTGCTGCCCGAAAAGATGGCGTCAACATCAACCGGAAACAAATTAAAACCTGGCTGAGTCAACAACCCACATACACCCTACACAAACCGGTGCGCAGACATTTCCAACGGAATAGGGTCGTAGTGGGCGGGATCGACCAGCAGTGGCAGGCGGATCTGGTGGACATGAGCTCACTCAGTCGGTTCAATGGAAACTACAAATATCTGCTGACGTGTATCGACATATTGTCAAAATATGCCTGGGCTATTCCACTCAAGAATAAGACCGGCGCGTCGCTCATTGACGGTTTCAAACAAATCTTGAAAAGTGGGAGGCAACCCAAAGTGTTACAGACCGATAAAGGCACCGAGTTTACCAATCGTCAATTCCAGTTCTTTCTCATGAAAAGAAAGATTGGATTCTTCACCACCCAGAATGAAACAAAGGCCAGCGTGGTGGAGAGATTTAACCGGACGCTCAAGACAAAAATGTACAAATATTTCACGGCCACCAACAACCACGCATACTTGAAGGCCTTGCCGAAATTGATGTCCGCGTACAATCACGCTTACCACAGAAGCATCAAGGCAGCCCCGGCGTCTGTTAACAGTGAAAATGCCGAACAGATTTGGAGAAACTTGTACGGCGCTACCAGAAACGCGGTCAAACTCGTTTCTTTCCGATTCAACGTAGGCGACACGGTGCGCATTAGCATGACGACCAGGTCATTTAGGAAAGGTTATCTTCCCAGCTGGACCACCGAACTGTTCACAGTCAGCGCTCGAATCCCGCGCCATCCTCCAGTGTACAGGTTGACAGATTATGACGGCGAAGAGTTGGACGGTACGTTTTACGAACACGAACTTCAACGAGTGATTAAATTGGACGATCTGTATCGCGTAGAGAAAGTACTAAAGACGCAGAAAAACGAGGAAAAACGGAGTACTTTGTCAAGTGGTTGGGCTATCCGGATAAGTTTAACAGTTGGGTAACGAGTCTGCGCAAAATATAAAACTCCAACGACATTATCATTTTGTCCACACAGTGTGGCTAAGCTTCATCATGGCGGACTCATTCTACGTCACGCTCCCTAGCAATAGTTCTATAGACAGTCATCCCAATAACACATTGAGCCATTTCTTTGTCAATTTACCCACACCCCTATCATTCAAAGGTGAGTGGGAAGTGGCACTGGCTGAAGTTACTTACCCTCACCGCTGGTTGAACGTGACTGAAGGAAACAACCTACTGGCGTGCTCGGCCGAGGGCTCTAATTCTGAACTTCACAGGCACCACGTACCGGAGGGGTACTACCCGACACCTGAAGAATTATTCAAGAATTTCGTACCGCCCATCGAGCATGGCAATCTTGTTCGATTTACTTACAACAAGTATAGTCAAAAAGTCATAGTAAAGACGGGTAGCAGAGAGGCTCTTATGTTGATGGGTCGTCTGGCAAACCTGCTCGGGTTTGACGAGGGCGTGGTCTTGACGGGTATTGCAAAGAGCACGAGAGTAGTGGACATGCAACCATTTTATTCGTTATTTGTCTACACCAATATTGTCGAGTACCACACCGTGGGAGATACGCGCGCGCCATTATTACGTATCGTGAATGTGGATGGGGGGTACGGAAAAACCGTTACAAAAACCTACGACAGTCCGCATTATATGACCCTGAAGCACAAGTTGTTGGACATGATCGAAATAGATATAAGGGACGGCACGGGCCAACCTATTCCATTTGTGAGCGGGAGAGTCATTGTGAAACTTCACTTTAGAAAAAAGCGCTCGTCCTACTTCTACTAATCATCATGAGGAATCTTTATCTACCCAGTAGTAAACACTACGAAGATTATTACGTTGGACAAGTGGGTCGCGGTCATCCAGTGTTCAGTGGACCGAGAAGACAGAAGGGATACGGGCTCGGAGGGATTTTAGGTGGCCTTTTCCGCTCGGCCATGCCTCTGATCAAACAAGGAGCCAAAACATTAGGTCGCGAGGCACTCCGTACCGGTGTGGGCATCGCGCAAGATGCACTGGAGGGTAAAAGCATCAAATCATCAGCCAAAGATAGACTTCGACACGCGGGACATAATCTGGCCCACACGGCTCTCCGCAGTGTAAATACCCGACTTTCACAAGGCCAACGGCGCGGTATAAAAAGAAAAACAACCGGCAGAGGTGCCACTTCCTCATCCAGCAGGAAAGCGAAGAGATCAAAAGACATTTTTGATTAAGCGCTTCACACACTAACCTACAACCGTCATCATGTCGCTGTTGCACAATAACTCGTGCGAATGCACCAAATCCGAACTTGACATTTTCTCCATCCCACCAACTCAAACTAGCATCGAAAAGGGCCAGTGGGAGGAATTTCACCCCATCTCTACCATTTCTGATGGAGGACCCATAGAGTTTTTCGTGCCGGGATCCGGCGACGAATACCTGGACCTAAACCAAACGCAGCTGTACGTCCGAGCAAAAATTACAAAAGCAGACGGTACCAACCTGACGGATGCAGACCCCGTGGGCCCCGTCAATTTATTTTTACACTCCCTATTCAGCCAGATCGACGTGAGTTTGAACGATCGCTTGATTTCCCCTTCCACACCTACCTACCCCTATCGTGCCATACTCGAAACACTACTCAGTTATGGCGAAGATGCTAAGAAATCCCAGCTTACCACCGCTTTGTTTTACAAAGATACCGCCGGCAGGATGGACAGTGCGGATCCATATGCGGCAGACGATGTGAGCAACCAGGGCCTGAAAAAAAGACATGAATTTACAAAGGAGAGCCACGTGGTGGATATGATAGGACCGATACATAGTGACATTTTCTTCCAAGACAAACACATGTTAAACGGCGTAAATTTAAAACTGAAACTGATCCGCAGCAGCGATGCGTTCTGCCTCATGGCGACTGGTGCTAACCCCGCCTACAAAGTGGTCCTTCGAGACGTATCCGTGTTTGTCAGAAAAGTCAAAGTCAGTTCGGCCGTCATGCTGGGACACATGAAAGCTTTGGAGAAAGGGACCGCTAAATACCCCATCAAGCGCAATCTGTGCAAGATGGTATCCGTGCCCCGCGGTAACCTGACCCTCATACAAGACCACGTGTTTCTCGGACAGCTACCAAACCGCATCGTGGTGGGGTGCGTGACCAACGAAGCGTTTAACGGTCGGTATACAAAAAACCCCTTCAATTTCCAACACATGGATATCAACTTTTTGACGGTTCACGTTGACGGGGAACAAATACCTTATTCCCCATTGAAACCTAAATTTACCGAACCGACCAAAAATTACATAAGAGCCTACCAGACCCTCTTCTCCGGTACGGATAAAATGTACCAGGACGAGGGCAACGGTCTTAGTCGCGAGGACTACGCCGCAGGGTACGCACTGTTTGCGTTTGATCTCAGTCCAGACTTGTCCGTTGGAGGCCACTTCAATCTCGTGAAGCGCGGCAACCTGCGACTGGACCTGCACTTTGCTCAGCCACTGGATGAAACCATCAACATCATCATCTACGCCGAGTTCAACAACATTATAGAAATTGACCAGGCTCGCAACGTCATCTTTGACTACGCCAGTTGAATCACGCGTCGGCAGCATGGATAGTTATGAAATCAGCCGCATTTTGGAAAATGACCACTTCACCAAGCATTACTTCAGAGGGGTCTTTGCCCTCGATCAGCTACCCAAAAGCGACGTCCCCCGGCCGAGCGCCCTCATTTTCAACACGGACCCATCCACGGAACCCGGACAACATTGGGTGGCCATTTACATCACGCGAGATGGCGAGGGCGAGTATTTCGACTCCTACGGACAACCGATCAACCTACCCCAGGTCAAGATATTCCTCAAGAAAAACGTGACGTGCACCCGCTACAACCACCAACCACTACAGGGGGCTTTGTCAGCCGTGTGTGGACAATATTCCATCTTCTTTTTATTACAACGTTGCCGGGGATTGAACATGACCAAAATTACGCTATTGTTTTCTTCAGACAAAAAAGACAATGATGTACTCGTTAATGATTTTATACGAAAACATTTTCCCCACATCAAAACATCGGTGTATGACAAACCGTTTCTTGCACGACAAATTGCCAGAGCCTTGTTAAAGATGGTAAACTAATTTCAAGTAAACATGTAACACGTTCCTTTTTAAGTTTTAAGTTTTTGCTTGTAGTTAACTTTTGTTTTATATCTATTATAACTTTTTTTTTGGTTTTGAGTGTTAAGCATTGATTTGGAGTGAAATAAAATACTTAAAACTGTATATTGCCCGTTGGCCACTTAAGGAGTCCTGATGAGCTCCGGTTGGTTTTAGGCACCCCGTGTCGTCTGTTATTTACCCAGTCTCATTGTCTCAATCCGTAAGCCCAAATATAACCTAGAGCCTTTACTCACGACTTCGTCGCTCGCACGCAAAGCCTCGAGACAAGTCTCCATATCTATTTTTAGCAATGTCCCTAAAAGCAAACGAGCGTCCTATTTAAATTAACCAATCAGCAACGAGCGTTATATTTAAATTAACCAAAATCAAACTCATGTAATCACGTATTCACACACACAGAGACAACACCACCTCAACCCCACTCTCAAAAGAGCCGGTCGGTGGTGTCACCGCACCAACTGCACCACCCTTGGAGGGAGTGAGGCAGCACCAACGACACCACCGGCACCACCGGCACCCACCCTCAGAGTAGCACCACCAATCGGGGTCTCAATAGCTCACACTATACTACTCATGTTGATGGCGTGGGTTCGAATCACTCTGCTTAGATTTCTGAAGCTTTTTGTTCACCATCTGAGCATGCAGACTCCCAAAATAAAGGAATCTGAAACAGAGTATTTATATGGTAGCGTGGCCGAGCGGTCTAAGGCGATGGTTTCATAAACACCAGTCATTTCGATGGCGTGGGTTCGAATCCCACCGCTGCCAATTGTTTGGTTTTTTAAGGGTTTTTTCTTCACCATTAGTGAGCAGACTCCCAAAATAAGAGAATTGAAAAAACACTAGGTGCAGTAACTTTGATTGATTTGGTTGGAATATCACCGCTGCCAATATTGGAATTTTGTTGAGCCTCCTCTGAGCAGTGGGCAAATTGGCTTCCACACCCCCCCAAATAAAATGCCTTCGCTACGCCCCTGAAAGCAAGGCAACCTAAATCGACTTATATTCTACAGAACCTAGACAAATAATTGGGTACCATATTTATGGTGTATAATGTTGTAGTTGTTTAAATTTGGTAACATTAAAACATATGGACAATTCCATGGTTACTCACGTTACATTTTTGAGGTATTGGGCCCACTCTCATGCCATAATTTCCTGACTTATATATTTCACTCATCAGATTTTTCACAGAAGTTGCATTATGCCCAGACCTTACTCAGCACAAAATAAGAATTTTTAAACAATTGTTATAGGTACCCTACATATAAGAAAAAGCGCTGGTTACTCACGTTACATTTTTCGGACATGCATAAAACGTCAACTGGCTTTATTCAAAAAGTGTCCTCATACCAAGTATTCTTGGAACTAAGTGTTATATGGTTGATATACCTTACCTAGTGGTACACATATTGGGTGTGAACAAAATATTTTATTCTTGATTTTCAGGGAATATAAAAAATGAATGGTAACTCACGTTACGGTTACTCACGTTACAGTTTGTCCCTATGTAAGAAGACCATAAATCCACAATGGTGCTCACTAAATTTTAGATTAAAATTGTTTATTAAACAATTCTAACTTATAGTGCTTACTTTTTATGTCAATTGTGGCCCCAAATATTTATGTGTCTGGAATATTAGTTACAGTTTTTCACTTTTAGATTAATTGCAAAACACTAACAATGTAAAATGTTGCAATGTAGGCAACTGAAGATTATTTCCTTTCAATTTCTCAAACAAACAAAGAATTTGTCCACTTCCTTTGTCTACTGGAAACTATCAACAAAGTAAACTTATTTACTTTTTAGTCAGTTCAAATCCATAAATTGTTGGAAACATGTTAAAGTCAATCTCTACGTTTTAGTTAAAAACCGCATCCAAGTCGGTTACTGCAACAGTTCAACTAAGTACCCCCGGTAAATGTACTTGGAAATCAGAGTTGATTAGCACAGTCCAAGAAAAAATTCTCAGATGTTTCATGTCCATTTCCTAAAGCTTCACGGAACATTTGAAGTAGCCACAGTTATAAGCAACTGCAGGTGCATATATACACTGTAGATCTGTGTTAATAGACAGGTAGGTGTATGTTATGTTATGGACATTTGCATCACAAACCAGCTAAGAGATGCTTTCCTCTTATATGTAGATTCATTAAAGAAAACATCCAAAATAACACTTTTTGACTTGATGAAAAAAGGGTTGGACTGATGTACATGCATACGTGTACATACATACATGCATATTTGTATGGTACATGTAGATAGTGAAAAACAAAGACTCCTCTCATTTGAACCTCATTATACATGTACATGTATCTTTGCCTCACATTTCTTAATTTTTTTAAAGTTTAATTACTGTCTTAAAGACAAAAACATAGAGAATGCATAAAACTAATATTCAAGTATACGTAAATGATTTACTGGTAAGGATGGACTAGCTAAAATCAATATGAATTTTACAAAAAGTTGTGTATGTGCGCATGGGTCTATATTACCATGTGTTTAAGAAGAAAGTACAATGCATGATGGGTAAATTCTTTAAAAATGGCCTTTATATTGTAAAATGATATTCACCCAATCATTATCACACTTTCATTCATTCACACACATGTAAAATCTATGATTATCACATTATAAGTTTTGAGGCTTTGCATGGTGGAATATCGTTATCGTTTCGGTTTGCATTATTGACACGGTTACTCACGTTACAAAACCAGTTACTCACGTTACCATTTTGATTCCCTCGTATTCTTAAAGTGTTTGTAT
The DNA here is from genome assembly GCA_029582265.1 of Zoroaster sp. YZ-2022. Lineage (NCBI taxonomy): Eukaryota > Metazoa > Echinodermata > Asteroidea > Forcipulatida > Zoroasteridae > Zoroaster > Zoroaster sp. YZ-2022. The sequence continues at coordinate 26,981,360 of CM055828.1, read as the reverse complement.
AAAGATAATTTATTAAACTATTTTCATGTTAGAGATCATGAGTAGGAAGAAAATTCCAGTTGTCAGATTTTGAATCAAAGGAAAAGTTCAAATTAAAAAAATCATGTTTTTGGTTACTCACGTTACATTGCCCTCAAGTGTCTGATATCCTGCTTTCTGAGCACATGACTAGATATGCAACAAGCTTTTTTTTATATATGAGTAATGGTGTCTTATGCAATTAGGAAATCAAAATTTCAATGGGCTGTCACCTATCAATTAACCAAGAGGACGAAATTCAAATCAACACATTTTTTGGTAAAATAGTTGAGTCTGCACATCATTCCACTTCAAATAATCATTTCTCAAAAGATACAAATAGAAATGAGGAATTTCCACTTGTTCTACAAACTTTGAGGTATAAACAACAAAATAAGATGAGTGATTGCCTTTAAATTCAGATTATAATTTTTTTAAGGTCATGGCCACTTTATCATGAAATTGCCCATATGGACATTTTATGTGATATCATTTTATTCCATTATTTTGAGTAACATGCAATATAATTTTAGGCATTGCAGCTTTTGTTTATTTTGTTATGCACACAAAAGAAATGCATCAAACAAACACATTTAATGCAAATTAAAAAATAAATAATAATAATTCTACAAAATTCATTCTTTCTTTCGCAAAAAGGTGTTTGCAGTCTTGCTTTGTTATCAATTGTGCATTTCGAACAGAAATTCATTAAATAAGGCATTGGCGGATCCGGGGGGGGGGCTAAAGGGGCTGTAGCCCCCCCCCCTAAAATCGTTTAATTTTTTATTAATTTTTTTTTTAAAGGGAGAGAAAGAGAGAGAGAGAGAGAGAGAGGGGAGGGGAGGGGAGAACCCACTCCCATTCCCACAGTGTGCGGGATAAACATAAGGAGGTGACCTACTTCGTACTGTACTAACCGTTGCGCATAGGAAGTGGCGGCACCCTTTGTAGTACTGAAAAACAATTGTTTTTGATTCTCAGCCCCCCCCCCCTAAAAAATGTTCTGCCCATGTAAGGTGCCATATTTCTTGCTATAAAGACAGTGTAGACTTTCAAATGGGTTATTGAATGTCATAATCTGTTGAATGATTTGTTTATGTCCGCTTCACTGAAATTCATTAACTAAATCGCCATATTTCCTGCATACATAGGGCATTATAAACTTTCAAATGTGTTATATATGAATGTCATAATGATAATGACAATTAAGAATAATATGCTGTCATGATAAGTTTGTTTTTTGTTCCCACAGCCTTGGGGTGATGAGCGATCATGTTGTGAACTTAACTGTTTTGTGTGGTTTAGAACCAACACCAAAGGAATGTCATTGTTGTAAATGGGGGGGCGCCCGGGGGCGCGTACCTCGATCGGCTGGGGTGGGGGGGCACGTGCCCCCGTCCCCCCCATAGTTACGCCACTGTTGGGGAAGCTTTGCAGACAATGACTTTGTATTAGCTCTCTGTGGTATTATATGCGTGGTTGTAATCACTTGTAACTTGTTGGTCGTTATCGAACTTTTTCACGTATTTACATAAAGTTTAAGTGGTTTGCCTTTTAAAGTACTGCTGTTGTCATGTTAATGTTCGTCATCAGTCATTGTATTATGCGATTTTTATGTTTAAATTCTTGTGTATAGTACATTGTGATTTAGAGAAGTTAATGTTAATTTTGTTTTTCTACATTTATGAAGATTGTTTCTATTTCTATTTGTCATTGTACTTTACACATGATTAAAGTGAGGCGCCCTCACTCGACAAGTTTCCTTTTTGAGAGCCACCACACACTTTATCACCATTACTGCTCTTCAATAATGTTATATTAATTAATGTTCAATGTTGTGATAAAGTGAAATAAATATTGAATTGATTTAAATTGAATTGAATAGTAGTCATTGGAAGCAAAACAGTGCCAAAATGAATTGAAGACGGAACCCACCATAGATTAATTTCGGTCCATACTTCCTGTCAAACCATGCTTCTAACGATTATTTTGATAAATATGTCATTTGAAAGTATTTTTTCCCTTCCTCGAGTAAAATAGAAATATTCCGATGAAAAAGAATAATTTTGGAACTTAAAGGTCCTAGGAAATAGAAATTTTTAACAGTGAAAACAATAAAGTATACCTATTGGAACATATATTTGTCATTTGTCTATTTTATCCCCGCCCCTTTGCACCATTAAAAAAATAAATTCTAAAATTAGGGGGGCGCCACGCTCCTCCCCTACCTCCTCATTATCATATTATAATCCGCAAATCCGTGACGTAGACCTAGGAAGTTCCAGCACTGCCTGCGATGAAGTCGTACTCAAAACCACTGAAGTTGATGTGTCATATTAGATCTTCTTTTCAGCTAAATTTAGTAGATATCCCACATTTTTGGGAAATGCCTTGTAGGTGTGTTGTTGCTGGGTGTAGCAACACCACAAAGGAAGGTGTCAGCCTTCACCGATTTCCACCAGACCCTAAATACAGGCGAATTTGGACGGCGAGTGTGAAGCTGACCAGGGCGAAATGGTCAGGACCAACGGAGCACTCTATGATATGTAGCGCTCACTTTGAGCCAACATACTTTGACCGGGGGCTCCAGAGCCAGTTTGGCATGAGATTTAAAGCCATGCTGCGCCCTGATGCAGTGCCAACAATATTTCCCTTAAGTCAGAAGGCCAAGAAACGTCCAGAAAAGAAAAGAGGAGCTTTCTTGAAGCGAGAAAGTCTCAGGGTAAGTTGCTTTGTTTTCCGTGTAACTTACATGTGTACGTGCACCCACAAGCAATAGGCCTATTACTAACGTTAGAGGTCGATTGTTACACTTCGCACACCACATTAACGCTAAAAATGTCGTTTCATTGTGAAGTCACTGAAGATGTCATTGTACAATTCTTTGACAATGTTAATTATGTGTGTGATTTTTGGATCTTGTTTCAAAATCATCGAGTGCAGAATTATGTTTTGAAACGGTCATAACGACGGCTTACACAATTCACCAATGACTCCTGGCCATGTGTATCCATGCCATTGATTCGACGGGCCTTGCGCTTCGTTTTACGGTAGAGCCTACAGTACAGATTTATCGGTGCTATACGGTCATGTTTACTATGCAACTTGCAAGTCGTGTGCACATACACTGTACATGTGTACGTTGCGCACAGTTTATGACCCTTTTTTATAATCCCACGGTTTAACCATGGAGCAACTAAACACAGTGGCAACATTGGTGCCTAGGTCTACGTCACGAACAGCGCCACCGCGCGTTGGGCAGCATTTGAAATTAGATGAGGCAATTTTTGTAAAAATCAAATTAAAAATAATTAGCCCAATCCAGACAAAAATTAAACGTAAAATTGTTTTTTATTCATATCAATTGATAAAATAACAAAAGAAAATAAATAAGCACAATTTGACTCTTCCTAGGACCTTTAAACCAAAAAAAACCCCTGACGATACCCCCTTGCTACATGCCTGGATTACTTAATCGCTTGTTTGAAGACGTATGGTCCGAGCTGGGTACATAGCTATTTTATTTACAGGAAGAAAATAATTTCTTCAGAGGCCATCCTATGAACACGTCACAAAACTAAACGTGCTTAGCTTTTTGACATCTGTTCATATGGTATTTAGCGTTCAAACACACATCACAGAAAAGCATAATCTAAACATGTTTTAGGCTAAACATGTGAGAAAACTGAGTAAAAGCTAAGTATTTAGAAATGTGTTTAGATTCTAAATACCATTTTTACAGTGTACACTATTGGCAAATTGTCTTAATGTATTCTTCATGAGGATCTAAAATATGCATAGTTCAAAACTGACTTCTGAAATCTTCATTTCAACTTTATTTGAAATATAACACACTGGTCCATAGAGGGGATAACATTATAGACTGGCTCCCGTGTTCTGAGATCTTAATAATCAGAAATGCATTGTGCAAATGCATCGCGGAACCCGCTGCTATATGGGATTCTAGCCGGCCAATTGTCATCGGGCAAGCTCGGTGGTCGAGAGTTTAAGACGTCTGCACTAGTAATCAGGAGGTCGTGGGTTCGAATCCCGCCCGAGTCGCTTGTGTAGTTTTTTCACAGACACTCGGAAAGCACTGAGCATACAGTGCTATACACACGTCGGCGTAGGGCAAAATTAAATCAAGAAATGCATTGTATAAGTTTTTTATGTCTTATGCACACTGAAGTAAAAGCATCCATACAATACAAACAAATTATTTAAAAAAACATTGTTCCTTCTCAGAATCGTTCATTCTCAAAATAGTCTTGCTTATGTCCGCTTCACTGAAATTCATTAACTAAATTGCCATATTTCTTGCATATGATACGTATTGAATGTCGTAATTTACGGGGTGTATCACTTACACGACCATAAATGACAATTAATAAAAATGCTGTCATGATAAGTTTGTTTGTTTGTTACCACGGCCTCGGGCGTGATGAGTGATCATATTGTGAACGTGGGTTGGTGCAAATGTCAATAGTGTTACAAATTTGACTTTATTTTCAAAGCAAGCAGGGCCATAGCGTTAGTGTTTGCCGACTGCAAATGAATCGTGTTTGTAAGCAATGAAGATTTGCAGAGTTTGTTATCAGTTTTTACTTTGTACAATTGCACATATTAGTGTTGGTCATATTAGTGTTGTGTTGGTAAATTTACCCATGAAAAAGTTTGCCGCCCCCCTCCCCACTCTGAAAAATCTTGGCAATACGCCACTGAAAGCAAGACAAAATAAATCGACTTATATTTTACAGAACCTAGACAAATAATTGGGTACCATAAGTTATGGTGGATAATGTTGAAGTTGTTTAAATTTGGTAACATTGAAACATTATTTGGGGATGCCCTGAAAGTAGTATACGGTACGTTTTATGTGATATTATTTTATACCATTATTTTGAGTAACATGTTCTGCCATAAAATTTTAGGCATTGCAGGTTTTGTTTAATAATAATAATATTAATAATAATAATAATGTGTGGACTTATATAGCGCACGTATCCACCAACTGAGTGGTGCTCAAGGCGCATTATATTATTACCCCTGCTCATAAGGCTCATAAATTATTCCTAAAACCATCTCAACTCCCTGGGGAATATACAGCTCAATTGCTGCCATTACAGCGCATATAGGGCTAATTAACCGACTCTGCCCTCACAGGTACCCATTTAACCCCTGGGTGGAGAGAAGCAATTATGGTAAAGTGTCTTGCTCAAGGACACAAGCACCACGGTCACGGCTGGGATTCAAACCCACATTCTGACGACTCAGCCATCAGAACACAAATCCGATGCACTAAACCGTTCGACCATGGCACTCCACTCATGTTCTTATGCACACAAAAGAAATGCATCAAACAAGCACAATTAATGCAAATTAAAAGAAAACAAAAATCTTTCTTTCTGAGAATCATTTAGCCAAAAAAAGTGTTCGCAGTCTTGCGGTTTTTTTCTTCTTTTTTTTTCGTTCCTCTCATTTACAGGCTGTTCCCAAATTGTGCAATTTGAACAGAAATTCATTAACCATATGCCATATTTCTTGCTAATGACATTATAGACTTTATGGGTTATTGAATGTCATAATCTATTGGATGTATTATTTACACGATCATGAAAATAATAATGACAATTAAGACTATATGATATCACTATAGTAGTTCCAATATTTGTTTTACGGCCTCGGGCGCCCGCGGGATCACGTGGCCCCACTGGCTGGAGGGCTGTACCCTCTGCTGAAACTCAAACTTTAAAAAAAGTCAAACGTAATGACTTCTCTTGTACTGCTGAACAAAAATCCCCTCCACACAATCATGTGTCAAAAAAAAAACTCGACTGGTTTAGAAGGCATTTACTGGTGGCACTAGTGGTTGAAATTGTCATCAGTTTGCCATCAAACGTGTCACTGACGTTTTCTTTCGATGGCACCAGTCATTTCGATGGCGTTGGTTGGAATCCCACCGCTGCCAATTTATAAATTGTTTGAAGTATTTTTCACGGTCTGACGCAGAGTTCCCAAATGAAGCAATCAACAGACTACATATGCGGTAGCGTGGTCGAGCGTTCAAAGGCGCCGGTTTTCTGGAGGTTTATGTTCACCTTCTGAGCATGCAGATTCCCAAAATAAGGAAATCGAAAATATAGTATTTGTGCGATAGAGTGGTCGAGCGGTTTTTGGATGCAGTAATCTTGATGATTCGAATCCCACCGCTGCCAATTATTAATTTATTTGAATTTTGTTTACGCTCATATGAGCCGAGTCCCAAAATAAGGGAATTAAAAATTTAGTACCTAAAAAGGTACCGTGGCCGAACGGTCTAAGGCGCTCGTTTAATCATAGAGAAAGGATGGTTTAATACACTAGTCATTTCGAGGGCGTGGGTTTGAGTCGCGTCACTGACAGTTTTTTTTTTTAAGGTTTTTGTTTACCGTTTGAGCATGCAGACTCCGGAAATTGAAAACAGAGTATTAATGCGGTACCGCCGACGAGCGATAGAAGGCGCTGGTTTAAGACACCAATCATTTCGATAGCGTGGGTTCGAATCCCACCACTGCAATTTTATAATCTGTTGGAACTATTCTTTACCGTCTAAACAGAGTCCAAATAAATTGGAATCGAAAAGAAATAACCTTATCGGAAGCGTGGCTGAGCAGTCCAAGGCACTGGTTTTAGACACCAGTCACTTCGATGGCGTTGGTTCAAATCCCTCTGAGCAGTCGGCTAATTGGCTTCCACACCCCTCCCCCCAAAAAAATCCTTTCGCTACGCCCCTGAAAGCAAGGCAACCTAAATCGAATTATATTTTACAAAACCTATACAAATAATTGGGTGCCATATTTATGGTGGATAATGTTGTAGTTGTTTAATTTGGTAACATTAAAACATGTGGGCATTTTTGGGGGATGCCCTGAAAGTACAGTACGTTTTATGTGATATGTTTTCATACCATTATTTTGCTAACGTGCCTGGATTACTTAATCGCTTGTTTGAAGACGTATGGTTCCATCTGGGTACATAGCTATTTTATTTACAGGAAGAAAATAATTTCTTCAGAGGCCATCCTATGAACACGTCACAAAACTAAACGTGCTTAGCTTTTTGACATCTGTTCATATGGTATTTAGCATTCAGACACACATCACAGAAAAGCACAATCTAAACATGTTTTAGGCTAAACGTGTGAGAAAACTGAGTAAAAGCTAAGTATTTAGAAATGTGTTTAGATTCTAAATACAATTTTTACAGTGTACACTATTGGCAAATTGTCTTAATGTATTCTTCATGAGGATCTAAAATATGCATAGTTCAAAACTGACTTCTGAAATCTTCATTTCAACTTTATTTGAAATATAACACACTGGTCCATAGAGGGGATAACATTATAGACTGGCTCCCGTGTTCTGAGATGTAATCTTAATCATCAGAAATTGTGCAAATGCATCGCGGAACCCGCTGCTATATGGGATTCTAGCCGGCCAATTGTCATCGGGCAAGCTCGGTGGTCGAGAGGTTAAGACGTCTGCACTAGTATTAGTAAGCAGGAGGTCGTGGGTTCGAATCCCGTCCGAGTCGCTTGTGTAGTTTTTCACAGACACTCGGAAAGTACTGAGTATACAGTGCTATACACACGTCGGTGTAGGGCAAAAGTAAATCAAGAAATGCATTGTATAAGTTTTTTTGTCTTATGCACACCGAAGTAAAAGCATCCATACAATACAAACAAATTATTAAAAAAACATTGTTCCTTCTCAGAATCGTTCATTCTCAAAATAGTCTTGCTTATGTCCGCTTCACTGAAATTCATTAACTAAATTGCCATATTTCTTGCATATGATATGTATTGAATGTCGTAATTTACGGGGTGTATCACTTACACAACCATAAATGACAATTAATAAAAATGCTGTCATGATAAGTTTGTTTGTTTGTTACCACGGCCTCGGGCGTGATGAGTGATCATGTTGTGAACGTGGGTTGGTGTAAATGTCAATAGTGTTACAAATTTGACTTTATTTTCAAAGCAAGCAGGGCCGTAGCGTTAGTGTTTGCCGACTGCAAATGAATCGTGTTTGTAAGCAATGAAGATTTGCAGAGTTTGTTATCAGTTTTTACTTTGTACAATTGCACATATTAGTGTTGGTCATATTAGTGTTATGTCGGTAAATTTACCCATCAAAAAGTTTGCCTCCCCCCCTCCCCACTCTGAAAAATCTTGGCAATACGCCACTGAAAGCAAGGCAAAATAAATCGACTTATATTTTACAGAACCTAGACAAATAATTGGGTACCGTATTTATGGTGGATAATGTTGAAGTTGTTTAAATTTGGTAACATTGAAACATTATTTGGGGATGCCCTGAAAGTAGTAGACGGTACGTTTTATGTGATATTATTTTATACCATTATTTTGAGTAACATGTTCTGCCATAAAATTTTAGGCATTGCAGGTTTTGTTTAATAATAATAATAATGTGTGGACTTATATAGCGCACGTATCCACCAACTGAGTGGTGCTCAAGGCGCATTATATTATTACCCCTGCTCATAAGGCTCATAAGGCTCATAAATCATTCCTAAAATCATCTCAGCTCCCTGGGGAGTATACAGCTCAATTGCTGCCATTACAGCGCATATAGGGCTAATCAACCAACCAGTGGCGCACCCAAGGGGGGGGGGCTTGGGGGGATCGAGCCCCCCCCCCAAGGGCCCGCTGATGTTTTATTATTTTTTTAAAGAAGGAGCCAGGAAAGAGAGCAAAATCTGAGCCCAAGTCTTGTCTACAGAGGAGTTCGGCAAGGAGTATAGGGCAGTGGTACAAGGGATGGGGACTCAGGAGACTCAAGCTCCCCTCCAAAAGTTTTCCATTTATTCCACTCACTATTATATTTTACGGCGTTGCGTATGCATGTGCATGTAAGCTTGAAGGGCCACCAGTATATACAACAAGCATTTTTACACATTCTCCCCCCCCCCCTGCCATGGTGCACCCTGATCAGGGAGCAGCTTTACTTAATTTTATTTTCATTTTCTGTTGTCCGTTTCTCTTGTTGAGGTCGTTGACTGTCGTTGAGGTTACTCGTAAAATTTAAACACGCCCGCATTATAATCAACTCCTTTCCAGTTTGTACACAATGGCCCAGGATTGGGTTTTAATTTACAAAGATTATGTGACACTCTTTTAGCAAACACCGATTGGATAATATTGGGATTTGGTTTTGCCGCCAAATTCGTGTTTGAAAAATTTAGCTCCGCCCGAATGATCACAAACTTTACGTCCACGCAATGAAAGTATTTAACTATAGAAATCTTGCAGACGAAACAAGCTCAAGTTCTTTACATCAAGAGGAGGAAATTATATGGAAGGTAAAACCCTACGAGTCCGAATCATGCCATAATGTCTTCTTTTTATGACTAGAAACCACCAGGAAACATTTAACATGTGCCGTAGGTTCACTGACGAGCACGACTAGGGACATGGCTGCAGCCGCGCCAGCGGTTATGGTTTGGGTCAGCCATGTCTCTCCCCCATATTGGATTTCAAATACAAATATTTTGAGCCCCCCCCCCCCCCAGCGGTTATGGTTTGGGTCAGCCATGTCTCTCCCCCATATTGGATTTCAAATGCCCCCCCCCCCCCAATCAAATCCTGGGTGCGCCACTGCAACCAACTCTGCCCTCACAGGCATTTAACCCCTGGGTGGAGAGAAGCAATTATGGTAAAGTGTCTTGCTCAAGGACACAAGCACCACGGCCACGGCTGGGATTCGAACCCACATTCTGACGACTCAGCCATCAGAACATAAATCCGATGCACTAAACCGCTCGACCATGGCACTCCACTTATGTTTTTATGCACACAAAAGAATAATAATAATAATAATAATAATAATAATAATAATAATAATAATAATAATAATAATAATAATAATAATAATAATAATAATAATAATAATAATAATAATAATAATAATAATAATAATAATAATAATAATAATAATTATAATTATAATTATAATTATAATTATAATTATAATTATAATTATAATTATAATAATAATAATAATGTGTGGACTTATATAGCGCACGTATCCACCGACTGATTGGTGCTCAAGGCGCATTATATTATTACCCCTGCTCATAAGGCTCATAAATCATTCCTGAATCCATCTCAGCTCCCTGGGGAGTATACAGCTCAATTGCTGCCATTACAGCGCATATAGGGCTAATTAACCAACTCTGCCCTCACAGGTACCCATTTAACCCCTGGGTGGAGAGAAGCAATTATGGTAAAGTGTCTTGCTCAAGGACACAAGCACCACAGTCACGGCTGGGATTCGAACCCACATTCTGACGACTCAGCCATCAGAACACAAATCCGATGCACTAAACCGTTCGACCATGGCACTCCACTTATGTTCTTATGCACACAAAAGAAGTGCATCAAACAAGCACAATTAATGCAAATTAAAAGAAAACAAAAATCTTTCTTTCTGAGAATCATTTAGCCAAAAAAGTGTTCGCAGTCTTGCGGTTTTTTTCGTTCCTCTCATGAACAGAAATTCATTAACCACATGCCATATTTCTTGCTAATGACATTATAGACTTTATGGGTTATTGAATGTCATAATCTATTGGATGTATTATTTACACGATCATGAAAATAATAATGACAATTAAGACTATATGATATCACTATAATAGTTCCAATATTTGTTTTACGGCCTCGGGCGCCCGCGGGATCACGTGGCCCCACTGGCTGGAGGGCCAGGGCTGTACCCTCTGCTGAAACTCAAACTTAAAAAAAAGTCAAACGTAATGACTTCTCTTGTACTGCTGAACAAAAATCCCCTCCACACAATCATGTGTCAAAAAAAACCTTGACTGGTTTAGAAGGCATTTACTGGTGGCACTAGTGGTTGAAATTGTCATCAGTTTGCCATCAAACGTGTCACTGACGTTTTCTTTCGATGGCACCAGTCATTTCGATGGCGTTGGTTGGAATCCCACCGCTGCCAATTTATAAATTGTTTGAAGTATTTTTCACCGTCTGACGCAGAGTTCCCAAATGAAGCAATCAACAGACTACATATGCGGTAGCGTGGCCGAGCGTTCAAAGGCGCCGGTTTTCTGGAGGTTTATGTTCACCTTCTGAGCATGCAGATTCCCAAAATAAGGAAATCGAAAATATAGTATTTGTGCGATAGAGTGGTCGAGCGGTTTTTTGATGCAGTAATCTTGATGATTCGAATCCCACCACTGCCAATTATTAATTTATTTGAATTTTGTTTACGCTCATATGAGCCGAGTCCCAAAATAAGGGAATTAAAAATTTAGTACCTAAAAAGGTACCGTGGCCGAACGGTCTAAGGCGCTCGTTTAATCATAGAGAAAGGATGGTTTAATACACTAGTCATTTCGAGGGCGTGGGTTTGAGCCGCGTCACTGACAGTTGTTCAGTTTTTCTTAAGGTTTTTGTTTTTACCGTTTGAGCATGCAGACTCCGGAAATTGAAAACAGAGTATTAATGCGGTACCGCCGACGAGCGATAGAAGGCGCTGGTTTAGGACACCAATCATTTCGATAGCGTGGGTTCGAATCCCACCACTGCAATTTTATAATCTGTTGGAACTATTCTTTACCGTCTAAACAGAGTCCAAATAAAATGGAATCGAAAAGAAAATAACCTAATCGGAAGCGTGGCTGAGCAGTCCAAGGCACTGGTTTTAGACACCAGTCACTTCGATGGCGTTGGTTCAAATCCCACCGCTGCCAATTGTCTTGTTTTCTAAAGTTTTTGTTCATCGTATGAGCATGCAGACTCCCAAAATAATTTAATTAAAAGCAGACAGTTCAAGCGGTAGCGTGGTTTTGAGGTCTACGGTACGGAAGCTTAAATGACCATCCGTGTTACTTAGATTATTTATCATGGAAAGACGAAATAGTTATCTTGAAAACACTGATTGCCTTTGTCTTTCCATGATAAAGAAAACCTCTGTAACTCGGAAACATGGATGGTCATTTAAGCTTCCGTACTACGGCCCTGGTTTTAGACACCAGTAATTTCGAATCCCACCGCTGCTAATTTTTAATTGTTGGAAGTATTTTAATACTATTTTTCACCGTGTAAACAGAGTCCCAAAATATGGGGATCGAAAAGACGTTATTTATGCTGTAGCGTGGCTGAGCGGTCTAAGGCGCTGGTTTAAGGCAACAGTCATTTCGATGGCGTGGGTTCGAATCCCACCGCTGCCAATTGTTTAGTTTTTCTTTTTTGTAAAGATTTTTCTTCACCATCTGAGCAGACTCCCAGAGAATTGAAAAAAAAAACACTTGGAGCAGTAATTTTGATTGCTTTGGTTGGAATCCCACCGTTGCCAATTATTAATTTATTGAAATTTTGTTTACCCTCCTCTGAGCAGTCGGCTAATTGGCTTCCACACCCCTCCCCCCAAAAAATCATTTCGCTACGCCCCTGAAAGCAAGGCAACCTAAATCGAATTATATTTTACAGAACCTATACAAATAATTGGGTGCCATATTTATGGTGGATAATGTTGTAGTTGTTTAATTTGATAACATTAAAACATGTGGGCATTTTTGGGGGGATGCCCTGAAAGTACAGTACCGGTACGTTTTATGTGATATGTTTTCATACCATTATTTTGCTAACATGTTCTGCAATTTAATTTTAGGCATTGCAGGTTTTGTTTATTTCTTTAATGCATCAAACAAACACAATTGAAGAAAACATAAATAATGTTTTTTGGAAATCTACAAAATTCTTTCTTTTTGAGAATCATTTAGCAAAACAAGTGTTTGCAGCGGTTTTTCTTTTGTTCAACTCTCGTTTACATGCTGTTCCCGAATTGCACATTTTGAACAGAAATTCATTAACCATATGCCATATTTCTTGCTAATGACATTATAGACTTCATGGGTTATTGAATGTCATAATCTATTGGATGTATTATTTACACGATCATGAAAATAATAATGACAATTAAGACTACATGATATCACTATATTAATTCTAATATTTTTATTTATTTTACTACGGCCTCGGGCGCCTGCAGGATCACGTGCCCCCACTGGCTGGAGGGCTGTTCCCTCTGCTGAAACTCAAACTTTGAAGAAAATCAAACGTAATGACTTCTCTTGTACTGCTGAACAAAAATCCCCTCCACACAACCATGTGTCAAACAGAACTTGACTGGTTTCAAGAGTGTGTTGAATTGCATAGAAGAGTCTAGAACGCATTTACAGAGTGGCACTATAGTGGCTGAAATTGTCATCCGTTTGCCATCAAACGTGTCACTGACGTTTTCTTTCGTACCACCGCTGCCAATTATTAATTTATTGGAATTTTTTACCTCTGAACATAGTCCCAAAATAAGCGGAACTGAAAACAAAGTATCTAGGCAGTATCGTGGCCGAGCGGTCTAAGGCGCTGGTTTTAGACACCAGTCATTTCGATGGCGTGGAATCCCACCGCTGCCAATTTTTAATCTGTTGGAAGTATTTTTTACCGTCCCAAAAGAAGGGAATAGAAAAGACATTATCTAATTGGTTTATTTATTTTTTATTTTAATTTTTTAAAGGTTTTTCTTCACCATCTGAGCAGACTCACAAAATAAGAGAATTGAAAAAACACTAGGTGCAGTAAATTTTGGTGGCTTTGGTTGGAATTCCACCCCTGCCAATTTTTTATTTATTGGAATTTTGTTTACCCTCCTCTGAGCCGAGTCCCAAAATAATTGAGTATCTAATCGGTCTAAGGTTGGAATCGCACCGCTGCCAATTTTTAAATTATTGGAAGTATTTTTTTACCGTCTAAGCAGAGTCCTAAAAGATCATCCTCACCATGCAAAGCTACAAGTTTTACCTAGACATTATCTAATTGGTTTATTTATTTATTTATTTTATATTTTTTATTTTTTAAAGGTTTTTCTTCACCGTCTGAGCAGACTCCCAAAATAAGAGTATTGAAAAAACACTAGGTGCAGTAATATTTTGATGGCTTTGGTTGGAATTCCACCGAGTCCCAAACCGAGTCCCAAAATAATCTAATCAGTCTAAGGCGCTGATTTTAGACACCCGTCATTTCGATGGCGTGGGTTCGAATCACACCGCTGCCATTTAAAAAAAAAATTGTTGGAAGTATTTTTTACCGTCTGAGCAGAATCCCAAAATAATTGATAACGTGGGTTCGAATCCCACCGCTGACATTGTTTAGTTATCTGAAGTTTTTGTTTACCGTCTGAGCATGCAGACTCCCGAAATACGGGAATTGAAAGCAGAATGTGCAAGCTGAAGCGGGGCCGAGCGGTTTACGCTGGTTTTAGGCATCAGTCATTTAAAATACAGGGAATCAAAAACGTAATACAAATTGCGGTAATGTGGCCGAGAGGTCTAAGGCGTGCGTCAGTCATTCCGATGGCGTGGGTTCGAAGCATACCCATGCCATTTGTTTTTTAATTTGTGGAGTTGTCTTTTAAGGTATATGAACCGAGTCCCTAAATATTTAACCATTCTAGGGAGTCAAGGAAAATTTCCAATATTTATATGTGTATCTATTTGTGTATATACATGTACATTAATTTCTTTTTCACACATAAAACCCTCTGAAAGAATCACTTTTATGAATGTTGTTAGGGGCAGGATCGGTGTACTGCATGCGCTGGTTTGAGCTCTCAGCCCGGCACTGGCGCGGGCAGTATTTTCGTTTTGCGGTTCGTTTTGTCGTGTTTTATCTATTTTAAAACTATTATAACCGAAAAATCTTCAGTCGGTTTTTTGTTATTCGTTTTTACACATCGAACTTTCATGTTTTCTGTAGCTGTGAAGTGAACTAATGGCATATCTTTTAATAATTGTGCCATTTATCTCCAAGCGTGCCATCTACTTCCGCATGTCCCTCATTATCCAATATCAACACCCCCATTTAACTGTAATAGAACAGTCTGTAATGTACCCAAGTCAACATTGTACCAACTACTTCCCACAATGCAGCACTCTCATAGCATTTATTTCTTAATTATAACATTTTAAATTAATTTTCTCGTTGGTTTTAGTTAATAATAATTTGTAATAAACTATAAGAAATAGTTATAACAACATTTTTATAAATAAGTCATTATAAATAATAATCAATTTGTTGTAATTGGGAATGCAATTGATCAATCAATGTACATGGTAACGCTCGGCCATTTTGGGCACCACTTCCTTCACTTGGGAGTTGTACAGATTTTTTAATTCCTGTGGTTTCATTTCTTACAGTTTTCTCCTGATTACCACTTCTGTAGGGGAAGAAAGTATCAATATGGCTGGCAGACTACCTGCGTGTGTTATAGACCCTGGAACTGGGTGAGTTTAAGTGGTGTGAGCTTCAAATGCAATGAGTAACCGGGACAAATTCCCAGGGCGTTTTCTATCGTTAGACTTTGTGTGTAAACTTTATGGGGGCGTGCTATGTGCACATTGACTGTGTTGCGTTTACTTCCTGTTCGTGAAGATTCATGCCAAATATTTCCAGTTTAACGCTACGCCACGTACGTGCTAGAAGTAGGCCTAACGTTAAGCCTATTGATAGGGTCTATAAGGTTTATCGCAAAATAATAGCACTGAAGTGAAGCACAGCGAAAAATGGCCTACATGAAATGGGATGGAGCGGCCGCGAGAGGGGGCCACGCAGCACCTCATTATATGACGTCATACGCGTCACGGATACTCGCCATATATGGCAATTTTCATGAATGAAATTGCAGCGCATGCGCATATATGTCATGAGTCACTCGCTGCGTCTTTAATTCGATAGAGCTCGTGACGATCTTTCCAATGGTACCAAAATCTTACGATTTTCTTAAATTTTTTCTGGAATTTCTTTTATTTCAACCTGAGGATCAACAACTTGCGGATTCGTTGCTGATATTGTGAGTTTCACAAGTTATATTTTTGTTACCATTTTAGTATGAAACCGCACCACCCTCCAAATGTGTTCGGGATGTACTATTAAATAATCATTGACAACATGTATTATATGTATGGGATGGATGGATTGAGTGCGCCGCGGAATTATGCATGGAATTGTCATGAGCTGGATGGGGATTTTGGTGCGTGCGTGCGTGCGTGCGGCATGCGAGTTTGTATGCGCTTGCCAACGCGTGTCTGTGACGTCACGAGCTCAGGAGCCGACCAATCAGCACCGCGCTACGTTTCGTGGCGTTTTGCGGAGCACAGTGGCTATCCGTGGTACATGTCTAATGGGGAATTTTTCGCTGTGTGAAGCAACAATTTGGGGCATCTGTTTGGCACAGCTTTTGTGACGTCAATAATATTTTGTTTGTCTGCGTGGCACGCAGTGGCGCTGTTGTGCCCACAGACATCCCACTATTCCTTGCAGCTGCTATTTGCGATAAGCCTTATGTTAAAATTATAAATCATTGTTATTTTAGGGAAAACAGAATAGATAATATTGATGACATCAGAAAGTCAATAAAAACACATGCCAAACAAGTCCATGACTGATTGGGGTTAAGACAACTCGACCCATGTGACAACTCGACCCATGTGACAACTCGACCCACGAGACAACTCGACCCACGAGACAACTCGACCCACGAGACAACTCGACCCACGAGACAACTCGACCCACGAGACAACTCGACCCATGAGACAACTCGACCCTTGTGACAACTCGACCCACAAGACAACTCGACCTTGTGACAACTCGACCCACGAGACAACTCGACCCACGAGACAACTCGACCCACGAGACAACTCGACCCACAAGACAACTCGATCTTGTGGCAACTCGACCCACGAGACAACTCGACCTTGTGACAACTCGACCTACGTGACAAGTCGACACGGACATGATCCAATTTATCGTTGCTTAGAAGTGGATCATCATTTTCCCTCGAAAAAAGATTGATCACTAGGCTTATTCTAGCACCAAGAATGGCTAAAGTTCTAGCACAAATTCAAGCATTTCTGCCATAATACACGCGCTGGCGAACTTAGTTTTTATGACTTGAAGTTTAACCCTAACCCTCCAGGGTATTTTGGCTAGAAACCCTGCCAGACGCAACAGATTGCATCGTTTGTCAAAGTGACTTGACTGCCCAGTGCAGCAAAATCCATCAGATCACAAATCTCAAGGCCGAACTGCCTCAGAGTCTGTGGTCACCAAACGCAGCAGGATACAACTCTGGCATTGTTCAATGGGACCAGCTCTCAATAGCCTCAGACTTGGCTGCTTATGCACTGGTGTTGACAGCTGAATCCATCAAAGTGCACTAGACTTTTCCACCTGATGCACTTTGCTGCGTCTGGTAGGGTTAGGGTTAATGTTAATTCATACGATGGTGAATTGCTTTACGGACCCGTTGTAACAGGAAATATAGCCTTACTTAATCCCCAGGGAAAATATATTATTAAATAAAAAGAATAGCCCAAATGTATAAAAATTTTAAATATTATATTTTATTGAATACCATTCAAAATAATAAACCATAAAAGGGCTATAAAACAACGACAATAGGCACAAGTGTCCACCATTTTGAGGCACCACTCCACAACCCTCGTTAAGTTGCTGAACAAGCTTTCAACAAGTTCCAGCATAGAAATAGAAATATAATTAGGCCCTACACATTTTTAACACGTGTTCATGCCCATTGCCCGTGCTGGCTTTTCTCCCTCTCCCCTGTGGACGAATGCGAGATATAAAATTACAGATTTAAAATTATTTGAAAAATTATTACAAAATGTGTTTTACCGATAACATCCTTGATTTCGTTATAGAAAGGAAAACAAATTCTTTGAAAAGTGAATATAATTGTGTCATAAGCTTGGTTTAACGTTAACAGTAAAACCATGCTTCTTATTTTGAAAAATGATCCGATGAAAAAAAAAAAAAAAAAATGCATTGTCAATTCGGTCTATACTCGGTCCTTCCCGCAAAAAAGGGGTCGAGTTGTCACATAAAGGGTCGAGTTGTCTTATGACCGACTGATAAAACCTAGTCCAACTGCCTCTTCCCTTCAGTCTCCTCATTTAACAATATGCCACTAAATATCATGTTTAGCAAATTCTTTAACTTGTAAAGGGTAGAATGTCGTATCTGACCGCCACTTTTTCTCATTCAATATAACCAATAATGTAATCTTACCTACCTAGTAAGGTGGAGAACATATGGATGATGATGGACATACACTTTAAATTATTCCAGGATATTTATTTCAGGAAAAATAGGGCATTTTTGGTATGTGATGACTTCCTCAGTCATGTCAGTCTGATCTTGTCAACTCCCCCGTTAGTGACCAACATGGTCATTGTACATACGCAGTGGCAACTATAATAGGATACTTCTATTTTCTGAAGGGGAGGATTTTTTTAAAAGGGAAATAAAGTCCGAAAACCTTCATAAAAGTGGATTTTAAAGATAGTTTTCGCTTTCTGTACCCCCAAAAATTGTTAGAATCATTTTTTAACTGGTTATGGGTTGCTCAAAACCCCTTAAAAAGTGGCGGTCGAATACGACATTCTTTCCAAAGGTGTCCCATACATGACACTTGTGATTCAAACTCACCTCCAAGATTCTATGCCACCTGCAGATGCTTCTTTTGAGGTTTAATACCATGCAGTTTGGAAAATTTGTTCTGTTGAACATGGAGTTGCAGTACTAGTTACGTTTTACCTGCAGTGCGTTGCGTGCATATATGATGATTCCCCATGCTGCCTGGAAAATGGTAAAAAAAAAACACCACAGACAGTACAGCGCCACCTAATGATTTTCCACTGATCATGCACAGTTCAGCTGGCATGATTTAACCATGCATTTAGTCTGGTATCTGACATCATTCATGGAGGACTATGCTGTGGACTAGGTTATTACATGACTGGCACACTTCATGTGGAAAGAATGTCGTATCCAACTGCCACTTAATTTTTTTTTTTTGTGTGTGTGTGTGTGTAATCCACCACACTGGGAAGGTAAGATTACATTATTGGTTATAATGAATGAGAAAATGTGGCGGTTGGATACGACATTCTACCCCTTCATGTAACAAGCTTCTGACACTACTGAAGTGTCGGAAAGAGATTACAAAAGCCTGCCTAATCCTCAATGAAAGCCATGAAATACTTGTCAAATATATCAAGATATTGAGTAAACACGTAGGGTAGAATGTTGTATCCAACCGCCACTTTTTCTCATTCAATATAACCAATAATGTAATCTTAACCTACATTGTAAGGTAGAGAACATATGGATGATGATGGACATATACTTCAAATTATTCCAGGATATTTATTTCATGAAAAATCAGGCATTTTTGGTATACGATGACTTCCTCAATCATGTCAGTCTCTTGTCAACTCCCTCGTTAACCCTAACCCCCTGGCCCTTTTAGGTAGGATGCATCCTCAATCACACAAAATGCTACAAAATGTCTTCATAAAATTTGGAAGGTTCCTGAATACTCCAAAATCACCCAATGTATTGTGCTGTATTTCGTGTGTAGGGTGCCCACTGCCTCAATCACACAAAATCACACATACATGTACCTGTACCCTTTGCCTTTATCCCTTTATTATGAACAAAAATACATGGTTTTTTTTGTTTGTTTTTTGTTGGCTCAGTCACCTGGTATTGTATTCCTAAATTGATACATGGTGTGAAATGTATGCAAATAATGCCATTTTATTATTACCAGTGCATAAAACTTACCTCAGTATAAATTGAATAGTCTGTTTGCTGGCCAAGTACAGTTGTATGAGTTGAAACAATACAAGTAGTGTTTGTACTGAATTTTGTACTTGTTTTATCCTTAGGGTCACAGGCCACAGCGTTGATATGTAGGTCACTTACCTTACCAAGGTTGCTGTAGTCACTCAGCACTTACAAGTACATGTACAGTACTTTTAGTTAAGTGCCACAAAATCACACAGCACATGGCCATCCTACATGTATCAATCCTCCACAAAATCACACAGCACACATGTACATGTAGCACCTTCCTCAATCACCCAAAATCACCCAGCACATATATCTAGCATCCTTCCTCAATCACACAAAATAACACAGAACATATATAGCATCCTTCCTCAATCACACAAAATAACACAGAAATATAGCATCCTTCCTCAATCACACAAAATGCTCCAATACCTCAGAGGATTTTGTGTGATGTGGGGTGGTTAGGGTTAGTGACCAACACGGTCATTGTACATGCACAGTGGCAACTATAATAGGATTCTTCTATTTTCTGAAGGGGAGAATTTTTTTAAAG
Organism: Zoroaster sp. YZ-2022; assembly: GCA_029582265.1. NCBI lineage: Eukaryota > Metazoa > Echinodermata > Asteroidea > Forcipulatida > Zoroasteridae > Zoroaster > Zoroaster sp. YZ-2022. The sequence continues at coordinate 26,961,054 of CM055828.1, read as the reverse complement.
GGAAATAAAGTCCGAAAACCATCATAAAACCATTTTAAAGATAGTTTTCCCTTTCTGTACCCCCAAAAATCGATAGAATAATTTTTTATCTGGTTAGTGGTTGCAAAAGAATCCCAAAAAAACTCTTAAAAAGTGGCGGTCGGATACGACATTCTTTCCAACACGTATTCTAAGAAACAGGCCGTACTTAATAATACAAAAACGGGTTTAGTTCACACTTAAATACCCAAGCTGTTAAAGCATACACTTTTGTCATAAGTGCTTCAACATAGGTTTTAGAAATATTGCTGTCCCTTTTGTTGTAGCTTAATGTTTTCTTTTTCTCATACGCAGGTACACAAAGATGGGTTTTGCTGGAAATACCGAACCACAGTTTATTATACCTTCAGGTAGGGTGTGACGTTTTGGGGTTTTTTACAGGGAAGATTTCTCCCTTTTTCTTTCAGAGTTTTTGAGAGTTGATGCTCACTGCCCTGGAATTTCATGCCTATAGGGGCAAGATAACTTATAGGGCACTTCCATTAACCCTCCTACTGATACCATTTGAAAATATTCAAAATTTCCACTTTCAAAAATGCCCATTGGTTTTGTACACACACATGGTGATACCATTTGAACAGTGTTGGTAGCAAGCTTTGCTACCATTCAAATCCAATCAAATGCATAGAGGGTCCATTGATTCACCACTTAGAAGTATCCAAACAAGGTTTTGTATTAGCTGTACTACCATTTGGAAAGATCCAAACAAGGTTTTGTATTAGCCGACCTACCATTCAAAACCATTTGGGGGAATCAATACTGTACACAGTTATTTCACCATTCAAAACCACAAAAGCGAATGGTTTCAAATGGTGCATCAACTTGTATGAAAAAGGTACCAAAAGTGGGAGGGTTAAAATATCAAAATGTCTATGGGAACATTTTAAAGGGGGAGGGGGACAAGACCAGGGCAACGGAAGCCATGACCTCCATGAAATTCTATGCCTGTGCTCACCGGGGCTCAATTTCATAGAGTTGCGGAGTACACAAATTTGCTGAGCAGAGAATATATGTGCTTATCAAAAATAGCATACCAGCCAAATTGTCATGTAATGTATACTACTCAAATCAATGTAGGGAACACCGGATTTTTAACATCAAATAGGTTTGAAATGTTCCATGAAACGGGATTTTCATTTGCAACCCCCACTCTCTTTCAGTAGTCATGTCATGAAATGTGTAATCACTACATGCATCCTTTATCATCTGTTTCATTGTGCAGTTGTTTCTCATCAATTCTGTGAAACGTGTTTTTCTGAAATAAATGATCTTGCTTTAACTGAGATTATTCCGGTGTTCCCTAAATTGTTTTGAGTAGTATACGACATAAAACACAATAAAGGGGGCCACTTTCCTACCGCCACGTTAGCAGTTTTTCTAATGGTTGTAATTTTATTTTTAATATCTGAAACCACCCAAAAAGAATTTCAACATTTGAATAGACATGCATGCTTATCCTAAAGATAATTTGAGTTGATTATTACTATTATTTTTTTAATTACCCTAAAATTTCCATCAACAAATGGACGGAAAAGTGAGGTAACTTTTTCCGTCCAATTTTTATGGAAATTTGAGGGTAAAAAAAATAATAAAAAAATTAAAAAATTAAATAAATCAACTCAAATTAGTTCTAGTATAAGCCTGCATGTCCATTCACATGTTGAAACACTTTTTGGTCGGTTTCAGGTACTTAAAAATAAATAACAACCATTGGAAAAACTGCTAACGTGATGGATGCAAAGTGGCCCCCTTTATTGTGTTTTATGTCATATATTGCTTGTAGCTGGTTCTCAGCACAATGTTGCTAAGCGGATACATTTACTAAGCAATATTTTCTACCTAACAGCTCTGTGAAATTGGCCCCCAGCTGTTGCGTGTTCCAACTCGGGATGCCAACTCCTCTGAAATAATAACTTGCATAAGAGACAGTAAAAGTTGTCAAATGATTTCACAGTTGTTTCGATGTGACTGAATGAAAATATGATGAACATTCCACATAGGGAGAAAGCTGGTGTTTGCTGACAGAAAAATGCATTTTTCACTAGTTTCTCGTTAATTAACCCTCCTATAGGTTTAACAATCAAAGACACTCAAAATTTGTATGTAACTCCCAACCCATTGACTTTGTGCAGTGCACTCAAATACATGCAAGGACATATGGCTTTGGTAGGAGGTCAAACCAAAACCACTCGACTGTAACTTATGCAGTATATACACAGCTCTGTGTGACTCTGCATATAACTTGTAAGACATACACAAGTGTGTTTGACTTTGCTACTATCTCCAGCACTCTTATACACATGTGTGAACAATTGGCAATGCAACCAAAAATACTCAAGTGACTGTCTGTGGGTGCGGTGCTTACTGGGCCAAATTTCAGCCTGGGCATAGGAGGGTTTTAAAGAAACAGTGTTAATAAATTGAAACTTTCACAGATCTGTTGATTTATGATTATCTGTCTTCACATGTATATTCAAGGACTTGAAAACATTGCCAGTGTTGTACATTCCATTTAATTAGGGATATGATCTGTAAAAATTGTTATTTCTTTTTTATTTTAGATCTCATACCAATCTCATAGGGTTCATTAAAAATGTGTTTACATTTGAAGTAATATTTCCTCTTGGTGATGTGAAGATTTACAGGCCTGTGATTTCTTAGGTGCCTTTACCTCCTTCAAATCAAGTGAGCTCAGGCTCAATCGACGTGCCGTCCAATCTTATTTGCCTTTCTCTCTTCAGCAATTGCCATTAAGGAGTCGGCCCAAGTGGGTGAGAAATCACAGCGCAGATTAGCCAAAGGAGTAGACGACCTTGATTTTTTCATTGGTGACGAGGCAATTGACAAGCCCAACTATGCTTGCAAGGTCAGTCTGACGTCTGCTGTGAACTTCACAGAACCTTAACAAATGTCAGAGGGGTGGTTCCTCAAATTCATTCATGGTGGTTATTTTTAGCTGGATGAAGGAGGTCATACAAAATTCTTGAGATTGATGAGAGCTGTGTTGTTTTGAAAGATGCTGCCATTTGAAGAAAGAAAAAAAAACTTTTTCTTTTTTGTATAGCAGTGAACAATTTTGCTTGTATCCTGTAGCAAAATTTCAAGATTTGATTTTCAAAATTGGCATTTTATACACACGAAAATATTCTTCTTTTTGTACTTTCCACCAGGCCTTATTAAGTCTTTGTCTGACTGATTTTTATATTTGCAGTATCCCGTCCGTCATGGTATCGTGGATGACTGGGACTTAATGGAGCGGTTTTTAGAACAGACTATTTTCAAATATCTCAGGGCAGAGCCTGAAGATCACTATTTCCTCCTGGTGAGTTGTTGCCCAAGAAATGGGAAGGTTCAGAGGCTCTCTTGATATACCAGGCAAGATGGTATTAACCCTAGCGCCCCCCCCTTTTCAATAAACTGGCTAGACGCCCTGCTCAGTGTGACAACACCCATCAGTTGTCCAAGTGTGAAGCTGCCCTAACCCCCTTCAATAACTGGCTAGACGCCCTGCTCAATGTGACAACACCCATCAGTTGTCCAAGCGTGAAGCTGCCCTAACCCCCTTCAATAACTGGCTAGACACCCTGCTCAATGCAACAGCACCCATCAGTTGTCCAAGTGTGAAGCTGCCCTAACCCCCTTCAATAACTGGCTAGACACCCTGCTCAATGCAACAACATCCATCAGTTGTCCAAGTGTGAAGCTGCCCTAACCCCCTTCAATAACTGGCTAGACAGCCTGCTGAGTGCAACAAGATCCATCAGCAAGAACAAGATCTATTGTTCTCTGCTCACTTCAACAACATCCAACAGATTTTCACATTTTTTGCATTCATGTTTTCCAGGAGTGCCCATTGTTGAGGCATATTTGTAAGATTTTCAAGAATAGAACCAAACTTCACTTTGCATCCGTGTAAAAACATAAACTCTCACAAAAATGTTATGATTCCTAAAGATGTCCATACCATACCGGCTAGCCTATAAACAACGTCTCTGTTTCTCCATAGACGGAACCTCCACTCAACACTCCAGAGAATCGTGAATACACGGCAGAAATCATGTTTGAGACTTTCAACGTTCCAGGATTGTACATAGCTGTTCAGGTACACAGATAATTTTTATTAACCCTCCTACTTTTGGTGCCTTTTTCAGACAAGTTGATGCACCATTTGAAACCATTCGCTTTTGTGGTTTTGAATGGTGAAATAACTGTACAGTATTGATTCCCCAAATGGTTTTGAATGGTAGGTCAGGTAATACAGAACCATGTTTGGATCTTTCCAAATGGCAGTACAGCTAATACAAAACCTTGTTTGGATACTTCTAAGTGGTGAATCAATGGACCCTCTATGCTGGTGACTTGAGTGAATGGTTTTGAATGACAGGTCTGCTATACCCTAAAGACCCTAGTGCCATTTTAAGTGGTAGATCAATTACTTGTACACTGGCCACCATGTGTTAAAACTCCATAGGGTAAACCCCAAGACACAACATTTTTTTCTGAATCAACCATCCATAAAGACTCAGTATTTACTAACCAGTATCCAGTGCATTTGAATGATAACCCACTGTGTAGTACATTCAGCATTTGAATCCATTCGGCTGTGGAAACACACCAAGGTGTAGTGTATCCACCATTCAAAAACTATTTGAATGGATTTGAATGGTAGTAAAGCTTGCTACCAACACTGTTCAAATGGTATCACCATGTGTGTACAAAACCAATGGCCATTTTGGTAAGTGGACATTTTGAATGGTTTCAAATGGTCAAACAGTAGGAGTAGTCCAGGAGCAAAGTCTGAAAAGCCCTCTAGTTTAGGAGTTGGTTCAACACCTACTACATCTAAGGTTTGACCACACAGGATGGTAGAACATACCTAATGGAACACCGCTAGGTAGTATGTGGTATCAAATTGTGGTATCAGTTTCGAAAAAAATGCCATTTTTATAAGTCAAAAATTACAGAGTGATGACAGAGTTAAACTTCTGTACCGAGCTGCAAAACTGGACCATTTGATTAATTAATTAATTTTTTTTTTTTTTTTTAAGTTTAAAGACTTTAAAGTGCTTCTTTTAATGGAAAGTTCACACTTTTATCAGGCTTCCAGCAGATAAAGTTAATGCCCACTGTAGAGTGAAGCTCCAATCATTAACTGTTTGAAGACAATGCATGACAATGACATGTTTGCCTTGTCACTTCCAATAATTAAGAATACATTGCTATTCATCAGGAGAGGACACGCCCCTTAAGAGCTTTCTGAAATTTCGGTGCATCATATGAACTGAAATAGGTCCATTCATTTTGCTAAGTGTGGGAGCAGGTTGCCAATTATGAAAAAGGGGGTAGCTACGCCCCTTTTTTACCCCTCCTACATCCGCCCCTCCTACATCCGCCCATGTACTTAAAAAAAACTTTGGCAAATTGAAAGATTATCTCTTGTGAGAAAACCCATCATTTATGAAAATAGTATGTAAATTTATTAATCGACTGCATACTGTAGTTGCCAAAGTTGCAGATTTTATTGATTTTTAGACCTTTAAAATATAACATTACGTTTTGCACTTTAATGCAAAACTGATACCACAATTTGATACCACATACTACCTGGAGGTGTTCCAGAGGGTCTATTCTACCACCCCGTGTAGTCAAACCTTAGATGTAGTGGGTGTTGAATGACCACATTTATGCCAGGTCCGTGCTCCTGGACTAGAGGGTTAATAGTTTGTTTCACATCTCTCTGCAATGACTAGAAAGCAGGGTTTTCCCTTAACTTTTTTTTTCACACGCCGGCCGGGCTAGTAAACCAAACTTTTCACTAGCCCGCAAGCCTTTTCACTCGCCCGTATGTTTTTAAATACTTTTAATCAAATCACTGTTTTTAGTAATTTAGGCGTTTTGCATCAGAACGTGCAGTATAAACAACAGTTGTCAGTTACCTTATTATTATGTGCATATTTGTTTCTGAGGCAATACTAATGTTTCTTTAATTAATAACGGATTCTATTCTAATAACAGAGGAAAAGATCAGGCACATTAGTGTTACAGTAATGCTTTTGCTTTAATTCTGCAGGCTATTTCATATTTTATTTCTAACCAAGTGAACACAACAATAATGAAAACATTAAAAAATCAGGGCACCAAAGCAATTTTAAAGATTTTCAAAGGGCATCACGGCAATGATAAAAAAAACGTAAAGGGCACCAAGGCAATTAAAAAATTTAAAAAAAATAATAAAAAAATAAAATTGAAAAATTAACACACTCCAATTCAGCACATGTCAATAAGACTAAAGTTTCATTTATCTGTCTCCGTTTGGATTTTATTAGGCCGAGTAAAAAAAAATACCAGTTGATCGTCCTGGTTTTTTAAATTAAAAATGGCCACCAATTGTTCAGTTTGAAATCACCGCCAACTTTTTTTTAATAGCTATCGAACAAGTAGGCTAGTTGAGTAAACATATTCATGTTAAACAATGTTTGATGTATTTTGTTAAACCCAAGTAAAAATACATGAAAAATTTTCTCTTTTTGTGGATAAGTATAAAAAATAAAATAAAAACAAAAAAAGGATGTGGCCTCAAAAAAGGATGCGGGCAGGGACGATCAACTGGTAATTTTTTTTTAACTTGGCCTTACATGTAGGCCAACATGAAAACAGTATTGCAACACTTATGTTATGTCACTTATGTTATGTCACCAATTAAAAATAAATTAAAAAAACAATGTTAACCCGAAAAAACGTTTTATGCATTTGGATGTGGCAGTATTCAGTTCACTCTTTTTTTTATTTGCTAGTCGACCCTTTGACAGCATGTTGACGACCACCAAAGCCCTGGTCACGTAATGTACAAACGTACGGTACAGCGCGCGACACGACGATCGACGCGTCGATGCTATATCCGATCCGATGCACACGCGCGCACACGCTGCATGCATGTCTAGGTACAGACTCGGCATGATAGAAAGTTTCATTGTAGTACTCTACTCTTTTATGACCTAATTGAATCGGAAACATTCAATTTTTCTAAACTACCTTTTCTTTTCAGAACCAACACTGTTTTGCAACAAATTAGGAAATTTACATGGTGCTTATTCAGATTTTGTTGGTTTTAAGTAATGGATAACATCGGTGTACATGAATGGTCAATCATAATTGTCCACAGACAAAAATATCTTCACTTTGAATTTGTTTGTGTTGAGACTAAAGGAAAATGCATTTACATTTAAAATAATTCCTGAATACAGTGTAATGATATAATATAATAAATTTATACAGTGCCAATATGCAGAAGCCTCAAAGCGCTTTACAGTTGGAAACAAGAAAAAGGTTAAAATTATTACAATGTACAAAGAGTCCATAAGAAAATAAAATACATGAGAACAGAGCAGAAATAATATAAGTCGCATGTTTATTACCCAGTAAGACTGCATTTTTGTTGTTAATCATATTTGCTTATGCTGCGATTAACCCTAACTCCCTAGGCCCATTTGCTTACACATAACCTGAATCCTTCCTAACTCCCTAGGCCCATTTGCTTACACATAACCTGAATCCTTCCTAACTCCCTAGGCCCATTTGCTTACACATAACCTGAATCCTTCCTAACTCCCTAGGCCCATTTGCTTACACATAACCTGAATCCTTCCTAACTCCCTAGGCCCATTTGCTTACACATAACCTGAATCCTTCCTAACTCCCTAGGCCCATTTGCTTACACATAACCTGAATCCTTCCTAACTCCCTAGGCCCATTTGCTTACACATAACCTGAATCCTTCCTAACTCCCTAGGCCCATTTGCTTACACATAACCTGAATCCTTCCTAACTCCCTAGGCCCATTTGCTTACACATAACCTGAATCCTTCCTAACTCCCAAGGCCCATTTGCTTACACATAACCTGAATCCTTCCTAACTCCCTAGGCCCATTTGCTTACACATAACCTGAATCCTTCCTAACTCCCTAGGCCCATTTGCTTACACATAACCTGAATCCTTCCTAACTCCCTAGGCCCATTTGCTACACATAACCTGAATCCTTCCTAACTCCCTAGGCCCATTTGCTTACACATAACCTGAATCCTTCCTAACTCCCTAGGCCCATTTGCTTACACATAACCTGAATCCTTCCTAACTCCCTAGGCCCATTTGCTTACACATAACCTGAATCCTTCCTAACTCCCTAGGCCCATTTGCTTACACATAACCTGAATCCTTCCTAACTCCCAAGGCCCATTTGCTTACACATAACCTGAATCCTTCCTAACTCCCTAGGCCCATTTGCTTACACATAACCTGAATCCTTCCTAACTCCCTAGGCCCATTTGCTTACACATAACCTGAATCCTTCCTAACTCCCAAGGCCCATTTGCTTACACATAACCTGAATCCTTCCTAACTCCCTAGGCCCATTTGCTTACACATAACCTGAATCCTTCCTAACTCCCAAGGCCCATTTGCGTACACATAACCTGAATCCTCCAAAATCCTTCAGTAGTAAAGCAAGCACATGACATGTATGCACACATGTGTTTCTAATATGTGATACATGTACATGGCCAGGGACCCTCCCTGCATGCATGGAGCAATAAATAGTGTCCACTGACCCAAGCACTGACCTTGCAATCACTACAACAAACATGGATGTACATGTACCATGGAAAGGCAAGTATGCCTAATAACCTCAATCCTCCAAACTCCTTCACTTCAGCAAAGAGCATGTAGCATGTAACCTCAATCCTTCAAAATCCTTCACTTTGGCAAAGAGGATTTTGGAGGATTTAGGAAGGTTAGGGTTAATCCAACGATAGTATACTTTTCTGGAACATTGTGCTTTTTAAAAGTTGTTAGCGTCATTAAAAAATTAGCCTCCGAGGAAGCAGACCTAGGCTGGAAAAGGGGTGCAATCAACGACACTTGAGTTTGTTCTTATCAGATCCATCCAGGAGTAACACCAGGCATGATTTTCTTCCTACTTTTGTAGGAAATCCTACCTTTTGATTTTGACTAACTTCAGACCATGGAAACTTTCCTTGTGTATCATTTTATTGTAAATACCAAGATTAAAAAAAACAGTTTCCTTGCTAAACATGGCTATAGAGGTAAACCACTACAGGCTAGTATATGCCTAATGATAATGGCAAACATTTTCCTCCCTTTTCATTTTCTCGCAATATCATCCCTGAACACTTAACATTAACTTCCCCATTTGTTTCAGGCCGTTTTAGCTCTTGCCGCTTCCTGGACATCTCGTCAGGTCGGTGAGCGAACGCTGACAGGGACGGTCATAGACAGCGGAGATGGTGTAACACATGTTATCCCTGTGGTAAGTCGGAAGCCTAATTTCAATTTTTTAAATATAAAATGGCGTGTCATTTACCCAACTGGAGTCTAACAGGGAGAAAATGCAGCAAAATATTGGACATTAATGTCCAGGTTTTTTTTTTAAGTCAGAGTTAGAATTGCTAGTTCGATTCTTTTTTCTTGTCTTGAACCTTATCAACCCCAAACCCATCAAACTCCAACAGCTGCTTGTGTTGTATTTTGGTGGACTATAGCCCAGACAGGGATACTTTACATGGGGCAGGTTGTCCAACAGTTGGCCGGCAGTGTTACTGCATGGTGTTGGATTTTGGTGGTCTCGGGAAGGTTCTTGGCCAAAACCATTAGGGGTTAGCGTTAATACATTGGAATCATCGAAATCTTTTAAATCTTACATCCACTTGTCAAATAGTTTGTCACACTTCATTAGCGTACATGTATTCCTGTCTTCTGATTTTATGTTTAAAAAATGTAATTTTTTATAAGAACGAAGCTGACTGACGTTTGTACAGCTTCATATCCTGTGTCATGCCAGTGTGACTAGTGTTTCAATCTCATGCTTTTATCGTCTTGTTTGTGTTCATGTAGGCAGAAGGCTACGTCATCGGCAGTTGTATCAAGCACATTCCTATAGCTGGGAGGGACATTACTTACTTTGTACAGCAGCTTCTTCGTGAGCGGGAGAATAGTATCCCGCCAGAGCAGTCTCTGGAGACAGCCAAGGCAATCAAGGTGGGTTGAGTTACCTAGTTGTGATTAACCCTAACCACCCCAAACCATTCAAATTCCAACAGCAGGGTTTGTTTGATTTTGATGGACTCGGTACTGTATAGCCCTGATAGGGATACTTTACATGGGGCCGGTTGTCCTAAGTCCAACAGTTGGGTGATAGTGTTTGTGCATGGTGTTGGATTTTGGCGGATTCGGGAAGGATCTTGGCCAAAATAGCTAGGGCGTTAGGGTTAATAGTTATCTTGTCATAACTTAAAGTTTGTAGTGGTTACACCATAATATACTAGCAAACTTGAACTCTTGTAGATGATCATGCAGTCCCTAACATAAGGTATAAGATGTTTGAAATGATATCATCAGAAGTCTGTTACCTACATGAAGTGGGCCAGCCTGCTGTAATCCATACCACGGCATTGTAATCCAAATGTGCGCACACACAATGAGCATGGTTACAGGGTTTTGCTCCCCCTGCCCGGCCTGCCGTGGGGTATCATGGGATAGGCATTTCCACGTGAAACTAGTTCCCAGAGAATTAAACGCAATCATAAACTAGACGCAGACACACCATCTGTGTGCGAACGAGATAAACACTAAGGTTCTCTCACATGCCAGGTAAGTTTCCCAGACTGCACTGATTCTTTTGGAGACCTTGCACGTCAGTTTGCGAGAACAAAACGTCACGAGTGGGGCCATATCCGTTCTTGGAATACTATGCCGTGGACTAGGTTAGTACACGAGTGGCACACTTCATGTAGGTAATAGGCTTCCGATGTCATTTATATTGAGCTGAGACCGCTTCAAACCGGGCGTTTTCAATTTCCTCAGTATTCCCCTATGTCCTTCACGGAGGTATAAACAAATTGCCGTCCCGAAAGGTCAGTAATTACAATAACACGGAGCAGATTTAATAGAGCTTCCTAAGAGGACAAAATTGCTTAGCAGAAAAATTTGCTTAGTGGAATTCTTTGGTTACCAGTCAAACTTTCATACAAAATGCATGCATTTTGGCTGGTAGTCTGTTTTTTTTGCTTAGCAAAAATATTTCCTAAGCACAATTTTCTGCTTAGCAGCTCTGTGAAATTGGCGCCAGGTATTGATGTTGAAGAAAACAAAATATGCTACTCAAAACAATTTAGGGAACACCGGATTTTTAACATCAAATAGGTTTGAAATGTTCCGTGAACCGGGATTTTCATTTGCAACCCCCTTTCTTTCTTTCAGTAGTCATGTCATGAAATGTGTAATCACTACATGCATCCTTTATCATTTGTTTCATTGTGCAGTTGTTTCTCATCAATTCTGTGAAACATTGTGTTTATCTGAAATAAATGATCTTGCTTTAACTGAGATTATTCCGGTGTTCCCTAAATTGTTTTGAGTAGTATATAACAAATACGAACTGACCTTTGTTTGACAGGAACGATGGGGTTACATCTGTCCCGACGTAGCCAAGGAGTTTGCAAAGTATGACACCGACCCCGGCAAGTGGATGAAGAAGTACGAAGGGATTAACGCCATCACCAAGAAGCCTTTCAACGTCGACGTGGGGTACGAACGCTTCCTCGGCCCAGAGGTTTTCTTCCATCCAGAGGTAATTGACCTTTGACCGGCTGAATGAATGTATGTGCGGTAGTGTATGGATAGACAGCCTGTGACCTTCAGCTTCACACAATCGAGAATGGATGACCCATGACCTCTAGAATGGATGACCCATGACCTCTAGAATGGATGGCCTGTGGCTGCCAAGATAAGATAACATCCAGAATTGGTGGCATGGGTTAACCATTACAATACAGACTGTAGTACCTTCCCCTTCCCCCCTTAAAAAAAAATTGATGACCTTTGACATCTGGATTTAATATTATTTACAAAGAGCATGGTAAATCATAAATTATCTTTGCTATCCATCCAATGTTTTTGTTTTTTTAAATTAATTTTTGAAGTTGTCCCAATTATTTGTCAAGTTTTCTATTTATCAGTAAAGACTGTTTGCGGGTGACACCATGTGAAAATCTCAGATTGAGTATTAATTAGTTCTGAAAAGAACTGGAGGTTACAACTCGACGTTTCGATCAGTCTGCTCTGATCCTCTTCAGGAGAATGACAATTCGAGCACACTGATCGAACTGTCGAGTTGTAACCTCCAGTTCTTTTCAGAACTAATGAAGACTCAATCTGAGAATTTAACATGGTGTCACCGCAAACAGTCCTTACTTATCCTTTTCACTATGCAAAGTTACAAGTGTTACTTTTCTATTTATCATTTTTGAGAGAACTTTTATATGCTGGGTGGTAGCGGACTAACCAGTTCTTTTCAATGGCAGGCCTGTGATTTCTCAGGATTTTTCCTGATTTCAGGATTTTTTTACAAATCTCCCTATGCATCAAAGAGAAGTAGCCATCAAGGAAAGAAAGAATTGTAGCCTGTATTGTGTCCAAACCTCTAGTTTCTTGTTTGTGGGGATGTGGAGTCTGTAAGTCTGTTCAGGGGGGTGCTTTTTCCCCTCTAGACCAAAGGGAGACCCAGGCCTCCTAACCATTTTTCAGGATTTTTTTTACTTTTGACAAATCACACCCCAGCCATGGTTCTAAAACGGAACATTCGTCATCTTTTCACAGGTTTCTTCAGGCTTATGAGATGCAGTGCCATAGGCGCTTTTTTTTTTTGTTTTTTTGAATCCTTGGTTTTATTGTCTGCATGTTGAGAGTTACGGAACAGTGGAAAAGGGCTTAGCATCTTATACATCTGTGGTTGCTTCTCATTCGTTTTTGGGGTGTTTTTTTTTTGCAGTTCTCCAATCCTGATTTCACAACCCCGATCTCCGAGACAGTAGACATCGTGATCCAGAACTGTCCCATTGATGTCAGGAGGCCACTCTACAAGGTATGATGGATAATTCTCAACTTTATTTCAGTGTATGGGTCACATGACCTGGAGTAAATGGTATAAGTTGGTAAAAATCCTTCGTTCGCATCACAAGGTACAGGGTTCAGACCCCGATGCGGTAGTTCAAAATTATCACAAATTCCTGGTGGTCTCATTCTAAAAGGGATGGTACAACACTGGTAAAAGTGACAAAACTGCTTCTACAGGAATGCGCAAGAATCAGGATATACGCATCAAGAGAAATATGAGAAAAGCAGTTTATGATCCACTCAGGATCCACCAATAGACCCTGATCGCGCTGCGGCCATATTTGTCGGGTTCCCTTTGCGCACAAGTTAGATTAGAGCGCTAAACTCTCAATGCATATAAGGGACCAGACTATTTTCCCTTCCAGCTTCGGTTTGGTTACATGGTTTTGTAGTGAAGAAAGACAAAATGGCTGTAACGAGATATAGGGCAATAGGAGAAAATGTTACCTATCTGGTTTAGACATACAGGACTCCTTTTTTTTTCTTTTTTTTTAAGTTGGACTCCCAAATAGCTCAACAACTGAATATGCATTGTTTAATTGTTATTTCCACCATGCTGAGAATTTTCCTTTTTTCGATTTCGGACAGAATATTGTCTTGTCGGGAGGGTCCACAATGTTCCGCGACTTTGGACGCCGACTTCAGAGGGACGTCAAACGGATAGTAGACGCCCGTCTGAAAATCAGCGAAGAGCTGAGTGGCGGAAGAATCAAGGTTTGTTGTTTAAAACATTGGATTATTATTCAAATAAAAAAAAGCCTCTCTTTGCGATTCTGCAATCTTAATTTTGTGTTTTTCCCTTGAAGCAAAACTGTTTGAAAGGTTATGTAAACTGTGGGTGAAAAATTAACTTAAGATTCATCCACTTTTTTGTCATTCTCACTGACAGCCAAAGCCCATTGAGGCACAGGTTATCACACATCACATGCAACGCTTTGCCGTCTGGTTTGGAGGTAGCATGCTGGCCTCAACAGTAAGTATAGAATCTAGTTGACTGGTGTGTTGACTTTATTGCCAACTGGTGAAATAATCATGAGTATAGCAGATTTGCTTCCGATATATATTTGCATAAAAGCAAAATTAGATTGTTCAAGTTTTTCTGGATTAATGTATAATAGCAGGGAAGCGAAATTAAAGGCCGGTTCATACTTCACGCGAAAGCGAATGCGAAGCGAAATTCGTGACGTTGACAATGGTTCAGGCAAATATTTGCGGCGAAGGTTCGCAAAAAGTTGAACACATTTCAACTTGCGCGAATCATTCGCTGCAAATTTGATGACGTGAAAATCGCTTCGCATTCGCTTTTTTATGAGCTGGCCTTTACACTAGTCCGAGGCTAGTGGTTTTAGCAGTGGTACTACTAGCTGCTGGGGTTTGGGTAGTCTGATGGGCTAGTGAAAAAAAATTAAATAAAAATATGCAAAAAACATTGAGTATGATCTCAGCATGATCTCAGCAAGAACATGTTGCCCAGCAGCTCACGGTTCATTTCTTTTTCTTGCATTTATATTCACCTTTTTTCAGGACTACTAAAAGATGAGAAGGACTAGTACAATTTTGACATAACTAGTCCTGTGGGCTACCATCAAATTCAAGCTAATTTTGTCCCCCTGATAATAGACGTCCTATTTTGTTTAAACTGTCTAGAAGCATGGATATTTGTTAAAATATGTATCCACATAACATTTCATAGGCCCTTTGAGTTTTGAGTTTTTCACATTTTAATATGGATGCAACTTGAATCTGGACATTATTTTTGTGTTACACAGCCTGAGTTCTACCAAGTGTGTCACACAAAGGCCGACTATGACGAGCACGGTCCCAGCATTTGCAGACACAACCCCGTCTTTGGCGTCATGTCATAGGTCACGAGCAGAGCAAGAGAGTCATGTCCTGTATGGTTGGGTGGTATCATGGCACTGAGCCCCCCCTCACCGGCGGTGGCCATCTTGGTCATGTACCATGGAGACACAGCCAAGATCTCTATGAAGTAACATCACCGTGTCATAAGGCGCCAGCCTACGTTTGGTCAAGGATGGCTCGCTTTTGCGCCTCAAAGATGGGCTGCTGTCATTTTTTTTTTTTTAAATCATGTATTTTGGAACTGCATAGTTTTTATGAAGAATATGCGAGCGGTGAGGGAATGTTATGAATGTTGATAGATGGCATGTGAGACGTCTTAGGTGAATTTTGTCCGGACGAGAGAAAACTTCCGAACTGAAAATGCTCGTTTTTGTGCATGGTACCACTTAACCAGACCAGAGAATTTATATTTTGAGCGTATTATTTCAATGCCTTTCTCAAAAGCGAATGTAGCTTAGATTATACTCTAACCCTTCTAATATACACCAAAACATTGAGAAAGCAAACGATGTTCAGCATCAATTGAATTTATATAATTATGCGTCTTTTCTAATATGAACAAACGCCTTTTTAGTAAATATTATCACTTTTTTCTGTAGAGGTAAAAAAAAAAAAGGGACACGCACACAATTTTGAGATCCATGATATACGCTTTTATTGAGTTTTTGATAAATAGTATGTATTACAGGCACAAATGATTGAATTAATTTGTTTCGAATTAGTGAAAATTGTATTTTTACAGAGAAAAAACATGTTTTTTTTTTTAAAGGAATACAGCGTGTTGATTATGTCGTAGGGTCAAATATGGGTTCATTGGCTAACATCAGTAGTCCATATTCTCAGGCATAGTTTCTGCATTATGCCCAAAATAGCCGAGGTGGCTATACACATGGGTGCATTGGAACATACATTATGATTAGAACACACGATGTACATCTGTATATGTCAAAGCACATGTTATTTGAGAACACATGTTATTTTCCCTGACAGAATTTGAATCCAAATGCCCCATTATAATTGGATGTTGTGGTCATCTAAAAATTAGTCTTACTTATCATCCTCACCATGCAAAGCTACAAGTTTTATTTATCTAAATATTAGTACTTATTATTTATACTTGAAGTCATGAATATTCATAAGGTGGGGTTTGAGCGTGAGCCTGTGTCCCTTGTTTTATACCCACTACCATACATGGTGTGGCTTGTGGCTATTTACCTTATTAGCGTCTTGAGGTCAAAGGTTAACCGAAGTTCATGAATAATTGATGCAGCCATCCACTTCACTTGCTTACACAAAGACCAAATTGATATGCATGATCTTTCATTAAAACTTAAACCAAAGTTAGCTTGATAGAAGAGGGAGGTGTAAAGGAAAGTTTGAATTCCTCTTTGAGAAAATATTTTCAGAAATTGTAGAGGCTGCAACTAACGTTTAGTTTATTGGGAATTTTTTTGTTTATGGAGATAAAATGCATTACTTGTACAGCAGTTTCTTTCAAACCCAACCAATCAATTTGAATCAATGCATTATTGGCGGGATATTCTGTACACGAGTAATAACATATTTACGGCTTCAAATATGGGTTGCGTATGAAGCAGCGTATGAGTGTATAGGATTCGTTTGCACTACATGTACAGTATACAGCTCCAACTACTTCACCGTTAACAATCGGGTGGCAATTTCATAGAGTTGCTAAGCACAGACAAATTATGCTTGTCAAAAATAGGTTACCAGCCAAATTGTCACGTAATGTATATTGCTTCTGGCTGGTTCTCAGCTAAATTTTGCTAAGCAGTATTTTCTACTTAGCAGATCTATGAAATTAGGCCCTGGATAGTGAATTCTTCTTGGTTCATTATATGACATTACTATACCTCATACATATTCATGATCGAGCGCCGAATTCTCACTGGTCCATTCACCATCACGTGCCAGATGCTACTTTGGCTGTTTACCAAGCGCCCGTGAGTATTCCCGCACAGGGTAAATAATACGCATGCGTAGTAGACTGTCGCATATGCGTCAGTCTACTATGCATGCGCTTTACGAAGCAATCGGGGAACAGTCGCACGGGTGTAGTACGCACGCGCGAACATCGCCCTAGCTACATACACATGAAAAGATGGCGGCACACGTAAATGTCAATTCGCATTTTCCCGAGCTCATTATTTATTGTAATGGCAACTGAATATGTGTGAGGTATAGTAAAACAAATATAACATGGTTTATTTCGGGTGGACAGTCGATATTAGCTCCCCTCGGTATTGGAAGTTGACAAACTAGTTCGTCAACTTCCAATACCGAGGGGAGCTAATATCGACTGTCCACCCGAAATAAACCATGTTATATTTGTATACAGTCTGATGTGAACTATGACTAAACAAGGACCCTTTTTTTTTTTTTCTTTCTGTAAAATAAGGTTTATAGAGTGTTTTGTACATGTAGATAGTACAATTGTATTATCCCCATTGAGATCTCTTTGGCAACTCGAGTGAATTTATAAAAGGGAATTTTGTATAACCGTTATTAGATACAGAAAAAGTCCCCTTCGTTCTGGCATTCCACTGTCCGGGAGTCTGCCTCAACATCTATTTCACTGGTTCCAGAACTTCTAAACTACGGATATTGGCCAAGTACCAGTTATCTGTAGACCAATCACAAGGGCTGTTTTAAAGTTATTTTATGGAGCATATTACTGGATGAATAGAGTATCCCATTGGTGAACAACAACTTAGTGAAGGTGCCAAGCAGCCATTTTAGTACTCGCATAAAACCGGCACAATGGGAATGCCCATATACATTGCAGATGCTAATTGTACCCGTTAGCATTACATTGTGTGGTTTATGAGAGTAGCAAAATGGCAGTCCAGTGGCTTCATTGTGAGCACCTCAATTTTAATTTGCATAGTGAAACACTTGGGAAAAATTATTTATATTTGTGGTAATTTTTTTTCATTTTACTTAAAAGTAAAATCATACCTTTCATGATGCTGGCAATATTATTTTTATTTCCATAAATGCGATATAAAATTATATGAAAAATCAGCGATACCAATTATTGAGGAGATTTGTAAAATGTACGTATAAAAATTATAAGTATTATAGGCTGTATGATGAGATATAAGAGACTTTTCTTAGGGGGGGGGGGGGTTCTTGGAGAACATGATTGAAATGCAATTTTTTTTCGGGGAGGACTTCTAGAGCTATATTAAATGAAATAAAATTTAACAAGAAAAACCAATCAAAATTGTGTTTTGCATGATTCACGTTGTTGTAGTTCATAGCTGTCCTTGAAAAAGTTTGGCTTATTTGCGTCAAATCTTTTGATCAGGCAAGAATTGGAACCAAATGCCGTCCAAATAATACTTGATACACGTGTCCATAGTCCATACATCCTTTTCGCCCCTAAACAAAACCTGTCACATCCACAGTGTTGAAAATGTAAATCATAATATTTTCGACCGACGACTGTTTCCTGCCGTAGTTGATTTAGTCACTGTCACTTGTTGAATCGTCACTGGAAAAGGAAAACAATGGAAACAATAGTCATTCAGAAATAACGTAAAGATGTCTGCCAGTACTAGAGTATCTTAGCATTGTATACTTGATAGTGCTTTTTAAGTATCTTTGGTAAGACGATCTACCAGCTAACAAGGCGGGAACTGGAACCCATGACCTTGTACTTCTTGCGTAGATGTCTTTGATCGACCACCCAGCTTAATATTGTCCGATGAAGATGAAACTGCTTACTTTTATGCATGTTAAATATCAAGAGTGAGTCCTCCCCTACCCCAAGGAAGAAATAAAAGAACTTAAGACTGCTGTACAGGCCCTAAAAGAGGATCTAGACTCAAAGCCATTTGATCTTTGTGGCAGGTACCTGGAGCTTGACAGGAGAATCATGGTTCTGAAGGGGTCAAGTTGTGCTCGCACTTCCGCCATGCAAGACTTCCTCCGCCTATCAGGGAAGGTAGAAAGCATCGGTTGCCCTGGCGATATGGGCGATGCGGCGACGGGTGGTATTGCCGTAGAATAACTGGTAGGCGTGGCAAAGAATTTTTGTCCATTGGCAGCGCTGTTAAATTATTGAAAAGGAATATTTGATGTAATGTAACAAATTTAAACCAATGAGGGAATGGGCATTACTTACAAAGATTCACAAAATGTTTTTCTGACCTGTTCCTTTTCATCATGGCCATCATACCAACATCCCGAATCCCCGCCCTCTCTCGACACAATCGGCAGGAAATATTCTTTGGGAATCTCCCACCACCCAATGAGGACGACCCTGAACCGCACTCCTGGCAAATGCTCTCGAATGATTGGCCACTGGGCCTGTCCATCACTGGTGACGTATCTGAGAGGGAGGCGCGAATCCTCTGCTGTCGAATGGGCTTTTTCAGTTTGGTGAACGAGTCCACCAGTGTATCTTTACATCCCGTCAGTAGGTGGCGCTGTTGCCACAGACCGCTAAGGATCGCTGGGGCGCTCGAGGTTGACTTGGGAAGATTTGCGTCTGGTGGACGATACATTTCCTCATCTTTGTTTTTCACCTTTTCTACCACAACACTTCTATATTTCTTCTTTGGTTGGTTTTGTTCCTTTCCTGGGTGGGTCAGTTGGACGATTCTGACGTACCTGAACAATATTACAGACCGAAGAATACATGAACATTATGGATATGCTTCTAGACAGATTATTGATAAATAAATTAATACTTTTTGAGGGAAGTTACAACAATGATATTTGGTTTTTAAATTTATGTGTAAGCCAGTTGGTGAGGAAAGTTTTTGACAAAAATATTGTTTCTTTGAAATAATCCGTCGGCCACCAGCTGTTTTTATTTCGTGTTTTTAGGTGTTCGGCTTTTCAGCCGAACAACTATTGTTATTGTTCCGTTTTTAGGTGTTCGGCTTTTCAGCCGAACAACTATTGTTATTGTTCCGTTTTTTTGTTTTTTTTTTACTTCTCCTTCTTCTTCTCCTTAACTCTTCTCTACATCGAAAGTGCAAGTTAACAATTTCACACAACCTTGAAACTTCACACATATAAAGACCTTATCATGAAGATGAATCTAGAAGTTGTTACGTAACGTCATCAGGTATCAAATTACAAGCCATTTAAGTTTAAAATGACCATTTGCTATCGACTGTATATCAAAATATACTAAAGCTATGATGTTCATAATCTGGGATCTGATAGATCAAGGCGTAGGCAACATTTGAAAAGTTAACGTCAAAATCGTCTGACATTTGCTTCCGGTCGTACCGGAAGGTCAAAGTTTTGATTTGTTTTTTCTTCAAAATTCCTTTTCTGGGCCAAAATCCCATTGACTTAACACACACCAGACACTCGTGGTTCTGGGGCCCATTGTTTACAAACCGCAGAGACTGAGATCGTTATCTACTGGAAAACAGCTGGCGGTCTTCACGGGGACGTTTGCGGTGTCACAGGCTAAAGCTCTTGCAGGATAAAATATATTTTATAAATGTGTGGTTGGGCGTTTAAGCCAATAACGGATGCGCTACAATATTTCTAAAACCATAGATCGTATTAACTTAATACTGCAGTGTCATTTTTGTACGAATGGAAAGGGCTGTTGAAAAAGCCAATACCGAAAAGCTATTTCTTTGAAATGAGTAAGGCAACTTACTTTTGAAAACAATCTTAAGTCACATTTTAACAATGATCCCAATTGATGAGGACATCAATTACCGTCACTTCCGAACACCTTGAGTTTGTTCACAAACTCTGAATTTCTAGTTTTTAATTTATTTATTTTATTTATTTTTATTTTTTTATTTTTTTGTCATTGGGATTGTAATTTTTTACCCGTGAAAATGAAGTAAACATAAACATAAACAAGTGAGTTTGGATTTTTACCCTGGCACTATGATTGGATATAACGGTACTTCACTTCCTTCAACAGGTGGCATTCGACAGGGAAGGCTCGTCTTGCAGGGAGTTGGACTGTCAACAAAATCAAGGTTTTAGATTAGATGGAGAGAAACAGACAATCAGTGGGTTTATGTCCTATTATGCTCCCCGTTGCTCGGTATATTTCTCGGTATATTTCGAAGCGGGACTTGAACCAGCAACCCGGATTGCTGTAAAGGCGCTCTACCATACGGACATTTTGAGCAAGGGCAGGCAATGGTCGAATATAGCCCATGTTGGACTTTCACCTTCACCGTGTATATAGCGACGGAATCCATATTTGGGCTATGGTTAACAGTGTCCCATATCTAGTTGTCAATATTATTGGCTGTTTCGGAAGTTTTCTGAAACAGCCTTTGTTTTCGTTAAGATTTTTCCCCCTTTTTTCTTTTTCAGCATGTTGCCCACAGCATTTGGGCACTTTTTCAACTTCGATAAATTTCAAAATTGGCACAATTTTGTGTAGCGCGCTGAGCGTTATACGGTGCTGCAGGCGTGGTGCTAGCTACAGCATGTACCAATCATGTATGGTGGCCCAGAAGGGACATCGGAAATCGTAAATATAGACGTCAATAATCCCATCATTTGTACACGTTTTCTTTCATACTGTCACTTTGGCTACTTTTATCCAACCGATTGCTTTTAAACCTGGCAGACACTTAGACCAACTGCTCCAAATGTGTGCCGAACTTTTACGCTTCACGTGACGTCATCTTAAAGGTGCATTTTTCGAAGCCATATATCTACGGAAGTACAAGTCTGATTAAGTTGAGACGTGGTATGTAGGTAGGCCAGCATGTGTTATAGATGAAAATTGGTGTGACGTCATGATGACGTCATCATGGGTCACGTGACGTCATCTTAAAGGGGCATATTCTAAGGTCCTATATTTAGAGAACCGTAGGTCCGATTGGGTTCAATCTGAGGAATGCTTGTATGGCCGGAATGTGTTATTGATGAAAATTGATGTGGCGTCATGATGACGTCATCATACGATTCCATAGTAATTTTTTTGTTCAATAATTCTTTTTGTACTCCGTTAGGTAGGGTGTACTTCTTTACAATTCTATCAAAACATCGACACCACATATTCACAACATCAAAATGTATTTTTTTTCTTTTCCCCAACTATTACAAAAGATCTCACAGTCTTAAGAATTAATCACTTCACGAATAACTTCCCTAATATCAAATATATCAAGTACCATCATCCTCACATCATCACGTACCACTCACATGACGTCACCTACAATTTCAATACTATTATCTTCAAATATTTCCATGTTCATAGGCACAGCAACGTATTATACCTACATACCGATGTATTATACATATGATAACATCCTCACAAACCACATAACATTTCCACAAAGGTTTATTTCTACACGTACTTAAATAAACTACACATTCAACCGCAATCAAAATATTTTTGTTAATGCATAACAATATGTTATAGGTACAAAATCAGCCGACCTCATCATGACGTCTTCACATTTCACTGCACATGTGAACTCAAAGATTCAATAGAAATGTCACCAATCCCCGCATCTCCAGTTTCGTAACAAAACCAACTGAACAACATCCCAATCCCTTCCGTCTTTGCTATACCTAACAAACAGGTTTCATTATTGTATTCACATTTCACATCCAAACTACCACCAAAAAAAAACCCGAAACAGCCCTGTGTTTGTCCACGTGACAAACACATAACACGCCTATTTATATTTATTATGGTGGCGCTTGTCAAAGGTTAGGAAACCTATGGGTGCACCCCACTAAAATTAGTGAGGAATTCATGCGCCAAGCTGTTTATCATAACGTGTATGTCCTCAATTTTTTTCTGAAAAACAAAGATTTGATGCCCATACATTTGATGGATTGTGTAAAAATGGCACAAATATTTGAATATTTTGTGTTTAGCACTGTTTACTATGGGAGTTTATTTCGTGGGGTGCAACCCTAAATACAGGGGCGAATCTCTTGTTGGAAGCGGACCCCTGCGTTCCTTCCTGGATCCGCCATTGATAAGCCCGGCCGGGGAAATATCAAATAATACCAAATTTTATTTTGGGATTATATTGTTTAAGTAACTTAAAACTCCACTCACGGCCTTAGCAGATCATTACACTGCCGAAAATGGGGGTGTTTAAACTACACCATGGTGTTCATATTAAGGAACTCACCCATTATAAAAACTATGGAGGTCGAAAAGAGGCCATCTGCTTTTCAGCTTTCTAAATAATGAAAAAGCAGATTGAACGTTGTTGGCTAGTGCATTTTTCTACTTTTCTGCTTTTCTTCCACCTAAAAAGTAGATTGAACATTTTGGTAACATCCATTTTTCTACTCTTCAGTTTCAAGAAAAGCAGATTTTACTTGTTCACCTACACTGGCGGTCAAAAAGTGCACATCTGCAGATTGAACGCTTTCGACAAATCCATTTTTCTTCTTTTCTACTTCCCGAAAAGCAGATTAGACATTTTGTCACATAGTGGCCTAAAAGTGGACATCTGCTTTTCTGGTTTCCCACAACCCGAAAATTAGATCGAACGTTTTGGACAAATCCATTTTTCCGTTTTCCTGCTTCCAAAAAAGCGGATCGAACGTTTTCTCAACAGTGGCCTAAAAGTGGACAAGTCTGCTTTACGCTTGAAGAAAAGCAGATTGAATGATTTGATAAATCTATTCCCTTATCCACAAAATAATGGACTTATCCTCAGGCGTCACAATACATGTCCAACGTAGGCGCCAGGTAGGCGCGTTCCATTCAAAGAAGTGCGGGGAGGAATGTACGTACATGTACTCAGCATTTTCTTGCACTTTTACAAAATTTCAGTTCTTTCGGTGAATATGATTCTTTCACCGTTTCCCGCCTAGTGCCAGTGGTACAATTCATGTGAGAATTTTTGTGCCAGCTTATAACTACAACAAAAGTGTACCCACAATTTGTTATTAAAGGAGACTGATTTGTGTTACATAAAATAAAATTAAAATTTCAGGATTATTTCCTTCCTCAAAATATCAATTCCCTGGTTTTAGGGCCTCCGCTGGTGGGTAAATTTGATAAAATTACTGTTTTGAAACGTACTTTTTAAGACGTGGGGTATCATTTTAAAAGGACAGCCATTTAACGACTTGGAAAATATATTTTTGAGTTTGGTTTGTTTTGTTTAGAGTATAAATCGACCCCTTTATTTAGAATAGGAATATATCCAAATGGCTAGGATGGAATGGAATATGATCTTCTCGCAGTGAAAGATAAATATGTGAATTTTACTTGTAAAATTTTACTCCTAAATTACATTAGTCCTCAGCCCACCACATAGATACGGAAAATGCAGCGGTGCATGACATGGTCGAATTCATGATTGTTGATGTGAGATAATTATGTTAAGCCGTTTACAATAACAGCGGACACTTTTTACTGACAAGCCCCTGATGTTGGGAAATATACGTTGCAGTGATCGGGAAATTTCAACATGATTCTCCACAATAAACTGCCTCTTTTATGTCCTGCAAGAGTTGCTGACTGAGCCCCTCTATAGTTCAGTTTAGAAATGAATTAAGCCACTACATATAAATTCAGCCACTACTAATACATTCAGCAGTACCTCCATGAAGACATGCAAGAAGACATGTGGCGACACGAATTTATTACACAGTACAAAACTTGTAAACAAACGGGGTCAATAATTATGTAGTCCATCCATGGAGGAAGGTTTTCTTCCTCCATGGTCCATCACAGCGCGCTTCCGTTTGATCTGTGATGTGCCGCCCCCTATTTTCAGCAACAGTTATCGCATGCATTGTATTGGTGCATTGGTAGGATTCGTCCATTATTTTGTGGATAAGGGAGTAGATTTATCAAATCATTCAATCTGCTTTTCTTCAAGCGCAAAGCAGACGTACTTGTCCACTTTTAGGCCACTGTTGAGAAAACGTTCGATCCGCTTTTTGGGAAGCAGGGAAGCATAAAATGGATTTGTCCAAAACGTTCGATCTACTTTTCGTGTTGTGGGAAACCAGAAAAGCAGATGGCCACTGTGTGACAAAACGACTAATCTGCTTTTCGGCTAGTAGAAAAGTAGAAACATTGATTTGTCTAAAACGTTCGATCTACTTTTTGGGTTGTAGGAAACCAGAAAAGCAGATGTCTACTATTTAAATGTTCAATCTACTTTTTATGTGGAAGAAAAGCAGAAAAGTAGAAAAATGCACTAGCCAACAACGTTCAACCTGCTTTTTCATTATTTAGAAAGCTGAAAAGCAGATGTCCACTTTCGACCTTCATATAAAACACAAAGGAAGAAATTGACACTATAATGTGGCAAAAGTATGCATTAAGAACACACTTTTGTACAGATTGTCCTCTATTACAGTGTTTGTGACAACCCCATAAGAGTGGGGTTTGTAAAGAAAAAGTTAAGCAAGTTAATCATCCTTCAATTCGCATCTTCACCCAAGGTTTGTTTGAAGGCGAATTAGTTTGAATCTCGCTCGGTAGCCAACCGAGCGCCGTGAGGTCACTGCCTGTAATCCAATGCAATACAAGTGTGTGTGAGTTGGTTTTGTGTATAATA
Source organism: Zoroaster sp. YZ-2022 (assembly GCA_029582265.1). Taxonomy (NCBI): domain Eukaryota; kingdom Metazoa; phylum Echinodermata; class Asteroidea; order Forcipulatida; family Zoroasteridae; genus Zoroaster; species Zoroaster sp. YZ-2022. Next base: position 26,935,668 of record CM055828.1, on the reverse strand, counting down.
GTGTGCAGTGTACATGTATATGTAAGGGGTAGGTATAGAGTCATGTGCATGCTCAGATGAAAATCCTATAGGAAAGAAAGAACAGTGAATCCATCCCGGATCCTGTTATACTGTTAATATAATCTAATCCTCCTAAATAATAATAAATCAATCCTTGAAAAGAAAACTAACATAATAACATTCATTTTATCATGGAGAAATGTTCTCTTCCTCGGTGATTTTACATAGTGTATTGTTCCAGATAAGTGTTATAGCGGGGTAAGCTGCACAGATTTGTTTTGGCCGTATATTCAAAGGAAACGGTGAATTTGCGGAAAAGGGGGTTCAGAGAAAAAGAAAGATTCCCTAAAGATTGAAGACTAAAAGCGATTTCAGTTAATTTGTTTCATGATTTCCTTTTCCTTTTTGATTATTTATATTTTAAAGAAAGTTACAGTTGCTTTAGAACCCATATATATTAAAGCGCCGAGTCTTAGTGGCTGTGAACACTCATTTTTATTGGGTATACTATATAGACTATTATAGGCGTGAAAGAAAAAAGTGCAGATCCTTTCTTGTATTTTTAGTCATATGAAAATGATTGAAATGAGGGTTGCGGTCTGCATATTCTATTAAAAAACAGACATATTCAAAGTTATTCATCCGTCCAGTTCCAGTTTGAAAGCTAGCTATGCTTTTTGCAAATCATCTGAGCGCAACCCTCATTGTGACTTATTTCAATACGTTTCATATGACTAACTTACAAGAAAGGATCTGCACATTTTTCTTTCACGCTAAAATGAGTGTTCACAGCCAAATAAGAGCCAGTGCTTTAATAGATGGGTTCTAAATCAACTGTAACTTTCTTTAAAATATAAATAATAAAAAAAAGGAAAAGGAAATCAGGAAACAAATTAACTGAAATCGCTTTTAGTCTTCAAACTTTAGGGAAATCTTTCATTTTCTCTGAACCCCCTTTTCCGCAAATTCACTATTTCCTTTGAATGCGGCCAAAACAAATCTGTGCAGCTTGGCCGCTACAACACTACATGTACTTATCTGGAACAATATACACTATGTAAAATCACAGAGGAAGGAAGAGAACATTCCTCCATGATAAAATGAATGTTATTATGTTAGTTTTCTTTTCAAGGATTGATTTATTATTATTTAGGAGGATTAGATTATATTAACAGTATAACAGGATCCGGGATGGATTCACTGTTCTTTCTTTCCTGTAGGATTTTCATCTGAGCATGCACATGACTCTATACCTACCCCTTACATATACACTGCACACTCTTAAACCAACTCACACACACGTGTATTGCATTGGATTACAGGCAGTGACCTCACGCTGTGTTGGCTACCGGGCGAGATTCAAACTAATTCGCCTTCAAACAAACCTTGGGTGAATTAGGTGCGAATTGAAGGGTGATGAACTTGCTTAACGTTTTCTTTAGAAACCCCACTGCTATGGGGTTGTCACATATGCACTGTAATAGAGGACAATCTGTATGAAAGTGTGTTCTTAATGTGATTGTGTCACCTCAGTTCGGTCTCAGCTACTCGGGCGTAGAGAAGGAAGTCATTAGAATCCATTTCAACAACCTTCGCAAGTCGTCTGTGTTGCCTGAAAGAAAATTATAGAAAGACAGTTTAAGGCATTAAAGTATAGGATTGGTAATTAAAAAAACAAAACAATCAGGCCTAAATGGTCGAATTGTAATGTGAAACTTGCTTGGTGTTCATCTGGTATCAATCTTCCATGTAAATAGTTTTGTCCGATGTGCTGTCACCTTTAAGAAAGTGAAATACTTTCCAGTTCGAATTTAGGAAAAAAGTATACTAGGCCTTCTCGTTCCTAAAGTCCACGTTACAATAAATACGAAATTAGAATACGAATGTATTTTCACTATTTTCTCCATCAGCTGAAACAAATTTAATGCCTTAATTTTGGGAGGGAATATGTGCCGCTATAATGTCCCACTTTTGCCCCGTCACAGGAACAAAAACACTCCTGCTGGGCGAGCAAAAGTAAGTCAATCTAAGAAGTCTACGTCGGAACAAATAAATCCCCCCCCCCCCAACAATTTTTAATCTGACCCTGGGTTGGTTGTTAAATGCATGTCTTGATTCACAGAGAGTGAGCACACTCGTTTATTTAAGGCAGTTATTACCATTACGTGAATTCCCCATTTAATAGACAAAAATCGTTGATATAATTATTTTCACTTTGAGCCTGCAACCATAAAACCAGCGGGGTGTCCCAAAGTCAACAATGCCCCCGCTGAGTTAATCCGTTATAACCCTTCAAAATAAGCTCCAGTCTATAATGTCAGAATTACTGTAAGTACTTTCATAATGCCACTTACAGAATTATTAAACCAGCATGGTCTCTGTACATGGACATGTGGCCTTGATGTATAAAACAACTATTCAAACACACCAACAACATATTTTCATATTCAACTTCAGCACAATAGACAAAATAGACAAAAATCGTTGATATATTTTCACTTTGACCCTGCAACCATAAAACCAGTGGGGTGTCCCAAAGTAAACAATGCCCCCGCGTGAGTTAATCCGTTATAACGCTTCAAGTAAATAAGCTCCAGTCTATAGTGTCAGAATTACTGGAAGTACTTTCATAATGGCCGCGTTTACACTAGATCCGGCAAGGGCGATCAACGGAGGATCAGATCCTGCAAGGGCGATCAAACTGATCGCGGACGCGTTCACACTTGAGTCTGATCGTGCATTGATCCCCCTAGCCCGACCGTCGGTTCAACGGAAGTTCCACACTGCTCGTGTGACAGGTCAACTGAGCAAGGTCATTGATTGTGCGCACACGCAGGCACACGCGTTGCCCGGGGTGATGCATGTCCAAAAAACATGCCAGCTCCCCCTCCGACCACATTCGACCCCGTACAACAGCAGCAGCTTCGGCCATGTCGTACAAGAAATAACGTAAACAACCACCAACAACACTAAACCTTAAGTGTACTATAATACTGCGACAAGAAAATACAAAATATGGATATACAAAATGATTTTCAAATACTAATGAAAACCGTGGTATTATGATAAAAAAAAACGAAAGCCTGATGAGAAGGAAACTGGTCGATGCATAGAGGTAGAAATGGTCGAAGCATGTGGTTCGTCACGCACGGTTGTTGCATGCAGAACAGGGATGCAAATGCCAAGTACCATTCAAATCGTGTAATGTTCTTTTGTGCACAGAAATGCTGTGTTACGTGTTGGAACCAGTGTAATAAGGGGACGCTCTCATTGCATAACCAACACTGGTTGTTTACAAGCTTTCGCGGTTTATTTTTTTCAACTCGCGCTCCAGTCTGTTTGATTAGACCGGAAGTCGGTGGGTCAAATTGCGGGGTCTGATCCTGCGTTGCGTTCACACTACGTTTTTGATCCACCTTGCAGGATCAGATCCTCCTTTGATCCCGCAATAAAGGGGGATCAAAAAGGAGGATCAGATCCTGATCGCTCTTGCGTTCACACTAGCTGTTGATCGCCCTTTGATCGCCCTTGCAGGATCTGATCCTCCTTTGATCGCCCTTGCCGGATCAAGTGTGAACGCGGTCAATGCCACTTACGTAGCCTTGCCGCGACCATATAGTGCTTGTGTCCTTGAGCAAGACGCTTTACCATAATTGCTGCAAGGGCCGAATTGAACCCAGCCACTGGGGATGTACAAGCCAGTGCGCGCTTAAGTGCCGGTCCCAAGCCCGGATAAATGGGAGGGTTGCGTCATCAGGAAGGGCATCCGGCGTAAAACCTATGTCAAATCAAATATGTGGATCATGATCCGCTGTGGCGACCCCTAACGGGAGCAGCCGAAAGAGGACAACAACTTTCATAATGCCACTTACAGAATTAACCAGCATGCATGGTCTCTGTACATATGTGGCCCTGATATATAAAATAACTATTCAAACGCACCAACAACATATTTTCATATTCAACTTCAGCACAATAACATATTGGACAAAAATTCACGATCATTGTTTATGTTTTGACTGCTGCACAAGTCTTTAGCCACACGTACTACTGTGAGTAATTTAAAATATTTATAATAAAGATGAGTTTATGGAGTAATACATGTCCTATTACTTAAAAGTCTCTAAAGTTAATTTATGCCACTTGAAAACTTCCGAGTATGTTAATAGTTTTTTTTGTCTGGGATTGGTTTTGAATTAAATTTAACATTCAAGTTTATTTGAAGCAAGGAGGAAGCAACACCCACCAATTAATTTGAATTTATTTATTTACAATTGTTTTTACAGAGTTTTATGGTGCTTATTAGACACTTGGAAAAACACGGGGGAAAATAAAATATAAAAATAAGGTTACCCGAGACCCGTTTGGAAAAGGGGGAAATAATTTTTTTTTAAATACAAATAAATTGAATACAATTTACACCAACAAAAAGGGCACCTTTCTAACTCTATAGACAACTCGACAGTTAGGGGATAGGATTGCATTAAAATATCGATATTATTTCAGAAATGGCTAATTTATACAAAGAGCGCTTCGTAACTTGTATAAAATGCTGACGTCAAAGTTGGGTTTTACCGGCTAATCAAAGTGACTCACTGATGTTAGCACTATTCATGAACATTTGTTCTTATCAACCTTGCCGTCGTTGTACGGTACGGTACCCGAGAGTAATGATGTATTCTTTAAGGAAATCCACAAATAAATGCTGTCTCTGAATGTAAAAACTTCCAAGCCAGACTGTGTAGACTTTCCGAGGAACCATGGATGTGCCAGAACATTCAGGGGCCCATATCTCGGAAATGACTTCGGAGTTGGGAGCAAAAATTTGCTGTGTGTTCATTACTCACATGGAGGTATGTTGAAAATAAAAATCAGCAAAATCTGAGTCAGTCATTGCCAAATTTTAAAAAATTTAGGTGATTTGGCAGTGGACTATGACCCCAAAGCGAAGGACAATTGGTAAGGTTGTGTTGATTTGAGCGTTTTCTCGAAGGGATTATTGTCTTAAAATATTAATTACGTTGTGATTAATCACTATGATCCTATTGTTGAAAAGTTTAAACATTGGGAAATTTGAAATCTGTTCTTTCACATAGGGCACAAGGTTTATAAATATTTTGAATGTAGGTATAGGGCCTATTACTTTGAAGCTCGATGCTGTGTGGCACAATTGTCCCTTAATTCGTGAAAATGCAAATTATTCATTTTGCCCTTGGCCAATTAGTGTAATTACAAAACTAATGAAGTTTAGACCTTGTAACTTTGTGGGATTGTAGATTTCAATGAAGTAATTCGGAATGTCGAAAAATCAAACTTTATGTTTTTCTCCAACTGGCCCTTCGTGAAAACGGTGACGATATATATGGACCTATAAGTCTCTAATTAAAATTTTCACCTGTTTCAGAATTATGGGCTTGCGGACGGATTGGTTTTTGAATAAGGAGCTTTTTTTAATGGAATACAACTATTAGTTGGGTCGAATTATCTAACTAAAACAGAATCATCCATCAATTTTTGTAAATCTCGAACCACACATGCAGATGGCCTGACACGTAACGAGGTGCTGGCTAACCCGTGCTGGATGTTCTGTTTGCTTTCTGGTTATTGTCTTTAGTCCTGTCAACAGACATCGTTAATCATCCGTCCACCAGTTGCAGTTTGAAAGCAAACTAGGCATATGCTTGTTTTCAATACATTTTTCACATGACTAAAATACAAGAATGAATGCGTACTTTTTATTTTATGCGAAAATAATTCGATGGTATAGGCCTAGGTTATTTTTTAGTCATGTGAAACGTATTAAAATGAGTTATATGAGGGTCGGGGTCTGATGATTTGCAAAAAAAGTATAGCTTTCAAACTGCAACTGGGTTTAACTTTGCTGGTTTTTAATAGAATATGCACAGTAGATGGCTTTTCATCCCATGAAAAGCTTAACTTGGGGTTTTGGCTCTAAAGGAAACACAAATGTTCACAGCCAAATAAGAGCCAAACCCAACTTAAAGGGCCAGCATCGTCACGATCAAAGCATAGGCCTACACTGAGCTCAACAGCGCACGGAATCAACACAGTGAACTGAAAATTACTCGATCATTTATGCAGCATGCAGCAACGGTAATATGACTATTATGGGGTATTATTCCAGTCACTGAGTTAATCTAAAACTAACACTCCGATTCCATGCCCTGTTGATCGTGACGATATTGTCCCTTTAGGCAAGCACTTCAACAGATGGGCTCTAAAGCAACTTTTAATGTTATAACTTACTCCCGCTGAGTGGGCCAGGGTTCTGTAGGATGGGTTGAAAAGGATAAAATAATACCAACCTGAGTTGGGCTATAAGCAACTCGGGTTAAGCTCTAAAATGGAGAAAACCCGTAATGCCAATATTAGCCGTGTTGCATGGTCTCTTTAAACTGAATATTAAAATAAAATAAAAATTTAAAAAAATTAAAAAACATTGTAACGTAGTGATGGGCTGTGATGTTCCCCAGGGGGCTACCTACCTCGAGCGGTATTGATGGGCTGTGATTTTCCCAGAGGGCTACCCATTTTGTTCAAAAAGGTGTCTGGTGGTAAGCGCTGGGCCCCCCGTTCCTGAATCCCTGAGTTGACCGAGCAAGCTGGCATTCCAATTTCTTTATGGTAATGATTTAACATTCAGCCGAATGTTTATAGGTTGATATATTTGTGCTGTAAACCATTCCATGTCTTGATTAAATGTATCCTAAATCAATGTAATTCATGTATAGTCACCTGTTGAGATAAGTAAATTCATTTAATTATTGTTATATTATACAGAATGTCTCAACCTATGTCCTTTGTCATCAGTTGCTGGTTTTCCCTATTCATTTATCATTTTGGTTATTCCTTTGTTTATCGTCTGCCGAGCGCACCGGCTTTATGGCTATTCGCTGGATCAGTTGGTCGTACGTAACAGGCTCATAAACTCGAAGTGACTGATATAATTCAACCTTTTTCTCATTGGACCCCAAGATTATTTTTTTCAAATGTTTTCCCCACACTCATGGACGGGTAGCCCGCATACCTTTTTGATCGCCAAAATGCATACATCACAAAAATCCCGGAAGTCACGGCAACCACTGACGTAATGATGACGAAAAGAACTACTGCGTCGTCTACATACCGCAAATGCTGATGAAAATGCTCGTGGAGTTCAGAAGTATCTTGGCTGGAAACAGTCGTCTTGTTCGGCTGCGGTATGCTGAACCTCCTCATGTTTTGGTTATTTCTCGTCCTTAAAGCCCCGGGACAATACTGTTGCATGTCGAAAACATTTGTATGTAATAAATATGGCAAAATATGTGATAAACCTAGTCTTTATCATTGAATTCTCTACATTTGACAACTTGTATTTCTAAGGTTTGAAAGTTAATTAGCAATTATATATATTCAAATGAGTTTAGGCTATTGGACTGAGTCGATTTGATCAAAACTACAAATTCATAATTTTAAGCCATTAATTATCTCGACTCTGCGCAGTACACATAAAAAATATATGGTTAAACCAACGTTGACATAAGGTAGGTATGGGGACATTCATTATGAAATTACTATTTTAGGAAAACAGGAATCGAAGAAGAACATTGACAGAAATATATAGACAGTGAACACACAAACCAGGTAAAGACATCTATAAAAAATATGTAGCCTGAATGACTTGCGTGAATAAATCTCTTTAAAGGATGGTCAAAATAATAAAATGCAATGTAAAATCAATTGAATGGATGGAGAATCAGACATGCAACTGTGTAATTGCAAAAAAGAGGAGATGGCCTAACACACAAAACTGTGCAGTGTTTTTCAGTTTTCTATAGCACTATTATTAAAGAAAAAAGAGGAAATCAGCTGATCAGCAGAACTTGTTGCATGCCTGGAGAATATGAATCATTGAAATAAAGCGACAATAATAGAGAATGAATTCAGCTAGTTATATGCGCTGCCACAATAATATAACCTAACAACATACCGGTATCTTTTCTTACACAATTCCTTAATCCAGAGAAACATTCTTTTATACATATTTTTTTTAAACTTCAAGAGAGATACGAAGAAGGCCTTCCTAAAACACAATCAATGATTTCAAATCCAAAATAAACGTAACATACCTCAACAGAATCTACTACATGTACTAGCGGTGCGGACGCCGAATGTAGAGGCCTTTGTAAGACTGTAAAATCAATGACAAAGGAATAGCACGCGCTTTTTTATGTATGGACTATGGAACGTTGAAATAATAGTTAGTTTTTGGGTGCAAAATATGACGCAAACGCAGCCGCGGAGCGCGCGCGTTTCCCACCTCATTCATGTTGCTCGAGCAAAGCTAAGGGGGAGGAAGGGTCTCACGTGATCCGAGGCTTGACGAGCATTGTAGGCCATACCATTAATGTGACAGGGCAAAAAAATTGCGAAACGATTTAACATTTAAATTTTCATACCTTTTATCAAAATTTAATTAACTATTAATAATCACAAAGAAAAACGCAACTCTCACATTTTTCAAAATATTTTGTACAACTGAAAATTTTAATGTAATTTTTTCACAGAAAGTCTTAATGAATTAATGACACCCCTGAATTGCAACAAAAACAGTGTCAACGAACAGAAGATTCTGTAAAATTTTACCGTTGACCCTCTGACTTTTTTCCCCTTAATCTGAATAAATACTGTTGATTTACCTTTCAAGAGAGTTTTACGGAAATCTGTCCTGTTGACCCTTGCCGATATTTTGAGATTTCTAACGTAAATGATTCAGAAAATGTTGTCGCCAAGCCGTTAAAATACACGTACATGCACATTACGTTTACAGCGCGCGCGAGAATGTAATTGACGCACACTAGCTATTTGAACAGTGCATACGTGCTTGCTTACAGTACACACAGTCAATGTACCCGTCGTCTATACGCGCACCACGATGTTCACCACGCGCATCGGCGTTTGCGAATGAGACATATAGCTGCGTTGGTGGCGCACTTTTGTCCCAACCCTTTTCCTCCCCCGAGCAAAGACTGACAGGGGCCAATGAGCCATGCTGTAAGTGTATTTCTATTGTATGCATGTTTTTATTCGCACTGTACATGAGCCGTTGAGGCCTGTGAGCGAAATTAAATTGGGCAGCGATAGTGCGTCGCATTTGGCGTATTTTGCAGTTGATGTGCGTACACGTGGAATCTCCAGCGATATCTCCAGCGATCTCCAGCGACCATTGGCTGGCAGAAGTACACGCATGTATACGTGCAGTACCATAACATACGCATATAATTTGTACGCACAATGCTCACATGACGCAATAAAGTGGCTAGACTGGTCCCCTGGCTATATCATATCAAGGATAAAGACAGGCTCCAGGAGTACCACTGAAAGAATTTCATTAACGCGTTATGCTGAAGATCTGACGTCACGTTTCGAGGCTTACAATTCATGCGCGCTAGCTACCAACCAAGGTCAAAGTTCAGCATCGGGGAAAATATGGCGGCTGTACGGCCAGGATCTGGCATCATTCACGAGCCTCTAGCAAAGTGTGACGTCAGATCTTCAGGCTATAAAGTGGCTATCATTAAGACAATGAGTGCAAATTCACCGCCAACAAGCCGCCTACGATGGGCACAGAGTGGAGACTGGCAGAAGTGCAGTGTCGCCCGACAGCGATTTTTTGTGGTCGAGTTCTAAGCATTCTACTACTACTACTACTACTAATAATAATAATAATAATAATGTGTGGACTTATATAGCGCACGTATCCACCAACTGAGTGGTGCTCAAGGCGCATTATATTATTACCCCTGCTCATAAGGCTCATAAATCATTCCTGAAACCATCTCAGCTCCCTCCCCAGGGATACAGTATACAGCTCAATTGCTGCCATTACAGCGCATATAGGGCTAATCAACCAACTCTGCCCTCACAGGTACCCATTTAACCCCTGGGTGGAGAGAAGCAATTATGGTTAAGTGTCTTGCTCAAGGACACAAGTGTCACGGCCGGGATTCGAACCCACGACACTCCATAAGCTAGCCGATAAGTCCATAAGCTAGCCGTTGGTGGTATCAAATTGAGGGACTAATTGCCTTTTATGGTCATAAATAATGTATAAGTCACCAAACAATATATACCCTATCTAAAAAGGTAGCCTAGTGTTAGTTTTCTGACGATTTTTACAGTAAAATATTGAAATACTTAGCCTCTTGCGCCTGTGAAACTGCGCATGCCCATTCATATTCCTGACGGCTGTTTAAAGATAGTTGCCAAAAGTACTGGTATTGAAAGTTTCCTCGTTATCACATATGGAGTGACAAAATGAGCTCTGGTCAACAAAGAACAGCCGTTTTGTATCTATACTTGTCATGTTACACTGCATGAGTGACAGCAACGAACGATCGACGTTGATGTATCTGGAAACAGTACGTTTTTTCCAAAAAATTTAGTCAGGGTTTGTTATAGTTATAGTTTTACAAGTGTCACCTGTATAAGAGCTTTTTAAAAAAATTAAGAAAAAAACCCAAAACAGTTCGACATAACGGCGCGGCCCTGCTCATGTTCCTTGACTCATGACTTGCGTGCGTGGTCTTTTTTCGTGCATTGTGCTCCTGGTTGCGGTGTTGGCCTTAAACTTATCCACTGAGGCTAGTCCCAGGATCACGTGGTACATTCAGCAGATATCGGATACCAGGATACCAGGATATCGGATGCCAGCTCTGGGATGGGGCTGCATGTAGGCATTTATAAACCACGAGTTGTTATGGACGTCACGGTCACATCTTTTTTTATGAAATGTTTGTCGCACTGAGCGGCAAAAATTTAAGAACTCGGCTCGTTTTGGAGCAACTGTTTGGAGTAACCATTTATTACCTAAACAAATTCCTTGTAGAACTTGCATGTCAAAGTAGTTCATATATCGGTGTCCAATGTCGCTAATGCATTTTTCAAGTATTTAAAAAATCCGCGTATTGAGACGATAATATCGTATATCGCCGATATCATGCCGTCGATAATTGACTATCAAAAAAATTCAATATCGTCACCCCTAGTGCAGATTTCCCAAATTTGTGAACTACATTCTTTTCATTGAAATTATGATATGGGATAGGTGCCCCAGGTTGGGGGTGACTCCATTGTTTAGATGCAAATAACATTTTACTCATGAATAGCATGTTTTTTTAACTTTATGAACTTGTTCTAAATATGACACAGATTAATGTTGCTTCTAATGCGTAAATTGAAAATTATGGGGAAATTCCGGGAACTTTACGAACGCCCTTCCTATATATCTGAACTGAGGAGTCCTGGTGCCACTCTAGCAATGTTTTTATCACCCTATATATAACACATATCTCTATTTAAAAAATAATGTCATTTCCGGATAGTCAAATTTACTAGTGGGTACAGTTTGACACCCGGGTCCTCATTGTCTGGCAGCTGGTGAACACCCATATGACAATCTATCAAACCATAATTAAGTACATAGAAGGACTAAAAAATGAACTAAAAGAGTTTAAAATACTTGAAAACGATTACATCTAAATTATATTAAAATTAGCCTGCTCCACCTCCCTGTACACGTGGTTACCGTGTTAACCATAAAACAAACACCTTTAGTGTTAATGAAATCATTCGAGTCCTGGCTTATAAATAACCCTTGTATACATGCAGTCTACAAAATGCCACAAAAACAAAAAACTAATATACCCCAAAATGGCCATGGGACAAAAACAGTGTTCTGACTTTAACACAAACCGAGTGTGCCCCAGGGTGCCACGTGGTATTTTGTGGATAACCCCTGTGAAATGTACAGTGTATTTTGTTGGTTGTGACATTTTGAAGTATGGGTAGACTTTGTTAAGAACAACACTGATAGTAGGAGGTTTGAAATGAGAGGATCAGTCTCAATACTCAATCAGTCTCGGATGCCCCTCGTACCTCTCACAAACATCAGGGCTGTGGAAGTTGAAACTGAATGTTACCATCTGTTTTATACTGATCTAAACAATATTGCTTTCCTGGAGATTTGCATTTTGTGAATGCTTCAAGATGTTTCTTCCCCGCTGCTTTTTTGTGCTGATAATGTTTAAATATCTCAGGACTGTACCAAGCTCTCATCTTCCTAGCTGGGTTGCGAAATGTGTTCACCCACATTCCATCATATAACACTTTAGTCGGAGGCTTTCCATTGTCAAGAAGAATCTTTGTTTCCAATACATCTATGCTCCAAAGTTCCACCATCCACTCACCTTTAAACATGACCACATGACGTCTTCTATTAAAGTCATATTCTCTGAATTCATAACCATTAGCTTTGAATATCTTTTTTAGCTTACTCAAAGCAGAAAAATTCGCTGTGAGAAAATAGATGTCTGCATCGATTTCCCAGGGTAAAACCCCATGTAATTTCAGGGCACCTAGGCATGTACCTGCATCCAGTTCACACACAATATTGTGTTTTTCACACAAGCTCATCACAAACTTTACCTGGTCAGCAAGTATCTGCATACAACAAGGAGCAAGCACTATTCCTGTAGGTTTCCTGCACTTCAGACCTATCTCTTGACAACTAAATATTATCAAGTTGGAGTGGCTGAATTTCACTTGATTTATTTCCCATTTACGAGCCAATGGTAACAACATAGATTTGCTATATGTTGGTGTGTAGTCCAGATGTACATTGAACATGCTATCAGGGCAAACAATCATTCGTTGTAAATTCTGACTAAGTCTGAGAAAGAAGTCTACAAAAACCATGTGATTGTTCAGCGATTTATCAAATTTGTTGCTCTGAATGAAAGCTGTTTTTGCAACAAAAGGTCCTGTCACATGTGAACAATAAACACAGTCATACTTTGAATGGTGGTAGCCTGCTTTGTATATTAAAGTGTAGTTTCTGAACACAGACTGGTGACACGCCATATCCCAGCGTCCATCTGTGTTCTTTGTTGCTCCTCCTGCTAGTGGCACATACAATGTTGTGATCGCCCTGACCAGTCTCTCTAGCTGACAATCATCATCAAACTCTAACAGGTCTCTCCCAATGAATGTGTATGGCGATCTCACCTGACTAATGAGTTGGTCCCAGACCACAGCATCCTTTGTTGAGTTAGGAAATGTGGTAACTTTGGCTGGTAGAGTATTTTCATTACCTGCCAACATCCCATCCAACAGTGCTACTTGTATCTGTATATCCGGATACGTTTTTGCCACAGCATGAACTACTTTGGTAATAACGGACTGATATTTTGGAGGGTAGTGAACAAAGTTAAAGATGGCGGTCATGATGTCCTTGAATGGCTTGGCATTGGAGCAGTTAACAGTTAAAAAACCTACAACTTCACCAAAGTTTTTCTCAGGACATACATCTAGAGTTCCAGACTTGTTCACACTTTTATAACTGGGATCCATATTCTGAGTTTCAGACACATTATGGCTTACAAGTATCTCATGGTTAATTTTCTCTCCAGTATTATTTGCAACATCAGTCAAATTCTGTATAGCTTCCTGTAGAGATTTTATTTGACGTCCATCTAAACTGAATTGTTTTGCTATGAGTTTGTCACTGTTCAGTTTCTGGGTAATCTTCTGGAGGTTGTAGAGCCAGTCGCCTTGGGCTAGTGTGTGCTGTATTGTTATTAAAGCCTTGTCTGGTTTATGTTCACAAGGACCGGTTACAGAAACAGAAGGACCGGTTGTAGAATAAACCAGGTCTTTATTCCACAATGCCAAGTGTATTATGACAGTCAGCATCAATACAAAAGTTATGGCTTTTACTTTATCCATATTTTCTGGAATGTCCTTGTACACTCAGGTCTGATGTACTCTGTTTTTTTCCTTTAAATATAGCCAGTGGCATAAGGATGGATAAAGATGATTGACAGGCTCAGGTCTATTTAGGATTAAGGTAGCGGACTAGATTCGCCCTGCTGACTACAACTTCAGAAGGTTCAGAAGGTAGACGTGAACACATAATATCACACTGATTAGCAGGCAAATAGTAGACTTCCAGTTTGCTGTCGTTCACCAGGGTTACATTTTGATGGTTGATAATTTTTTTTTTAATAAATAAGATCGTATTTTTTTTTACTTTAGCACACCGTATATAAAGTTGTCGATTATCATACGCGTGTCAGTTCGCCCCGTGTGAAATATTAACTGGTTCTCTACGTCTAGGAACTCAGGACTAGCAAATAGAAAAGTGTTGAAAGACAAAGAGAACACGGAAACCAGCGTACGTGTAAAACGTATTACCATTTTTACAGTCGCTTTAAAATTTATAGTACATCCGGATGCAGTTTTTCTGCGGCACGTCTACAGTGATATAAATAAAAACGGCTGGATTTGAGACTATTCATGCAATAGGATTGATGCTAAATATGAACAATGTTTGCCAATTTGATGATATAAAAGTTAAACATAAATTTGACACAAACCATTGGAGAACTTATAGGCCTTTGAATATCTGTGAAGAAACAGGTGATTAGATATGAAAATTGTTTCATTTGCTACTTTTATTGTTTTGTCTTTATGTGTCACTAAAAAACTTATTCACTTCCCATAAATGCGACATCACAGAGGCTAAAGTGACATCATATGGTGCAATTGCGCAGAAGAGATGTTCGGTTCTGCATAGTACGTGGCATTATTTTGGTCTCATTTTCTGTTGCATCTTGCCCATAAGAAGCCAATATGTCATTTCCTGAGTCTAAGTGGCGGCCATTTTGAAAAAAGCTGGCAGCCATCTTGAAAAATAGCCCGGTCGGTTGTCTTTAAAAATGTGTCGGGCGGCCATTTAAAAAAAATAAAAATAAAAATAAAAAAGGCCCTAGCTCCTCCTTCCTTTTTTCAAAAAGCCAGGACGCTAAACATGTTTATTTTTTATTTGGCCTTATAAAAATGTTTCCCAAAAGAATGTAACGTTAAGCGTAAAAACAAAAATGTATAAAACCAACACAGCACTAAAGTGAAATACAATTTACAGACAATCAAACATCTACCTGTCACCGCAATTAGTCTTACTTATCTACCTGTAAATCAAACAAAAATGCAAAAGAAAATTGATTAAGAATACATGCTTACTTGAAATTAAGAAAATATACCAAAAATGAGCAAAGTTATATTCATCATGTACAAAATAATACAGTAGGATACCATGCTCCAAGGGGCTCCTTAAATTTAAATATCAAAGGAAGTGGCTGGGTTCACATGGGATTAAGTCATAAACTCTGCTCATAAATTTGAAGAATCAACACTACCCTATGGACTTCATTAAGTATGCAAATCTCTAATATACATCTACAGAACAAACAGTTGCACTGGCAATGCATGGTCACTGAACCATACAAAAGAAATCAGGTACATCTATCTACATATGCTCTGAGGCAAATATTTTGTCGCGGTACTGATAAAAAGTGAATCTAAACTAAAATCAGAAAATAGCATAGATGAAAATACAAATACTCAATGATGTTACAGAAAAACTAGTCTTAAAAATAACTTTATTATATACAAGAAATTCAGTTTTCCAAAGCATTGAAACTTTCAACAGATCTCTAGTCTAAGTAAATCTGAACAAAACTACACTTGTAAATAAACTTTCTTAGGAAACCAACCAAAAGGCAAATAACTAGTTTCCACACTTTGAAAGTTTGATAAAAAATACAATATATGTATCTCCATAATAAAACAACCAACTTAAAATAAGATAAAATGCAAAACTTTAAAATTTCGGAGTAATTGTAGAATGCCCCGCGTTTTCGGAGTGACCCCAAAAATTACCTGGCTACACGGAGTTTGCGGAACGCAATCAGTCGGTCGGTCTGTTTGAACTGATGTGATAATTCATGGTGCGGTTTAATGTAGGGGACCGGTCTATCAGCCATCCTGCAGAGGGGATGGTCGGTGAAGTGGTTGTTATGTGTCGCTTGAGGGCAGCAAGAACATTCGTTGTTGTGTTCAAAAGTATGGGGGATTGGAAAATAGTCCAAGTCCAAAGTGTCTGTAGTAAAGTGGCTACGCGGCTAACTTTGGCTACACTGATTGTTCTATATGAAACACGTGTAAAAGCAGTCTTGCGTGCAAAAGCAATGGGAGGATTGAAAAATAGTCTAGTGGCTACGCGGCTACTTTGGCTACATTAACTGTTCTAAATGAAACACGTATAAAAGCAGTCTTGCGTGGAAAAGCAATGGGAGGATTGGAAAATGGTCTAAGTCCAAAGTGTCTGTGGTACAGTGGCTACGCGGCTACTTGGCTACACTGATTGTTCTATATGAAACACGTGTAAAAGCAGTGTTGCTTGAAAAGCAATGGGAGGATTGGAAAATGGTCTATTAAAGTCCAAAGTGTCTGTAGTAAAGTGGCTACGCGGCTACTTTGGCTACAGCGACTGTTAAATATGAAACACGTGTAAAAGCAGGCTTGCGTGCAAAAGCAATGGGAGGATTGGAATAATAGTGCAAGTCCAAAGTGTCTGTGGTACAGTGGGTACGCGGCTACTGTAGGTACAGTGATATGCCCATTTGAAACGTGTGTAGAAGCAGTTTGCTTGTAAAGGAATGGGAGGTTGTAATAATAATTTATAAGTTTTTATGGGCCATGACGACATGAAGTAATTTTAAACAAAGAAATTGACAGTTTTAGAAGAGGATGTAATTATGTTGTAAAGAAAGCAATTTATTACAGCATTTTAATAAACATAAAACAATATTAATTTAATGGTTGCGTTGCATTGTAACAATGGATGGTGTATGAAATAACAACATAATGATATTCGGTTTGTAGAATGTTATTTGTATAACTTACGAGGGCTGAGATTAGAAGGACTAAGGAGTGGGTGGTGCGAGCGTGGGTAAAACTATTCCAAGTAAATGTATAACTATGTATAAGTACAACAAGTATGATTTGAAACTTTGCATGGTGAGAATACGATGAGAACAAAGCAATATGTATCATTACTTATGAGAACGAAGCAATATGTATGTGGGTTCGAATCACGGCCGTGACACTTGTGTCCTTGAGCAAGACACTTAATCATAATTGCTTCTCTCCACCCAGGGGTTAAATGGGTACCTGTGAAGGCAGAGTTGGTTTGCTCTATATGCGCTAGAAATGGCAGCAATTGAGCTGTATACTCCCCAGGGAGCTGAGATGGTTTCAGGAATGATTTATGAGCCTTATGAGCAGGGATAATAATATAATGCGCCTTGAGCACCACTTAGTTGGTGGATACGTGCGCTATATAAATCCACACATTATTATTATTATTATTATTATGACTTATGAGAACGAAGCAATATGTTTCATGACTTATGAGAACGAAGCAATATGTATTATGACTTATGAGAACGAAGCAATATGTATGATGACTTATGCGAACAAAGCAATATGTATTATGACTTATGAGAACGAAGCAATATGTTTCATGACTTATATGAACGAAGCAATATGTATCATGACTTATGAGAAAGAAGCAATATGTATCATGACTTATGAGAACGAAGCAATATGTATCATGACTTATGAGAACGAAGTAATATGTATGATGACTTATGACTACGAAGCAATATGTTTCATGACTTATGAGAACGAAGCAATATGTATTATGAACGACTTACGGTGAGCACGATCAAGGTAATGTACCCCGTGGGGTACATCACTCATGTTCCCCTGAGCTAGTGCGTCTTTGTAGCACATCACTTGGTGTTTTCTTTATTGAAGTATTGCGGTTTGTACATAAAAAGGTGTTTGTAATGTTAACTTGTATAGGTGGGAAATGCTCAGATGTACTTCTTTAGGAAGTGTTCCAAATAGCAAGTAGGTTATTATACACGGAATTGATAGAGCCATAAAATATATGGTCCTCAAAATTTTACTTAGTCATGGCACAACCTTATACTAAATCATGTATACGCAACCTAAATTGATGATGTCATTTCACATGTCATGTTGATGTGATTTTTACAAAATGTTCAAATAAAGTAAACCATTTTGGTTGTTTTCCTAAACACTTTGATGTTTGTTTTCAGGTGTTATTACGTAAATAAATTAAGACAATGTAACTTTGCCTCAAATTATAAAGTAGTATTTAAATAGTCAGGAGCATCACTTTATTGAAAATTTTCATCATATTCAAATAACCAGGAGCTTTCATAAAACATTTGATTTCACAAGAATTTTCATGACATGATATGATATGATATGATGTGATCTATAGTGTGATCTATAGTGTTCGACCACGTCCTAATGGTCGAGAGGAAACGAATCCGCTTAGTAATAGTTAGGTTATGAGTTGGACGGCGTGGTTTTAGAATTGGTCTTTTCATCCCCAAAAAGAACAAATTATTTTGTATTATGATAAATTTACTCCTACAATATTGAAATAGATAGTATGACCTGTTCTTTTTCTGATTTGTGGCTCTCGAGTGAATAAATTTGTGGCTCTCAAATCAATAAATTGCGAAGTCCCAAAAAAAAAAATTTGCGAAGTCCCAAAAAATAGTCACTGCGCATGTTCAGTGACATTGACCTCCGGCTTGGTTGCGTCATGCTCTATTTGTAACCGTGGGTAATACCTGACCGCGACTTTTTTTTCCCGTACCACACGCTGGCCATGGAGTAAACAGTAAAGGGATAGGAAGAACTCTCTATCCCTTAACTGTTGACTCCATAGCCAGCGTGATCTCGCCCCGGCCATGGTCCCCTGTCGAATCCCTGTCGAATCCCTGTCGAATCCGTGGCAAAACAGGCCTTGTAGTTTTCTATGGTTTAGCAGTGAAAAAATAGTAGCGCAGCAGTACAGTACACAAAGCCGATCAAGCGTGACGTAGTATTTGTAGCAGTAGCCGTGGCTACAAAAGGACTGTGTGAGTTGCGGGGTATTAGACAATTGTGCCTTAATCGATCCCAAAATCTCAAGACAAAATGCACAATGAGGATATATATATTTTATATAATGCAAATAATAGGTAATTAAAAGAAAGACTCACCAGAATTATTGAGCATTATGAGTGTATGGGAGAAAGCAGCTGTCCGGCATATGTGTTTACTGCTTACTGCTTACCTGCTCACTGACCAGCTTAGCACAGGGCCAGTGTCAGGACAAAGGAATGGTCTGGTGCTCTTTGACAATTAACTAAAATATACACAGTGAACTTTGGGTACTACACAGGGGTGCCACTCCTATGAGTATATTGCAAAAAGAAATAAAAACATATAAATTCTCTAAGGGGCACTCCTACTAACACAGAAATTTCACTCCCTTACATGTGCGAAAACTGGGGAGCCCCTTTTCGATCCGCACTTGGCTAAATCGATTTAGCGCGTGCTTATGGATATTTCAGATAATGATTGGTTGGAAGAAGCTTGCTCCAAATCTTCACTAACTGATTATGTAACCATCAAAGATCGCCCATGTTTAGAAAGTTATCGTTTGGATAAAACTGACTTCCATGGCGTCAGTCTCAAATTTAAACTCCGCTCCAACACTCTTCCACTCAATCGCAGATTTAGAAATTGGACGGCAGATAATGACGGTACGTGCAACCTATGTAACTCCGGTATTGAAGATGTTAGACACTTCTTGTTTACATGTCACGCTCTTAATAATATTAGATCCGAAGAATATACAAAGTTAGAAAACTATCTTATGTCAAATGAATATTATGATATATGGGAGCTTTTTATATCCGGCAGCTTAGATGTTAAATATCATCTCACACTTGGTGTCACAAGAGGGCGATATTTTTTACTTACCTTTTACGTCATCACAGCAGAATTTCCACGCCCCAGAACGGAATGTAAAGTAGATGTAAATTAGATGTAAATTGTATGCACACTTTTCGGGCGGGGATATACGTCACTATTCAAATAAGGTTTCAGCAGGGGATTTGTTTTATTCATGTGCGTTGTGCTGAGAAATTACTTTGGGTAATAATGGCTCAAGAGATTAGAAACTCCGGGTATAAATACGTAAAGATATCGAGGGGGTAAAACGAGACTGAAGTGATGGGAGAGAGTGCGGTAGCACCGAGAGAGCGGTAGCTCTAATAGTAGATCAAGTTTTGGATCAATCTTTTGGGACAAAGTTCCCCAGTATTTTGTGGCGATAGCCTTTAAATGTGACAAAAAGCGTCGGATTACGCTTTGGAGGAGTGGCGGTAGCCAAGCAATTTATAGAGATTTTGTTCAGCAAAATAGTTATAAATTTTCTTCAGTCGAGGACCCTACATCCCGTATTTATGCCCAAGGGAGCCAGTTAAACTGTAAGTTGAATGTATATTTATTTATTGAACGATATGTATTTCCTTAAAGAATGTTATATAATTTCGTTACCTTTCAATTTGGGGGTTCAGGAAACGATCAACTACGTTTTGTATACGTATTCATTATTTAAGTATAAGCTGCGGTAAAATGGTCGGAAGGGTTTCAGGTTTATTAGTAGTAGTTATGGATTTATTCACTATTTTCCCAGGGCTCCCTTTGTTGGACTCAACTTTGTTGGACTCAAAGTTTTTACGTATTTGAAGACGAAGCTATGGCTACGATGAGTCTCTTTCTAGACATCCCTCCAACCACGGCATTTTACAAGCAGATCGACGTACCTAGACGGGAGTCGTAAACGGGAAACACATACACTTTGGACGGTAGACTTAAACTTCCAGTGGTGGTGGTTTTTGTAATTATAATTGATATCTGCATTTCTATATAGTCGAGTCCATCATTGTTGATTTGGACTTTAATAGATGATCTATTTGTAGTAAGTAATTGTACATAGTGTAAATAAATATTTAGTATTATTTTCTTTCTAAACGAGAAGTTTTAGTTTAAATTATTGGTTAGTGTGTTCCTTGTGAGTGACTTGGCCCAGACGCATTGCGCGTGAGGCAGGTGGACCCGGGGTTGTGACACTTGGGAGCACCTCAAGTATATTCTGTAATATAGAAAATGCCGATATAATTCATTCATTATTTGATACTTTCTGTAAATCATATGTTAAGCGTGCGTGGAAATTGAGATCCGATATTATTCGGACTACAATGTAAATAATCTCTTCTTGCATACTTCGTTTCTGTAATTTTGTTTATATATGTTTTATATTTTTACTATATTTTCTAGAACTCATTTTAAATCAACTTGGGTTCCAATGGTCATTGATAGCTATATGATTGATGGTACACCCTCAGATTTGGTGTCGCGCGTGCATCCCTTGTTCTGGACAACACCTACGACGTCAAAACTGAGTGTATCATCACACATTTTTGTATCTTGTTAATTTGCTTTTAAATGTGTTTTGTATTATTTATGTGTATGTGTGTCGGACGCACCGCCTTTTGGCCGAGTGCCACTGTTGTAAAAGTGTAAGTCCAAATAAATAAATAAAAAATAAAGTGTACCCCTACCATTGTGTCTTCTTAGGAATTATTTAGAGGATTTCGGGGGAGGGGAGAGAGGTCCGTTAGAACAATAGTGTGTTAGTGTATAGGGACATTTGGGACACATATGCCTCTGCATTGCCACATGGCATGGCTCCGTATGCCCAAGCTGAGAACATAACACATCCTCATGATAGGGTTAAATTTAAAAACTAAAATGTTTATCTTGTTCTGAAGGGACAGTACCCTGAAAACCTGTATTCGAACAAATTGTTGTCTGAGATGTAGGCCTATTTTTTCAATGTGCTTGCAAATGCACGATCCACTTCTGAAAGGAGAATACTTCATTTAAGGCAAAATATGAATCACAGCATGTGTTAAAAACATGATACTTATTAAAATTTGTTTTATGTCACTCAGCTCCTTGAGTTTTCATCAAATGGACTCTCTCAGACATCGCCAAATCTGGTTATCACCACTGATGGGGAAGCATCACATGTGGTTAGCTATGGTTCTGGTGGAACTTCATGGAGACCGCTTGGTACAACGAGGAATTTTGGCACTTATGCAAGTGTACTATATCATGGATTTTGACTATCCTCAATGCTATAGTATACTCATTGATGCTGAAATTCATCCAGCAGTTCACTTTGGGTAGGGCTGTTAAAGACTTTCTCAAGTCTGTCAAGACATTGTGTCTTAAAGCTGGTCTTGACTAGGTTAGTGAGTCATAACAATGTATACGTTCATAGTTGTTTCGCATTTTTATTCAAATTCTGCATTATCACGTGATAGTTTGATTCATGTTTTGAAAGTTTTTATCATGATATTGTCTCATAGGAAATAATGTACGCACATGTACCTAAGAACAGCGAGGCATCAATGTTGTGGTTGAGTCCCTTTCCGAGTTCAACACAAAAAGTGAAAATATCAAGTTGGAACAAGTCCGAGTAACAAGACTGAGGTCTAAAGTGAGGTCCAAAGAACAGCAGTTCCTTCTTGAAAGTCAAGGTACTCAGACCTCCCGATCTTGTTAATCAGACTTGATTTCAATTGTATACCACCTTATATTCACTAGAAAAAAAAAGACTTGACTACAGCACTGTCAGTCAAGGTGTTAGCCAGGATTTAGAACTAGGGTGTCCAAATTTGCTGGAAATGTCAAAACAAGGTGTCCACATTATTCACTTACAATACTTTTACATGCAAATGACAGATGTAAATAGGGTGTCCAAAATTGAAACAGGGTGTCCAAAAGACACCCAGACACCCCTCTGGCTAATACTATGCTGTCAATTGTTAATACATATCAATTAAAATATATATTAGTATAAAGCTTGATAACATAACTTAGAGGTATGACACATAATGATTCTGGAAGAGTACATTAATTCTAATCATCATTTTTTCAGAATCAACAGTTTCTGTTTTATCATTTTCAAATAAATCCTCTTCATCAACCATTACTTTGTTAAAGGTTATGACGATTGTTCATTTTAACTTTTATGTTTTTTGAGACAAAAGTTTTTGATAATAAAAAGTGATCTGATGTCATGCTCTTAATATTTTCTTAAAGGTGGAAAAGCTGATCCATGTAATCCACATCTTTAAATGTTTATTTAAATCAAAACAATCCAAGATTACGGTACTGCATAAGATATGTTGGTAAATGTCTGCTATTTCTTGACCACAAATATACACCAAACAACCAACTATATTGTAACTGTATATTCCAAATGTTGACTGAGCCTTTATTCATTTGTCTAAGAAATGAGTATTTCAATGTTGTACCTTTTCTTTAAACAGTATCATCGTCACGATCAACAGGGAATCGGAATGCTAGTTTAGATTAAGGGTAACTACCATAACACTTCTACTAGAAGTGTGTCGCGTCGCACTAGAAGTGTAGTCGCGTCGCACTAGAAGTTCTAGTGCGACGCGACTACACTTCTAGTGCGACGCGACACACTTCTAGTGCGACGCGACTACACTTCTAGTGCGACGCGACTACACTTCTAATGCGACGCGACAACACTTCTAGTGCGACGCGACAACACTTCTAGTGCGACGCGTGAATCCTAATGTGCATGTGTCCTTTTTAGAACACCGTATGTGCGCACTAGTCAATGAATTCCTCATGTGATTTTGACTTTCACGTGACTAGTGACAGACATTTGGACCAAGAGGTACAGTACTCACCTGATGTGTTCATGATTTGGAGACAAAAGTAGTGCTAGTCGATAAGTGCTAGTCAGTATGTGCTAGTCATGTGTTGGTTTCCACTGGCACTTAAAAGTTAATGTATCATCTCACATGTGCATGAAGTGTTCATGATTGTGGGACAAATATCCGCTCTTACATTAGACTTGATTTCAAGTCTGAGATCGCGGTTATTTTTGTCTGCACACGCAAAACGCCGTTTACCCCTACTGGCTATCACAGCCCTAACTAACTCGTGATCGAAGGTTAATGTCGAAGGTTAATACACAAGAGGGCGCTATTTAATGCAATACTGCATGCAGAGCCGTATTGGCTTCAGGCAGACATAAAACCACGATCACAGACTTGGAACCAAGTCTACTCTTACATACGTGCGTGAGGCGCAGACAATTTTTAGCATTTCAGCGCCGAAATGCGTGCCTGATGTGTGCGTGCGACCGGAAGTTGCTTTGTGCATAGGAATTGTATATGTACAGCACTGCGTGAACATTTTCACGACCGGAGAGAAGTCGCTGACCGCAAAATTTGACGTCTAATTTCGCGACCAGGGGAAAAAGTCGCAGACCGTGAAATTTGACATCAAATTTCGCGACCGGGGGAAAATTTGCGAAATTTTCCATGAATATTGACGTCAATATTAAGTCTTTGGTGTCCCTTCTGGGCCATGGGGTGAAGTCGCAGACATGAAATTTGACGTCAAATTTCGCGAACGGGGGAAAGTCGCAGACAGTGAATTGACGTCAAATTTCGCAACTAGGGAAAAATTCGATATTTAGGTCACCATAGAGTTAATTCTATTGAGGTATGTTGTATTTATTTTGGATTTGAAATCATTGACACTTCGACTTGGTTTTTTGTCTGTCTGAAGCCAATACGGCTCTGCGGTATCGCATTAAATAGCGCCCTCTTGTGTATTAACCTCCGACATTAACCTTAGATCGCGAGTTGGGGCTGTGATAGCGAGTAGGGGTAAACGGCGTTTTGCGTGGCTGATGCAGACAAAAATAACCGCGATCTCAGACTTTAAATCAAGTCTACAAGACACTGGGTGCAAAATCACCGCTAGAGGGCTACGATGTGCACTGAGCGAATGGAGGGAGGTTGAACGGCCGTGGTCACTAAAAGTGGCGTAGCCACGGGGGTCAGAGGTTTGTTATATTTATAGTTTTACAAGTGTCACCTGTATAAGAGGGAATTATATGGTCAGTTCAAGGATATTTTGGCGCTGTTTTTCATTGTGTTTTCATGCAAGACATCTGACACAAAAAACGTGTGTGTTACTAGTATTACTGTTTACATAAACTAACGTCACAACATACAGTTGAATACACAAACACATTTGAGCTTTGAGCCAAGATTGGACATTTTATGGGACTAGTATTTGTGTACAATAGAATAATTCCCATGCTATAAGGCATTCCCATGCTATAATACATGAACTTGTAACAAGAAGTTTGTGTTTTTAAGGACAGTTCTAACAGTTGGGCCCGACAGGTTTTTTTTTTCAGTAAATGAAAATGAGCAGCGTATGTGTATTAATACTATTATTTTATTGTTAGTCTGCATCTGGTCTGGTCACTGCTCACGGCTAAAAAAGGCCCCAGATAGAGATACATGCAGTGTTCATGTATCCCACGAGATAGCTGGACTGGTTCAATTTTGTTGTTTTGTCCAATGCTTCAGAAAGTTTGTTGGTGAAGAAATTGATAGGCTGAGCAATTAAAGTCCATATCTTTCCAGTGGCATTTAAATTTTAAGAGTTAAGGATTCAAATTTTATTTCCATAACTTCCTTAATAGTAAAATAATAAATTCAATAAAATCTATACAAGTAGCAAAACTAACAAAATAATATACATGTAAATACAATCACAGCATAAGGAACTTATAGATCACCCCTTTGAATACCCTACCCCCCCCCCTCCCATTTAAGAAAAAAAACTAAATACAACCCCAAAATGTTCCAAAATAAAAGGAAAACAAAGCAGAAAGATTTTCTAACAGGTAACATTTGTAAAGTGACTTGAAGGTGGCCAGTGACTTGGCTTAAGAAATATAACGTGGCAGCCCATTCCAAAGTTTACAACCTTTGTAGCGGAGACTATGCTGAAGAGTTGTAGTTTTAGTGCAACAAGCACTAAATCAAAATGGGAATAAAAACATGGCCCCACCTGCCACTCTGGATTTGTAAATGCAATAATAATAAAACTTTTTGTACAGCAATGTATTAATATGGCTAAGTGATAATTTTTTCCTAGTTTTAGATTTTATACACAGGTTTGATTTCATTATATCATCAGATACCCTCTTAATTTAGTCACACAATAATAAACAACAGCAAACAATTGTTTTCTCAAGTAAAATATAGTTGGTTAATGCACATACTGTATAAATGTGTAAAATGATGTGATTGTATTGGAATCTATGATGTCATAGAAAAGGCCATAAATTCCACATTAAGCTACCACTTACAAAAGGCTATCATATTTTTCTAATTAATATAGACATAAAAATCACAATAAGAATCTAATTAGTCCCTCGAGATGGTGCCAAAAAGTGAAATTTCAGCCCCTGGCTCATGGACTATACCATATAATTATGTTCAACCATGGAGGTATTCTACCTCCATGGTTCAACGGACCAATGTAACAATACTGACACGTCCAAGATAAAGCTGGGATTTCACCCAAGTACATTAGAGAGGTAGCACCAGTAACGGAACTGTTTTAACACTTTTCAGTGTCATAACAAAGATTTGGCCATCATCTGTGGTGTTTATCCAGGCAGGGTTGATCTTCAACAAATACAAGTCGGTTGGTGTTTAACGGCACAGATGGCTGTTCAGTGTCATGAACAGTGGTATAATATGAGTTTTTTTTTTATAGTTGGATGAAATTCTTGATAAACAATTGATTTAATTTTGCCCTATACGCCGATATGTGTGTAAAGCGCTGTATACACAGTGCTTTCCGAGTGTCTGTGGGGAAAAAACTTCACAGGCGACTCAGGCGGGATTCGAACCCATCACCTCCTGCTTAGTAGTACAGACGTCCTAACCTCTCGACCACCGAGAATCCTATATAGCAGTGGGTGCGTGAAGAGCTTTAAAAAAACCACCAAAACAGTTCGACATCACGGCGCGGCCCTGCTCATGTTCCTTGACTCATGACTTGCGTGCGTGGTCTTTTTTCGTGCATTGTGCTCCTGGTTGCGGTGTTGGCCTTAAACTTATCCACTGAGGCTAGTCCCAGGATCACGTGGTACATTCAGCAGATATCGGATACCAGGATACCAGGATATCGGATACCAGCTCTGGGATGGGGGCTGTAGGCATTTATAAACCACGAGTTGTTATGGACGTCACGGTCACATCTTTTTTTATGAAATGTTTGTCGCACTGAGCGGCAAAAATTTAAGAACTCGGCTCGTTTTGGAGCAACTGTTTGGAGTAACCATTTATTACCTAAACAAATTCCCTGTAGACCTTGCATGTCAAAGTAGTTCATATATCGGTGTCCAATGTCGCTAATGCATTTTTCAAGTATTAAAAAAATCCGCGTATTGAGACGATAATATCGTATATCGCCGATGTCATGCCGTCGATAATTGACTATCAAAAAAATTCAATATCGTCACCCTTCTGCAGATTTCCCAAATTTGTGAACTACATTCTTTTCATTGAAATTATGATATGGGATAGGTACCCCAGGTTGGGGGTGACCCCATTGTTTAGATGCAAATAAAATTTTACTCATGAATACCATGTATTTTTAACTTTATGAACTTGTTCTAAATATGACACAGATTAATGTTGCTTCTAATGCGTAAATTGAAAGTTATGGGGAAATTCCGGGAACTTTACGAACGCCCTTCATATATATCTGAACTGTGGAGTCCTGGTGCCACTCTAGCAATGTTTTTATCACCCTATATATAACACATATCTCTATTTAAAAAATAATGTCATTTCCGGATAGTCAAATTTACTAGTGGGTACAGTTTGACACCCGGGTCCTCATTGTCTGGCAGCTGGTGAACACCCATATGACAATCTATCAAACCATAATTAAGTACATAGAAGGACTAAAAAATGAACTAAAAGAGTTTAAAATACTTGAAAACGATTACATCTAAATTATATTAAAATTAGCCTGCTCCACCTCCCTGTACACGTGGTTACCGTGTTAACCATAAAACAAACACCTTTAGTGTTAATGAAATCATTAGAGTCCTGGCTTATAAATAACCCTTGTATACGGTACATGCAGTCTACAAAATGCCACAAAAACAAAAAATTAATATACCCCAAAATGGCCATGGGACAAAAACAGTGTTCTGACTTTAACACAAACCGAGTGTGCCCCAGGGTGCCACATGGTATTTTGTGGATAACCCCTGCGAAATGTACAGTGTATTTTGTTGGTTGTGACATTTTGAAGTATGGGTCGACTTTGTTAAGAACAACACTGATAGTAGGAGGTTTGAAATGAGAGGATCAGTCTCAATACTCAATCAGTCTCGGATGCCCCTCGTACCCCTCACAAACATCAGGGCTGTGGAAGTTGAAACTGAATGTTACCATCTGTTTTATACTGATCTAAACAATATTGCTTTCCTGGAGATTTGCATTTTGTGAATGCTTCAAAATGTTTTTTCCCCACTGTAATTTTGTGCTGATAATGTTTAAATATCTCAGGACTGTAGCAAGCTCTCATCGACATACCTGGGTTGCGGAATGTGTTCACCCACATTCCATCATATAACACTTTAGTCGGAGGCTTTCCATTGTCAAGAAGAATCTTTGTTTCCATTACATCTTTGTGCCAAACTTCCACCTTCCACCCACCTTTAAACACAATCACATTATGTCCTCCATCACTGACATTTTCTTTGACTGCACTACCATTAGCTTTGAATATCTTTTTTAGCTTGCTCAAAGCAGAGAAATTCGCTGTGAGAAAATAGATGTCTGCATCGAGTTCCCAGGGTAAAACCCCATGTAATTTCAGGGCACCTAGGCATGTACCTGCATTCAGTTCACAAAGAATATTGTGTTTTTCACACAAGCTCATCACAAACTTTACCTGGTCAGCAAGTATCTGCAAACAACAAGGAGCAAGCACTATTCCTGTAGGTTTCCTGCACTTCAGACCTATCTCTTGACAACTAAATATTACCAAGTTGGAGTGGCTGAATTTCACTTGATTTATTTCCCATTTACGAGCCAATGGTAACAACATAGATTTGCTATATGTTGGTGTGTAGTCCAGATGTACATTGAACATGCTATCAGGGCAAATAATCATTCGTTGTAAATTCTGACTAAGTCTGAGAAAGAAGTCTACAAAAACCATGTGATTGTTCAGCGATTTATCAAATTTGTTGCTCTGAATGAAAGCTGTTTTTGCAACAAAAGGTCCTGTCACATGTGAACAATAAACACAGTCATACTTTGAATGGTGGTAGCCTGCTTTGTATATTAAAGTGTAGTTTCTGAACACAGACTGGTGACACGCCATATCCCAGCGTCCCTCGGTGTTCTTTGTTGCTCCTCCTGCTAGTGGCACATTCAATGTTGTGATCGCTCTGACCAGTCTCTCTAGCTGACAATCATCATCAAACTCTAACAGGTTTCTCCCAATGAATGTGTATGGCGATCTCACCTGGCTAATGAGTTGGTCCCAGACCACAGCATCATTTGTTGAGTTAGGAAATGTGGTAACTTTGGCTGGGAGAGTATTTGCATTACCTGCCAACATCCCATCCAACAGTGCTACTTGTATCTGTATATCCGGATACTTTTTTGCCACAGTACGAACTACTTTGGTAATAACGGACTGATATTTTGGAGGGTAGTGAACAAAGTTAAAGATGGCGGTCATGATGTCCTTGAATGGCTTGGCATTGGAGCAGTTAACAGTTAAAATACCTACACCTTTACCAACGTTTTTCTCAGGACATACTTCCAGAGTTCCAGACTTGTTCACACTTTTATAACTGGGATCTATATTCTGAGTTTCAGACACATTATGGCTTACAAGTATCTCATGGTTAATTTTCTCTCCAGTATTATTTGCAACATCAGTCAAATTCTGTATAGCTTCCTGTAGAGATTTTATTTGACGTTCATCTAAACTGAATTGTTTTGCTATGAGTTTGTCACTGTTCAGTTTCTGGGTAATCTTCTGGAAGTTGTAGAGCCAGTCACCTTGGGATAAGATGTGCTGTATTGTTATTAACGCCTTGTTTGGTTTATGTTCACAAGGACCTGTTACAGAAACAGAAGGACCGGTTGTAGAATAAACCAGGTCTTTATTCCACAATGCCAAGTGTATTATGACAGTCAGCATCAATACAAAAGTTATGGCTTTTACTTTATCCATATTTTCTGGAATGTCCTTGTACACTCAGGTCTGATGTACTCTCTGTTTTTTTCCCCTTTAAATATAGCCAGTGGCATAAGGATGGATAAAGATGATTGACAGGCTCAGGTCTATTTAGGATTAAGGTAGCGGACTAGATTCGCCCTGCTGACTACAACTTCAGAAGGTTCAGAAGGTAGACGTGAACACATAATATCACACTAATTAGCAGGCAAATAGTAGACTTCCAGTTTGCTGTCGTTCACCAGGGTTACACTTTGATGGTTGATAATTTTCATATGTTGACTGTGGAGTAGGCAGACCTGCAAAAGATTTGCACTGTATTAGTCACTTAATAGAAATTTACTATAGATACACACAGCCATTCTCCTTTTAAAAAATAGTGCCTTCTGTTGTTGGAATAGTGCGCGGCCTTTGGAAGACCTAGAATATGCAAAATTAGGTTGGGTCAATGGGCGTAATATAAACGGTATTGATCGTCACGCCCCATTGTCATTACGCCCCGCTAAAGGATTTCCCTGTACAAAGCATATTGTTACAAAAAGTACATTCATAATAATAATAATAATGTGTGGACTTATATAGCGCACGTATCCACCAACTGAGTGGTGCTCAAGGCGCATTATATTATTACCCCTGCTCATAAGGCTCATAAATCATTCCTGAAACCATCTCAGCTCCCTGGGGAGTATACAGCTCAATTACTCCCATTACAGCGCATATAGGGCTAATCAACCAACTCTGCCATCACAGGTACCCATTTAACCCCTGGGTGGAGAGAAGCAATTATGGTTAAATGTCTTGCTCAAGGACACAAGTGTCACGGCCGGGATTCGAACCCACATTCTGCTGCTAACACCAGAACTTGAGTCCGGTAAGCTAGACCGCTCGGCCACGACACTCCACAAAATCCATGTACAAAATCCATTATCCACAATCCATTATCCACAGAAATTTCATCATGAAATAATTTTTTCGGCGACTAGGCACGTACACCCAATTGAAACTTTAACAATACGAATATTACATTAAATATGCATTATTATGAACAACGTTTGATAGATATTTGACAACAATTAAGCGTAAGTTAGCTTTACGGTATTTGTTTAGAGTAGGATAATCCCGTTTCTTGACTTTATGATGACTTTAATTGTATCAGGTAATAGCTTTCGTTATATTGCTTGAATGAATGAAATAATTTGACCATTACCAATTAATTCGTCTTAGAATTGAAACTTTAACAATACGAATATTACATTAAATATGCATTATCATGTACTATAGCAGCAAAGGGAACCTCAGCAAGAGCAAGTCAAGCAGTAGTATACGTAATGGGGCTTCTGGTGCAGATACGCATTTTTGTATAAAAAAATGATATTTTTAGAAAACTAATATTTTTCTAAAACTGATATTTTTCTAAAATTAATATTTTTCTAAAATTAATATTTTTGTAAAACTAATATTTTTAAAAAACTAATATTTCAAAAAAATCTGATATTTCAAAAAAATCTAAAAATGCCTGTATCCCCTTTGAGATATTAAAAAATTTATATTTAAAAAAAAGAAGAAAAAAAAAGAAGTTATCCTTTGACCTATAAATGTGAATTAGAGGTTAAAGGTCAAGTATGGGCAGTGTGTGTGTGTTTTGAGATATTTAGAAAAGAGTAAAAAGAAATGTTAGTTTAAAAAATGAGAAAATGAAATAATATTATCTGTTAGTATATTAAGAAGAGGAGTATGAATTATATCTCATCATATGAATTAGAAGAAAGAGAAGAATTGTATTACCCGTCAGAACAAGAACGCGAAGAAGTAAGACAAATATTAGGGATGTATAATAACAAAAAAGAGCATTTTAAAAGGATTGAAGATATTGAATTTCCTCTCGTTCATGAATTTCATAACAAAAAAGAAGATGTAAAGAATCTTAATATGGGAATTAAAAAGATAATCGAAAAGTTGACTTTAGAAATGAAAAAATCTGCAAACATAAATTTTAATTTATATTTACAAATAAAATTTCAAAAAGAAGAAAGTGATGGTACGATTGACAACAAGTTAAAAGAGTTTTATAATAGTGATGAAATGGGACCGATACGCTATATGAATGATATTGATCATGAAATCTGATATTTCAAAAAAATCTAAAAATGCCTGTATCCCCTTTGAGATATTAAAAAATTGATATTAAAAAAAAAAAAAAAAAAAGTTTATCCTTTGACCTATAAATGTGAATTAGAGGTTAAAGGTCAAGTATGGGCAGTGTGTGTGTGTGTGTGGGCGGGCGGTTTGAGATATTTAGAAAAGAGTAGAAAGAAATGTTACTTTAAAAAATGTTAGTTTAAAAAATGAGAAAATGAAATAATATTATCTGTTAGTATATTAAGAAGAGGAGTATGAAACAAGAAGGAGAAAGATATAAATATTTATCGAGATGGACATTGAATAAATTGAAAAAATTTGCACGAGATCATGGCCCTTTAATTGTTGTACAAGATAGTAGAAGGAATAAAGTAAATAAACGATCTTATTACAACGCTGTAAAAACAT
Organism: Zoroaster sp. YZ-2022; assembly: GCA_029582265.1. Lineage (NCBI taxonomy): Eukaryota > Metazoa > Echinodermata > Asteroidea > Forcipulatida > Zoroasteridae > Zoroaster > Zoroaster sp. YZ-2022. The sequence continues at coordinate 26,903,142 of CM055828.1, read as the reverse complement.
ATTGGAAAAAATATATAAAGGGTAAGCCATTAACGAGTTTAACAAAAAGTCAACTTGTGGCTGTTATAGAAGCAGAAAATATTCCAGTGAGAGGAGGAAGATATTTGCGAAAAGATTACTATAAGATTGTAAAAGATTGGCGCCATGGTGTTTTAAAATTTGATGAACCAGCGATTGATGGTGGAGAATATTTACGGAGGCGAACGATGACGGTACCATTTGGTCATAAAAGAGAAAAAGATATAAAATTATTTTTTAAGGGTGTCGAAGCACCGATAATTGAAAAGATGACTTTAGATTTACAAGAATTAGGATCGTTTAAGTTTATGATATACGTATGGGTTAAATATTATAGAGAAACTGAAGATGGGATTGAATTTACAACTCCTTCTCATCATTTTGCTGAACAAGTAGTTTTATTCAATATGAATAATATTAAAGCTGAATTAGCTACGAGTTTTGCGAGAATTGAAGAAATTATAGAAAGATATATCACTGGTGGTACTGGATGGAAGTTAGATCGTATTGTACAATTAGATGTTACAATTTCAAAATATAGACCTTTGAGGGGCGGTTCTTATATCGAGCTACCTTATAATATAACAAATAAAAAAGCCTGCATCAACGTAAAAAACAAAGACGATAATTGTTTGCGATGGTCGCTTCGTGTACATCGTTTCAGCGTTAAACAAAACGCTGAAAGAACGTCTAAATACCCGGCAGAGGACGGTTTTAATTTTGATGGTATCGAGGCTCCTACACCGATCGATCAGATTAAACGAGTTGAGATACAAAATGGCATAGCGATAAACGTTTATGGTTTGGAAGGTGAATACAATTCAGTCGTTCCTTTTTACATTAGTGATGAAGATTATGAGAAGGAACGTATAAAATTATTATTGATTCAAGAAGAAGAAGAAGAAGAAACTAGATCTCACTACGTATATATTAGGGATTTTAATAAATTACTTTATAATCAAACAAGGCATAAAGCTAAAAAGCACTTTTGCGATCGTTGCTTACAATGTTTTACTAGAGAAGATATACTTTTAGATCACATGAAAGAGTGTAGAGGTGTAGGTGGTAGAGCGATGAAATACGTGTTGCCGATAAAGGGTATAAACGATACAATAAAATTTGAAAATTTTTATAAAAAGATGAAAGTTACTTTTTGTACATATACAGACTTTGAAGCACTGCCAGTTTCAATGAGTAAAACTCTAGGTGCTAAATCTTATACCACGGAAGAGCACATTCCGTGCAGTTATTCGTACATTATTGTTCGATGCGACAGTGAAATTTTTAGTCAGTACACATACAGGGGTGAAGATGCGGTTAAAGATTTTTTAAATAAAATGGCGGATGAAGTAAAAAAGATTAATAAGATATTTGCCAGACCCGAACCAATGATTATGACGGAAGAAGATGTAGAAGATTTTTTTAAAGCTAAACAGTGTTGGATATGTGAAAAATATTATTGGCACCACCCTAACAACCCAAATTGTCTTTGTTGGGTTTGTAAAAAAGAACGTTTTAAAGAATTAAATTTTCAAAAAGAAGAAAATAAAGAAAAATATAAACTACGAATAATAGAAATATTTAAACAATATAAAATAGACGAATTAAAAGAATTAGAAGACAAAGGTGAAATAATAGAAGAATTTAAAGCTACAAAATTAAACGAACTAATAGAAGAATTTAAACGAGAAAAATTAGAGAAAAAATTAGAAAATTTTGTGCAAAAGAAAATAAAAAATTTAAAAGAATCTTACATAAAAGTTAGAGATCATTGTCACATAACTGGAAAATATAGAGGCGCGGCACATCATAGATGTAATTTGCAAGTGAGATTAAAACCAGATTATACACCTATACCTGTTTTTATTCATAATTTACGAGGTTACGACTCTCATCTCATCATGCAAGGAATGAGTCAAACAGAAGGAAAACTGACATGTATTGCGAATAATATTGAAAAGTACATTTCTTTTGCAAACGGCTAACTACGATTTCTCGATAGTTTTCAATTTTTACCTTATTCGCTCGATAAAATAGTTGAATCGAGTAAATCTTTTCGTATCACGAAATTATGTGAACCCGATTTAGAAAAATTTCGTCTTTTAACACAAAAGGGTATGTATTGTTACGAATACATGGATAGTTTTGAACGTTTTGAGGAAACTGAACTTCCTGAGAATTTTTTTTTATAGTAATTTAAACAACTCACACATTACTGACAAAGAATACGAGCACGCAAAGAACGTTTACAAAACGTTTGGCTGTAAAAATCTAGGTGATTATCACGATTTGTATGTGCGTACCGATACTTTGTTATTAGCGGATGTTTTTGAAAATTTTCGCACTACTTGCATGAAACAATATGGTTTAGATCCAGCTCATTATTATACCAGTCCGGGTTAGTTTTGGATAGTTTTGAACGTTTTGAGGAAACTGAACTTCCTGAGAATTTTTTTTTATAGTAATTTAAACAACTCACACATTACTGACAAAGAATACGAGCACGCAAAGAACGTTTACAAAACGTTTGGCTGTAAAAATCTAGGTGATTATCACGATTTGTATGTGCGTACCGATACTTTGTTATTAGCGGATGTTTTTGAAAATTTTCGCACTACTTGCATGAAACAATATGGTTTAGATCCAGCTCATTATTATACCAGTCCGGGTTTAAGTTGGGACGCTTTATTAAAACATTCAAAAGTTTCTTTAGAGTTGTTGACAGATATCGACATGTATTTATTTATAGAAAAAGATTTGAGAGGAGGAATAGTTATGGTGAGCAATAGATACTCTAAAGCAAACAATCCAAAATGTGACGGTTACGATCCATCAAAACCAACGAGTTACATTTTAAATTTAGACGCAAATAATTGGTACGGTCATGCGATGAGTCAACCATTACCAACTGGTAAATTTAAATGGTTGCCTCAAGAACAAATAGATGATTTTTATGAAAAGAAAAAGAACAAAATAAAATATAAAAAGGATTAAAATATGGAAGAGGTCGTATTTTAGTTGATTTGGAATATTTAGTTGATTTGGAATATCCACCTAATTTACACGATTCTCATAACGATTATCCGCTTGCGCCAGAGAAATTAACGGTACCGAGAGAATGGATGTCACCGTATCAACTCAAATTATTGGGTGACAACAAACCCGCTCCAAACGTTCAAAAATTAGTTGCTACTTTAAGCCCCTTTTTGCTACGGTAGAGCACGATTTTTCAATTATTTACAATCGCAACGGCGTCGTGGCCATGTTCGTGGTCAATCGTGGTCCACCGTAGCGCACCGTAGTAGATCTTGATGGCACCGTGGAGTAGCACGATTTTTTTGGAATGTTCAAAAAAATCTTGCTCTACCGTAGCGGTGGAAAAAATCGTGGTCCACCGCAGCAGCATCGTATTACAGTCGTACCGTTGTCTTGACGTTGTCGTGGTATGTCGTGACGGCGTCTTGTTCATTCGTACTCATTCGTGGTGGCCGCAACACCTACGGTAGGCCAAGACTTCGCTACGATGCTGATACGATGCCGATACGATGGTACTGCGACCTAGCAAGACTTAAACAAGACGCCAACAAGACGCCAGCAAGAACAACAACGACAAAATCCAAATAATTATAAATTCACCATTTGCGCCTTTTCCGTCATGTGATTAATTAAATCGTACAGGCTTCTTGTTAAATCATACTGGCGTCGCACTGGCGTCTTGTGAAATCGTACTGACGCCATAGTGACGTCGTAGTACAATCTTGGCATTTCTTGGTACGCCGTGACAAATCTTGACGATGTCGTAACTCTACCGTAACACTGTCGTGGCACTATCGCACTACCGGTACTGCCGTACCACATCATGACGGTGTCTTGATAGCGTCTTGACAAGACGTAGAATTCGATTGACTTTGAACTTTTTGAGTGTGAATTGCTACGGTACAGCACGACTGAGCACGATTTTTCAACTTTTAAAAATCGTGCTCTACCGTAGCAAAAATCGTGTAAGTGGGAAAGGGGCTTTAGGCAACAAAACAAAATACGTCATTCATTATCGCAATTTAGAAAAATATTTACAACTCGGTATTTGATGAATCACCATGGATGAAATCCTACATTGATTTAAACACTCAATTTAGAAAAAATGCAACGACAGATTTTGAGAAAGACTTGTACAAACTGATGAATAATTCAGTTTTTCGAAAAACTATGGAGAATGTACGAAATCGCGTTGATGTGGATCTCGTGAGACCAAACAATAAATTAGACAAAATACGCATCCGTAAAAAAGTAGCAAAGCCGAATTTTGCCGAGCAAAGGATTTTTAAAGGCTTTGACTTGGCAGCGATTCATATGTACAAAACAAATCTTGTACTTAACCGTCCTATTTACGTAGGAATGTGTATTTTTGAATTAGCTAACCTCCACATGTACGATTTTTATTACAATCATTTAAAAAAGAAATACGGAGACAAGTGCAAACTACTTTACACGGATACAGATAGTTTAATAGTTGAGATTGAAGCTGAAGACGTTTATAAAGACATGCTAGAAGATAAGGATTAAATACGATTTTAGTAATTATAATAAAGATCATATTTTATATTCGGAAGAGAATAAAAAAGTGATTGGAAAATTTAAAGACGAAACAAAGGGAATTCCTATCGCTGAAGTTGTAGGTTTAAGAGCAAAAATGTACTCGATACTTTTATCGATAGAAATAGAAATAAAAAAAGCTACTAGCTTAAGACCTAGTGTTTTTTCAAAAGAATTTAAAAAAGCTAAAGGCGTTAAAAAACAAGTTTTAGAAAAGATAATTAACCACGAAAACTTTAAAGATGTTTTATTTGAAAATAAAACGCTTCGTCACCATATGAAATTTATTAGAAACAATGGTCATCATCTTTACACTATAGACGTTTACAAAAAATCATTAGACGGTCTTGATACAAAGAGATATATTTTACCAAACATAATAGACACTTTAGCTTATGGTCATTATAAAATATAAAAAAATTGCCTTATTTATATAATAATTTTTTAGGTGGATTTTCCGTATCCGACGGTACAATTTTTAATTCTTCTCTTACAAAACTACGAGCTGGAGCAGATGATTCTAAATAATACATAATGGGTTGACTCGGTGCTTTTATGGTTTTACTAATGTTATAAATTTTTATACTCCATACTCAATAAAGGATCGGTCGCGCGACGTCTCGTATCTTTTTCAGCTTACCGGGTGCGTATAAATATCTAACTAACGAGTTTAAAGGAATTGTTTTTTCATTTGGTGCAAGCGCTGGTGAGGCTGGATTTTGCTTGACGAGTTGTAATTTAATCGCATCTTTAGGTTTTAAATGTATAAGTCTAGTTGTTGAGTTAATTAATGCTTTTACGACCAACGGTAATCTTTTAACCCACTTTTTATTTCTTTCATTGGTTACGATTTCTTTAGCGTATTGATGAGAAAATAATCTTTCGGCTAAAGTTCTATTAAATCGCTCTACACTGTAAAAAATAATTGGTCATTTTGACTAAAACAAAATAGTCCAGCATGATGTCTGACATGACTTATTATAATTAGTCAAAAACTTAGTGCTTGACTAGTGGATTTAGTCAAAAATGCGACTAGAATTAATTAGTCCTATGACTAGATTTAAATGATGTCTCATACGACTAATCTTTAGTCCAGCAACCTTTTAGCTTAGTCCAGCGACTTTTTAGCTTAGTCCAGTGACTTTTTAGCTTAGTCCAGTGACTTTTAAGATTAGTCCAGCACCTTAATATTAATCATTCAAAGTTATGACTAATGGCATTAGTCAAAGACAATTTTGGTTTTGACAAGTTAGCATCGGTCTATCAGCTAATGATGAATGAACACTTTCTGCAACAAAAAGGAAAGCCACATGTGTCTTTATTATATGCAAACAATTCAGTTAACACTAAATTTACTCAATACTGTCTTTTAACAATTATTTCACCCAAAGTGGAATACCGTAATTCAAACGTTCAAGAGACAATTGTCCATTATAACTGGTGCTGATTTATTTATATTTATAACTGGTGCTGATTTATTTATATTTATAATAGAATCATAATACAATAGAAAAAAGGGTCAGTATCCTCTCGATCAGAGCAGACTTTCAACAGGGCATGGAATCGATGCCCTAGTTTAAGATGAACACAGTGCATGGCTGCAAATTACTGGCTCATTTATGCAGCAGCAACAGTAATATAACCTTATCATGTGGAAAATTATTTTCAGGCCCCGATGTAACAAGCACCGTGATTCCAGGCCCTGTTGATCATGATGATACTGCACCTTGAAACATGCAAAATATCTTTCTGCATATCAAGAGCTTTAATCAATGCACACATACCACTAAAATGTGTCCTATAAAACTTGATTTTCTATTTCCTAGTTTGGTCAACCATCCAATTATGTCACTTTAAAAGAGGATGGTGTAACATGTATACATGTACACATAAACAGCTCTATGACTGATTACTTTGATGAGGTCAGATTTGATCCAGAAACAGACACTAGCCAGTTTGTAAACCAATCAAAAACCTTTGTCAAAATATGAACTTGAATGCATTTAGGTTTGTTATACATCTATGCAAATTCATTTTTGCAAATTCCAAGATAGAATGCAGTGTTCCCTTCAAAAGTTGACTGACTCCATGTACATAACAACACATTGGCCCCAAAAATTAATTTAAAAGTGGAAGTTACATGCTAAGGCCCCCCAAAAAAGTCTCCGTTTCTGGTCATCGGTTGGCTTCAAAGGCTTAGGTTACTTTTAAGACACCTGTGGATAATAAAACAATTGTGATGGTACCGTAATTTTTCTTCGAAAAAATATGCAAAATTTTAAAGAATTAACAATTCATTAAAATTCTTTACTGGCATATGAAGATATATTACACATGGTATGCATGTGTAAAATGCCTGATTTGTTAAAGGCATTATGAAATGGGAATTTATTTACTTGAAAACATTATGCACAACTCTATTTCCATGCTAAAATCACTTTTCTACCAATTGTCAGATTGTGGATGTTTTGATACACTTTATGGCTATATTTGTCGTATGCTAATGAGAATTTGTATATTCATGAGCGAATTAGTAATGTCACAGCAGGAATCAGATGCAACGTCACAGTTGATTTGTGTACAAAATTTCATTGAATTCCATGTCTTTTCAAAAGTCAGTTCTCTTAATTTGTGTCTGGTTACCAATCAGAAAACTTGATGAGGTGACCACTGTTTTCTTGGGCAAGGTTTAGGGTTTGAATTTGTCACTTTCAGTGCTGCTGTAAACACTGAGTTCATGTTGTGATCTCACAAACAGAACGCTCATGTGTCAAGAATAAGCATGAACATTTTGTTACAAATTTAAACAGTACAATCAGTCTTTACTGCAAAAAATAGACTTCCCATAAAATTGCATTTCATATGTCCTTTAACTTGGAGATTCAGTAATGAACTAAAATTTCCCATACAAAAATGTACAGACATATATATTAGAAATGTGATGTTTTTGGATGTTAACAAATTTTGCACTGGAAGGGTATCAAATACAATGGCATTTTACAAGGTTTTAATGTGAGGTAAGAGACTTGTAATATTTTCCTCCTTTTATAAGGACTTTTATAAGGAAATTGAGTAAATTACAAAACTTAATTTGACCTTACAGTCCCTCTTTAAAGGATACATTTACTACAAGATCTACTTCAAATGTTTTGGTTGAGTTTTTGATGGGGCATGAAAATTAATCAGAGAATTAAATGTTGTTATTTAGCTTCTCTAACAGAGATAAAACACTTCGTTCGAGAGGAATATTGTCCTGAATATTCAGGACAATCTTCTGGAAAAATTACAATGTTTTTTTAAGGCAGGTAGGATAAGCTAAATTGAAAACATAAAAACTTGCGAGAAATACGGTAACGGCTGTCATTAAGTTGTTAGAGCTGCTAACAGCAATCTCATCGATTATGACGTCAAATGAAGTGCATAGATTTATTTCAGTACTGTCGCCCTGGATTATCGGCCAAGCTTTGAAGTTATCCTGTACATCAAAAACAAAAACAAACAAAACATTTTTACACTCCAGTCTGTAGTATTGTAGAGGATAAAAATGCTAACTTGTGGTTTACTTTGGAAATCACCAATACTCTTACTAAAATGCAATAATGAACTCGGCCTGCATTTAATTGTGGATATATGCATTTAACCATTATGAACTGACTGCATACATGGCCTAGCGCATACACTAACTTAGCAGAGTGCACCCATTATGCACTATTAAGCATTCCTCAAGCACCCAGTGTTTTTGCTCTAACTAAAATTAAAGAGTACAATGCATACAGTGCAGTGCATAGAATGCAAGGTCTCAATCAGTTTCTTACCTCCTCTTCACCCAAAATCAGCATATTGCTAATTTTTTCTTTAAGAGTGCACGGTACGCCAACGATGGCAGCTATACTGACAGCCTCTGTAAAAAATGCAAAATAGCAAACTCAATCAGTTTAAACAAATATTTTAGGCCTATTGTTTTTTAGAATATGTGAGCATATACTTTTATTAGCTTAGTTTTATATAATATTTTTGGAAAGAACCTGGCTTTTTGAAAACCAAACCAAACAAAAAAGTTTTATGGTTATCAACTGCAAGGCCAAAATGCCACTCGAAAGAAAACAAATTGAAACAGGCAAAGGTGAAATTGACAGAGGCAGACATTATCTGTTAACAGTAATATATATCCTTATTTATCAATCCATTTTTTTTAGTTCAGGTCCCAAAAGCTGGTACCACTTTTTTATAATTAAACTAAGCAATCATTTCACTTTACATGAGGGTTAGTTGTAGGATACCTCTGCGACTCTTGTCATCACGTTGGAGACTATTGTCGTCCAAGGCCTGCTTCAGAGTAGCTGCTGGTTTCTTTAGACCACTGCTAAACTTGACGATTACACCGCCATACTTTTGTAGACCTGCATCCAAGACCTGTCTGATGTTCTCTCCACCAGCTTGTAGTCGACTGAATTCCGTCTGGATCTATTGGTTACAAATTATTTATGTATCATTTTTATTAAAATAAATGTGGCAATGTTACCTTTTCAAAAGGCCTCTTAATGCATCCAGACCCATGGGCATTTTCCACTACAATTTCTAATGATTGGGGAAAATGTGAACTTCACAAAATCATATTCCTTAAACACAGAGGACCATTCACCCTTTCCCTCAACTATAGTAGTTACATTTTTAGATCATTACAAAAAGTATATATAACAAAAATGATATGTTCCCCAGTCAGTGAGCACCGATTTGGCTACAATGTCATAACATGCCCATAAGAATTTCCTTGACCAACATTTAGAGCAATGGGTTAATTAGCAGTTTATGTTTTAATTACTTTATAAGAGATTTTTTATCTCTAGAAAGTATAAACCATCCCCAAACTTAAAACAAGAATAATAATGAAAGCAAACCTCTTCTTCATCAAACAGCCAAGGATAAACATCTTGGATCTCTTTAACTGTTGAAGTCCCTCTAGTTATGAGTTGTCTTCGATCTGCTAATGTGGCAGACATTGCCAGGTTGACGTGTTCGTGGTTAGGTTTCTTCTTCTTTGTCTCCTGCTTCATCCAAGATATGTGGGCACATATTGACGCATCATCCTCAGAGGAGGGCCTCAATGGTTTATAGTTGGCCATGCCCCACTGTGGAAGAGATTGTAATGTCTTTGATGGGGCTGGATCACTGCTTGATATAGACTTCCTCTTGTGCTGAATGACTGATGGAACATGTTTGTCCTCTCGCTTCCTAGAATTTGCAAACTTATACTGAAGTCGGTATTTCCAGAGGCTCTGAGACAAAATAACATTATTTTAAAAAAGTCACCAAAAGTAATGTTTGTTTTTACAAAATAAGCTATCAAAATTTTGAAAGTAACTGACTTCCGTTATGAAGTATATTCATCTTTTTATGAGAAATAGGTGGAACATAATTTGTTATTCCATTTTTTGGTCCATAAGTAAAAGCATTGTTATTCATGTATGTTGACATTTTTCAATTCCCAGATAAAGATAAATCATGCTACTTAAAAACCAAGTCAAGTACAAAACCTAGTAACATGGTCAATTAATACTTACTTGTGCATTATCGATAGTCATGTTTGGCTGGTGAGCCAAATTAGGCGATTTGTCAAATAGAAGATTAACTATTTTCTTGTACTGTTCTGATGTAGGATAGCTGGCAGAAACAGAAAACAGTAAAATAAAATAGTAAAGTAAACAAAATATACTCATCAAACAAAGTTAAGGACCACTTTTTATTTTTAACATATTTTCTTTATAGCACATATTAAGGACAAGAAAATGCCTACATATGAATGTCCTGTATGACCTCCAAGACACAGTAATCGATTTCACATGTGGTTTGTTTAAATTGTTGCATAACTTCTTTCTAAACTTGTCACAACCTGAAAATGGGTGTTTTTGTTGTGTCAGCTGACCACATAAAGTGGTACAAAAGTCCATGCAAGTGCTTTTCCTTGCATTTCCCACCAAGCTCAGGCAGTATTCTGACAAGAGAGATGCCTAGACGCCACTTGAGTGAAGTAGAGGTTGCACGAGCCATAGGGATGCTGGACGCTGGCTTCAGCCAGCGACGAGTAGCTGAGATGATGGGTGTGTCTCACAGTGTCATCAGTCGCGCTAACCAACGACACCGGGAGACAGGGCGATACTCAGAGAGACCCCGTACTGGCCGCCCATCAGCAACAACTGCGAGGAATGACCGCTACTTAGTGACTCTTTGTCGTCGCAACCGCTTCAGTAGTGCTCGCAGACTCAATCACCAATTCGCTGCTGCAACTGGGGTGACTGTTTCGAATCAAACCATCCGTAACCGACTTCACAGAGCCGACATGCATGCCAGGAGGCCACTGCAATGCATCCCATTAACCCCTGCTCACAGAAGAATCCGTCTCAACTGGGCTCGTGACCATGTGGGATGGACCCAACAGCAATGATATGAGGTACAAACTTGCAAAACATCTTCAAGAAGCAGCAATACTGCCCACACTCTGTCATCTACTGGTACTCTATCACCTACCATGAGTGGTAAAAGACGAAGAAAACACCAAGCCTGAACAGCTTTTTGTTTAACTTTAAATTTCCCTAGTTGTGTAGCCATTTTAGATGGTTTGTTTGTTTTGTCAGTCCCATGATACGGAAAGTTGTCTACTTGTTCGTTTAAAAACTCTAGGGTGAAATATTCTTCCCTGACACAGTGACGAATTACTTTGTCAATAACGTCCGGAACTATTCCTTCAAAAATCATGAGCAATATCTGGTGGTAAGCCATGAATGACATGAAAATGTTCAAGTTGGTTAAGCGGACTTTCTCTCTTGATACCATACACACGTGCAACATCAGGCATTTGAGTTGCTAATTTTGCTTGTTGGTTGTATGAGTCCTTCCTTCTTAAAACAACATCTGTGTCACGGAAATGGTCTTTCATGGTGTTCTTGGTGATCATGCAATATCTACACAAACGCTCTGTGTTGTTTTCTTGAAAAGCCCCAATTCCATGTGCTGCCAAGTTGTCACGCGCAACCATTGAAAGATCACTGGGGTGCGAACTACTTGGGCGAGCTTCGCGGGCGAGGCGAACGGGCCGCGGCGAGCTTCGCGGGCGAACTCGCCGAAGCGGTTCGCCCGGCGAACTCTTGACCGTTTCGCCAGGCGAACTTCGCCCGGCAGGCTTCGCCCAGGCGAACTGCATGACGAACTCGCTGACTGACCTTGACCTTCGCGGCCGGCTTCGCCGAAGCGAACTTCGCGGCGAACTATGGCGTCGCGAGGCGAACTCGCGAAAGCGAACTTCGCGGGCGAACTTCGCGGGCGTTCGCGGGCGGCGAACCGCGGGCGAACTCGCGGCGAACTGGCAGGCGAGCTTCGCGGGCGGGCTTCGCTGACGGTTCGCCGGGCGAACTTCATGGCGGGCTCGCGGAAGCGAGCTTCGCCGGTGACTCGCGGCGAACTTCGCCCGAGAAGCGGGCTCGCCAGCGAACTCGCGGGCAACTTCGCCCGGCGAACTTCATGAGCGAACTTCGCCGGAAATGACTTCATGACGAACTACGCGCGGCGAACCGCGGCGAACTTCGCTGACATTGCCAGGCGAGCTTCGCCCGGGCGGGCTTCGCGAAAGCGAGCTTCGCGGCCTTCGCCAGCGAACTTCTTGGGCGGGCTTCGCCGGCGGCTTCGCCGGGTAAGGCTTCGCCGGCAATTCGCCCGTGGCGAGCTTCGCCAAGCTGTCGCGGGCGGGCTAAGCGGGCTCGCGGGCGAGGCTTCGCGGCGAACTTCGCGAAGCGAACGCCCAGCCGAACTTCGCGGCGAACTCGCGGCCCGAGCTTCGCGGGCGGGCTTCATGAGCGAGGCTTCGCCCGGGCGGGCTTCATGGCGAACTTCGCCCGGCGAACTACGCGGCGGGCTTCTTGGCCCGAACTTCGCCAGGCGAACTCGCGGGCGGGCTTCCTTGACGTTCGCGGCGGGGCTCATGTGAACTACGCCGAAGCGGCTTCGCCAGCGAACTCGCCGAGGCCCGGGCTTCGCCCGGGCGACTGGCGGCCAGAACCGCCCGAAGCGAACTGCGGGCGAACTCGCGAAGCGGGCTCGCCGGGCGAACTCGCAGCCGAACTTCGCCCGGGCGAACTAAAGGCGGTTTCGCCAGCCGAACGCCGGGCGAACTTCGCCGAAGCGAACTTCGCCGGGCCGGGCTTCGCCTGACTGAACTTCGCCCGGGCGAGCTCGCCCGGCCGAACTCGCCGGCCCGAACTTCTTGGCGAAACTTCGCGGGCGGCGAGCTACGCCCGAGCGAAACTTCGCGGGCGAACTCGCCCGAGCGGGCTTCGCCCGGGCGGGCTTCGCGGCGAAACTTCGCCCGGCGAACTTCGCCCAATGACTTCGCGGGCGGGCTTCTTGAGCGAACTAGCGGGCGAACCATGACGAACTGGCGGGCGAACTCGCGGCGGGCTCGCCCAGGCGGTTTCGCAGGCGAGCTTTCGCGGGCGCTCGCCAGGCGCGACTTCGCGGGCGAACTTCGCTTGAAGGCGAACTTCGCGGGGCCCGAACTCGCGGGCGAACTGGCCAGGCGAACTAAGCGAGCGGCTTCGCCCGGCGAACTCGCGAAAGCGAACTTCGCCCGGCGAACTTCGCCCAAGCCCGAACTTCGCCCGGCGAACTTCGCGAGCGAACTCGCGGGCCCGACTCGCGGCGAAACTTCGCGGGCCAGGCTTCATGGCCGAACTTCGCGGCCGAACTTCGCCCAGCGAACTTCGCGGGCGAGCTTCGCCCGAAGCGAAACTTCGCGAGGCGAACTGGCGGCGAACTGCGAGGCGGGCTTCGCCCAGGCCGGGCTTCGCCCGGGCGGCGAACTCGCGGCGGGCTGGCGGGCCGGGCTTCGCCGAAGCGAACTCGCGGGCGAACTTCGCCGAGCGAGCTTCGCCCGGGCGGGCTTCGCCAGGCGAACTTCGCGGGCGAACAAGCGGGCTCGCGGGCGAACTCGCGGCGAAACCATGAAGGCCCGGGCTTCATGGTAACTTCGCCGAAGCGAGGCTTCGCGGCCAGTTTCGCCGGGCGAACTGCGCCCGGCCCGGGCTCGCGGGCGGGCTCGCCCGGCCCGACTCGCGGCGAACTGGCAGGCGAACTTCGCGGGCGAACTGGCAGGCCAGGCTCGCCGGGCCGAACTCGCGAGCGAACCGCCCGGCGAACTCGCCGGCGAGCTTCGCCGGGCGGGCTCATGACGAAACTCGCGGGCGAACTTCATGGCGAAGCGAACTCGCCGGGCGGGCTTCCATGACCGAACTTCGCGTGACTTCATGAGCGAACTTCGCGCGAGAAGCGAACTCGCCCGAAGCGAGCTTCTTGAAGCGAGCTTCGCCCGAGCGAGCTTCGCGGCGAACTGCGCCCAGCGAACTGGCAGGCGAACTCGCCAGCGAGCTCGCCCGGCGGGCTTCGCCAGCGGCTTCGCGGCGAACGCGGCAGGCTTCGCCCGGCGAACTACGCCGTGACTTCGCCCCGGGCGGGCTTCATGGCGAGCTTCGCCGAAGCGGGCTTCGCCCGGCGAAACTTCGCGGCGAACTCGCTTGAAGCGAACTTCGCCCGGGCGAACTGTGGCCAAACTTCGCCCGGGCGGGCTTCGCCCGGCGAGCTCGCCCGGCGGAAACTTCGCCCGGGCGAACTACGCCAGGCGGCGAGCTACGCCCAGCGGTTTCGCCGGGCGAACTACGCGGCGAAACTTCGCGGGCGAACTTCGCCAGCGAACTCGCCGGGCCGAGCACCATGGCCCAGGCTTCGCCCGGGCTTCGCCGAAGCGAGCTTCGCCGGGCGAACTTCGCCAGCGAACTACGCCCGGCGAACTTCGCCAGCGACTTCGCCGGGCGAACTTCATGACGAAACTCGCCGGGCGGGCTCGCGGCGAACCGCCGGGCGAACTCGCCGAAAGCGAACTTTCGCCCGGGCGAACTGGCGCCCGGCGGGCTTCGCCGGGCGAACTCGCGGGCGAACTGCGCGGGCGGCGAACTGCCCGGCCGAACTGCGGCCCGAACTATGACGAACTCGCCAGGCGAACTCGCCCGGGCGAACTTCGCGGGCGAACTCGCCGGCGAATTTCGCCGGGGGCGGGCTGCTGGCCAGCTCGCCGGGCTTAATTTCGCCAGCGGGCTTCGCCGGGCGAACTTCGCGGCGAACTCGCCGGGCCCGAACTGCCAGGCGAGCAGCGGCGAAACTCGCCCAGCCCGAACCATGACCCGAACTATGAAGCCCGAGCTTCGCCGGGCGAACTCGCGGCGAGCTTCGCGGGCGAACTCGCGGCGAACTCGCCGGGCGAACTTCGCCCGAGCGAACTCGCGGGCGGGCTTCATGACCCAGCTTCGCCGGGCGAGCCGCCCAGCGAACTCGCGAGGCCCGAACTCATGGCGAACTGGCGAGGCCCGAACTCGCCCGGCCCGAACCTTCGCGGGCGAACTCGCGGCGAGCTTCGCGGGCGGTCGCCCAGCCCAGCTTCGCGGGCGAACTCGCCCGGCCAGGCTTCGCGGGCGAACTTCGCCAGCGAACTTCGCGGCCAGCTCGCCGAAGCGGGCTTCGCCCAGGCCGAACTTCGCGGCGAACTTCGCGGCGGGCTTCGCGGCGAACTGCGCCCGGTGAAACCGCGGCGACTCGCGGGCGGGCTTCGCCAGGCTGACTCGCGGCCCGAGCGCCGGGCGGCGGTTCGCCGGGCGGCGAACCGCCCGGCCAGCTTCGCAGGCGGGAGCTTCGCCAGGCTTCGCCGGCCGAACTTCGCGGCCGAACTTTCGCCCGGCCTTTCGCCGAAGCGAGCTTCGCGGGCAAACTCCTGCCGAACGAACTTCGCCGGGAAAAGCGAACTGCGGCGAACTCGCCGAAGCGAGCTTCGCGGGCGAACTCGCGGCGAACTACGCCAGCGGGCTTCGCCGGCCGAACTATGACGAGCCGCCGGAAGCGAACTGTGACGAACTGCGGGCGGGCTTCGCGAAGCGAACTCATGACCCATTTCGCCCGGCAACTTCATGACCCGAACTGTGACGAACTCGCCCCGTCTGTTTTTGGAAAAGTTAAAACTCTGTACCACGGTGGGTCTTGAACCCATCTGGGCAATTTTCAGTTTCTATCTCACAGTGGGTTAACCACTGGGTTAACCAGTTCAGCCACTTGGTCACCCACCACCACCCCAAAATTTCTAATATATACACCTCAAAGTCTTTAGGAGAGTGTTTGTGGAAAAAGGGAAAACAGAACTCTGGACTACGGTGGGTCTTGAACCCATGTGGGGAATTTTAGGTTTCCATCTCACAGTGGGTTAACCAATTGAGCCACTTGGTCGCCCACCACAAACGCGGAATTTCTAATATATAAACCTCAAAGTCTATACTTGGGGAAATTTAGCACCCTCTATCTGGAAGTCAGCTCATGGGATATGGACTTAAAAGAAATAACAGTAATCATATCCTTACTTAATGATATAAACAATAGATTAAGAAAGAGTCTATAATTATGACACTAGTGTTAACACATTAAATAAAAAAGAGGTATATAATTAAACTCAAATACAACTATTTCAAGCACAGCAAGTGGTCTAGTGGGTTAGACTCTTGACTAATAAGTAGGAGGTCCTGAGTTCAAGCACAGAGTTTTTTATTTTTATTCTGACTGATGTCATTCTAAGGTTTATATCTAAGGTTTATAATTAAACTCAAACGCATATGTCCTAACGACAGCAAGTGGTCTAGTGGATACTGATGTTGACTTGTAAGCAGGAGGTCCTAGGTTCAAACCCAGTCTAATGTTTGTTTGTTTTTACTCGGACTGATGTCATTCTAATTAATTAAACTCAAACACTATTATCTTAAGCGCAGCTAGTGGTCTAGTGGATAAGAATCTTGACTTGTAAGTAGGAGGTCCTAAGTTCGAGCCCAGGATGTCCTAGGCTAGAGTCTAGTATTTTTTTACATTTTATTCTGACTGATGTCATTCTAACACTCTTGTCTTATAAGTAGGAGGTCCTGAGTTCAATCCCGGTGTTTTTAATTTTTATTCTGACTGATGTCATTCTAAGGTCCCAATTTCAAGCCCAGTGATTTTTATTTTTATTCTGACTTAGCAGCTCTATGAAATTAAGCCCAGACCTAATTGTAGCCCGTATAATTATGTGAAAAATATGATTTAATACAAATACCATACTAATTTGTACTTGATGTGAGATACTAATTGCATACCTTCTGAGATTCCAACTGTTTCCATCTCACAGTGGGTTAACCAGTTGAGCCACTTGGTCACCCACCACCACCCCGGAATTTCTAATATATAAACCTCAAAGTCTATACTTGGGGAAATTTAGCACCCTCTATCTGGAAGTCAGTTCATGGGATATGGACTTAAAAGAAATAACAGTAATCATATGCTTACTTAATGATATAAACACTAGATTAAGAAAGAGTCTATAATTATGACACTAGTGTTAACACATTAAATAAAAAAGAGGTATATAATTAAACTCAAATACAACTATTTCAAGCACAGCAAGTGGTCTAGTGGATAAGACTCTTGACTAATAAGTAAGAGGTCCTGAGTTCAAGCCCAATGTTTTTTTATTTTTATTCTGACTGATGTCATTCTAAGGTTTATATCTAAGGTTTATAATTAAACTCAAACGCATATGTCCCAACGACAGCAAGTGGTCTACTGGATACTAATGTTGACTTGTAAGCAGGAGGTCCTAGGTTCAAACCCAGTGTAAGTCTTTTTTTTTTTACTCGGACTGATGTCATTCTAATTAATTAAATTCAAACACTATTATCTTAAGCTCAGCTAGTAGTCTAGTGGATAAGACTCTTGACTTGTAAGTAGGAGGTCCTAAGTTCGAGCCCTGCATGTCCTAGGCTCGAGTCTAGTATTTTTTATATTTATTCTGACTGATGTCATTCTAATGTTTATGTCAAAGATTTATAAATAAACTCAAACACAAATGTCATAAGGACGGAAAGTGGTCTTACTAGTGGATAACACTCTTGGCTTATAAGTAGGAGGTCCTGAGTTCAATCCCGGTGTTTTTTATTTTTATTCTGACTGATGTCATTCTAAGGTCCCAATTTCAAGCCCAGTGATTTTTATTTTTATTCCGACTTAGCAGCTGTATGAAATTAAGCCCAGACCTAATTGTAGCCCGTATAATTAGGCCACATCAAAAAAAAATTGTTGAGCGTCCTTTTTTTTCGGGGGTGGGGGTGGGAGGGTGTTTTTTATTTTTATTTTATTTTTTTTAATTGAGTTTTTTGACATAGCAAAATATGAAATAAAAAAATTAAAAAATCATCAGAATCACTATAAAACAGGGGATTTTTTTTTTTTTTTTTAAATGTTTTTACTTGTTTTGTTAAACCCATTAACTCCTAGACTTCAGCAGTACCGCGTGTATCATCAGACAATGGCTCCCAGTCAAACTTGCCGTCTGAAAACTCCACGTAAAAATCCGAAATCGAAACATCAAGCTCGATATAGACCTTATGCGTTGACGTCATCACGCCGCCATCTTAGAGGTAAAACGATGATGAAACAATGGAAAACGCACATCTATACACGCGCGGCACACAGATTGGGCCAATGAGCAACCTTCTTTTGACCTCTAGCCGAGGGCGCCCTACTCAAATGACGTCATGTGCATAAGGTCTATTGCACGCAAACCAATCCTTCACCGTCGTGCTGGAGCCCTCACGGGCTATTGTTGCGACTACAATAGGCATTTTACTCGGGAAAATCCACACGAAAGCGAGTAGTACGGGGATTAAAAATCATGAATGGTTGACTGTACAGCATGAAAAACACATGTGAACTGAAAGCATGAAGTTCTCTGTGCTAGTCTGGTTCCCTGCCTCGCATAAACGAGTGAATATACTCGAATCAGTGCACACGACGACAGGGGACCAACCACCGCCGGCATTTTTTTTCGTACCACGCTTTGCAGCTTGGCCCCATAGCGAATGTGTAATACGAAAAAAATCCGCGCCGTGAGATCGAAACCTGTGGGATCGGGGTTTGACGCTTCGGCATAATACAAACTGTGTGCGCGGCGCAGAATGGAGCCAAATTTGACTGAAAAGATCGTTGAAAATGCCGTTCTATGATTTAAAAAAAAAAAAAAAAAAAGGGGTCGGGGGGTTTCGTAGGGTCGGGCGGGGACGATCAACAATTTTTTTTTTTATGTGGCCTTATGTGAAAAATATGATTTAATACAAATACCATACTAATTTGTACTTGATGTGAGATACTAATTGCATACCTTCTGAGATTCCAACTGTATAATCCATATTACTATATTGCAACAAAGTACTTCAACTGTCATGTGTAAAATGAGGTTGGTTATATAGATGGGAATTAATTGTCTTTTGTATGATACCCTGGTGGATATCGTCTGGTCTAAGGGTGCGGTTGGAACTACGATGCAGGGTGATATGACGTATTCTTATCCGTATTAAGGGAAACGTTTGATTAAAGATTATATAGTTTGTGAATTTAAGGGACAACATCGTCATGATCAGAGCACATTTTCATCAGGACATGGAGTCGGTGTTCTAGTTTAAAGATGAACAAAATAACTAAAATTACTGGTTCATTTATGCAACAGTAACGATAATATGACCGCATGCCAGTCAACTCGCCTCCTGGCAAACTCGCCCCTTACAATCTCGCCCCTTACAAACTCGCCCTGGGCTGGTGCACCATCTTGAGCCCACCACACATAACGGAACATTCCATTTTGCTGTCGCTGGAAGTGGATCTCCATCTGTGGCACAACCTCCTCGTTGATCATTTGAAGATAGGCCTGACCATTGATATTTCACTCAATCTAATGATTGAACATAAATCTGTGTCGATTTTGTTCAGCAGGAAAGTGAACCAACTGCAATTGTGCACCACAATTTCAAGACAGTGGTGCTCAATGATGCTTGACCCTGAATGTAACCCAAGGTATCATTGAAAAGCACATAGCTTCTGCTTTAAGATGATACCATGCTTTTGCTGGTAAACATATAGTCTGGCCATATTAACCCTTTAAAGTTGGATTACCTTTTTAAACACACTGTATAACAATAAAATATAGAAAATATTTCAAAATTAATAAAAAATATAAGGACCTCATTGGCCAGGTCAAGGTGACCATTGAGGTCATACTTGGGTCATCCTCTTTACATTGATACCTAACAGTGCCTGGCCAAAACGGTCTGACCACTAGAAACTGACCATTACATTTGGGGCGTTTTTAACAGCATGTACACTGTATATATGACAATAATAATATTAAAACATTAATAACAAATATAAGGACCCCAATGGCCGGGTCAAGGTGACCATTGAGGTAATCCTCAGGGTCATCCTCTTTACATTGATACCAAACAGTGCCCGGCCAAAAGGGTCTGACCACTAGAAACTGACCATTACATTTGGGGCGTTTTTAACAGCATGTACACTGTATATATGACAATAAAAATATTAAAAAATTAATAAAAAATATAAGGACCCCAATGGCCGGGTCAATGTGACCTTTGAGGTCATCCTTGGGTCATCCTCTATACATTGATACCTAACAGTGCCCGGCCAAAAGGGTCTGACCACTAGAAACTGACCATTACATTTGGGGCGTTTTTAACAGTATGTACCCTGTACATAGTAAATATTTTAAAATTAATAAAAAATATAAGGACCCCATTGGCCGGGTCAAGGTGACTATTGAGGTCACCCTTGGGTAATCCTCTTTACATTGATGCCTAACAGTGCCCGGCCAAAATGGTCTGACCACTAGAAACTGACCATTACATTTGGGGCGTGTACAGCATGTACACTGTATATATGACAATAACAATATTTAAAAATTAATAAAAAATATAAGGACCCCAATGGCCGGGTCAAGATGACTATTGAGGTCATCCTTGGGTCATCCTCTTTACATTGATACCTAACAGTGCCCGGCCAAAATGGTCTGACCACTAGAAACTGACCATTACATTTGATTTGGGGCGTTTTTAACGGCATGTACACTATATGACAATAAAAATATTAAAAAATTAATTAAAAATATAAGGACCCCTATGGCCGGGTCAAGGTGACCTTTGAGGTCATCCTTGGGTCATCCTCTATACATTGATACCTAACAGTGCCCGGCCAAAAGGGTCTGACCACTAGAAACTGACCGAATGCAATTGTCCCATATAGGACATGCATTAAATCGAATGTCAAACCAGTAACCGTTACTTGTTTGATATTGAATGTCAAACGTCAAATAAGTAATCAACTTCACGCCGTATAAAACCATCCCTTCCCTTCTACACTATCCCTACCTTTCTACAGTTGAGTTAAGCCTACGTCAGCGGCGTAGCCAGGACTTTTTCAGTGGGTGGGGGGGGGGGCACAGGGGGAATTGCTTTGCAGTGGGGGCCCAGGGTTATGGGTTTTTCCTTTCTTTCTTTTCTGTTTTTGGGGCACTATGATGATTTTTCGTGGGGCACCTGGGGGCCACTGGAAATTTGTGGGGACCCCCCCCGTAGCTACGCCGCTGGCCTACGTTAACGTTAGGTCTACAAGTTACGCCTGATTTTCTACAAATATGTTCCTAGGTTCAGCTTTCACTTGATTTGTGAATCCTTAAAAATAAAACAAGAAAGATTTTCTTACCTGCTTTGTAAGGAAGGGAAGTGGACGACCGACGGCTCAGGGACGATTCTCAATGACGTTCTAAGCAGCAGTGTGACATGTGTACAGCGAATACGCGCACCACTCACGCGGAGCACCAGCATCATGCCTAACTTTATCGCGCACTTTCTTTTTTTTGTGGAAAATTACCAACTTACTGACTGTTTTTGAGCGGGATAACTTAGGCGGGAAAATGACTAGTCCGTTTAAATCACTGGTCCGTCGCTGATTAATTTCTTTTTCATAACTTAGACTAATCAAAGATAGTCAAAACCATTAATTATGACTAATGCGGTGTAGTCATAACAAATGGCTAGTCAGAAGTTAAATCGCTGACTATTCTTGGTTAGTCTTTGCAATATTAAGATTAGTCCCGCTGAAAATTGATTAGTCATAGACTTGGGACTAGGCAAACTTAGTAATTTTGACGAATTTATAAGCCCAAATGACTAACTAATTTTTACAGTGTACTATACCTTGAGCTCTATGATTCCCAGCTTCGCTTCTTTGTACAGTAACATTGTTTTTACTCATGATTTTAGTTACGTTTGACATAAATTCTTTTCTAGGATCGACTTTTAAAATTTTAGGCCAAGTCAACGGCGAACGTTTATAAATTTTTTCAAATGCATTACTTACTCGCGCTGCGGTTTTATCGATTAACGGTTCCGCTTCTTTATACCTGCTAGCTTCATCCGCAACTGTTAACGCGTACTTGTACGTATTTTTACCGATTGTATCGTGAGGAAGAAACAATAAATCTGCTTGATGAACCTCATTTGGTTTTTCTAGATTCGAGTTTGAACTGGTTGGTCTTGGAATGTAACTGGGGTACGGTAAATAAATTTGCCACAGCGCTTGCTTTTTTATCCACTGTGAAACTAATTTTTTATTCACTTTAGTTTCTTGAGCTAGTTTATCGATCGCGCCAAGACCTTTCCAGTATCCTTTCGGACTATAATACACGTTTTCTAGCTTAGCCGCTATGGCTAGTTTTGTTCTCGTACGTTTGTGCACTAGTGCATTCTCCATTTATTATTTATAATACACATTTTATATAATTTTTAAATGGTATTCATAATTTTATCTGGTAATTTTTGTTGTTGAACCAACCACGTTTGCGTCATTAATGCTGACCCGACCGTCACGGTGAGTTTTAGACCGTCGTTTAAATCAAACTTTCCTAAATCGGCTGGACTTATTTTAAACACTTTTTTACCGAGCATGCTGTATAAAACGGTTATAATTCCTACGACGGCTCCGTGATAAGTAGAATTGACGATTCCCTTTGTATCTATCATCGTTGTTGAAGACATATTTTATAGTATAGACAATATTTTTTAAATTGTTTTTTTTTATATTCCATTTCATTAAAAAAATCTTCTTTTTTTACTACATCGATGGTCGGTGTTGGCAGGGGTTGTTTTATAGCTGTACCGCTAGAGGTAGGTTTTTAACCGGCGAAGCGGGTTGTGTTTTTTAAACATTATTAGAGTTTAGTAAATAAGCAACACCTATTAAACCTAATACTCCTAGTCCAATGTACAGCATGTTTATTCCAGCTTCGCCAGCTTTTGCTTCGCTTTTTTCTTTAGCGTTAGCAACGGAGGTCGTATTTAGAGCTTTGTCAGCTTTTGCTTCGCTAACGGCTTTCTTTTTTAAATTTTGTTTATTCTTTCTGTTCCATTCCGCGAGTTTTTTACCAGCCGCTTGATTTTTGGGATTTAAAAAAAAATTTAGTTGTTGTTTTCGTTACCGTCGCTGGTGATTGCTGCGCTTGATTCATCTCTGCTGACGCTAACGGTGCTTGATTCATCTCTTGCTCCATCGTCCGTTTTATAATCTATGCAAGAATTTTTTCTTTTTAAATGTTTCGCTGAAATTAGTTTTTTAAATGAACGATTACAAAAAGAATCAAAGGCTGTAAAAACTTTTAACGATATAGACGAAGCGATGAATGAATATTATATCGTAACCGGCAAGCAATTTGATTTACCGAAAGATTTATATGACGAACCCAAACTAGAAGATTTTTACGTTCCTAGCGATGATCAAAAAACTCGAGAAATACTATTTATATTAGTTGGTATGAGCGTCGTAGGCTACGCGAGTTATAAATTATTAAAAAAAGATAAAAAGTAATTGTAAAATGGCGAAAGGAGGACAAGATTTAATCCAGATGGATCCTGTTTTTAAATATTTTGAAGAAGAAGATGATGACTACGAAGAATTTCAACCATCGCAAGAAACAACTATTGATCAATATATTGACGATGAAATCACAGGCAATGAATTGGGTAATGTTGAAACACCCCAGCTAAGTCAGAAAAATCAATTTCGTAACAGTATAGTAGATGATTTTTATAAAGGTTTAGGGTATGAACCAACTTTTAAAGACTATACTAAATTTGTATATGAAAAAAAAAACAGAAGATAAAATGGGTATACTCTATTTTCTAAAAGGTTCACAAAAAATACGACTGTCCAACTTGAGAAAAAAGGGTAGTTTTTTAAAGTTAAGTGAAATAACAGGTCTAACTAAATATGATTTAGGACTATTTGATAACCCTATCTCGGAAGAAAGTGAAAAGTCTATATTAAATGTCGTAAAAGAGGCAGAAAAACCATTAAGTGTTGTTGATAAAACAACACCGGTGCGTAGCCGCTCAACCGGGGCGAAAGTTACCATCTATATACCGAAACAACGCATTGAAAAATCAAAATAAAGTACAAGAAGCAATCGAAATGGCGATTACAATTCTTTCGAGAGATCAAGAAATTCAAACGGAACCCATTATTCCGTGGCGAGAAGTGTTGGGACTCAATGAGGTCATGACAAGAAATCGAGGTGAACTATTAGATCTTTTAACTAAACTAAAAATACTCAACCAAAAAATATCCGATATTCAAGAATTAATTTCTGACGCTGAAGAGAGAAGACTTGATGATGATGATGATGATGATGATGAATCGATAAAAACTGCTCGTCAAGAATTGCAAAAATTAAAAGATGATAAACAAGTTATGTCAGAGCAAATTGATGCAAATGATTACATTCTTCGTAGTCAAATCAATAGAATCAAAGAAACGTTTGAAAAAATGCTAACGAGAGATATCACATTAGGCGATAAATTAAAACTTTATTTAGAGAACAAGAAATAACGATCGTCAGTTTATTATCGGCCTTCGCTTTTATAGTAGAATCGATCGTAAATGCTGTGAAACCTACCGTCGTACCTACACCACCACCGAGTAGCGGAGGCGTAAAAGAGTGGATACAAAAAACTTTTAAAAATCTAGCGAGTGTACTAAAAAACTCGGAGAAAAAGCTTTAGCCGCTTTACCGGGTATTATCGGATCAGTAGTAAGTTGGTTATTTACTACAATTTCAAAAGTAGTAACATGGACGGCAGAACATTTGTGGCTCGCTTTAATTTTAACTTATATGCAAAAACTCTAAGTCAGCAATTCGTAAATCATGACGCCAAGCCCACCTCAAATCGCAAAACCAAAAATTAGAGCTACTTTTTCATCTGCATGCGCTATCTCTGATGTTGGTGATGTATTTATTGAAGCGGTAGCGCTTGCGCCAACCGGAGCCGCTTGCATAGCTGATTCGGGTAAATCATCATCATCTAAACTAGTAGTTGTTGGTGGTTTTGCAATGCGGGTAAATCGGCTAAACCGGTGGTTGGTGGAGGAACGGGTGTTGAATTTGTGTCTTGATTTGAACCGAGAGATAATTCTTTAGTCGCAATCAAAATATTATTGTTGTATCCCGCGTACGTACCTATTTGTAAATTCATGTCGCTCGGCATCAAGTATAAATTTTCACCAATGACAAAATTTAATTGAGAACGAGCGTATTGCAAAGAATCTTGATATCGTTGAATACTAGATTGTAAATCGACCGGAGAATCGATCAAAGCATCGACTAAATTTTAAAATTCTCTTTTCGCGTCTAAACCGGTGCCGGGAACAAGAATTCCAGTTTTAGCTTGAGCTTGAGCTCCCAGTATCGCATAAACGTACCGGTACGTTCTTATAGAATCGTTGATTCGTTCCGTACCACTATCCGTAAAACCCTGCGCTAATTTAGACTCGAGTATAAATTTAACCCAAGCCGATTCAGTTTGAGGAGATTGTTCGATATAACCGACTTGAAAATAAAATCGATTTTGTTCAACGGTTTTATGGGGGGGGGGGGTTTCAGCTTGCGCCGGGTCGTAAAAATTCATCATCGGTAGATCTTTTTCATATACGCCGTGTCTAATATGAGTATCGTTAAAGTTTTTACCCGGTACGGGGGTCCATACATCATTATCAAAATAATAAGCCGTACCTAACCCCCACGAGTTTTTGTCTGCTTGTTGTCTCCAATTTGAAACTGACGATACGTGAAATTCTCTACATAGTTTATTATACGCGGTAATGTCTATATTATTTTCGAACGCGTTCCAAATTGTGTTCGAAGGTTCGGGACAACTCATTTCTTTGAGCATTCGTCTAATTTGATAATAAACGTGAAATTTGAAGAAAAAAAACTACGAATCATCATATTCGAATGAAATAAATGTTCATAACTCACCCCGCAACCCGTCGTGCTACACCACGTTACAAAATTTATTTGATTTTGATAAAACTTTATAGGATTGTATTTCCATTCATTTAATATGACGCTGTTATCGACGCGAGGTAACTTGTATTTTTCAAAAACATTAACGAGTTGTACGTTGAAAAATTCATTTTCGTTAACGTAAATATCTATAGTCGTCAAATCTCGAGAAGTAAAATTTGGCTTTGCCTCAAAATTTCCAGATTGCGGATACCGTTTTGATAAATTACTCTGAAATGCTTGCGGAATCGACATTTTATTATAATTTCATATAATATAATTATAAATTTTAAATAATAATAATGCATCATACTATCGAAATGAAAAATCTTTTTAATGCAATCGCATTAAATAATACCATCGATAATCGAGACGGACGACTCGGTATTTCTTTATCGAGTGCTAACATTTGGATCGGTTACTATAACGTGCGTAAAAAAGAACAAATAATTCTATCGAGAACATGGATAAATGAAAGAAATTAACAAAGAACGGAACAAAATGAAGTCGTTATCGAACCCGGACTTTATAACATTAATGAAATTATCGACATTGTCTTAAAAAATGCACCTTGGATGACGTTTGTCGTCGATAAAAAAAATAGGTAAATCTATTATAAATATTACTCAACAAAATCGAAGAATTAAATTTTCATCGGGATTAGCTAATTTACTTGGATTTGAAAATGAATTTCTAGCTGAAGGAGAGCATCCCGGAAGAAGACTCGATTTACTACCTTTTAAAATGATATACATTCATTGCGATCAAATTTCTACGAGCGAAAATTTTTGCGATGGAAAACCTTGTACTATTTTAAACGTTTTTCCTCTACAAGATAAATCGTTGGGAGAAAGTATGTATATGGAATATTCTAATCCGTTACGTAAAAATCTTAAAATTGGTACTTTTAATCAATTGAATTTTCAAATTAAAGATTCATTAGGTAGAGACATAAATAATCACGGTATGCCTATTTTTTTAACCTTTGAAATTAAATGATTATTAATGTAATTTTATTATATTAAATATGGCAAGTATTTACGGTCCTAGTCGTGAAAGCGATAACATCGACGCTATCGTCGCTAGAGAAAACAATCCTTACATTTATGAACAACACGGTTATATCGATAGCGAAGAAATGTTGCTCGTTGTACCATTAATTGAAAAATATCAATTTATACTAGGATGGCACGGTACATTTAAATTACCCTTTTACATGTTTAATGAATCGCCAACATATTGCGAAGTTTTTACTAAATTTATGAAACACGGTGAAATTTTTTCACATTCAACAACGGGTAATTTTGCCGTTAACATATATTATATTCCTTCTCCAGCTCGAGGAAAAATATTTGTTTTCAATAATGTTAATTCGCAGCATGTAGATTTTGAATTGTGCTTTCAAACGCGAGATGTTAAAAAAGTTTTTGTACAAGCGACTTTTTTCGGCTCTTTAAACACAAAAATCTGTTTCAATTTTAAAATTAAAACATTACCGTTAAATTAAAACTAAATTATAAAAATGTCTAATATATAAAATATGGCGAGTATTTACGGACCAAGTCGAAAAGATTACAAGAGCGAACAAGTTTTACCCGTCACATCTAACAATCCTTACATCTTTGAAAAAACTGGTCATATCGATAGCGATGAAATTCAACACTATATAATATTGTACAACTTGGACGATATATTTCGCATCCAATGGGACGGCTCATCAAATGTCGGTATACCGAGGTTTGCCATCTTTGAAACCATAACAGACTGTACAACTTTTACTAAAATAATTTACAATGATGAAACTTTTTATTCTAATGTTATGAAGAGTGAAATAAACCCGCTTCGTATACCAGATTTTTTTGAGTTTGATGCAAGAACGCAAGATTATTTTAATGAATCAGAAGCAAAGTATATAGAATGCGGCATTTGCTTCAAAATAAATACTAACGACTACAACAGAAAAGTTTTTGTACGAGTTACTTTTTTCGGCTCTCTAGAAACTGGAATCTGTTACATTATAAAAGTTGTTAGTTTTCCATTAGTTTAAAAAATACTTTTTTTTAAATCTTTTTCTATTAATAAAATGAATATGACTACAGAAAACAAATGTTGTGCAACGTCCTCTAATAATCTCCAAGTACATCGTTTACAAAAAGAAGACGACATTCAAGAAGAACGTGAGGTAGCGCAGTCACCAGCGGCGGTATATAACGTCGTAAAAAGATAGCAGATTTTGCTCTGACGGGTGTACTAGCCTGTGGATGTGCATTTGCCGCAACTGTCATCTTTCAAAATAGACATCGACTTTCAAAAAAAAAATTATTTCAGTTTTTTAATCTTTTACTATTAATAGAAAATAATGAGCATCTCTACCAAAGAAGCAGAGAAATTATATCCATCTCTACCGTCTATACCGCTATATACAACCGATAATGCAGCGGCAGCAGAGAGCGTCAACGCGTTCCGTTTATCAAAAATCGACGACATTCAAAAAGAATTACCAGCCGAAAGAAATCATCGCGAAGCCGTATATAAAAAATATAATAAAATCATCAACACTTGTAGTATCGTAGAAACGATGGCAGAATTGGGCTGTATGGGAGCAGGAGCCATAGGAATCGCAAGTATCGCCACCGTTGTAGCAGCACCCGTAGGATTTCTTTTAGAAGGATTTGCTTTAACGTTAGGTGGTGCTGCGTTTGCTCTCAGATACATAAAATATAAAACATCTAAAAAAGCTAAAAAAGCGATGA
The DNA here is from genome assembly GCA_029582265.1 of Zoroaster sp. YZ-2022. NCBI lineage: Eukaryota > Metazoa > Echinodermata > Asteroidea > Forcipulatida > Zoroasteridae > Zoroaster > Zoroaster sp. YZ-2022. Next base: position 26,874,489 of record CM055828.1, on the reverse strand, counting down.
AATTAGAGTTTTAACATCATCTAAACTTAACACTATCGAAAACCACATTTCAAAAGCGATTGAAGACGGTGTTATAAGCCAAGAAGAATTTCATTTAATCTGTGAAGAGCGAGATAAATTTTCTCAAATGAAAGAAAATATTCGTACTAAATTTTCTCCTAAAAATGACAATGGAGATAACGATAAAACAAATGTAAAACTCATCGACGAGGAGAAAATAAAAAAAGATCTCATAGAAAAAATTTTGAATTTAAAATCAACTTTACTCTAGAAGCTCACGCTGGCAAAGCTAAATCTTATTATACCGATTCGCAAACTAATGAGCAACAAGCTTCGCGACCTCCACCGTATAATTTTTTTAATTTATTATATTTTTTTATATATACAATCATATGGCTAGCTTTCCGAAGCTTATCTTTTCTAATTTTAAAATTTTTACACATTTTGTACATATATTTATCGGGGTTTTCGTTCCATTTTTACATATACTACATGGAGTCGGTATAACATATCCACGTCAGATACGTTGCAGATGTTGAGAGCAATATTCTTCATCACGCACGCTCAGTCTATAACACTTTTCTGTTTTACCAACTAAAAGCCATTCGCATGGAATAGCTTTTCCTCCTCTCAAAGTATTATCCATACTCATCTTCTTAATATACTAACAGATAATATTATTTCATTTTCTCATTTTTTAAACTAACATTTTTTTAATGACAAAACCAACAACTACAATTTACGCTGTCAGAATCATCTATAATTCTAAGACCCATCCTCTCGATACAATCGTAGATCCAACCAGAATCGTTTTCTGTAGTCATTTTTATCATATCATTTAGTTCTATAAAATATCCAACTAATTCAAGATCAATATCATTCATATAGCTTATCGGTCCCATTTCATCACTATTATAAAACTCTTTTAACTTGTTGTCAATCGTACCATCACTTTCTTATTTTTGAAATTTTATTTGTAAATATAAATTAAAGTTTATGTTTGCAGATTTTTTCATTTCTAAAGTCAACTTTTCGATTATCTTTTTAATTCCCATATTAAGATTCTTTACATCTTCTTTTTTGTTATGAAATTCATGAACGAGAGGAAATTCAATATCTTCAATCCTTTTAAAATGCTCTTTTTTGTTATTATACATCCCTAATATTTGTCTTACTTCTTCGCGTTCTTGTTCTGACGGGTAATAAAATTCTTCTCCTTCTTCTAATTCATATGATGAGATATAATTCATACTCCTCTTCTTAATATACTAACAGATAATATTATATCATTTTCTCATTTTTTAAACTAACATTTCTTTCTACTCTTTTCTAAATATCTCAAAACACACACACACACACACTGCCCATACTTGACCTTTAACCTCTAATTCACATTTATAGGTCAAAGGATAAACTTTTTTTTTTTTCTTTTTTCTTTTTTTTTAAATATCAATTTTTGAATATCTCAAAGGGGATACAGGCATTTTTAGATTTTTTTTGAAATATCAGATTTTTTAGAAATATTAGTTTTTTAAATATTAGTTTTACAAAAATATTAATTTTAGAAAAATATTAATTTTAGAAAAATATCAGTTTTAGAAAAATATTAGTTTTCTAAAAATATCATTTTTTTTACAAAAATGACTATCTGCACCAGAAGCTTGCCACTTGTCGTGCCAAGCCCACGCTGTGGAGTGCCTCGTCCATATACCATGCTCGATATGTTCACAGACATCTACTGTGCATATTCTATTTTTTTTTTAAACAGACATATTCAAAGTTATTCATCCATCCACTTGCAGTTTGAAAGCCAGTATAATAATAGAGATCAGAGGTTACGTATCATCGGTGTTTTCAGTGGGGATTATCTGCCATGGACGGGCATATGATGCTCGATATGCGGCAGAGTGTAGGATTTCGGTGGAGGGCAGAGAGGTCTGTTAACAATAGAACAACAATATGTTAATAGTGTATAGGGACACTGGGGGGCACTCTGGCGCATATTGAGCATGGTATACGGAGGGGGCATTCATAGTTACACCCAGACATCATTAATTATCTGTGCAGTTGCAGTATCTTAATTTATACACATTATATAAAAATACCACAGGAAAAACTTGTTAATTCATGCAATTACTTCAGGAGTGTTCACAGCCTTCTATACTCTTGCATATTCTATTTCTTTTTTAAACCAGACATATTCAAAGTTATTCATCCGTCCAGTTGCAGTTTGAAAGCTAGCGATGCTTTTCAGTTGCAGATCATCTGAGCGGAACCCTCATTTGATTCATCTCAATACGTTTCCTATGACTAAAAATACAAGAAAGGATCTGCACTTTTTTCTACTGCCTTTCCAAAATATGCGTCTATAGTGTACTGGTACCTCATAAAAATGGGTCGTTCACAGCCAGTATAGATCACATGTTACATATGGTGTATTCAGTACAGTGGGGATTATCTGCCATGGACGGGCATATGATGTTTCATATGCAGCCCAGAGTGTACCCCCTCCCATTGTGTCTTCATTGTGTTCCAGGAATCTTAGGGATTATTTAGAGGATTTCGGGGGAGGGGAGAGAGGTCCGTTAACAATAGAACAACAGTGTGTTAGTGTATAGGGACATTAGGGACACATATGCCTCTGCATTGCCACATGGCATGGCTCCGCATGCCCAAGCTGAGAACATAACACATCCTCATGATAGGGTTAAATTTAAAAACTAAAATGTTTATCTTGTTCTGAAGGGACAGTACCCTGAAAACCTGTATTCGAACAAATTGTTGTTGTCTGAGATGTAGGCCTATTTTTTCAATGTGCTTGCAAATGCACGATCCACTTCTGAAAGGAGAATACTTCATTTAAGGCAAAATATGAATCACAGCATGTGTTAAAAACATGATAATTTATTAGAATTTGTTTTATGTTACTCAGCTCCTTGAGTTTTCATCAAATTGACTCTCTCAGACATCGCCAAATCTGGTTATCACCACTGATGGGGGAGCATCACATCATTACACATAGTTGGCTATGGTTCTGGTGGAACTTCATGGGGACCACTTGGTACAACAAGGATTTTTGGCACTTTAATATGCAAGTGTACTATATCATGGATTTTGACTATCCTCTGTGCTACTCATTCATCCAGCTGTTCACTTTAGTTTGGGTAGGACTGTTAAAGACTTTCTCAAGTCTGTCAAGACATTGTGTCTTATAGCTGGTCTTTACGCTGAAGCGTCTTTACTAGGTTAGTGAGTCATAACAATGTATACGTTCATAGTTGTTTCGCATTTTTATTCAAATTCTGCATTATCACGTGATAGTTTGATTCATGTTTTGAAAGTTTTTATCATGATATTGTCTCATAGGGAATAATGTACGCACATGTACCTAAGAACAGTGAGGCATCAATGTTGTGGTTGAGTCCCTTTCCGAGTTCAACACAAAAAGTGAAAATATCAAGTTGGAATCAAGTCTGAGTATATAACAAGACTGTGAGGTCCAAAGTGCCTTGACTTTCAAGAAGGAACAGCAGTTCCTTCTTGAAAGTCAAGGTACTCAGACCTCCCTATCTTGTTATTCAGACTTGATTTCAGTATACCACCTTATATTCACTAGAAAAAACACTTGACTACAGCACTGTCAGTCAAGGTGTTAGCCAGGATTTAGAACTAGGGTGTCCAAATTTGCTGGAAATGTCAAAACAAGGTGTCCACATTATTCACTTACAATACTTTTACATGGGGTGGGAGATGACAACCTTCACGTGGTCCACCCTGTTTCAACTAACGTCATCAAACCGATGTATGCAGCTACTAGCACTCTAAGCTGCTCATCATCATACGAAAGAAGAAGAATACTTTTACATGCAAATGACAGATGTAAATAGGGTGTCCAAAATTGTTGAAAAACACCCAGACACCCCTCTGGCTAATACTATGCTGTCAATTGTTAATACATATCAATTAAAATATATATTAGTATAAAGCTTGATAACATGACTTAGAGGTGTGATACATAATGATTCTGGAAGAGTACATTAATTCTAATCATCATTTTTTCAGAATCAACAGTTTCTGTTTTATCATTTTCAAATAAATCCTCTTCATCATCAACCATTACTTTGTTAAAGGTTATGATGATTGTTCATTTTAACTTTTAAATTTTTTGAGACAAAAGTTTTTGATAATAAAAAATGATCTGATGTCATGCTCTTAACATTTTCTTAAAGGTGGAAAAGCTGATCCGTGTAATCCACATCTTTAAATGTTTGTTCAACAAAACAATCCAAGATTAGTGCATACGATATGTTGGTAAATGTCTTGCTATTTATTGACCACAAATATGCACCAAACAACCAACTATATTGGAATGAATATTCCAAATGTTGATTGGGCCTTTATTCATTTCTGTAAGAAATAAGTATTTCAATGTTGTAATTTTCAGTATCATCGTCACGATCAACAGGGAATCGGAATGCTAGTTTAGATAAAGGGTGACTCACCATAATACCCTACAGTACATGATAAGGTCATTACCGTTGCTGCTGCATACAATGAGCTAGTAATTTTCAGTAACTGTTTTAATCTTAAACTAGGACACTGATTCCCTCTGATTGTGACGATACTGGCTCTTTAAGAGGTTTGTGGATGTATTAAATCTTCTTGACATATGAATAAGTAAACGATATATCAAAGGGAAATAAATGTGTTGATTATAATGAATGAAATACAGATGTTTATTTGGTGTAATTATGTTCCCTTTCCACAACTTATCCTAGCACATGGAGTGTTGGGACTCATCCTGCAGTTCAGGATGTGTCTGAACACCTCATGTGCGCACTAGTCAATGAATTCCTCATGTGATTTTGACTTTAACGTGAAGTGACAGACATTTGGACCAAGAGGTACAGTACTCACCTGATGTGTTCATGATTTGGGGACAAAAGTAGTGCTAGTCGATAAGTGCTCGCCGATAAGTGCTAGTCAGTATGTGCTAGTCATTATGTGTTGTTTCCACTGGCACTTAAAGTACATGAAGTGCATGAAGTATCATCTCACATGTGCGTGAAGTGTTCATGATTGTGGGACAAATATCCGCTCTTACAGACGTGCGTGAGGCGCAGACAATTTTTAGCGTTTCAGCGCCGAAATGCGTGCCTGAGTGTGCATGCGACTGGAAGTTGCTTTGAGCATAGGAATTGTATATGTACAGCACTGCATGAACATTACGTACAAATAAAAGTATATGGAGAGTCGGCAATTAATTTCACGACCGGCGATCAAGTCGCTGACCGCGAAATTTGACGTCTAATTTCGCGACCAGGGGAAAAAGTCGCAGACCGTGAAATTTGACGTCAAATTTCGCGACCGGGGGAAATTTGCGAAATTTTCCATGAATATTGACGTCAATATTAAGTCTTTGGTGTCCCTTCTGGGCCATGGGGTGAAGTCGCAGACAGTGAAATTTGACGTCAAATTTCGCAACTTGGGGAAAATTCGATATTTAGGTCACCACTAGAGTTAATTCTATTGAGGTATGTTGTATTTATTTTGGATTTGAAAATCATTGATTGTGTATTACGAAGGCCTTCTTCGTATCTCTCTTGAAGTTTCAAAAAATATTTATAAAAGAATATTTCTCTGGATTAAGGAATTGTAAAGAAATGTTAGGTTATTTTATTGTGGCAGCGCATATAACCTATGATATAACTAGCTGAATTCATTATCTATTATTGTCGCTTTATTTCAATAATTCATTCTCCATCCATTCAATTGAGTTTACATTGTATTTTATTATTTTGATCATCCTTTAACGAGATTTATTAACGCAAGTCATTCAGGCTACATTGTTTATAGATATCTTTACCTCTGTCATTTTTCTTCTTCGATTCCTGTTTTCCTAAAATAGTAATTTCATAACATACGCACATAAAGTGTACACACAACGCTCACACGACACACAAGTGGCTATCATCAAGACGCTGGGTGCAAAATCACCGCTAGAGGGCTACGATGTGCACTGAGCGAATGGAGGGTTGAACGGCTGTGGTCACTAACAGTGGCGTAGCCACGGGGTCAGAGGTCCCCCGCCCATGGGCCTGCCGATTTCAGTTAAATGTTTTTTTATAGAGTAAAACAAAAAGCAGACAGATAAAAAGGAGAAAACAAAATGGGACATAAATTGTTGTTTTATTTGATACAACAATGCTTTTAAGTAGGCTGCTGGAGGATCACGCGATGGCTGGATGCTGGAGGATTAGTGCGTTAAAGCGCGCAGGCGGGAACTCAGTGTTGAGACTAGGATCCTAGGGATTGGGGGAGAGGAGTGTGTGCTCACTGAACTGAATCAGTTGTTAACAAGCACAGGGGGAAGGAGGGTGGTTGACTTCGGATATAGGAGATCCCTCAGTGGGGTGGGTTGTGGACTTTGGATATAGAAGATCCTTCGGTCCGTAGTGGTCTCTAAATATCACTGATGTAGAAATCGATGTCCTGTAGAACAGTATCGTGTTTAACGATCTCGATGGCCTCTCTGATGTACAAAATGGTTTGGCATTTTTTTTGTAAACATGACATCATTATTAACAGCTCTCTTTGGGGGCCCTGCGCTGGGAAGCGTAATTTTTTCAAGGACGAACGTAGGTAATTTCTATGAAATTTCCATTTAAAAAAACCTTTTGTCTTTTAACAAAAAGTTTTTTAAAAATACATTTTTTCAAAAATTGCCTACGTTCGTCCTAGGGGAAAAATACGCGGCTGGGAAATGAACTCAGTTCACGAAGGTACCTGAGTGTTCTTGAATTAGGTACAGTATGCTCGTGCAGGGATATGTGACGTCACGCAGTGGATATTCCAAGAAGAGTGTTCACTCCCTATGAAAAACTTTTGGCGGCTTGTGTGTGTTTATGTTTTTAAGTTAATCAAATTAATTTTTATTGGAAATAAAAATACCTCTTAAGTATGGCATTGTTCCACTGAGTCACAGGAGACATGTTGCATCACTTTGCGTCTTCTACCGTCATATCTTCCTGAAACCATCCAATGAGCTGGCTGGTATTTTACCCCCATGGGCACTGAGTGTAAGAACTACCAGATCTTCACTGACTGGACATCCATACTGCGTATATATACCTTTGTCAAAAACAGAACTTCATCTCAACTCATATATACCAAGGACAAGTCCACTGTGGAACTCCCTTCCAGCGTCTGCTTTCCTTACCTCTCCAGATGTGTCTGTTTTTAAGACAAATGTGAACACCTTCCTCATGGATCAGATGTCCTAAATCATTTCAATCTCAATCTTTTTACTGTTTCAACCGGTGGTTATGGAGTAGTGTAGGCTAGGTCCTGACTAGGAGATGGTGACCTGCGAATTGACAGCCTACGGGGCCCGGGCCCATAAAGTGTGGGTGAACGGCACGCCTAGTCAGGTGGTAGGGCTCTGGTAGGGTAGTTTTTAGGTTTCCTGGACACCATGTTTTCACCAGGTCCCTGAATTCAAGTTTTAAAAAATAAATAAATAAATAAATAAATAACCCTTTTAATGTGTGGCTAAAGATCTGAAATTGTTTTAATTTATTTTGTTAAACCACAAGTTTCAATATTGTTTTAGGGAAGTATTGTATTCAGCCGCAGTGATTTCAAATGTATTGGCAATGTAATTATTTTAGAATGGAACATTTTGTCTTGACAATTTTATATTAACATTAGATTGAGATTTTGTCGTGGACAAATTTTTCAAACGGGTTTTTCTATGGGTATGTTAATGTCAATGTATATTTTTCATTCGATTGTTATTTAATTTTCAACGTTTCTTTATTTGTAAAATAAATGTAGGTACTTCTTCCAAGACTAAAGATGGACATGAAGTTCGTTCTTGTAACGTCACAACATACAGTTGAATACAAACACATTTGAGCTTTGAGCCAAGATTGGACATTTTATGGAACTAGTATTTGTGTACAATAGAATAATTCCCATGCTATAAGGCATTCCCATGCTATAATACATGAACTTGTAACAAGAAGTTTGTGTTTTTAAGGACAGTTCTGACAGTTGGGCCCGACAGGGTTTTTCAGTGAATGAAAATGAGCAGCGTATGTGTACTATTAATACTATTATTTTATTGTTAGTCTGCATCTGGTCTGGTCACTGCTGTTACTCACGGCTAAAATGCAGTGTTCATGTATCCCACATGCAGTGTTCATGTATCCCACGAGATAGCTGGACTGGTTCAATTTTGTTATTTTGTCCTGTGCTTCAGAAAGTTTGGTTGGTGAAGAAATTGATAGGCTGAGCAATTAAAGACCTAATATCTTTCCAGTGGCATTTAAATTTTAAGAGTTAAGGATTCAAATTTTATTTCCATAACTTCGTTAATAGTAAAACAATAAATTCAATAAAATCTATACAAGTAGCAAAACTAACAAAATAATATAGGCCCCCTACATGTAAATACAATCACAGCATAAGGAACTTATAGATCACCCCTTTGAATACCCTACCCCCCCCCTCCCATTTAAGAAAAAAAAACTAAATAGAACCCCAAGATGTTCCAAAATAAAAGGAAAACAAAGCAGAAAGATTTTCTAACAGATAACATTTGTAAAGTGACTTGAAGGTGGCCAGTGACTTGGCTTAAGAAATATAACGTGGCAGCCCATTCCAAAGTTTACAACCTTTGTAGCGGAGACTATGCTGAAGAGTTGTAGTTTTACATTTAATCTGGGAGTATTAGTGCAATAAGCACTAAATCAAAATGGGAATAAAAACATGGCCCCACCTGCCACTCTGGATTTGTAAATGCAATAATAATAAAACTTTTTGTACAGCAATGTATTAATATGGATAAGTGATCATTTTTTCCTAGTTTTAGATTTTATACACAGGTTTGATTTCATTATATCATCAGATACCCTCTTAATTTAGTCACACAATAATAAACAACAGCAAACAATTGTTTTCTCAAGTAAAATAAAGTTGGTTAATGCACATACAGTATAAATGTGTAAAATGATGTGATTGTATTGGAATCTATGACGTCATAGAAAAGGCCATAAATTCTACATTAAGCCACCACTTACAAAAGGCTATCATATTTTTCTAATTACTATAGACATAAAAATCACAATAAGAATTAGTCCCTCGAGATGGTGGCAAAAAGTGAAATTTCAGCCCCTGGCTCATGGACTATACCATATAATTATGTTCAACGGACCAATGTAACAATACTGACACGTCCAAGATAAAGCTGGGATTTCACCCCAGTACATTAGAGAGGTGGCACCAGTAACGGAACAGTTTTAACAGTTTTTGAGTGTCATAACATAAAGATTTGGCCATCATCTGTGGTATTTATCCAGGCAGGGTTGATCTTCAACAAATACAAGTCAGTTGGTGTTTAACGGCACAGATGGCTGTTCAGTGTCATAAACAGTGGTATAATATGAGGGGTTTTTATAGTTGGATGAAATTCTTGCATCGGGTGATAAACAATTGATTTAATTTGCCCCATACGATAATAATGTGTGTAAAGCGCTGTATACTATATTTCTGTGGGAAAAAAAATCACAGGCGACTCAGGCGGGATTCGAACCCACAACCTCCTGCTTACTAGTGCAGACGTCCTAACCCCTCGACCTCGACCACCGATCTTGCCCGATTTTGATTTGCCGGCTAGAATCCTATATAGCAGCGGGTGCGTGAAGAGCTTTTTTTAAAAATGAAGAAAAAAAACCAAAACAGTTCGACATCACGGCGCGGCCCTGCTCATGTTCCTTGCGTGCGTGGTCTTTTTTCGTGCATTGTGCTCCTGGTTGCGGTGTTGGCCTTAAACTTATCCACTGAGGCTAGTCCCAGGATCACGTGGTACATTCAGCAGATATCGGATACCAGGATATCGGATACCAGCTCTGGGATGGGGGCTGTAGGCATTTATAAACCACGAGTTGTTATGGACGTCACGGTGACATCTTTTTTTATGAAATGTTTGTCGCACTGAGCGGCAAAAATTTAAGAACTCGGCTCGTTTTGGAGCAACTGTTTGGAGTAACCATTTATTACCTAAACAAATTCCCTGTAGAACTTGCATGTCAAAGTAGTTCATATATCGGTGTCCAATGTCGCTAATGCATTTTTCAAGTATTTAAAAAATCCGCGTATTGAGACGATAATATCGTATATCGCCGATATCATGCCGTCGATAATTGACTATCAAAAAGATTCAATATCGTCACCCCTACTGCAGATTTCCCAAATTTGTGAACTACATTCTTTTCATTGAAATTATGATTTGGGATAGGTGCCCCAGGTTGGGGGTGACTCCATTGTTTAGATGCAAATAAAATGTTACTCATGAATAGCATGTATTTTTAACTTTATGAACTTGTTCTAAATATGACACAGATTAATGTTGCTTCTAATGCGTAAATTGAAAATTATGGGGAAATTCCGGGAACTTTACGAACGCCCTTCCTATATATCTGAACTGTGGAGTCCTGGTGCCACTCTAGCAATGTTTTTATCACCCTATATATAACACATATCTCTATTTAAAAAATAATGTCATTTCCGGATAGTCAAATTTACTAGTGGGTACAGTTTGACACCCGGGTCCTCATTGTCTGGCAGCTGGTGAACACCCATATAATAATAATAATAATAATAAAGATTTTTAATAATAATAAAGATTTTTAGCGCGCACATATCCACCCTGCTGGGCGCTCAAGGCGCGGAAACAAAGAAAAAACATGAATACAAACAATATACAATGATAGCATAGGGGGAAAAAATTATGTACCGAGATACATGTACCTACAATGCAATTACAAATATACATCATCTTTGAAGAGTTGTGACATAAGATGAGTTTTAAGCATCGACTTGAATCTGGTTATGCTATGACAAGATTTGAGTTTAGTTGGAAGATGATTCCAGAGTCTCGGAGCTGCGACAGAAAACGACCTATCACCCCAGTTCCGTTTTGAAGTTGGTTCCTTTAGGAGTGACATGTTGCTGGAGCGCAAATTGCGTGATGGAGTGTAGACTTTAAGCAGTTCAGAAATATAAATTGGAGCAATGTTATTAAAAGATTTGTGAACAATTAGCATAAGTTTAAAACAATTCTCTGTGAAACAGGAAGCCAGTGCAGTTCTTTCAAGATTGGCGTGATATGGCATGACTTTCTGGACAAAGTCACAACACGAGCTGCTGTGTTTTGTATGTGCTGAAGACGAGATATTTGATTCTGCGGGAGACCGTATTAGGAGAGCATTCCCGTTATCGAGCCGTGATGTGACAAACGCATGTATAATTTGTTCAGCAGCACTTTTATTCAAGTATTTCCTAATTCGGCTTATATTTCTGATATGAAATGATGATATGCGAACAATGTTGGAGATATGTGGTTTTAAAGTCATTGTCGAGTCAAATATAACACCCAAATTACGTGCATGTAATGAGGGGGTTATCTGTGAGTCACCAATTGTAATAAATGGAAGAGAAACTTTAGACACCGTTGACGTGATCCAAATAGAACAAATTCTGTTTTTTCATCGTTCAATTTCAGGAAGTTTTGTCTCATCCAGCTTCGAATCTCTTGAATACATTTCTCCAGTGTTTTAATGCAGGAATCGGCAGGTTCTTGAGAAGATTTAAAAGTAATGTAAAGCTGCGTGTCATCAGCGTAAACATGGTAATTTAAATTATACTTCAAAATGATATCACGAACTGAAAAGGTATAAACAGTAAACCACTGACAATCTATCAAACCATAATTAAGTACATAGAAGGACTAAAAAATGAACTAAAAGAGTTTAAAATACTTGAAAACGATTACATCTAAATTATATTAAAATTAGCCTGCTCCACCTCC